>CM059582.1:118322500-119522500 GCA_030407085.1 Trichopria drosophilae | reverse complement strand
CATTTTCTGCATTGAAGATGAGAATTCTTTTTGTAGCCCATTCAGCGATGACTCAATTTTGCTCCAGGAACTTATGGACGTTTTTTCGACATGAGACAATGTTAAGATTAATTTAATTAATTTTATTAATTATATTAATATTATTATAATAATTAAGATTAATTAATTTAATTTTTGTAAAAACACTACTATTATTTTTGCGGATGATGTCCAATTTTATTTGCAAACGCCTTTGGATGGTATGGAGCGAACTATAAAAAATTTAAACTCTGAAATATCAACCTTAGTTACCTGGGCTCAAGAATTTGGATTAATGTTAAATGGTCAAAAGACTCAAGCGATTATGCTGGGATCAAAACATCACCTATCAGTAGCAAGATCAATGAAGCTCCCATCTTTATCACTCAAAGCTATAGAATTCTCTGATGTAGTTAAAGACCTAGGAGTTTATATTTTCATCGGACTTATCTTGGAATCGTCATATTGCTGCAATATCCTCAAAAGTTCACTACACCTTGTATCGTTTACGGTACCGTGGCGCACAACTATCTTCCAAAATAAAATTACTACTCGTGAATGCCTTAGTCATTCCACACTTTGATTATGCGTGCATGGTATTTTCAGATCTTTCTGGCTATTTAAATCTAAAGTTGCAGCGTTTATTAAATAGTGCTCTTCGTTTCGTTTATAATTTACGACGAGATCAAAATCTCTCGTCCTTTTATTTATCTGCTCGTTGGTTAAAGAGTTCTGATCGTCAATACTTTTTGGGTACCATGATGTATCAGATATTAGCTACGTCCAAACCATCTTATCTTCGGTCTAGATTTATCAACCTAACAGGCTTACGTAGATCAATGCGAAATGCCACATCTACTTTTATGATTCCTTATTGTCGCACAGATCGATATAGGAATTCTTTTTGGATATCTGCGATTTATTTCTGGAACACCCTTCCAGATGCTTTAAAACAGTCAGCATCTATAGCTTTTTTTCGTGCAGGGTTATTTAGTTTACTTTTTAATGAATCGCAAGTGTTTTCTGCTAGGCTAATGTGATGTGTTAATTATTGTATATATAATTGATGTCCTTAGATCTTAATTATTATTGCGCGAGTTTAAAATTGTTATTATATAAATTAAAATAGATTTCTAGAATATTTCACTAAGTAGCGAAGCAAGTTGAACAGCGTTCCACTTATATTTATATGAATTTTATATCTGTAATTTTTGTAATTTCTTAAAATGTTTATTCGTTTATTTATTATTGTACAAATTGTATTTCTTTATATGTCTAGGGGCTAGTTGCCCAAGACATTAATAAATATTATACATACATACAAGATTTCATCCAATAAAGCACTGTCCTTGATTTTATTTTTATTTTTAACATCATCTTGACTGTTTTCTGCTTTTCGTTTACCTATTTTGCGATTACTCTTCGTTTGTTCTTTAATTCGATTGTCCATTTCACTCATTAATTCAGACTCACTTCCTGATTCAAAAAATGAACCATTTTTCATTATTTACAAGAATAATTCTAATTAGATATATGAGTTAATTTTATGATAAAAATTACAATTTATTTGACATCTTGCTGTACGCAGAGTTTAAAATCAATATAGTATTTGTAAAAATCACAACTTTTTAAATAACTGTGCCAAAGTATTTTATAAAGATTACTTTTTAAAACTTACTCGACAGCGAGATTATTTCTCCTTCGTATGTCATCGCTTTAGGTGAATCTTCTGGCCACAAAAATTTAACTTTTTTACCTACAGTTAACTGCGAGTTATCCGAATCATTTACGATTATCGAACGCTTATAAATAATGCACATTGATTTATCGGTGCATAGAATTAAACACTGCATTGACATTTTGATTAAATGAAATTCGTAACCGCTTCGCGGAACTTGTCTTTACAATGACATGACATGCGAATGTATATTGTTTTAGAAAGGGTGCAATTTAGTACTGTTCGAAATCAATAGAATGCGTAAATCAGTATCGAATTAATTTTAACAAAATCATTCAGATGCATTTTGGAATAATCTAGGTGTGAATCTGTTCAATATTTCTGATCATGCGTCGATACCGCGACTACAATAAGGATGGGAATGTGAGTATATGATACATCATAATTATGTAGTCTTTGAATTTGGCATTATTTATCAGATTGAAATTCCTCGGAGTACATTACGCAGAAAAAGATGTCTTGAAAACCTGCAAATGGTGCAGAATAACATAAATGATGAGGTGATTTTGTCTAGTGATACAATTATAAATCTTAACTAGTTTTTAAATTAAAATATTTATAACCTTAGTTATAATATTTTATTTTGGTGAAAATAATGTAAATGAATATTATAAAGCAGGTGATTCCAGATATCATTATGGATTAAGATAGTAGTGATGAGGATCAACTTGAATTGTCCAGGTGATTATATTTATTCAATAATAATTTATAATGAACAAAGAACGGTTATCAAAAAGAATATAATTTTTCTACAAAAGCAATACTTTCCTTATTTAGTTCTACATATTCATCAAGAGTGCCATCTCTTGAATCGGTGTATTTTAATGATGATGGTTTTGAATGTAATGTTGAAGAGGAACTATTACAAACACGTGATGATAACCCAAATATTCTTCTTCAACCGCTTTATGAAAATGCTGAACTTAATACTGGTGAATCTATAAATCACATATTTAATTATTTTTTTGAAAATGCATTAACGAAGAAGGCTTTGGATAATCTTCTAAAATTATTGTCGCTATTTTTACCAAAACCGAATAATCTTCCAAACTCAAAATATAATATTGAGCAATTACTGAAGAAAGTTAGTGGTAACGAAGAAAAGGTAATAAAAAAGCACAGAATATGCGAGTCATGCTCAAATTATTTAGGTCAATCTTCGGACATTACTAACTGTGAAATTTGTAATAGTATTCACCTGAATGGAGCATTTTTAGAATACGATTTGCGATCTTTTTTAAAAGATGCATTTGAACACCGCGACCTTCAATCTTTACTTCTGCAACATAGTACGGCAAAAAATAATGACACAAATTTTATAGAGGAAATAACAGACGGTAAACAATATTTGAAGTTAGAAAGAGAAGTTTGCATGGGTGATTACGATGTATGTTTGTTATGGAACACCGATGGTGCTCCTGTTGCTAACAGTTCTATGGGAGATATTTGGCCCGTACAAGTTCAAATTGTGAATATACCACCTAAATTACGCAAGAATTTTCAGTTTGTGTGTGGCATTTTTTACAGCATTAAAGGAAAACCAAATATGACAGCCTTTTTAAAGCCATTTACAGATGTTATGCAGGACTTATTGGTTAACAAATTAGTTTGGTATTCTAAAAGTACGGATAGTATGAAATGCAGTATCGTTATAGCACCAATCGCTACTCTAGATTGTCCAGCCAGAGCACAAGTACAGAACATAAAACAGTACAATGGCGAATTTGGTTGTTCCACCTGTGAACACGAGGGTGTGCAGTGCCCTACAGGGTCAGGATTCAAACGTGTATTTCCTGTATCAAACGAAAATGTACAATTGAGGACCAAAGAGCGAATGCTTTCTCAAGCAGCTGAAGTAATTGGCAACAATGATGTTGAACACGTAAAAGGCGTTAAGGGATCATCTATTACGGGGTTAATACCATTTTTTGACGTATCGTTGTCATTTGTTCCTGACTATATGCACGCCATTTTACTAGGAATGATGCGTTCATTACTGAATGCCTGGTTTGATACAAGTAACAAAGACGAGCCATACTATATTAAAAAATCAGTAAGAAATGAAATCGCCGAAAATCTTACTGATATTACCCCCCCCTAATAATATCGCACGATATTATCAATAGAAGATTTTATAAAGCGTCAGAGTTAGAAAATATGTTGTTATATTATCTACCAGTAATTCTCAAAGACAAGTTGAAAAAAAAATTATTACGAACACTATTTATTGTTGGTTGAAGGAACGAAGATTTTATTGCAGAACAAAATTCATGAAGAGGAAATTAATTTAGCAGAATCGAAATTGAACGCATTTGTTGCGGGCATGGAGACATTATATGGACTTAAAAAATGTTCATATAATGGACACCAATTAACACACATGGCATATTTCGTACGATTGTGAGGACCACTTTGGGCGTGGTCAACCTACCCGTTTGAAAATGGCAATGGTTGTTTGCAATCATGGACCCAATAAGATTGATGCAGAAATAATGAACACAATCAAACTCATTCATTACCATACGATACTAAAAGCTAAACTAATGGTGGAAGAATTAGATAGTAATATTGTTCCAAAAGTTTTTGGTGCCCCCGTAACTATTACATTGACACAAAATGATCTTGATGCTCTACACCCTTTTATTTCGTCTAATCTTTTATACGTGAATGATAATAAGATACCGGCATATTCCAGAATCAAAATCGCAAATAAAACATATACATCGCAAATATATAACCGAGAGAAGAAACGGAATAATTCAACAATTTTTTGGAATAATGGGAAGAGTTTCGGAACAATACAGTATTTTGTACTCATTAATAATGATTTATATGCACTTATTCGTGAATTCATCAAAGTACACGATAGAAAAAAGATAATATTATCCGAACAAGAAAATTATGCTTCAGAATATATTATACCAGTTCGACCGACGTACTGTTTGCATGCAATTCTCGTTGATAAAATTGAAGGAAAATTACTACAGGTCCAAGATTACATGTGCTTCCCTGTAAATACACTTAATAACTAGAATTATTATTTACGCAAATAATAGTATGTATAAATTGTAGAAGATTTTAAGATTTTCCGCAAGGGTATGCATTTTTTTCAAATCAATTTATTGTATTTTGTAAATAAAATTATATTACATTGTTTGTTTACCTTGATTTAAAAATATCACTCATAAAAACCTACACTCATCCTTATATAGAAGACGACTCAATTCAGTGAAAATCACATCTATAAAGTGTTTTTCACTGCAAGAAATTATAGAGTGTCAGTTTTTAAGAGTGATAATTTTTGAGTGTAAATGGTTGTATACAATTATATGCAAATAGTCAGTGGCATACGCAAAAACTAAACAACTATATATAACTATATATAACTATACATAATCCCATATATACATAGACCACACGAAATATTATATATAACTATATGTATTTATATAAAGATTATATATGCCCAAAATTATATTAAGGCAATTTAATATAGAATATATCTAAACTAAATAAAATTTTTTTACCTGGGGTCTCTGGACTTATTGATTGAATGATTTCAATTATTCTGTTTTGAAGATCATCCTGCGTCGTCCACGGTACAATTCATTTTTGACATGACCCCACAAAAAAAATCCAATGGGGTCATGTCGGGTGATCGGGCTGGCCATTTGACTGGTCCAAATTGACCTATCCGTCGATTTGGAAAATTGTCATTGAGATGTTGGCTGACATTTCGGATCTTGTGCGCAGGTGCTCCATCCTGCTGGAACCATATACTTCATATTCCTCCTAAAATATGGTTTATTTGTAATTTAGAAACATAATTACATAGGAATTTTAATAAACTATGATCTGAATGCAACTTGCTGCCATTTTTTATAGTATTATTGTTTTATAAGTGGTCTTCGACCCGTATATTAAATAAATAAATAAACTGCGTACCACTTGCTCTATTTCATGTAAAAATGGAGTAACGATTTCTTGAAGTAGCTGAAGATATAGTTCACCATTCAGATTATCATTTATAAATACTGGTCCAACGATTCGGGAGCCTATAATTCCAACCCAAACATTTATTTTTATCGGGTACTGTGTTTTTATATCCAATACTTCCATCGGGTTTTCGCGGGCCCAGTATCTATAATTTTGACGATTCGGTGAACATTTAGTAAAAAATGTGCACTCGTCACTAAAGCAAATTTTTTGAACAAGCTGTGGATCTCGATTGATCAGATCAGTCATTCGCTCACAAAAAACCATTTTGTCTCCTTCATCGACATTGTTCAGCTCTTGATGCTTATGAGGCTTATAAGGAAAGTATCGGTGTTTTTTCAGTATTTTCCTTACTGACTTTCGGGAAATATCACACATTATGGCAATTTTCCTTGTCGACAAGTGAGGATCTTCTTCGATAGCAGCGCATACTATGATTTTCTCATATTCTCCTATAGTACGAGCATGACATTCTCTTTTTTTTTGTTCTACACTTCCCGTAGTTTCAAAGTTTTTAATCAGTCTTTGAATTACTGACATTGACGGAATTTGCGAATTTTCATATTCAACGGAAAAATAATCGCGAATTTCTCGCATGCTCATACTCCCGTAATACCATTTTATAATTTGAACCTTTTGTGCTAACTGAAGACATTAAAATCTTTAATTTTGAAGCATTTAAAACAAAACTATGTCTGAAAAAAGCGTTTTGTATTAAAAAATACGTCTCCTTGAATGAGTATTCAAACAAAAATCGTAGGTAAAGTAAGCCATTTTGCTCTACGCACCAATGTGATTGGTTCATGCGTCAATATGGCGGATTGGCCGCATATAGGGCGCTATTCTTGAATTAGACTACCTACTCAAATCCCAGAATTGTATCGTGGACCAGCAATCATGACTCAGGATGATCTCCGTGACGGAATTACTGACGTTATTCTGTCAATAACTCCAGAGACTTTATTCAAATCAGTAAGGAAAATACTGAAAACAAACCGATACTTTCCTTATAAGCCTCATAAGCATCAAGAGCTGACCAATGTCGATGAAGGAGACAGAATGGTTTTTTGTGAGCGAATGACTGATCTGATCAATCGAGATCCACAGCTTGTTCAAAAAATTTGCTTTAGTGACGAGTGCACATTTTTTACGATGTAAGAATTTAAATCTAAACCCTTCTTTCGATGGGAGTTACATATCAACGAAATGAGAATTTAGGTGTAATTCCTTCTTTCGATGGAGTTATATCAACGATATAAGAATTTAGGTCTAATTCCATCTTTCTTTGGGAGTTATATCAACGATATAAAAATTTAGGTCTCATTCCTTCTTTTTATGTGAGTTATTTCATCGATATAAGAATTCAAACCTGATTCCTTCTTTCGAAGGGAGTTATTTCAACAGTATATCAATTTAAATCTAAACCCTTCTTTCAATGGGAGTCATATCAACTACGTAAGAATTTAAATCTGATTCCTTCTTTTGATGGGAGTTACATCAAACATATACGAATTTAGATCAGTATATAACTCCCATCAAAAGAAGGTATTAGGTCTAAATTCTTATATCGATGATACAACTCCCATCGAAAAGAGGAATTAGACCTAAATTCTTATATCTATGAAATAAGCCCCACCGAAAGAAGAAATTAGGCCTGAAGTGATTGCGCCAGCCAACTATTTTTCTCCGTGTATGAAAGTATTAATATGGCATATTATTGAGATGGCTTCAGTAACTATGAATAACATTAAGATAGGATTTAAGAACAAAGATATTTTAATATATAAATAGTTAACGAATACAGATACATTGCGGTGAACTTCGTTGCATTTTTTGTACATAAACTAAAAACTCTCTAAATGTTATCCATAGCAATATGTGTCATATTGATGAGATATATTCTTGAAAATATGTTAAATAAAATGTTATATGTACCAGCGAAATTAATGTAGTGTTTCATTAATAAAAAATATGAGTGTGAAATAACATACACGGAGAGAAGAGATGGAGTACATCCTACTAAACGTGTTTAATAGCATGATTTTTAGTAATTGTATCTACACATTACGTTCCATTTACGAAATATCGTTTAGTTTTGTTTTGTTGCTTTTACTAAACCGCGTGGTGGAAAAGACTTTTGTTTAGTGACATTTACGAACTTGATAATTAGCATCATGAGTGTTAGTGAGTTGCTGATTGAGTGGGATTTCTTCGATTACATTCAAATTTTTGAAGGTACGTTAATATTTTGATATTACGGAAATTCCAAACCCTAATAATAATGTAATTATCCGGAATTTTTTATCTGCACATGTTTGGGGTTAGGATTGTAGTGTTATTATATATATTACATGAACGCGAGGAACTGCGAACTCTCGTGAAAGCACGTGAGATTTTCTAAGATTTTTTTCTTAATGCGCTTTTTTCAGTGCTTTACTTGTAGAATTAAATATTAGACCATCGTTAGTTTTTGCAGAAATATTACCAGTGTCTTGACCCCGAAATATAGAGCTATTTTGAATGATAAAAATCATTTTATGTAATTGAATAAATTTAATACTTATTTTCCGTCCTTTGTAGAAAACAAAATTGATGTAGATGCTCTAAAACTGTTAACCTTCGACACTCTGAGTCCACTAATCCCTCTTGTAGGAGATCGTTAAAAAATATTAAAGAAAATTGAACAACTAAAAAGCATTAATTTACAAAACACAAATTTAAAAACGAATGAAGTACATAGTCAAAGTATTTATAGCAAAATAAAATCGCATTTATGTTGTATTATAAGTTATTTACTATGTTTAGGTTATATTAAATTTTACCGAACGAGAAAAAGGTAACAATTTATGATTTATAATATTTAGTTTCATTTTAGTAAAGATACATATTTTGTTGTATATCTTATGTTTTTAGGGTATTTATTTTATTCCATACTCTTCTCTCAAACTTAATGGAAAAGTCGTTAAAAAAAATAGTGCTCAGGGTAAACTCTGGTGGAAATACACAAATCTATGTAAAACTGTAATAAAAGATGGAACACGTCCGCCGAAAAAGAAGCAAAAAGTGAATTTAGATACAGGTAATTGTCATATTCACACTTTTTATTACTTCTCAATAAGCACAAATTTTTAAAAAACATTACTTTATGACTTCTCGAATGTCATGAAATTATACTTATCGTATATAAGAAGTAATAAAAAAGAATTCTTTTATAACAAATTTACGTTTGTCAGTTATAAATTAGAGCGTGTAAAAATATTAGTAAGTTCCCAGTTATCTGAAATGCATCCAAATGTCCAAATATAGTTTAATTTTGATTTATGAAAATTTTGAAAATTTGAAATGTTAAACATTTAAGAAATGTATAAAATAGCTTAAATTTTGAAAATTTTGTAATTTTGAAAGTCCAAATAATTTTAAAAAGGTCCTAAACTTTAAAAATGTTGAAATTTTGAAAATTTTGAAAATTTAACAAGTTTTTAATAAATTTGTTTAAAAAAAACTATTATCTAACTCTTATTTTAATAAATAACTATAGCGGACCGTCGTTATATTTATAAGCAATCACGAAGAATTCTTGTAGAATTCATCTTTCATAAAAGAATTCAAGAAGTATACCAACAAAATCACTTCTGTGAAGTGCACCTTTAAAAAATTTGAAATAATTATTATTTTAGTAATTTTGGACATGGAAGTCAGTGGTGCAACAATAAAAAATGTAAAAAATGTTTTCGACCTATAAAAAATTGTTTTACCCAACAAAGAAACTATCCGTAATTATTTAGAAAAAGTGTTTTTATGTTCACCCTAATTTTTTTTTAATTTTTGCATTAATTTAGAAAAATGTAGAAGCATTTTTTTGGAAATTTTAATTGTCTTTCTCGCCAAAATTTATAGGTCGACATTTGTTTACACCTTTTATTCTAGTACCACTAAATTTCTCATAAAAAATGACTGAAGAAATAATTTTTTCATAGAGCTGATTTTGTGTGTATACCGGCCCTTAACGAAATTAAATAACGATAAAATTAATATTTTGTATTTTATATTTTATTCTTCTTAATTTAAATTATTTTTAGCTGGAACAAGACTTCTTAGACAGATACCCTCAGTGCCAAAATAAACTTTTTGATAAGTGGCCTTTTTCTAAGGAGAAAGTTCTTAACTTATCAAGTAATACAAGTGCAAGTGGTAATTTTGCACTGCAATGTTTAATCTTGAAGTTCTTTTTTATTTCATTTCAGATCTTAACATTAGCGATACCAGCGTTTTTTTTTTTTTTGAGTTTTGTAACTTGGTAACAGCGATACAAAAATCGAAGGGAGTTTGTAACAATTGGGTTGCAAATGCAGAAGAAATCACAGAAGGTTTCCTTTTACACGTGAAAGTAAATCTTACATAATTTTTCTTAATTCATAGGCTTAAGGGCCCTCGAGCGCATCAAAAAGCGAGGAAAGCTTTGCGCCATGTTCTAGGTTTTGATAATGAATTTTTCAGCAATATTTTTTAAAGGGTATATTTATTAATATTAGGTCTAGCGAAGAGCTAGAGTGAGTTTGGAGTGATCCTGCACGTAGGAGATAATAAAAACGCGAAATTCCTGAGGCAGATTTAAAATGAAAGGTTCCCTAGCCTGAATGGAATTCAAATTTTCCATCTTTATTTTCTTTCACTTTCTATAGCTAAAGAATCTCTCCAATCTCACTCATTCGCCCTAAAATTCATAAATATCCCCTTAAATAATATTACTTCAGAAATCATTATTAAAATCTAGATCCTGGAACAAAGTTTTGTTTACTTTCTGATGCGCTCGCGGACTTTTAAAAATTATTCGTTTCCCAAATTTTTCCGAAACCTAGACGTTTAATTGTGCTGTGACATATGTCCCAAGTCACAATCTGCCTTGCCGACTTTAAATCGAGAACGCGCCGCGAACGGGAAAATATGAGACAAGATAAGCAACAGAATGGGACCTCTGGTGACATCTATTAGATGTAGTTAAAAAAAAATTCGTTGCGCGCGGATTTTCCGACGAAAGTATGAAGTGTGAGTGTGGAGCGCGCCAAAATATTGACAATTGATAGGGCCATGCGATTGACGTCACCGATGTCAATAACTAATCGGCAATTAGTCAAAATTTGCGTTCTGGAGCAACGGACCTTGTGTGTCAGTCTCGTTCTGTTGCCGAAGCGAACGCCGTGCGTTATTTCGTGTTTCGTTTGTAGTTTGTTCTTGTCGTTTGTTTAGTATTTTTTTTTTGTATTGATTTGTAGATCGGGATAATTAATTTCCGAATTTTTGAAATGTAATTGTGACGGTGGATTGTATCGTGTCGGATTATTTAATTTATATCGGTCGTAAAAATTAGTTACCGTGTTTAAAGTTTGGAAGAGAAAGAGAGAAAGGGCGCGCGAGTGTAGAGAGCGAAAGCGAGTGACGTAATTTTATAGAGCCGTTTCGATTAATATTTTAAATGTAAAATTCGTTTATTTGTTTTAGAGTTTCAATAAAGTCCGGACATAGTGAAGGGAAATTAGTAAAAATAATAGTTTTTTTTTTTAATTTATTTAACAACCTTTCCATCGGCCTCCCTCTGAGGTGACGTGTTTAGTGCCGGGAACTTATTAAAATTTTTAGTGATTGAGTAATTACGCTTGGTGTCAGTTTGATCGGGCCTCGACTATTATTTTAGAAATTTTATTAGTACATTGGAATTATTTTATTTTATGTGTTGCTGTAGTTGTTGAGTAATTTATTTTATGACAGATTTTAGTTAGAGAATTTTTAGAAAATTTATATAAGCTGTGATATTTTTTTTTCTTGTAATTTATTACATGTATTGCTTATTGTAATTTGTATTTTGTCCTAATTTATTAATTTTTGACTATCCCCCTTTATAGGATTTGGTTTTGATATTTTCTTTGTGTTTTGGTAGTTTATTAAATCAATCCATATGGTAAAAGTAGACGTTAATTATATTTGAGAAGTGAAGTTATTAAAATCTTTATTTTTGTTTCGTATTGTTAAAATTAGTACAGTTAGCCAAGCAAGGGATAGTCGATAGCGATTTTGAGAGCCAACAGTTTAATTTTTTTTTTGCAGACAAGAAAATAGTCGAGGTAAGAAAAATTAAAAATAATAATAAGAAATTTATAGAACAAGGAATTTATCGTTGTTCGTGTATTTGAAGTTATCGTGATTTTGTTTTTATTTCTCGAACTTAGAATTTTTGTTTTATTGATTATAACGATGACGGCTGAGGAAAGGCGCGAATTTTATGCATTGTCTGGTGTTAGAGAATTGAGTAAAGCAGTTGCGAAGTTAGATCCTGCAGCTGTATTCTTAGAATTAGACCAATGCGAATTGTCAGTTTTTGGAAATATAGGGATTTTACGTGATAGGCTAGTTCGATATAATGTACGCGTACGATCACCTCAATTAGCCGTACCCTGGGATGTAGGGACGGACGAACGTGGTGACAGGGTACCATTCACTAGTGCTGGTCTAGGAATAGAGGAATCGCATAGAGATTTAGGCCGCGAACCGTTGTTAACTGGGTTAAGGAATGACGGGGTACTCGATGCTCATCACGAGAGTACATCGGGGAACTGGATCGAAGAAGAGATCCCACCGAGGGAAATGGAAGAAGAGAGACAGCGTAACAATGAGTCAATACGGCAAGTACACCATACACCCCTTAGGGAGGGGGTAAGTGACAATATGGAACGAGACAATGTAATAGAACCCTATCCGATGGACCACAGGGTACGAGAATCGGTGGAAAGACCGATCCTAAATACTGGAGTTACTGTAGAAAACCTTATTAGGGAAACTTGCCGGACCACTCTTGAAGAATTGTTAGCCTCGTCCAATATCGTAACCGGACAGATGCCAGGGCAACGAATAGCCCCGACTTCGACTCAACTGAGAGGAATATCGAGAAATCATCCGAATCCAGTGGATCTTCCAGATAATGACTTTCTTTCACCGATCTTCCGCCACAGGCCAAGTAGGATGAGCACGGGACGTCGTACTACTTTTGCGCCTGAATTAAGATCACAAGGGACTCAAACGGACTCATCGAGTAGTGATTCAGAGGAAGGAGAAATACGCCAAGAATCTCGGTTACAGGGAAGACGTGAGCCAAGAAGTCATCGACGAAGCCAATGGAGGAGTAATTCATCTCGTCCTCCAAGAAGGGAATCACGATCATCAACTCGTGATAATGCCGAGTCAGTTTTCCAAAGAGACCAGGGAACTTTTGTCCATTCAGATACTTCCAAGATCTTGAAGAACTTAAAAACTCTTCAATTGGAGTTCGCCGGACAAAGGACTGAGTCTATTGAGGAGTTTCTGACTGACTTGGAAGAATTCCGACAATTGGCAGATGTGACAGATGATGAGCTGTTAGTAGCATTGAAACACGTCTTCAAAGGCGAAGCACGAGCCTGGTACCGAATAGAACGGAGAAACTGGACAACATGGCGTTCATTTACTCGAGCTTTCAGAAAAGCCTTTCAAACGGCGAAAGATGACGATGATTTGTATGATGAGTTGGCACTCATGAAACAGAAGTCAGGTGAGCCGTTACGGGCCTTTGTAGTGAGAATGCGAACTCTAATGGAAGAATTTCGACATCCTATACCAATGTCTCAGCAATTAGGAAGAGTATATAAGAATATGCGACCAGAGTACCGAGCCGGGATAAAACGACGAGAATTTGACAGTTTTGCTGAATTACAAGATTTAGGACGAGCTCTAGAAAAGTCGCAAGAATGGGACAGACGGTATGGAGATGGTGGAAGGCGCGAGAGACAAGAATACGGTCAGCGAAATTCTGGGCGGTATAATGTAGCAGCGGCGCGTCCACGTGATAGTAGCATTTCCAGTTTGGAGGAAGAATTTAAGGAATCAAAGAAGACGTTTGCCCGAAAGAAGAAAGATCCGAAAAAGATTATAAGTAAACTGGTGAAAGATAAGCAAGTTACGGCGCCAAGAGAGGATATAGCCACGACTCAGGTTAAAAAGCCAACTGTCAGACCCGTTCCCCGGAGAACCTTCCCTGTGCCATTGGAACCGATAGTACGAATTGTTCAGCCTCAAAATTTGGATGAAATCGTGCCGGATACATCGAATAGGACGAAGGAACCGCCAACAGACACAACTAATAGATGTTGTTATAATTGTCATCAAAGCGGCCATCTATTGCGGAGTTGTCCTCATCCAAGGAAAAGACAATTTTGTTTCCGGTGTGGACAAGAAGGTTGTACTTTGCAGACATGCACTACCTGCAATTTAGCAACTACTCGATCGGGAAACGGACGATAGGGAGGTCAGAAAGGAAAGTTTGCCCTCCCGAAGTTGCATCAAATCTGAGAGAAAGAACATCCAGAGTCATTTTGTTGGCAGATGTTCCTGTGGCCAGAAATTCCGAAAGTGAGAAGAATGTTGAGAGAGAAGAAGTTGTCGCCGTTACGAATGATAATCGGTTGTATTTTAATATGGAGATTCGAGGAATTAAAGTAAAAGCATTGTGTGATCCTGGCTCCACATGTTCGTATTTTGGACCCCAATTAGTTAAGAAATTGATGATCCCTTGGAACCAAACTGATGGTAGACTCGTTGGAGCCATAGGGAATGATAGCCGAATAATTGGAGTCAAAAGAATGCTGTTTGAGATCGATGGTAACGAAATAGACATCGAAATAAAATCAGTTGTCTCCTTAGACTATGACTGCATTCTAGGAATGGATTTCTTAGAAAAGTTTGAAATAACATTGGATTTACGTCGTCGAACCTGGAAAATATTTAAAGGCAGAGAACATCATTTTGATAATTATACCGGACCCGTAATTCAAGCGAGATGTGCAGGACTCATTGAAGTGTCATCGTCAGAAAGAGCCCAAGTGGATAAGTTGGTGGAGGGCATTTTGCGGACTCATAACGGATCTTTGTGTGTAACTCATCTAGTGCAACATACTATTGATGTGCAGGGTGCCGCACCAATTAAACATCGATTCAGGAGGGTATCTCCAGCCATCTTAAAAGCTCAGCAGGAGGTCGTGCAAAAGATGTTGAAGGAAGATGTGATTGAGCCTTCCCAGAGTGCATGGTCTAGTGCGCCAGTAATGGTCAGGAAATCAAATGGTGAACGTGAGACGTGAACAAGGTAACAAAGAAAGATGCCTACCCGCTGCCAAATATGGATTCGATTGCAGATAAGCTTGGTCATGCTCGATATATTTCCAAGATTGATTTGAGACAGGCGTATTATCAGGTGCCATTAGCAGAAATTAGTAAGGAAATAACTGCGTTCGCGGTGCCAGGACAGGGCTTGTTTCATTTCAAAAGAATGCCGTTCGGTCTGACAAATGCGCCAGCTACCTTTCAGAGGCTTATCGATTCGTTAGTAGGGCCGGAGATGGAGCCATACGTATTTGCTTATTTGGACGATGTGATCGTGGTGAGCGATACATTCTTAGACCATCTTTATTGGCTACGACGAATTTTGAAGAAATTAGTGGATGCCGGACTGGAAATAAATCGAGAAAAATCCGAATTTTGTTGCCCAAGAGTGACTTATCTTGGTTATGTTCTGGATGCTGAGGGATTAAGACCAAATGCGGAGAAGGTCGAGCCTATTGTAGAGTATCCAGCCCCTACGAACTTGCGCCAGTTAAGACGATTTTTAGGAATGATCGGATGGTATGCCAGATTTATCTATGATGTAGCTACCAAGAAGTTACCTTTAGTGAAATTATTACACAAAGGAGTAGTTTGGAAATGAGGGCTAGAACAAGAAGATGCTTTCCAAGTATTAAAATTGGCTTTAACTAAAGCACCTGTACTGGCTAGACCTGATTTTAATCGACCATTTATAGTAGAAACTGACGCTAGTAATTATGCCATCGGAGCCGTATTGACACAAGAATTTGATGATGGAGAACATCCAATTGTATTTATCAGTAGAGTATTAACCGCGCCTGAGAAAAATTATTCGGTGTCAGAAAAAGAATGCCTTGCAGTGTTATGGGCCATTGAAAAACTACGGCCATATATCGAAGGAACGAGTTTTAAGGTGATAACTGACCACAACAGTTTAACCTGGTTAAAGAATTTAAAAGATCCTACGGGGAGATTAGCCAGGTGGGCCTTGAAGATGCAACAGTATGATTGTAAGATCAAGCATCGGCCAGGGTCAAATCATAAAGTGCCTGATGCACTGTCAAGGATGTTCGAGAATGATGAAGCAATCGCCGCGATGTCAGCAGCGCGAGATTCATGGTATGACCGACGAATAGAAAATGTGCGCCAAAACCCGAACAGGAATCCGGATTGGAAAATCATTGAAGGACGATTATATCATCATCGCAGGGATCCATTCACAGGGTTAGTTGATGTAACTGAAGATGGTGGTTGGAAGCTTGTAGTGCCAGAAACTATGCGACTACAAGTGTTATCTGAAGTACATGATGAACCATCTGTCGGACATCAAGGCATTGAAAGGACGTATCAACGATTAGCGACGGATTATTATTGGCCAGGGGTATACTACGACACAGTGCGATATGTTCGTGAATGTCAAGACTGTCAAAGATACAAGGTGTCACAAGAAGGGCCAGTTGGTTTGATGGGACAACGGGTGGTTGAAAAACCATGGACCATGGTATCAGCAGATATTATAGGACCATTACCACCAAGTCGATCGCACAATTGCTACGTGCTAGTCTTCCAAGATTTATTCACCCGCTGGGTCGAGATAAAGGCATTAAGATCGGTCAATGGAAAGAGCATTATGGCAGCTTTTGAAGATTTAGTTGTTTTTCGATGGGGAAAGCCCGATTATTTCTTATCGGATAATGGCAAAGAATTGGACAACGATCACGTAGCGACGACATTAGCGAAGTTAGGAGTTGTGCCCAATAAAACACCCGTGTATCACCCCCAAGCCAACCCAGTCGAGCGAACGAATCGAGTTATCAAAACAATGATCGGTACGTTCGTTCGTGAAGATCATCGAAACTGGGATGTCCATCTGCACGAATTTCGACATGCCATCAACACCAGTGTACATTCTGCAACGCGAGTTTCTCCGGCATTCCTTAATTTCGGTCGTGATCCTGTATCCGTTAAAAGTTTGCGTCGGGAATTAGAGCAGGGCCGCGAATTAGAACCGGGAGACCAATCGGTATGGACTGAAAGAGTCAGACGTTTAGAGTGGTTGCGCGACTTAGTGATTAGACATAATGATAGAGCGCAACAACGACAGAAATTTTATTATGATCAGGGCCGGCGAACGTATTCGGTAGGAGATAAGGTATGGCGTAGAAGTCGTGTTCTTTCTTCAGCCGTTCGGAATTTTGCCGCGAAGCTAGCCCCGAAATTTGAAGGCCCATGTTTGATATCGCGAGTATTGGGTCCCGTGGTATATGAGTTATCAACTGTTGATGGTAAAGTGGTCGCGAAAGTTCATGTTTCTGACTTAAAACGATATATTCCTCCCAGACGGCATATACCAAGTAAATAACCCAAGCTGATGCTCTTAGATGAATGACGCCAGACGAGTAAAGAGCCAGAAGAAATCTATCCCATACATATACCTCATGTAAGTGTTTTGTATGTTTGAGAGCATGTATGAATGAATGTATTTGTTTTATTACGATTTTACATTTTTTTTTTCTCTCCGCGAAGCTTCGTTTAAGGGAGGGGGAATTTGTGACATATGTCCCAAGTCACAATCTGCCTTGCCGACTTTAAATCGAGAACGCGCCGCGAACGGGAAAATATGAGACAAGATAAGCAACAAAATGGGACCTCTGGCGACATCTATTAGATGTAGTTAAAAAAAATTCATTGCGCGCGGATTTTCCGACGAAAGTATGAAGTGTGAGTGTGGAGCGCGCCAAAATATTGACAATTGATAGGGCCATGCGATTGACGTCACCGAAGTCAATAACTAATCGGCAATTAGTCAAAATTTGCGTTCTGGAGCAACGGACCTTGTGTGTCAGTCTCGTTCTGTTGCCGAAGCGAACGCCGTGCGTTATTTCGTGTTTCGTTTGTAGTTTGTTCTTGTCGTTTGTTTAGTATTTCTTTTTTTTGTATTGATTTGTAGATCGGGATAATTAATTTCCGAATTTTTGAAATGTAATTGTGACGGTGGATTGTATCGTGTCGGATTATTTAATTTATATCGGTCGTAAAAATTAGTTACCGTGTTTAAAGTTTGGAAGAGAAAGAGAGAAAGGGCGCGCGAGTGTAGAGAGCGAAAGCGAGTGACGTAATTTTATAGAGCCGTTTCGATTAATATTTTAAATGTAAAATTCGTTTATTTGTTTTAGAGTTTCAATAAAGTCCGGACATAGTGAAGGGAAATTAGTAAAAATAATAGTTTTTTTTTAAATTTATTTAACAAACTTTCCATCGGCCTCCCTCTGAGGTGACGTGTTTAGTGCCGGGAACTTATTAAAAATTTTTAGTGATTGAGTAATTACGCTTGGTGTCAGTTTGATCGGGCCGGTTTGTGGCGAAAAATCATTTGGCTGGCGTCCTTAAGTTTAATAAAACAAACCGATCCGGAAGTTCGGAATTTTTACTATTTTAGTAATTTTATTTAGTACCTGTCATCTGGGTTCGTGACTTAAATTTTCCGGCGAACTCAGGTACAGTGTTACAGTGCATATTTCTTTTAATGCAGACTATAGATTCTTGTCATGCAGAAATAGAAAGGATAAGTAAACGAGTTGTGGCTAAGAAATTGCATGTTTCGCCTTTCGCGATTGTCATAGGATCAGATGCAGAAACTATCACAGACTCTTACATTGACATGGACGGCATGCAATTCAGAGTGGCTTCTCCTGTTCATGCTATTGACCAGACTTTTAAGGCTATACATGCCCTTCACGCAGTTTATCAGCAGCAGAGCGCTACTATTTGGCTACTATTACAGCGACTAATATATGGCATTACCACAGTTTGGGATCAAGAGTGCAGCGTAGTAGAAAACTTGATTCACAAGCTTAGTTAAAGTTCGAAACATATACTGAATGATAATAATTTTATATTTTGTCGTGTTCATTTCGTGTATATTAAATAAAAATGTTTCGTTGTACACTTTGCGAAAAGGAAACGAATTCTATCGATTTATTAAAAACACATTACAAGATGTATCACGAAGATTATAACGGCTTGTTCAAATGTAAGGTGGACAATTGTTTAAGAATTGTTAAAGACTGGCCACAATTTCGTAGACACCTTCTAAATTCTCATGAGACTGAAATGTGTATAAACTGTTCATCAAATGCAAGTAGTATTGAACCCACTTTACACGTACCCGTTAGTACTTCCGCCTGTGCTGTTGCATATCCTTTATATGAACATGATGATGTTGAAATGAAAAGTGATACTGAATTACCAACCAGTATATTAGACATTGAAGAGAAAACTGAATCATTAGCTTTATCTTACATTTGCAAACTTTACCCCGGGTAAAAATGATTTATATACGATTGTATAGAAATTGTATAGAATTGTATAGAAATCATATACAATTATATACAATTATATTCAAATGTATACAATTATATATCAATTTTGTCTCTATAGAATTGTATATGGCGGTATGTAAACGTATATGATTGTATACAATTGTATATAAGTATATACAAATATATACATTTGCATATATTTTTCTGTAATATCTGATTATCCCTTGTCAACCAGCAGCTATATGATTGTATATAGTTGTATATAAATATATACAGCTGTATAAAGTTTTATAGATATATATACAATAATATACAGTTGTAAATAAGATACGTAAAAAATATAGAATTCCCGATATAAAATGGTAAAATAGTATAGAATACTATAAATGGTGCATTTAAAATGGCATACGTTCATGCTCGAGTTAGGTATTGATTGGGAGTGTTCGATTTAGGTGGATACGTATACCAATCGTATCCCAAACGTATCCCAATAGTATATACCGTATCCCGCATACCCAGTGTATCCATTCGGATGCGGTATACGATTGTGATACGATTGATGTACGTATTCAATCGAACGCCCCTGAGTATCCGTATTCCGTATCCTTCCGTACACTGTGAAAAGTGAAAGTAAAATTACATTTCCGAGATTTTACAAATTTGATGACATATCCTATTAATTTCGTTGTAAAATTATATTTTTTGGGTAAATAACCAACGAAAACGCAAGGAAATTTACCAAAAACATGTAAAATTTCCAACGGAAATGTAAATTTACAGCGTAACAGGTGTGTTAGATTATTATGCATATAATTATTAAAAGATGAACTCGTATCGATTCAAAGTTCCGCATATATGTTGTGTTTCTTATACGAGTTCATTTTTCCTTCCAGGTATTTGTTTTCTTCTGCGAAATCGTTATTTGTTTTGTTATTGTATCGTCGCTGTAGTAAAGTACGACGTAGCGGCATCGTGATTCTTATGGGTGGGAAATAGTATATTATGCACCTAGGGAAGAAAGTGGGCTGTTCGCTCCCGAACGCACAGCTTATTTTCTTCCTCGAGTGCAATAGACATTTTTTTTTCATCCCCAGCGGAAAGTTCGTTTACACTGAACCCCCCCCCCCCCTCCGATAAAAAAACTCGTTCTGGTACTTAAGAAAGAAGAAAAACTGAAAAATGTTGATCTGGAGCATTTCATCCGGATCAAAATTTTCGTCTTCCGACACTTCTGATGAAGACATTCTGCTCTAATATACATACGGGATTTTTTAGACTAGGAGAATTTTACACCAGAGAAAAATATGTAGAATATATTACCTCAACTTTTTTTGCGCCGGCTCACGATATTTATAATTAAAAATTCAGTTTACAAATCTGATTCTTGCAGTTTCTTACACAAAACACACATAAGACACTTGGTTATGATCTGTCAATATCATAAACATTAGACAGTCACTCATGCACGTAGTACAGGGAATAAAGTTAAAACAAGGAATAAACAACCCACTTTTTCCCCTTTTCAGCGGGAAGAAAGCACGAACTTTACGCTAGGGGATGAGAAAAAATATCTTTAGTTAGTCGTTATTGTCTCGTTTGCAAAGGTTTTCGGTCGAGTAGTTTTTTGGAAAAGTACGAGTAGAGCTGGCGCATCATCTACGGCACACGAGTGGCAGCAGTCAAGCACGAAGGACGATCAGTCTTCATTGGTGATCTACGGGATCCTGTCTGTGGGTAAATATTCTCTGTGATTCCCTTTCGTGGTCTCAGAGTATTTCATAGTACGAGTGTGATCACCAGGGGCTCCCAACCAGCGCGGCCAAACTGACCAACATTTCCGATCCCACTCAAGGCGCGTTTCTTCTCCCACCGCTTTCCGCCGCGTCACGCGAGACTCCGCCTCTCGGACAATCAGGCGTGAGCAGAACTCGCTTCGTTTCAATTATATGCACGCAGTGGATTTGGATGCTTGGATCTTCTCAATGTACTTTATTCAATATTTCGCTTTTATTATAATTGAACAAAACATAATAGCTGTTCATTTTTCTATGAGACGCATTATTTTCTAGTATACTAGACGTGCTAATAACATAAATCCGCATTCATTTTCAAAATCGCATTTTCGTATGATATAATTTCATGAATCTTTTTTTTTTATAATTTCAATATATTTTTCATGAAAACAAAAAATATCTTCTATACATATCTTTTTATCTAAAGCAGGAATTCAATGAATCATTTTTATTTATTTATTGATTCTATTTCACCATTAAAATCTACTTTTGGGTTAATAAAATACACAAAATTCACTTTTCTGATATGAGAATACAATTGCATGCAATGTGTTAATTTTACTGAATTTGCATTAATTTTAAAAATTGTAGTTGTTATTGAATTTCAATAATCTTTTCTTCATAATTTTGATTTATTTTTATATTTGTGTCTTTATAGTGCATTCTCCTGGTTTTTCTTCATCAATGTTTACCTTATTAATTTTTAGTTCATTTTAGTTAAGTTAAATTTATTTTAAAAAATATCATTACGATTTAATAATCATAAAATTTGAAGTTATGAAACGGAAGGAATTAATTGCTTCAAGATGATTGTGAGCTGGAATTTAATTTTCAGTTTTGGGATGGAATTTTGGAATTAATACTTTTAAACGTCCTTTCGGAAATATATTACAGGTTGGACAGTAATGTCAGATATATAAGCTGTATGATTTACTTGATTGATAAACCAAATAATTTGCTATTCTGATCCTTATCTTAAAAAGAAAAACAATTATTTCATGCTCGCATCCTCGTTATTTGGATTAATTCATTTAAAAAGGAAATAGTTAATTTTAAAAGGGATAATAGTTAACTTGAAGGCCTCTACGTTTTGTTATTGTATACATATATGCATTTCAGAGTCATATTTCCAGTGGATCGTTAAAAATCCATGATAGACATACCATATAATGTCCACTAAAACGATTATGGCGTTGAAATTTGTTGAGAATCTCAAATGTTGTCTAAATTTTTAATTACGAAATATAATAATAATATACTCAGTTTGCTTGAATTATGTAAACAGAATGGTTGTAAGAACAGAAATTGCCAAACTAATTTTGTAGATTAGAAATGAAAGATTAAATATGAAAAAACGAATGCCAAAGTTACTGAAACCATTACGAGAAAAAAAACAAAACATTAAAAGAGTCTATTTTAATACAATATAATTAAATTATAATAATATGAAAGCTAGCTAATAATATTATATAACAAACATTTCTATTAATTGGAATAATATTAAACTGTATAAATCTTTGTCACTTCTCAATCAATTCTCTGAAAATTGTCTTTAAACCGATTAACTACGTAATGTAGAAAAACCAACGATTTAATTAGTTTAATTTTTTAGGAGTAAAGTTGTTCCACTTCATAGGTTACGTTGAAAAGAACCGGATACAAAAGCGTATGTACACTGGAGAAATAAAATAATACATTACATAGAACAATCACTAATGAGTATTATCTGTTTAATTATAAGACAATAAAAATTTTTATTAAAGCCCATTGACAAACGCTGACATCAATTTTACCATAGGGCAATATCGAATATAATTTATGGAATTATGTCATATCAGACACATCAATCAATTTGGTATACTTTATGAAATTGTTTACAAATTTACGAGTAGAATAAATGCAAGAAATAAGTAGCAATTATTCATAGAATTTTGAATTTAAATAGAAAAGATATTTCTTAAATGTTTCTTTTGAATATTCAAAATCCTCAAAAGAAGAATAGATCAAAATTATAAAGTAACGATTAATGAAATTTGATCACATTATGAAAATACAGTTTATAAAATTAGTGCAAATTAATGAAGTAATTACGTAAATTATAACAGCATGCACACAATGCAGTAAAATTAACACATTGCATGAAATTGTATTCTCAAATCAGAAAAGTGAATTTTATGTATTTTATTAACCCAAAAGTAGATTTTAATGGTGAAATAGAATCAAGAAATAAATAAAAATGATTCATTGAATTCCTGCTTTAGATAAAAAGATATGTATAGAAGATATTTTTTGTTTTCATGAAAAATATATTGAAATTATAAAAAAAAAAAAAGATTCATGAAATTATATCATACGAAAATGCGATTTTGAAAATGAATGCGGATTTATGTTATTAGCACGTCTAGTATACTAGAAAATAATGCGTCTCATAGAAAAATGAACAGTTATTATGTTTTGTTCAATTATAATAAAAGCGAAATATTGAATAAAGTACATTGAGAAGATCCAAGCATCCAAATCCACTGCGTGCATATAATTGAAACGAAGCGAGTTGCGCGTATGATCGCACCCGATTCTCATACATATTTAATATATTTCTAATTACACATCATATTTGTAATATATTTCTAATATTTGTAATACAATTAAGGTGAGCGATGCATTGTTTCGAATACGCTCTACCTACTATTATGTAACATGTTTTGTTTAACAAATAATTAGCTTTTCAGGAATTAACGGAAGTTCCCTGGGTTCTCCTTATCATACTCTATTATTTAACTTATTGTAAATTCGATCTGTTATCGATTGAAGTTAACAATTTGTTAAGTGGTGTGCGAGTCCGAGAATAATATTTTACAAGATATTCTACATTTTGTGTCAAAAAATTGTTAACTTGAAACCTTTATAACTCAAAAAGTACTTAATAAAAAAATATTTTATTATAGTGTTTTGGAAAGCTCTCGAGATAAGCTATAAGAATATGCAATAAAATGTAGGGGGTTCTATTTAAAAAAATAAGATTGACCTTGAAATGACCTTGAAGGACATGGTCAAGGTCAAAGTCAAGGTCATCATCTTACTCCCCGCTTGAAACCATACAACTTTGCTATTGGACATTTTCTCCTAAGTGCATTCTAACTGAAGATATTAGGGGGGTCCGATACTTTTCGATGACCCTGTATATAGATCATATAGATACATATTTCCTTCATTGGCGTATCCATACAAGCTGAACGAGTGGTGGAGTACACCCAGGTGCATTAATTCGTGCTGTCGTAAGTCGTATAACATGGATAAATTTCTTACGACTCTTGTTACGACAACGGTAAGTAATACACCTGGGTGTACATATTACAGTAGTCCTCCCCTTATTTTAACTTCTTCCCTTATTTTAACTTGTTTCCTTCCTCTACATATTTTAACTTGTCTCCTTCACTCGTCCTACCACTCGACCTGCGCGACGTGTATGATCATGCGCATAGACGCGGAACAGGAAGGCAAACACGGCTAACAATTTGTTATCTCTGGGAGCGTTCGAGGTTGGCGAATCGTCTCCTTATCGTCTCCTCATCGTACCAAAAATGGGAATCGCGATTTGCTCCCGTATTCTATCGTTCCTATTTTGGGTACGATAAGGAGACGATAAGAAGACGTGTAAAATTATATACACTTATATACAATTGTATACGTTCATATACAATTATACAGAGACAAAAATGCTATACAATTATATACAATTGTATACAAAATTTCGTATGCAATTATATACAATTGTATAGACCTCATTTTTACCCGGGACGCAAATCCTAAGTTGAGTCGAAGTTATGTCCAAGAAGCAATTGAAGATATATGTGATATTTTAGAAAATGTTTTAAATATGGTAAAGACGTGTCTAAAAATGGATGAATTAAACGGTAAAACACGCTTCGATGAAATTAAAGATGCAGTAATGAAACCATTCCGCGTCACGTTATCAACTGAATATCGTAGAATGCAAGCCATTACGAAAACACAAAAGTTTATAAAAGCTCGTGAATACGTTGTTGGTGACAGATTCGATAGTATTTTGCGTGAAGGCAGAATCATTAAAGACAAGACTAGTTTGAAAGCGCAATTCATTCCTATGAGAGAAATTTTAAGAGAATTTTTGTCTTTACCAGGAGTCCTCAGCGAAATTACTACTTATTTGAAGTACCTTGACATCGAAAAATCTTGTGGCATTATTTCTAATTTCATTCAAGGGGAGCTATGGCAAAATAAATTGAAAAAATATGGAGAAAAATTTGTTTTACCGATATTTTTGTACTACGACGATTTTGAGATCAACAATCCTCTTGGATCTCATGCAGGTGTCAACAAGTTAGGTGGAGTTTATTTCTCAATGCCATGCGTACCTCCCATATTTCGTGCAAAAGTACAAAATATTTTCGTTACTGCCATATTTAATTCTAATGACAGAAAAGCATCCCCAGAAGGAAATGATGCGATCTTTAGTATAGTGGTGCAAGAATTAAATTATCTTTCACGCGAAGGGATTGAATTGAATGTTGAAGGGAGAAATAAGGTATACTTTTCGCTTGGTTTGCTTGTAGGTGACAACGAAGCTCTTAATAATATGGCAGGTTTTATGGGAGGCCCGAATGCAACCATGTACTGCAGACTTTGCAAAATGACGAAATCAGACAATCAAAAAAATGCTCCATTAAGAGATGATCTTTTAAGAACGCTTCAGCAATATGATGAAGATGGGTTTCAAAATGAAAAGAAAACTGGTGTGAAAGAAAACTCAATTTGGAATACTGTTGACCACTTTCATGTCGTACAAAATTTCTTTGCAGACATTGCTCATGATCTACTTGAAGGTGTCTGCAAGTATGTTATGCAACATGTTCTCTATGACCTCATTTATGGAGCAGAAAAATATCTGAGTCTAGATCAACTGAATGAAAAACTCAAATCTTTCAACTACGAGAAGAACGGTTTACATAATAGACCACCTCGTATAAAACATGACGATGTAAAGAAGAAGCATTTGCATATGTCGGCCAGTGAAATGCATACTTTCATTTTGATATTTCCTCTTATTGTCGAGGACATAATTGAAGGTGGTATTGACAGTCGAAAAGAATTTTGGCAAATCTTTTCTTTACTCAGACAAATAATGGACATTTGTTTTGCAAAATCCTTAAAACAGGAGACGTTTGATATTCTTGACTCACTTATAAATCAACACCATGACATGTATCTCAAGCTATTCAAAGATAATTTAAAACCGAAATTTCATAACATGAAACATTATATGATGATTATAAAAATGTCAGGTCCTTTGTCTCATCTTAGTGTTTTGAGGTACGAATCAAAGCATCGGGAGTTAAAAGCAATAATTACATCAACAACGACGCGAAAAAATCCTTGCCACACTATTCTAGTAAAAGAACAGTTAAGATTCTGCCATCGTCTTCTTGGAAAGCAAGGATTTGTTCATAAACTTGAGAGAGGAGATGGTGACAGCATGGAGTCTATTTTTTCAATTGATCTCATTAATGATATTCGAAATTCTATCCCTATCCATTTTTCAGGACCTTGTTTAGATGTTCCGTGGGTCGATGTGAATGGAATCAAATACACAATAGGTTCTTTTATCGTTCTTGACGTGGACTCCGACGGATTTTTATTATTTGGGAAAATTTTGAATATTATTGTTAATGAGAGGCAACGTTTACTTTTTATATGCGAGAAAATGACCATACAATCGTTTAACGAAGGTTTACATGCTTACGAAGTTTTAAATTTTAATGAAATTACGTGTTGTATGTATGACAATTTAATATCTCCGAGTTTGGCAATTCATTGTTATGTGGCTGATGGGAGAAATGTAATTTCTTTGAAACATTCTGTGTAGTTATTCTAATAAATAATTTCTATATGTAATGGGTCTTTTATTATTCTTTGGCATCTACCAGATTCTCCAAAATTGTAACCTACAAGCATTTACATAGAAATTGACAATATGATGTCTACTTGCAGGTACAACTTCTATTTTTTAAAAATGTTTCTTAAATCTTCAACATTTTAGTTCTTTCTTTTAACTCGTGCTTTATTATCTGTACTCTCTCAATTAGAAACAGTGAAAATTAACTGATTCTCATTGAATAGTCACTGATTGCCATAATGAAAAAGGGATCATTGAAAAACAGTGAAATTTCACTGTTTTAGTCAGTGAAATTAAGTTGCTTTATGATACAATAAAATTGATTCACTGTTTAAATCAGTGAAACTTTCTCTCAAAGCAGTGAAACTCGTTCGCCGTTTCTCTGATTATGCAGTGAACATGCTGAAAGTCACTGGCATAGTAGTGAATATTCATTCACTGAATCAAATAGTGAGTTTTTCACTATTTCAAATTGAGAGAGTAGAATGCATATTTGTGCAGTGAAAAAATCCTCAGTGCTTGTATTTAAGAGTATACTTTCTCAATTTGAAACAGTGAAAAACTCACTATTTGAATCAGTGAATAAGTATTCACTGCTGGGTCAGTGACTTTCAGTATGCTCACTGCATAATCAGTAAAACGGCGAATGAATTTCACTGTTTCAAATTTAACAAATTTCAAACATTTTGAAAGATATCGATATTTATTTATAAGTACAGTTAGTTTCTTCGAGTATGCTCATTATGAATCCCGCACATAAGAGACAATGAGAATTATGCAGAATCGAACAGAGTCAAATACGAAGTAAAAACAATAAATCTATATCAAATCCCCCCCCCCCCTCCCCCTAACGTACATTTTCGATTATGTTACACTGAGAGTCAAGCCCTAATTTCGCCGATCAGAGAGTATAGTTGGGCCTTCCAATTGTTGTTCTCATTCAGTAAATTATATTGAATAGAGTCGTTCATTTCACTTATCTGTCAGTTACAGTAACCTATCTTGTTATGTCAAAAGCACTAAACTCGCGTTTAGTAAATTCGACTTAATATATAGTTCGTCGAAAATCAATGATTCTGTTTCGTAGATCGTACAGTTGTATAAGTGGGATCTACTACTATGGAACGCTTTTCTTTTGTCGGTGATCGCGTTTCTTTACTGGTGGTACATAGTACACAGCCTTAACTTCAGTTGGGAACAGTGCTATAATTTCATTGCTAATTTTTTCCATTAATGCGTTGTTGACAACCCTGTGCATAAAAAATCTGACAGTAACTACAGATAATATCAATAACCATAATACAAGATTTTAATACTTATATATTAATATAAATAAACACTTACGTGTGTCCATTATTTAACAGATATGATACGATAACATCACAGAGGTAACTTTGACTTCGAGAACTAAGTATGTCATCTTTGCTGTATTGTGCTAAAAGAGCTCGACCAACAATGTTACCATCTAAAATTTCTTTTAGAGTAATTTTATTTGACTCAAGTTGTACATTTTTCTCAATATTTTTGTTGGATTGATGATGAGTCGTCTCGTCATTACCAAATCTACTTACACTGACACTTTCGTTTGAGGCAACTTTTTCACTATTTTCCACATTATTGCTCGAAGCTGGTTTTCGTTCATTTAAAATTAGTCTCGTCTCTATCTTCTCATTGTTTTGATTGTGATATACCTCACATTTCACTGCATCACTCTCATCTATTACAATTCTTTCAACGGGTTGTTGATTAACTAAGGGAATTAGTTTCAGTCGTTTCGTCTCAGGCTCAAAATCATTTTGATTTATGAAAATACTATTTTCCGCAATGTTTTCCTTTGATGAAAATGGTAATAAATTCTCAGTAACAGTGGCACTTTTTTCATTAAGTACTAGGTCATCAATTTCTTGGGCATTAGACACGAATTTTGCAACATCAGCCCCATCAGCAAATATAAGCTCAGAAAACTCTGGATGGTTTTTATCAATGTTTTTTTCATAATTGATAGTTACCTTTACAATAAAAAAAGAACATTACATGCATATTAAAAAAATACATAAAAAGATAAAAATATAATAAGCTTTTAGTATTACAATAGTTTTAAACTTTTTTTTTAAGTAACATTCTTAACCCAACGCTTGGAATAAGTGCTTTCAATTCATCCACCCCTTCGTCTGAGTTGAGAAAATATAGTACTTCAAGGGTTATGTGATTTTCTGAAAAGTGAATTTGCAAGCATGCATGAAACATAAATATATTAAAAGCCGTGTGCAGAAACGTGAAATTAAAAGAGATGATCAATTATCCGTTGTAATAAATGTATCTGTATATCTTTATTATATACACTTACCTCGAAATGTTTCAATTAATTCGGATAAATTCCACGCTTTGAGCAACTGCTCAACGCATTCCATTTTCAACCTAATTCTTGCGAGTCATAAAAATTTAGGCGGAAGTTCATGAAATATGAACTTGTCTTCTGGATCACCAAACACCGCGTCACCAGCAGGGTCAATGGCTACCGGAAGCGTCAGAGGATAAAAGACCACAAATGGCGGGAGAATCAGCGCGCGCAAACCTTTTTACTTTATAAAAATGAATCGTTTCTTATCTATTAACAAATTATCGTTCTTCATCAACATGTATATAGTTCGCATTGTGGAATAAGCGACAAATTTTTAACATAAATTAATATTTATTAACAATTAATAATCGTCTTCAAATAAACTACGCGTTTCAAAGAAATAATAGAGAAACTATGGTTTATTAACAGTTAAGAAATTTTACAGTTGTTGAAAATAAATTTATTAACACTTAATAAATTTGTATTCATATGCCATAAATAAATATATTTATTTACTGTAAAATAGCTTTTTTCTCAGTGCAGTATCTTGAAAAAAATAAAAAATGTGATCCGTCTCTTAAGAGGTCAATCATTGTACCAACAACCCTGAGTTGAGAAATTGAAAAGTCAATACAATGCTTAATACAATGATTAATGTTTGTAGATTGCTGAGTGATACACTGAGTCAATTGGCAGAGGAAATAAAAACAGTTTTCAACGACACACCAGCCATCTACTTCAGTAGGGGAGTGACCGAAAATGGGAAAAGACTTCCCTCTACGGGGAAGTTTTTAAACCAACTAAATTACGCAAGAAAATTATCCCAAGAATGTGGACTGGCCACCCCCTGCCTAAAGTTACTCCACTGCAAACTGAGGATAATACATAACTCGTGAGTATGAATGCGTGGAGTTGCTTGATTGTGAACGCGAACGGATGGGTGGTCGTGAATGTGAGAGACTGATGGATGAGTCGTTTTTGTTTGTATGTATGGGTGGTGATGTAGTCTGTGATGATATCTGCGGTAACAATTCATCGATTGATTCTGTAGGCTCTGGCAAAGGCACTTCGGATTTATCTTTAGCCTTATCTGTACTTCGAAGCGTCGAGCACATACAAAGTATTACGTGGTGGTACTCCGCTTTCGTTAGCAATGGTGTAGCCCACTTTGATATATAGTCTGAAAAATTACAAGTTTTCTTTATGTTTTAAATTTGTTTATATATAGCCCGGGCGCTGGGTCCACCAAAATGCAACGATTCTTCCCTATCGATTCACAGTTTTTGTCTTTGGTTTTCATGTTAAGCTACATAGGTAAAAATAGAGACAAAAGATACCGATACGGAAGGAATCGATGCACTTGGGTGTACCTTCCCATGAGCATGAGCAAGTCCAGTGGTAAAAAAGGGCTATTCTTACTCTCTATATTTCTTGGAGTGAAAATCGAGCCAGTCTTTCACGAAGAGTGACATTTTTACTCTATTGAGAGTGACATTTCACTCTTCTAGGAGTGACCTTTTCTTCTTTCACTCTTGATGGAGTGAAATGTCACTCTGCAAAGAATGAAATTTTCACTCTTAATGAAAGAGTGGCTCAATTTTCACTCCAAGGAATTTAGAGAGTATGTATTTTTATGCGTAGAATCCGAATCAAAATTTTGTCTGTCATAGCGAAAAAATTGGCTGCTACATCAAATCAAGTACAGCAAATCTCATTTTGCTGTATCAGTGAAATAATGTTTATCCGTGTGTGAATAACCCTTTTTTACCGCTGGACCTACTCGTACATACGGGAAGATGCTCAGTACATGCCAGTAAATACATTATTGTTCTAATAATACGTACGATGCACAGCGTCTAGAACATCTTTTGGTGCTGCATTCTTATATTTCCCTGTTCCAAATACCGACATGGATTTCAATTTTTCTTCACCAATAATTTTTTTGAATAATATACGGACAATTTCTTTTGGTCGTTTTTTGTGATGCTTCTTATAGAAAAGATGTTCCGATGTTTTTATGTATATTGCGCTGGATTCTTGTAATTCAATCTAATTTAAAATGTATGATATTACACAATTTATCACTTCATTTATTCAGTGCATTCAATAATATTCCACAAAACGTCTAGCAATATCATTCTGGGACTTGCATTTATATTTCACAGCTAATAAATTCTAGTCACATGATCATATTACCATGCATTGAATTATTATGAAAAATCATACGTTTTATGAATTTTTAATTCATTTTTAGCCTAATTTGTTTTGAAAAAAACCTTTACAAATGTTTAGAACCTCTGTTTCATGTCTTATTACGAGTCTTTTTTTTTCATGTTTTTTTCATGTTTTGAATATATGTAATAATAATTTTGTCATAATAATAATAATATTAATGATAATATTATTAATTATATTTTTTCATTCATATTTTTAAGTGAAAGCTCGCCAAAAAACACAAGATTCCTTTAGAAAATTATTTTTTAATTTCTAATTTTTCCTAAGACGACGTATTATATAAATATTTTGAATTTCGCACTAAACGTATGCAATAGAATACGTAGCGCTTTCAATCCAGTTTTTTTTGCAACTTTAGGTTTTAAACTCATTTGAAAAAAAATTAACACAATTAGTTAATATATTATAAAAGTGCACGTCAAAATCACGAAAATCAAAATTTCGAATTTGCGTGTCTCCTGCGTATTAATACGCGTTTTTTTCGTTAATTTGGCTAAAATTGGGCTAAAACGTGAATTGAAAAACGTTGGAACCACGTTATTTAGAAATTGTAGCCTTTGGAGATTTTTGGCATTCCTACCTGTTCTAGGTCGTCTTCAGTCGTTGATTGTATTGATGTTGATGCAGAACTTCTTGCTGCTGGTGTCATAGTTTTTTTTTTTTGAAGAAATCTTGTGGTGCTGCTGATGATTGTGGTAAAAAGGCGGACGGATTGTCTTTAATTAATTTAAGTGCCTGTGTAAGAATATCTGTTGTAACTCCATGTAAATTTGCAGTCGACTCAGGTACTTCTGTAAAGATGTTCTAATATTAATGATTGTAAAATAGATTTTTACTGACGTGAGAGGTTGAATAATTTCAATAATATTATATATTTATCTAAAAAACACTTGATATAAATCAATATAATACCTGTCAATCTTTTTTCAAATATAGGCTTCATTGAAATAATCTTTTCTTCTAAATTTTCTTCTAACTTTTCTTTGGACGTGATATTTCTTTTGAAGTTCTTCGTTCCTTTTTTATTTTTTGATGCCTGGTTCTTTAGACGAATTTCCCCATCAGTATTTACGTGCAAGCTTTCCAACCATTTTTTATATTCTGCAAGGGAGTGTCACAAAATTAACAGTTTACAGAAAAATCTACACGTTTTTACTTGTTCTATTAAATAATATGTAATTTAAAATATAGATACTTGAAATAAAAGTAAAGGAACTGGATGAAAAGAAATAATCTTTAGAAATCACTGTAAAAAATATTTTGAAATTTCTGGAAAATTACGGAACCAAAATTCATAAATGTTACTGACACGAGTTTAAGAGCAGTCCTTAAACAGTTTGCATGACAGTGTTATTAAATTTAAAGAATTTTTGTAACAAGATTTCTCAAATGTAACCATAAATTGTAATAATACTGTGTTATAATGAATATTTATATTTATTTTTATACATTAGTCAGCAGTATAAGAATTGGTGGTTATATTTAAAAATTTGTTGAGAAAAATTCTTTGAGTTTAACTTTTGAGTTTAATAACACTGTCATGAAAAATTATTAAGGGGTGTTCTCAAACACGTTTCATTAACATTTATGAAATTTGCTTCCCAAAGCAGTATATATGGAATATAAAAGTTTACGATGACAGATTATTCCTGGAAACATACCAGATTGATAATTTACCTAAATTTTGAGATATAAGGAGCCACAGTATACTTTCTAAATGTGAATTAGTCAATAACTACTAAATGAAAGATTGAAAACTCGGTCACCAATTGAATTAGTAAAAAGTTTTACTAACAAATAGTAAACAAACTACTAATTGTTAGTCAAATTCTACTAATTCATAAGTCAAATTCATCTAACCTTAAATTAGTAAATTTGCTTGGTTACGTTTCTTTACTCTTTGATTAGTAGTTTTTGATTTATTCAGATTTAGAGAATAGTAATTTATATTAAAAAAAAGGAGAAATCGTCTATTATAGAAAATTCTTCGTCAATTCACGACTAATTTCATTGATTTCTACGTTTACGTCTAACGTCATAAACACTCATTTCGATCTAAATGTTAAATTGAGATCTAAAAAATAGCCGAAATTTGACCACTTTTTAGAGTGGCCCTTTCAGGCAATATTTTTTACATTTTATTCAAAGGATCTTCATCAAACCGATTGAATTGAAAAAAAACAAGTACAAGTCGAGTATTAAAAATATTAAAATTAAAGAACACATAAAGATAAATAACATTTTATATAGTTGAATTGATTTTAAAATAATTCTCACTTTTAAAAAATGTGTAATGCATAATCGTCACTAAAAATGTGTAAAAAGAAAAATAGTTTAAAATTAGTGGAACTGACCTTTATCGATTTCACCGAGGACAGAATATTATAAAATTCATGCAATTTAAGATACCAAATATCTGATATAAAAAGAGTGAAATATTGATATTTTATTTTCTTTAAAAAATAATTCCTGAAATAAATTTTAAAATGTCGGATGCAAAACGTTTGAATTCATTACCGCTGAACTCCAAAATTTTCCCTTTATGTCTCTTCTTCCCAAATTGGATGATTGTCTCCTCTCTCTTTTGAATGTCACGAAGCTCTGCGAAATTATCTTGATTCTCAACGCAGACGGTTTTTGTATTCACCCAAAAAATTAAGACATACATTTGTAATTCTCTCAATATAACCATCAGATATCAAAATTCGAATTGTCGTAAATAGTTGCAGTTTCGTGAAACATTTGAATTTAGATTTGAATATAGTATGAAAGGTCAAATGAAAAAATGACACTTACTTCACTGCAGTACAATATGTCAATAGTTTCGTTCAAATAAAACTACAAAATATACACGAAATGCCGAAAAGGCCGTTGCGAATTGAAGATTATGCGCCCAATACTCGAAGACGCCTTTTGAAGGAATATTTTCAGAAATCGGACGATAGTAGTTCTGAATCTGTTGATGATAGGTAGCTATCATCAACAGATATATTTAATCTTATTTTAACCAGAACTAATTGGAATTTTTTTTGTCAATTTCATATAATATATTTAGTGAGTTATTTACAGATGTAGCACTATAATCAGTAGTGTAACTAGGCCGGTCCTGGATACCCCCACCCTACCTCCCATCCGGTCCTGGATACCCCCACCCTACCTCCCATCCGGTCCTGGATACCCCCACCCTACCTCCCAGTCGGTCCTGTATACCCCCACCCTATCTCCCATCCGATCCTGGATACCCCCACTCTACCTGCCAGCCGGTCCTGGATACCCCCACCCTATCTACCAGTCGGTCCTGGATACCCCCACCCTACCTACCATCCGATCCTGGATACCCCCACTCTACCTCCCAGTCGGTCCTGGATACCCTCACCCTACCTCCCAGTCGGTCCTGTATACCCCCACCCTACCTCCCAGTCGGTCCTGGATACCCCCACCCTACCTCCCATCCGGTCCTGTATACCCCCATCCTACCTCCCAGTCGGTCCTGTATACCCCACCCTACCTCCCGTTCGGTCCTGTATACCCCCACCCTACCTCCCAGTCGGTCCTGTATACCCCCACCCTACCTCCCAGTCGATAGTTTAAATAAACCGGTCCCGTATACCCCCACCCTACCTCCCAGTCGAATTATTTAAACAATTAATTATTTATTTGATGATGTTATGACCTAATCCAACCCTATGCAACAAATTGTTATTAAGAATTTACTATTATCATGAGTAAACATCCGCGGCCGAAGGCCGTCGCCTATAGGAATACCAACGCAGATCGCTCTATGCGCGAGGAACCGCAGTGATACGTAAAAGTCCTCGTCATGCTGTTTACTACTACCTTCTCTCTCGCACTCATTGCCGAGCTCATATTTGTCGTGAGAAGAACATTTAGTTTTCACGGTCATTGTGTACCGCACGTTCGTCATCCGTACCTCTAAACTTTCAAATGCGTGCGCCCTTGTAGACAAGTTATGATGCGTCTCCCGGATCTTTTCGTCGTACGTACTATTCTCCACGTAAAATTACTTTTGAAATGTACGAATAGACCTACACCAGACGTGGCCCACATATATTTTTTCTAAATACATCTAATTAATCAGTCCGTAGCATTTCTCAATTTTTGGCTCGAGGCCTTGTTTCCACACGTCTTAGAAATACACGGTAAGTTAGGAAATTTAAGGCAATCAAACGTAAAATTGTAAAGACGTTTTCCATCTGTTTACTACAGAACCCGTATTTCGTTAATGACCTCTAAATTTTTAAACGTGTGCGTGTGTAGAGAAGTTTTGATGGTTCGTTTCTCGGTAAATGGTTAGAATATTACAACATTTTTGTAAACAATTTACAGGGTCATTGATTTCCCATAGACAACATTCGTCATATCTTAAAATTGGGAAGCATTCCGATGTAGTATTGCCATATGTGAGTAAAATGACCTTTTCCTCGTGCGTCCTGCTACCATCTCTCTCGCTCTCGCGTACTCTTTGTTAGATCCATTAACTTTAGCATTATACCAGTTTCACGATCATCGTCATTGCCAATTACCCTCGGATCATTTTCACAACATATTTTTCCATGTATACAGGTTCAGACGTGTTTAAAGTCATTGGGCAATTTCATCAAAACATATACTAAGTGACACATTTTCTCTATCCCAAATTTACGCAACCTCCGCCATAATAGAAAGGAGATGTCCTCAGTTCCGTATTTTATCTGCAGGAATGACCTAGCGGATCACCCGTAGGCCAACACACCCCTTCGTTAACAAAGGTAGCATAAATAAATAAATAATTTACAATTATAATATTCAAATAGTAATAAATCTCACATAATCCGAATAGCGTGTATTAAAATGTATAATATAGAACTGATGGAAGAAGCTAGCAGTATTTAGAAAGAGAGAGGATGACACGCTTATTCCTTATGCATTTATCTATTCACGATATTTAGGTGTTTTCATGACGTTCGAATCATAGCTGTACGAGTTTGGACACGTGGGTAATGTCATTAATCAGGTTCCTGACCATCTTTTAATATGTGTACAATTTCCCACATCTCAAATATCGCCATATAGGTTTCAACCTGTTAATTATCCGTAGACTTTACTATACGGTAACAATGAATCTGACTTCCCATAAGTGACGAACACATACGAGTATCGACTTGCTTTTAATGTAATTAATTAACCATCATTTAATATTTCCCACCTTTAAAATTTTTGAGAATAATAAGATCGAAATGAAGATGTAAAAATTTAAGAGAAGCATGTAAGATTCAACAGTTTCTTTCTATCTTTATGCACAGTTTAGTGTCTTTTAAGTAAACAGAATAGAATAGAATAGTTCTTTATTGGCTCAACTGGTTTGTTATACAGCCATATTACATTTGGAGGCGCCACAGTATAGCGCGCGCGAGAATTCGAACTTAACTTATTTACACTTACAGTACTTAAATCAAGAAACCGTGTTTACTTAAAAACTTACATGTACCATCGTGATTGTCGTAAATACTTCAATGATAAAATATATAGTTCTACATTAAGTTATTCGTTTTTCATTACATTATAATAAATTTCCTTAAAAGGTATTATAAAAGTCTTGTTCTATACTTAAATGTTACGTTTTATGCGCATTATAAATTTAACAATGCTGTTAGTGATGTTTTTGTTAAACAAGGACAGGAAGGATGCGACAGAATAAGGTCCGAACTTTACCACTTTGCGAATTTCCGCAATCAAATCTCTTCTTTTATTTTGATGAAGAATACAATCCCAAAAAATGTGATCTATTGTGTCATCGTCCGCACCACACTCGCACAGGCTCGAACCGACAATATCCTTACGGAATAGACTGGAGTTTAAAGAAGAATGGTTACTACTCATTCTATTAATTGATACAATTGCCTTTCTTGGAAGATCATAGTCATGGAACCATGGTTTACTAACATTAGAATAGAAATGTTCAAAATAAAAATTACCCTTGATTCTGCTCGAATTTTTAATTTCTTTTTCGTTTTCCGATCTACATCTTAACTTGAATCCGGAAATTACATCTGTAAATGGAATTGCTATATTTAATAAAGAGCCCTGAGTAGCTCCAAACTTTGCATTTTCATCAGCTTTCTCGTTACCCATTATTCCTACATGGGCAGGAATCCAGACCAACTGGATTTCCAACCCCAAATCTGTCGCTTGAGCCAATTTCTGTCTGATATCAACAATAAGTGAAGAGGGTCTGAGGTTATTTACATTATTTAAAGCTTTAAGAGCACTTTCGGAGTCCGAAAAGATAATACTCTTGGACTGTTCGTTTTTAATAATTATGTCGATTGAACATCTTAAAGCCGCGCACTCCGCTGTGAATATGGAAGCACAGTCTGGAATTTTGTACAGCATGCAATACTCCGCATCAACGCTCCATGAGGCAAAACCCGTTTGATATGAACCATTGCCATCTAATATCTTAGGATCATCGGTGAAAATATAGGTGATATCATTTGACCTCGGAAATTTAAGATTAAACTCATTGTTCGGTATACTAGCTTTACTAATTTTTTTCCCGGAATTGAGATCAACAATAGGCAGAAAAAATAAATGTTCAAATTTACCCTGAAAAACGAAATGAGTATCCGAATTGATAATAAGATCTGATAGATGCCACATATCCGAAAAACATTTAACTATTAACGATACTTCAAAGTTATTTTTGTATACAAAATATTCCGATTTTTCTAATAAATTTTCGATATTCTTTATAGTTTTGTGATTGCTAAATGATAAGCATTTTAGGATATATTTATACCCCAATTCCTTGAACCTATGTTGGATCAACGGAGTCTTAGATTCCGCCGTCATGACATTGATCGGAGTACTTTCTCTGTACCCCATGATGCATCTCAAAGCGATGTTCTGGAATTTTTGCAGTCTATATATAGTCTCCTCAGAGCATGGCGAAATAAGGAATCCCCCATACTCCATTCTCGATCTCACCAAGACTTTATAGAGACAAGACAACATTTTAGGGTCTGCACCCCACCATGTTCTTCTTAAACAACTTATAATTCTTAATGTGGATTTGCATTTTTTTACGGTATTTTTAACGTGTAATTCCCAATTTAATCGGCGATCTAAATGCATTCCTAAGAATTTAGCACTATTGGATTCTTGTACTAAGGTATTATTTATATTCAGGCTAAAGTTAGAGTTAGGTTTCCTTTTTCCTTTGTCAAAGACTACTAAAACGCATTTTTCCGGTGCCATTTGTAAGCCTCTGTCACTTAAAAAACGAACTACTTTATTTGTTTCCTGGCCCAGCTTTTCTACTCGGTTCTTTATACTGTTGTCTAATTGACGCGAATATATTACAACATCGTCTGCGAATTGAAGAACCTCCACGTCGTTTTCGACCTCTAGGTCCATATTCCTCGTGTAGATCGCATAAAGTAACGGACTAATTGCACTTCCTTGTGCAAGACCCTTATCTAATACTTTGTCTATTAAGGAGGTATCTGTACAAAAAGTTACATTTCGTTTAAATAGTAGGTTTTTGACAAAAGTACATACTGGTTTTGGGATTTTTAATTCAATCATATCATCTATTAAAATAAGGACCTGTTCCTTTTGGAAAAAACCTTTATGTATATCAGTGGTAAGAATGCTTAAATTATTCAAGCAGGACCTGCCTTTGCGAAATCCAAACTGGTTTTTTGCCAACAGCTTATTATTTTCCAACCACCATTGTAGTCTTTCCTTGACCATTTTTTCCATGGTTTTTAATGCGCAGGATGCTAGGGAGATTGGTCTGACTTTGGAATTATTTTTGGGAATGAAAATCACTAAATATTGTTGCCATTGCTCAGGGAAAACTTGAAAGTGAAAGATGTCGTTAAATAAGTTTAATAATATTCTTTTATAAAATTCTGGAAGTTTAAAAATAAATTCATAATTAAATTTGTCCAAACCTGGGGCTGAATTTAATTTAACGTTACTGATTGTATAATTCATTTCTTCATATGAAAAGGGGAGTGACAAAAAATTAGAATTAGCATCTTCCCAATCATCCGGCATACAATCTACGGTTCTCAATGGATTCCCGACACTATTTTTAGGTATACATAACTCTTCAATAGTACTCAGTATGTGCTCCTGTTGTTTTTTATTTCCTTCGCAAGTTTGTTTCTTATTAAAACCGTTTTTGAAATGTTTAATTTTTTTCCAAACGTCTGAAATTCTATTTTTGGGTGTAATTGATTCGCAAAATTTATTAAAAGAATTTATTTTTTCTTGTTTAAGTATTTTTTTTACCAAGGCTTCAGTTCTCTTGACTTCTATGAATTTGTTCATAGAAAAACTATGTTTAATGGATTTGAAAGCTGCTTTACGAAGGCGTTGAGCCTTATTGCATTCCTCATTCCACCAAACACAATTTGACGTTCGATTAACTACTGAATTACTGAATCTATTAATTCCCTTTCTAGGTTTAGAAAAAGACTCTTGAATGCATTCGTGTAATATATCTGTGAATACTGTATATCTTTGAGTTATTTCCAGGTTGTTAAATTCAAGACTATTAAAAAATTGTTTGTGTTTATCTAAATTATCAAGGAAAGTTGTCCAATTTAATTTCTTAAAATTATACCTATAGTCAAATTTGAATTTTGTATTAGGATTCGTATTAATATCCATGCAAATAGGAAAATGATCACTTCCCCATTTGTCTTCCAATACTCGCCATTCCGTTACAAAAGCCAATTCAGGAGACACCCAAGTTAAGTCGATGTTCGCATAACTACACCCTTGATTATTAATAGTTACATGAGTAGGATTCTTATCATTTAACAATATAAATTCCTCAATATCTGTATTTTCTGCAATTATTTTCCCATTTCTACATGATTTATTATCTCCCCATAGTTGATGGTGAGCATTAAAATCCCCAAGTAAAATAAAATCTCTAGGATTATAGTTTTGCATAGCTTGTGTTAATTGATTCCATTCGTTAAGAGTTAAATTATTATTACTATCTGGGCGCCTATAACATACTGTAATTAAAATATCTCCTAAACCAGATTCCACTACTATTGATCCAATTTCCAGAGCAGTTCCTTGAAATTTAATGTCAAACTTTTTGTAAATAATTTCTTTCCTAATAAAGAACGCCAAACCCCCACCATTGCTGGAAGTTCGATCGAATCTAACTGGGTTAAATCCATTTAGATGGAAATGATCTGAATTTTTTAACCATGTTTCCATGACTATTATTATATCAAAATTGCTTGATTCTTTTTGTAAATCATATTTATTTTTGATGCTTCGACAATTCCATTGTAGAATTTTGAATTGAGAATTAGCCATTATGAGAGATTTAAATTTTATTAAAAGATTTCAATTTATCGATTTAAGCCTGTCACGATTGATGTACTCACCTTTTGGCCTGACTTGAAGCTTTCTTATTCAACATTTCATCCTTCCTGTCCTTGTTAGCCACAAGTCTGTCAGGTAACTTGTTTGTAACTTGAAGGTTAGATGTACTCTGAATATTCTTAATTACTGAAGTTTGTTGAGTATTTCTATTTTTGTTATTAACGTACTTTCTAGGAACTGTATTTGAATTTAAATTAAGTTCGGGATACGAACCAGATTTAATTCTCTGCGGAGGAGAAGCGGTTGTGGGAGGAATATGGGGGGAGAGGGAGTGAGGCGTTAAGGGAGGGATAGGGAAGAGGGTAGGGGAAGGGGACAATATGGAAGGAAGATCCTCTGCAATTTCCATGTTCATATCTCTTGTACATTGACTCGTAGTCCATTCCGATGATCTTGTAAATGTACTGTCACTATTTGCAGCTCTTTCAAAACGATTCTTCTTATTTTTTGGCGATGAGGGTCCATTGACTGTTGATTCAGTCGTTACAGCATCTCTGTAGGAATTTGGATATTTAACTTCTCTATTCCACAGCTTCGGGAATTCCTCGTTGGTTTTTCTGGGAGCTCTGTTTAATCCAAACACCTTCTCCCTCGCTTCCGAATATGAGACGTTCTCAAAGGCCATAATTTCATTTACTTCTTTGTTTTTCTGAAATATTGGGCATCTCCTATCTATAGATTTGTGTGATGCTTTGCAGTTTCCACATCGAGGCGTTAATCCAATGCATTCGTGTTCTTCTTGTTCGACTTCACCACAAGCAGGACAATGTTTTTTGCTTCTACAGGATTTTGCCATGTGCCCGAATTTGAAGCAGTTATAGCACTGCATAGGCTTACTTACATATGGATCAACAGTCGTTTTCACCATGTACAAACAAACTTCTTTCGGTAAGATTTCTCCTTGGAATGTTACCAATACCGGAGTCGTAGGAACCCACTTGTCGTCATCGAATTTGGCTTCTTTGTCTTTTCTCTTAAATCTTCTAACCTCTGCTATGGGGCACGATGCTCTGATGCCATGCATCAATTCTTCTTCATCAATATCGACAGGTATTCCTCGAATAACCCCTTTCCTGAACTTCTTGAAGCCAGGAATAAAAGTAATCAAATTATGATCTGTAAACACTGCATCTCCCAGAACCTGATTTGCTTCTTCTTTCCTTCCGAATATGATGACGCCTTTGTAACGTCCATCACGTTTGACTTCGATAATAGATTCGTATTTCTTATACAATAATTTTCCTACCTTGAAAATATTAAATGCTGTCAATGAAAAAGCTTTATCCTTAACCCACACTTTAAAAGGACCCTTTGCATTCTGTCCATAACCCTCTGGCATGGATATAGTTTCTATATCCTTTTTAGCATTTTTGCTTTTCTCATTCCTATCACTATCAGAATTTTTCCTTTTACTCACTAAAATTTGATTTTCTTCTCCCATCAGATCGTCGGTGATCATTTTTGCAGTCCACCCGTCACCGGGGGACAAAGGCGGAATTACCTCTCTTTGTCGGTTAGGTTATGTTCGTTTTGTCCGAACCGAACATCGTGGAAATCAATCCAATTAAGCCGAATTTGCAATAGTCTTGATGTAACAAAATACTCAGACACTAGATTCAATGATCCTAACAGTCTTTATTGAGATACACTCACGCAATTTAAAGTTTTTTTTTCAATTTTCTGGAACTATTAAAAAAATTTCCTTTTAAATACAGATATTGCTTTAAGTAAACAGTTAAAGGATGTGACCATGCTGCCATCTTTTGGCATGTTTAAAGAGATTGCAGAATCTGTTTAACGCAGAATTAAATATGCGGGTGCGTCTGAAATGCATGGATTCATCGTAGACTACGATGATACACTTGCTCATATGAGTGGTTATGGAGCGATTACAATTGAATATGAGTCAATGCATAAATAAGCTTATAATAATAATATCGCCATGCAAAAGAATATGAAAGTGAAATTGTTAAATATTACCGCGCATATACTGCAAAGCGTAAGCAATCTCGAGGACCCGAGATTTCTTATTTCTAAAATACCTATATTTCCATTACTATACATCCCTCTTAAATTGACACTTTGCACAGTCCTTAATCACCGGCGGTTGTCTATCTCCGGTATCATCACTCGTTTCAGAATGTTTATCGATGACATTCACGTAAATCTGGATGCATTTACATTGTGAGTGGTAAGCATGACCATACATCTTTAATTTCACGTTCTGCAAACGTTGAGATGAAATCCATAGGTAAGCGAGTTACGACACTCAGATGATGAAGACGTTAAACGCAATAGTAAATCGTTTCAAGTACTAGCACCAGTATGATGGTCACATCACTTTCACAATTGAATAAATCTTTTCTACGATAATCGATCTAATTGAAATGTGCATAGACGTATGAATACAAGTTTCGATTGATTAATAATACAATTGAGCGTTCCAAAGATCTTTCAATTTTAAATAAAAAATGTTCAGTCATTAACTTGACATCGTTTAAACAATTAATTTTTGTATGTATATTAAATCGTTACATGGTCTAAGTCGTCTTATCTACACTACATCTTTCTTCCTGTAAATGCAAAACAAAACGAAAGACAACAAAGTATTTATCATTATGATAATAACAAATTCCTTCACATTAGAACCGTGTACAATAGCCTACATAAGGTCGCCTTACTCGTAGTGAATTGAACTTTCGAACTGTCATCTTTAATTGTCGATCATTCTCTCTCTCTCTCTCTCTCTCTCTCTCTCTCTCTTTCTCTCTCGCATTAGCTACCGATTTGTTACATCTATACGAATACTCTTACATCAAATCGAGTCGTGTGCACATTCTTGTGTTGTAACATTCACACGACTATGGAATGAAATTAATTCTGAAAACCCAACAAGTACAAGCGTAAATGTATTTTAATACTAACGAATGGTATACATCTTGATTCGAAATTGAATATAGCGTAACCGACATTGTAATCTTAATTAGTTAACTAAGTTATTCATGTACGAATACTATTATTATATGTAGGTATTTTGTTAAATATATTGCCATAAGGAGAATGTCCTATCCATCACACCTAGTGCAATACAAAAAGACACAAGTCATTATATCAATAAATCATTTTCATAGTAATAAATTAACCTTTAAAAACATCTTATGTTTTCACATCATGCACTACAATTTCATATTATTATTATTATTATTAATGTTGAATCGTTAATAGAACTGATGTTTTCATATATTATCACTTAAAAAGATTGCTACCGTATATGAAATATAAGACTAAACAACAATTCAACATGAAGACATGCGTAGATTAATTCTATTTAAATGTGCTCATGTGATTCTGTAAAACATTAGTCATTTTGAAAGGAAAAGTGAAAAATTCTCAATGACCTGTCGGTAAAGCTTCTATCGTACTTCATGTTTCTTTTCGACAGTCCAAACACATCTGTACACAAACACACTTTCAATAATTATTGAATATTTTCTTATATAAGGGAGTCAATATTCAACGATTTTTTTCGTAAATAATGAAACAATTTAATATTTAAGATCATTATAGAATTTTACTAAAACAAGATTAATTGCGGTGTTTTGGAAATGACAAAAGTATGAGTATGCAATTAAATGAATAATTTAACACACGTATCTCTATCATTACGTTCAATTATATAATTTTTAATATTATAACACGTACATATTTACAATATTTGCAGACTGTACGTCAGTCTTTTCATTATCATGTTTAGACTAAAATGTGCGTCAAAATTGCCTGTTGCCGTCATTAATTATAGGCATCTACGTTACTGATGACAATAATGCTTCTTTAGTTTCATCTTGACCAAAGGTGTAAACGCAAAAATTGAGATCAGTACCATTAATTGCCAGTGTCTGAAATTACTTACCCACACCTATCAAGGAGTTTCGTAAATTATAGGCAAAAGCATTCACAGTTATTAATATGATTCTTTATAAGTCATAAGTTTGCTGTCGACTAGATTCATAATAAACATATTGTTTAATGTAGGTCGGTAAGTATCTAATTCCTTATCTTACATTTAATTCCTCACAATATTCAATATGTACCCTTCAAAGCGTCGTGTTCTATTTTTGCTTATTGCATCTTGCAATATAACTGCTCGCACTCTCTAAATTGCATTCCTTAATTTTAATATTAATGTGTTATTTAAATATTTCACTTCAAATGCTGATCCTACTGTCTTATTTCATACTGTGCACACTTAAACGAGTAGTATATACGAATCATATGTATTTTTTAAAGTTACGTTCTAGCTGCTCAAGACATTAATTAAATCCTTACTAATAGTTAATAATAATTTTATACACATTATTACTTTCCCAATATTACATTATACTTTCACTAATATTCTCTTAACATCATACATCTCAATCGTAATATTCACTTTCAAAATTTATAATTATTTTTAATTTTCTATTTATATCTCATTAGCTTTCTTATATCATAAGCTTATTTTGTATCGTCTCTGCTAACATTCCTCACACTATTAATATTCCTTAACTTCATTTATATATAGTTTCAATATTTCTATAGCATATACCTTTCGACTATGGCGTAATCGTGTAATACTCATATTTTAAAGATAAAAATTACAGCTACTCCAGATATTAACGAGCAGCTTACTACTAATTATGACTGACATTCAAAGGACATAATTTCCGTTATTTCGACCGTCGAAGACTTGGTTCTTTTATTTGTTTATGGCATTGTGTGAGTTGGTCAATTACTGTGTAAGACATACATCATTTATTTGACACTTACATTATTGCTTTCTCACACACAAAAGGTATCAAATTTCTGCACGTTTGCTGACACGATTGTAAAATTATGCTCAACTATTATGATTTTTATCGGTTGTTCAATTGATGATTGAGAGAGAAAAAGTGAGAAAGTGTGAGGGGGAGAGGCATACAGCAATATGGGTAACTGCAATTATGAACGATTCCACATTTAATACTTATACAAAAGGTAGCTAATCATTCATAAAGCAGGTGATCGTTTAGCATAAGACCATATTAAATGCAGAGCCAATGGTAACAAACGTTCACAATGCATATCATACCGTAGATAGCTTAATACTCCAAATTATAAATAAAAGTATAATTAGAAGTGTTCTTACTTAAGATGAACTACCGTTCAGTAAAATGTTGCAGATTGCATATTTTGAAGAAAAATATTGAATGTAGGCTCATGACAAATTGCATTCAATCATTAAGTTTAACATAAAATTCAAGCCTTCTTATGAAAGTTTCTATAGTAACTCGATGTAATGTTCAAATGCGTAGAAATATTAAATAAATGCCGACAGATTTAAATCAATAATGCATTTATGTAGTGACAAACCGGAATGTTATATTGAAAATGATGACGTCATCAAATACATATAAAATACGAGTCTTATTAGAATGTGGTACCAGGGAGTATAAAAGAAGAGGATAGCATTGGTTGCTGTAACCTAAGAGTCGAAAGAAAACACTTACAATTAGACTAATCTCTAGGGAATAAATGTGTTCAAACATATGGGTTGGATAATATACAAATTCATCGCTTAAAATGTCAGTTAACTATAAATGTTTCCGATATAAGGTAGTAAGATGGAAAAAATATTACACTTGTAAGAGAAGTTTAGACTGAGAGAAATATTTCAAGTATAATAATAAATTTGAAGTGAATATATTACCTCCATTATTTGCTAGATGTTTTTGGTATTGGTTGAATATTAGTGCGGGTATAAGGTGGGTGGTCAAATAATTACTGTATACAAAATTGTCCTTTGATTATCAGTCTTAATTATTAGTAAGGTGTTCGTTAATATCTGAAGTAGCTACAATTTATCTTTAAAATATGAATGCAATATAGAGAGTGCGTTTCAAAGCTTCGATGTACTAGATGTCAATAATTAATGACGGCAACAGGCAATTTTGACGCACATTTTAGTCTAAACATGATAATGAAAAGACTGACGTACAGTCTGCAAATATTGTAAATATGTACGTGTTATAATATTAAAAATTATATAATTGAACGTAATGATAGAGATACGTGTGTTAAATTATTCATTTAATTGCATACTCATACTTTTGTCATTTCCAAAACACCGCAATTAATCTTGTTTTAGTAAAATTCTATAATGATCTTAAATATTAAATTGTTTCATTATTTACGAAAAAAATCGTTGAATATTGACTCCCTTATATAAGAAAATATTCAATAATTATTGAAAGTGTGTTTGTGTACAGATGTGTTTGGACTGTCGAAAAGAAACATGAAGTACGATAGAAGCTTTACCGACAGGTCATTGAGAATTTTTCACTTTTCCTTTCAAAATGACTAATGTTTTACAGAATCACATGAGCACATTTAAATAGAATTAATCTACGCATGTCTTCATGTTGAATTGTTGTTTAGTCTTATATTTCATATACGGCAGCAATCTTTTTAAGTGATAATATATGAAAACATCAGTTCTATTAACGATTCAACATTAATAATAATAATAATATGAAATTGTAGTGCATGATGTGAAAACATAAGATGCTTTTAAAGGTTAATTTATTACTATGAAAATGATTTATTGATATAATGACTTGTGTCTTTTTGTATTGCACTAGGTGTGATGGATAGGACATTCTCCTTATGGCAATATATTTAACAAAATACCTACATATAATAATAGTATTCGTACATGAATAACTTAGTTAACTAATTAAGATTACAATGTCGGTTACGCTATATACAATTTCGAATCAAGATGTATACCATTCGTTAGTATTAAAATACATTTACGCTTGTACTTGTTGGGTTTTCAGAATTAATTTCATTCCATAGTCGTGTGAATGTTACAACACAAGAATGTGCACACGACTCGATTTGATGTAAGAGTATTCGTATAGATGTAACAAATCGGTAGCTAATGCGAGAGAGAAAGAGAGAGAGAGAGAGAGAGAGAGAGAGAGAGAGAGAGAGAGAATGATCGACAATTAAAGATGACAGTTCGAAAGTTCAATTCACTACGAGTAAGGCGACCTTATGTAGGCTATTGTACACAGTTCTAATGTGAAGGAATTTGTTATTATCATAATGATAAATACTTTGTTGTCTTTCGTTTTGTTTTGCATTTACAGAAAGAAAGATGTAGTGTAGATAAGACGACTTAGACCATGTAACGATTTAATATACATACAAAAATTAATTGTTTAAACGATGTCAAGTTAATGACTGAACATTTTTTATTTAAAATTGAAAGATCTTTGGAACGCTCAATTGTATTATTAATCAATCGAAACTTGTATTCATACGTCTATGCACATTTCAATTAGATCGATTATCGTAGAAAAGATTTATTCAATTGTGAAAGTGATGTGACCATCATACTGGTGCTAGTACTTGAAACGATTTACTATTGCGTTTAACGTCTTCATCATCTGAGTGTCGTAACTCGCTAACTATCGAAAATGAACACGTATGGAACCATCTACCCTAATCTCGAGAGGAACGTCGGATGATACCGAGAGGGATCTAGTGTCCGTGAAAAGTATCTGTTTTTGTTACACTCTGATTTGATTTTCGATTCATAGGAATTGACGAAGAGATACTACGATCTAGAGAGAAAGGTACGACGTATATCCATGAATTAGAGTCACCACGCCATACGTGGAAGTGGCAATGAGTGTGTGAGAGAGAGAATGATGCGTCAATTAATGAAGGGGATACAAGCAAATCAATATTAGGTACTAGAAATGTAGAATATTGCCGACGTACAAGTATTCCCCGGACCTGGTAATCGGTTTATACCGAAGAAAATGTTTATTATGGATATTTCCGACAGTGCTGTTATAAAGTACGTTTTGAACGTAAAACAATTGGTTAATACACAATTATCATGGTCTACGATGGGAATCGGGCGATATATCCTTTGATGCAATGAACGAAACGGTGGAGGACACCGTTTCATGAGCTCACAAGATATACATAAAAGGCGCAGACAAATAGGTTGCAGGAAATTTCATATACTGACAATGTTGCCGTCATAGACATATTGACCTGTCCACCTCTACCGAAGCTCATAGGACGACAACTGGAAAATCGTCAAGACTCTTCTTCAAAAATCTTCAATCTGCATCTCTTCAAAAGTCGATGAGAATTTACTATGAAGTGAAACATTTTGCATTAATGGAAACAAAAGACATCGAGTGTCTATAGATTTCATCTCAACGTTTGCAGAACGTGAAATTAAAGATGTATGGTCATGCTTACCACTCACAATGTAAATGCATCCAGATTTACGTGAATGTCATCGATAAACATTTTGAAACGAGTGATGATACCGCTGATAGACAACCGCCGGTGATTAAAGACTGTGCAAAGTGTCAATTTAAGAGGGATGTATAGTAATGGAAATATAGGTATTTTAGAAATAAGAAATATCGGGTCCTCGAGATTGCTTTCGCTTTGCAGTATATGCGCGGTAATATTTAACAATTTCACTTTCATATTCTTTTGCATGGCGATATTATTATTATTAGTTTATTTATGCATTGACTCATATTCAATTGTAATCGCTCCATAACCACTCATATGAGCAAGTGTATCATCGTAGTCTACGATGAATCCACGCATTTCAGACGCACCCGCATATTTAATTCTGCGTTAAACAGATTCTGCAATCTCTTTAAACATGCCAAAAGATGGCAGCATGGTCACATCCTTTAACTGTTTACTTAAAAGACACTAAACTGTGCATAAAGTTAGAAAGAAACTGTTGAATCTTACATGCTTTTCTTAAATTTTTACATCTTCATTTCGATCTTATTATTCTCAAAAATTTTAAAGGTGGGAAATATTAAATGATGGTTAATTAATTACATTAAAAGCAAGTCGATACTCGTATGTGTTCGTCACTTATGGGAAGTCAGATTCATTGTTACCGTATAGTAAAGTCTACGGTTAATTAACTGGTTGAAACCTATATGGCGATATTTGAGATGTGGGAAATTGTACACATATTAAAAGATGGTCAGGAACCTGATTAATTACATTACCCACGTGTCCGAACTCGTACAGCTATGATTCGAACGTCATGAAAACACCTAAATATCGTGAATAGATAAATGCATAAGGAATAAGCGTGTCATCCTCTCTCTTTCTAATTACTGCTAGCTTCTTCCATCAGTTCTATATTATACATTTTAATACACGCTATTCGGATATGTGAGATTTATTACTATTTGAATATTATAATTGTAAATTATTTATTTATTTATGCTACCTTTGTTAACGAAGGGGTGTGTTGGCCTACGGGTGATCCGCTAGGTCATTCCTACAGATAAAATACGGAACTGAGGACATCTCCTTTCTATTATGGCGGAGGTTGCCTAAATTTGGGATAGAGAAAATGTGTCACTTAGTAAATGTTTTGATGAAATTGCCCAATGACTTTAAACGCGTCTGAACCTGTATACATGGAAAAATATGTTGTGAAAATGATCCGAGGCTAATTGGCAATGACGATTATCGTGAAACTGGTATAATGCTAAAGTTAATGGATCTAACAAAGAGTACGCGAGAGCGAGAGAGATGGTAGTAGAACGCAGGAGGAAAAAAAGGTCATTATTACACTTCTACCTTCACTTTGAAAATACGGTTCCTAGCCTACGATGAATTTCCACATAGGCATCGAGAAGCGACTATGATGTAGCAATAGCTGACCTTTAATTAAAGCGACTTTTGCATTTTTTTTTTGACATTCCTCACATGACAATACGAATGTGTAACAACTAGAATTTTTCAATATTTATGATCTAATTTCTTAAGATCACGCATTCGAAAGAGACCGTTTGCAATGACCATCTAAAGGCAGGACATTTTTATAACAATATTAGGGGGGTCGGCGCCAGGTCTTTTGAACGCGTTCAGACTTGCTTAGCGGCTTTTCTATATTAATTTCAAAATGGTCTTAGCAGTTTTGGGTGAAGGGACTCGACAGTTTTGTCTCTATTGAAGATCATTGTGATACGCTAATTAATATGACAGCAGCTGTAACCCTCTGTACCGTGATGCAATGAATACGCGTCCCCAACGATATCTTCATCCCATTGGGAATGTGAGGATTGACCCTTGAGAATGAATTGATTTTGTCAATCTTTGCGACGGATTCTCGAATGAAGTTGGAAAAATGATCCTCAGTAGCGTCTTCTTCAAGAGTGTTGTAAACCTTCTTCAAGGCCTCTTCCCATGACGACAAAATCTTCTTGACATCTACCATATTGATGTAGAAATACAATATTTGAAATAGAAGTGCTTACGTACTGTCAAACATAGACACAGGAATGCGACATTCCTTTGAAACGATATCTGGACCTGTATACAATTTCCAGAGTTTCGGGAAATCAAATGTACGGTGAATAAGTGATCGACGGATAATCGAGGACCGTGAAAACGGTATACTGCTAATGTTAATGGATGTAACAAAGAGTATGCAAGAGCGAGAGAGATCATAGAAATTATGACATTGAAATATTTGAATTAGACTGCTTCCTTTCTCTTACGTCACGGATTACCGAAATTTAGTCAAGAGATAACGTTTTGATGAAATTGTGCAATGACCTTTTAAACGCGTCTGGACCTGTATACATTTTCGAAAGTTTCGGGAAAACAAATGTACGTTGAATAAGTGATCGACGCATAATCGACGACCTTGAAAACGGTATACTGCTAATGTTAATGGGTGTAACAAAGAGTATGCGAGAGCGAGAGCGATGGTAGCAGGACACACGAGGAAAAGGTCATTTTACTCACATATGGCAATACTACATCGGAATGCTTCCCAATTTTAAGATATGACGAATGTTGTCTATGGGAAATCAATGACCCTGTAAATTGTTTACAAAAATGTTGTAATATTCTAACCATTTACCGAGAAACGAACCATCAAAACTTCTCTACACACGCACACGTTTAAAAATTTAGAGGTCATTAACGAAATACGGGTTCTGTAGTAAACAGATGGAAAACGTCCTTACAATTTTACGTTTGATTGCCTTAAATTTCCTAACTTACCGTGTATTTCTAAGACGTGTGGAAACCCTGACAACAAGGCCTCGAGCCAAAAATTGAGAAATGCTACGGACTGATTAATTAGATGTATTTAGAAAAAATATATGTGGGCCACGTCTGGTGTAGGTCTATTCGTACATTTCAAAAGTAATTTTACGTGGAGAATAGTACGTACGACGAAAATATCCGGGAGACGCATCATAACTTGTCTACAAGGGCGCACGCATTTGAAAGTTTAGAGGTACAGATGACGAACGTGCGGCATCAATGACCGTGAAAACTAAATGTTCTTCTCACGACAAATATGAGCTCGGCAATGAGTGCGAGAAAGAAGGTAGTAGTAAACAGCATGATGAGGACTTTTACGTATCACTGCGGTTCCTCGCGCATAGAGCGACCTGCGTTGGTATTCCTATAGGCGACGGCCTTCGGCCGCGGATGTTTACTCATGATAATAGTAAATTCTTAATAACAATTTGTTGCATATGGTTGGGTTAGGTCATAACATCATCAAATAAATAATTAATTGTTTAAATAATTCGACTGGGAGGTTGGGTGGGGGTATACGGGACCGGTTTATTTAAACTATCGACTGGGAGGTAGGGTGGGGGTATACAGGACCGACTGGGAGGCAGTGTGGGGGTATACAGGTCCGAACGGGAGGTAGGGTGGGGTATACAGAACCGACTAGGCGGTAGGGTGGGGGTATACAGGACCGGATGGGAGGTAGGGTGGGGTATCCAGGACCGACTGGGAGGTAGGGTGGGGGTATACAGGACCGACTGGGAGGTAGGGTGGGGGTATCCAGGACCGACTGGGAGGTAGAGTGGGGGTATCCAGGATCGGATGGGAGGTAGAGTGGGGGTATACAGGACCGACTGGGAGGTAGGGTGGGGGTATCCAGGACCGGATGGGAGGTAGGGTGGGGGTATCCAGGACCGGCCTAGTTACACTACTATAATCATTTATTTTTTAAATAGTGCACATAACATTTCGCAAATTTCTGAAGAAATTTTATATAATATATTTAATAAATTATTTACAAATATAGCGCTATAATCGCTTTATTTTATAAATAGTGTACATAACGTTTCCCAAATATCTGAAGAACACTAAGAAGCAGCTAATTTTGATCATGATTTTTATTCAATTGATGACGCTGAACATGTTGATGAAGACAGAGAATGTTCCTCGTCAGATCTAAGCGACGACAGTCATAATGAAGATGATTCCTCTGTGGATAATGCAGACGTTTTTTATGACGCTGAATATTATTTCTACATGGATACGTTTCGTGGGAAGGTATTTTTGAATAGATTTTTCATCATTACCTATATAATTAAATAGCCCACAATGATAATATGATAAGTATGAATTTTCTCTAAATATTATCGTTCGGGAAATGATATGTACTTGCAAGTTACATAGAACAAAGTACAATTTAAAAATTGAAAAATTTGCTATTTTTCATATTTATTAAAACGTTTGATATGCTTTTAATTTCATTTCCAATATTAAAATAATTTATATACTTCTGTTAAAAAATATGTTTTTTTTTAATTATAGAAAAATAACCAAATAACATAACTTATTTTACAAATCTAACCTAACCTAACTTAACTTGATAGCCTTGATCCGTTAATATGAGTTGTCATTAAAACTTTGAATGAACAATTTCTTAATTGACATTTAAAATGTGTCTTTCGTGCTAAATTTTGCAATAATGTTTTAACAATTTAATGTCGTATGACAATTCTGCTTCTATAAAGACTTTCATAAATATGTTCCTATTCTTTATAGATGATTAATTTTAAATTTAAAAACATTCCTTGTTAATGATTTTATGTCTTAACCTGAAGGTTATAACCTATATTTGTGTATATCATAATGCAATAATCAGGAATAGGCAGGAGTACTCATTTTCGTGACTAGTCAAATAGAATGTTCAAAATCCAAAAGGAATTGTGAATTACGAAATACTAACAAAAAATAGTCCTGACTTGGGAATATTAAAAATATTATTCAAAATCTATAATGAATTATGAATTTTAAAAAAATCACAATCAAAAAAAAAATTTTTTATTCACAAAAAAAATATTCATATTCATGAAAGATTTTTATTCTGGTTATTTTTATTTGAATTCATAATTCATTTTTGACTCCTGACTTTATTTATTTGAACGCTTTTATATTTTATTTTATTTTATTTTGTTTTGTATTTTTTATTAGAATTCATAATTAATTTTTGTCTTCTGACTTTTATTTATTTGAATTCGTATTTCATTTTTGACTTCTGTCTTTATTTATTTCAAGTCATAATTGATTCTTGATTATGACTATTACTTTTGGAAAGTTATAATTCTTTCCTGATTATGAGTATTCTTTTTTAAATTTGTAATTCTTTCTTGAATGTGAATATTCTTTCATAAATTCACAATTCTTTTTTGATTGTGATGTATGCAATTTAAATTCATAATTCATTTTTTATTTTTACTAATATTTTTTAATATTCACAAGTCATCAGCGATTTGTGAATATTCTTTTTTTAAAATCAAATTCATAAATGATTTATGAGTTCGGGTATTACTCCTCAAATTTTGCCTATCCCTAGACGAAATGACTCCGGCGTGCTCAGAACTGGGTGCTGGTGGCGTAATTTGGATACGTCTGCTTACTACGTAGAGTGGAGTGATCCCTACACTGAAAAAAAATTCAGAACGTAGCCCTGTGACGCTCTCCGATACTAGCGCTAACGGACTCGTTCCGAACAGCGTGTCTTGGCTCTTTAAAGGTGCTCCGCCGTGATCGCGCCGAACGGGCTGCGTCACGGGCTCTCCCAGCACAGAGCTATGAATCTCCAGATGGCAGGATTTTGAATGGCATCACATACTTGTCACAGATTTCAAGACAGAGCGCTATGTATACATGCCTCCCTTGATTATTCTACGCTAAACTAGTACATTCGCGTTTTCTTTACGCATATAATACATCAAATGGTTTCTAAACATGTTGAAAATAATTTCAACGCGGAATTTTATGTTTTTCTATATAGAAGTAGGTGATTTTTATACGTGTTTCCAACAGTCTCAATTAGTTCTCAAACCCATAGTATTCGAAAATGCATTCAGAAAAGATTCAAAAGCATTCGTTTTATACGTTTTAAATTCATTTTCTGTCACTGACGAATTCAGACTAATAAAAAAATTAATTTCCATAACATTTTTAATTCATATGAATTCATTGATATCAGAAAATAATATGTGTACAAAAAAGAACTTGAATTCATTTAAATGCAAATATAATATATATTATTATTATTCTATTTATAATGAATTCTTATGAATACAAATATAATGTTGATTTATTAATAGTATAAATTATGAATTGATGCGAATGCAAATATAATATATATTATTATTCGAATTTTTCGAATACAAAAATATTTTACTAATATTTTAATACGAAAATATGAATCCAAATGAATAGAAAAGAATGCATAAATAATAGTGTTGTCGAAACTGCTAAAAATACGAATATACAATTTAATCCATGATCGTGATTGGAAATATGTTGTATTAATATATATGAATCCATTTATAATTGACTCGCAAAAAGGCAAAAGTTATGAATACATCTGAATACAAAGGAAGATTGAAATGATAATTTATTAATACAATTGCATCTATGAATAAAAACAGTTAATTACCAGAATTAACGAATACATTTTAATACATAACTTAGCAAAAAATGCAAGTTTGAATCCTAAGTTAAAAAATTTCCTACAGATGTCCGGGTAAACTTTTTTTAAGTGCAATAACAATGTTCATGTATTTGTAACTGATTGACAATTTTTCACTTTTCAGTAAGTTTACAATGCAATATTTTTGTTGATAAAATAAATATATTATATTTAAAATTACGCACTATATCGTAAACGGTATGGGATACATGAAATCTCGCGAAATGTTGACATGATGTGCGACGATTCAAAACCGTCATACACAATTAAAACATTTCATAATTTGAGAAATCTCTGTAAGCCCCATGCAAAAAATGCCCATTTTTCGTACCTCGAATATTGAAAGATTTTTTATGCCTATTGGCAATTATATTATATATTTACATATGATGACCGAATAATCCCTGCAAAATTTCAAAGCGAGTATATGCCCCGTTTTCGAAATTTAAGGGGTCAAAGTTGACCATGTCCAATAAAAAATGTACATCAATTTTACATTTATACCCGAATAATAATATTAAAAAAAAATCAGACGATATGGTTCTTTACAGATTTTTGGCTACTGATTACGAATTTGAAGTCAGATTTTAAACATTCAAAATGGCGGACGACTTTTATAAAAGCATATGCAATCGGCTTGAAACACGTTACTCTGGGGTTTTCGGGGTTGCTGATTATTATTAATCGGATGTTAGTTTTTCAAAATTCTTAACGGCAGGTCCAATATAACGGATGACTTTTGAAATATTAGTAGTATAGGGGTACCGATGGCGAGACGTAAACACCCCCCACTCCTCCACCTTGAGGTAGGTCTGGCGCCAGACGGCACGCGCGCCTTGGGATAGGTCAGGGGTTAACCTCATAAAGAGGTGATAATGGTTATTAATGGGTAATTAATGTCAAAACAAGCAATAAAAACGTCAATAAATAATGTTAATTGGATAATTAATGTCAGAAAAAAATAATTTATGACCGTAAATATCCCTGTAGCCGCCTTTTGAAGTAGGTCGGTAGTCTGACGTAAACAAAAATGTACGGGGTACCTTTGGCTACTACGCGTGGCTGGCAGACGAATCTTGAGATAGGTTAGGGGTTAATGACCTCATAAAGAGGTGTTAGTGGTTATTAATGGGTAATTAATGTCAAAACAAATAATAAAAATGTCAATAAATAATGATAATTGAGTAATTAAAGCCAGATACCTATCAATTTATGGTCGTAAATAACACTACCACCATCTCGTTCGCTTTGTCAATATTCTGACGTATGGTGTACCTTTGGCCGGAACGTGAGGTAGGTCATGGTTCAACGACCTCTCGACGACTATTTGTTAGTTTTCGTGTTTGGCTTCTTATGATGATTCAGCCCCACTCCTCCTTATTATTTATTAAGATTTACCAATACATAACGCCGATGACCTTTATATACTTGTTGCGCACGTGTCAGTCCGCTTGTAAGTCGAAACCGAGAGACTGTAATTTCCTACGACGTTGAAAAGCACACGTGGTGTTTATATTCGAGTGACCTAGTTTTCTAGGAAAATCTTGAAATCGAAGGGGAGATAAGCTTCTAGAAGTAAGCTGGAAATCGTAGCATACAAAGTAATACATGTAGAATCTGGAATCCCTCTAAACAACTACTTTATTATAATAGTTTCTTAGAAATCTCCTGAAACTACGAAGGGAAGATTTGACAAAGGTAAAATAAGAAAACATTAGATTTATTACAAACACATTTTATTCAAACATAGCACATTTTAAACGTACAAGATTGGATACATTTGTTATTATATTGTCCGCCATAATTAAGCGGATAATTAGTACATGTTTCATTTTTAGTATTAGTAGAATATTGATATTTTCTCGTACCACTTGTTCACAACGTAATCGTTTTTTCTAGTGTCAGTAGAGAAATTCTGGTGAAAATCATATAAACTATAACCGTTAGACATAGTATATAAAAACATAAGGCAATATTGACCGCACACAGAAGAAGTAACGCTCTGAAGACACTTGTCGCTCCATCGGATTGTCTTACAATTGCGTCGGAGGCGGCGAATATGATGCGTGATGAATGGAGGCGATCCATAGCTGTCAAAGAAGATCCCATTAGAAAATTCGTCGACATAAAATGCTACCCAGTGCGAGCCTGGTTTTGTTTTATCGTCCGTGTTAGCGATTATTACCGCAGGTTTCGTCCACACCAGAGGAATCAGATCTGCCGGATAGACGCCTTTCGTATGCCCTTGGATGTATCGAAGGGATCGTAACATTTGTTTCGCATTCATTGGCGATTTTATTTGGCGCCTCCGAACTGCAAGCGCCGGTTGCGAAACTGAAACTAGTTTCTGTAGAAACACACAATAACGACGACGACGACGTCGAAGGCGACGAATCCCAATCTTCACTTTTATCTCTGTCGCTGTTGTTGACGATGATGTTGTTGCTGATGTTGTTGTTGTTGTTGTTGTTGTTAGAAGCGGATTTGCGCGAAATTAGCCATCCTCGTAAGTTTACAGCATTATTCAGGGCGCACGAGTATTTGTCAGACACTCTGATTCCGTGATAAATACAGAACGTTTCATTCGAGCGAATTTCGGTGAATGTTGGCGCGTCCGGGTTTTCTTCTAAATTTATGAAAGGTCTCATAATAATTTTCTCTTGTCGAACCACTCGATCCCGTGATGATGCTCGGAGAGGTATGAATTTGTCTTTCGCGAATTTGCAGGTAATTCGGAGAAATTATCGTTCGATCGTAGAATCCAATGGCCAATGTAGTTTTTTTCTATACAAGTGACAGCAATCTCTTTCGGAATAAAAAGTGTGCCTTTTGTTTAAAAAACCTTGAACGTCGACGATAAACTCCATACTTGTACCGTGATACTCAACTCGGATCGTGCAACTGATGTCAAAATACGTTCGGTTTGATCCTTTTAAGCGAGACGGCGTCCCCTCTTTTTACGAATTTAGGCATTGTAATCGGTAATAATCTGACGAGAAGAGTCAATTTCTAAAACATTATCGTATTCTGCGTAGACTATACAATTTACAGTATTTTCAAGAGCGGAATCGAAGCGTACCTCTCTCGAAGGTTCCAATGAGTAGCGCAACTTGCAGAAAGATCAGACGTTAGATCAAAAACAAACAGACAATAGGCGTTTGCAAATTCATCCCTCGAGATTTCGTTCCCCTCGTTCATGAAATGAATACCTGTGCCTGAAAACAGCGTGTGATACGACTCCACGAATAGCTGTGAATTTGTTTTGAAATTTGGCTGCAGTGGTTTGCTAGGGATTTGTGTGCCGTCGACGTATAACGATAAAAAGTTAATACCATAATTTTTAAAATTGAATGGATTAAGTCGACGATCTCCGTTAAAAGCTTTATTGTCAACAAAACCGATAACCACCCTTTTCGGTAACTGTCCGAGAATAACGTTATCAAGTGTATCTCCGAGTACTCCGCTGTGTAGTGCAAACGATTTGACCTCGACCCTGGTGAGAGGATATTTCGCTGTAGTATTTGACAAGGTTTTTGCATGTGCGAGAAGTATACCTGGGTTTATCTTGCTCGACGCACTAGTAATGTAATATCGCTGATATTTACTGAAAATTTCCCATCTGCCGATTCGTCTATGAGAGTAAACGAATCTTTAGAGCGGACGAGACGCAAGCATATTTCGACACCGTTTAGCATGAATTTATCCTGATTGAACATATCGCAGTGCAAATGTCCGATGAGATCCACTGTTTGAGAATTTTCAGTGTATTTTTTACGCTTAGTTAGTCCAACATTATTCACACTTGAGGGTAACGAATCCATATGAGCCCCAGTGTCTTTATACCAAAGCGTCGAAGTTAAGTGTGAAGCCTTCGCCGCTGGACCGTAATTCAATAATGTCTCAATGTACGATCGGTAGGCGTAGGTGTTATTAGGTGGTGATACAAGTTTTTGGTTAAAGAACACATCTACCTGGTTAAACATTGAATGCAAAAAGTTATTCACAGGTGCAACTTTGGCGTTGTCTTCTGCATCGTTTGGTTGAATACGAGCTTTCAGACTAATCATCGTATGCGCAAGGTCAATGTACTCTTCGCCATGACCTGGTACAACAAATTCTATCGGTGAGTCATCTGTTAAGGAAGATACAGGTTTGTAGTGTACCCAGTGCGAGCTCTCGATCGTCGTTTGTGTCGGGGGTAGCGTGAAGAGGTCAAGCTCGGATTTCATGCACTCGCACGAGTGTGAATGGAGGAAAGACATTATTTCTATTTTTATCTAAATATGTCGTTTGAATCAGTATTACGTTTTCGCTTTCTACACTTTCCGTTATTTGTCTTCCTTCTCGTCTGAGTTTTCTTCTTCTTCTTTAATGGCTTCTTCCTCTTCTTTTTGGTTTTCCCTCGTACTCTATTTATCTTTCGTTTCGAAACACGCCCCGATTTGGTTTTGCGTAATTTATGGGTGCTGCGACGACGCCGCTGTGTGACATGCACTAACGTATTACCAGATGAATACTGAGAAGGATCTATTTTTGATAAACTTTTATATCCCGAACCAGACATAATTTTTGAAAGTTTCTCTCTTGCTCTATCTGTGAGGTTTTTTCCAGATTCCTTTGCACGATTTCTTAACGATTCCTTGAATGAAACTTTCTTCTCGCCGACATCTTCGATTACATTTATTCCAGCACGTAAGGCCTCTTTACCAACTGCAGCAGCGCCTTTACCTAATAACGGTAATATGCGTCTAAACAATCCTCCGAGAAAACTTCCAATTCCATGACCGCGCTGATCCAAAGACCCGACATAAACGTTTCGTATTTGTCGACCTCTACCGAACAAGTTTCCACCACCACCAAGACCATTACCAGCCTGTTCGTCGTAGTATGTTATGTAATGATTCAACATTGTAGACCCATTCAATATTGTCTTTTAAAGTGAAGAGTGACGGTCAACGTTCCGTACTCGAATGGTATTGGTAAACCTGCGTGGTCTCTTATATCTATTGTAATTTCGCGAAATCTTTTCGACAAAAGAGGAATGTAATTGGGCGGTGAAAAATGCCTTACCACAGTTTCGCCGTAATTATAATTTTTTCCACCGATATTGACAATTCGCAATAAAGTCACTTGCGAATCACCGACAATGTTCGGTTCACAAATATCGGTGTAGACAAATAACTGATCGGGGAATGCACGGGACAAACTAGCAGGGTAGTACCGATGTATTCGATTTTTCTTATCAGCTTCTTTCCCCTTTTCTGGAGTAATGTTCGCTATATCGGGAAGTCCGAGAATCCTATTTACCGAACTGGGAAAAAGAAAGTAATGTGATTTTTTACAATCTTTTTGCGTACAAAACGAAGAAACGATGCCCCCGCGTGTATTTGCATAATTGAATTGTAAGTGTACTCCGTCTGAAAATTGGTCGTAGAAAACTTTTAGACGATCGTTGATTCCGTCTACAAAATCAGATACACTATTGTAATAACCTTCGGAAATATTAGCACTGGTTGTATCGATAACTTGCAGTCCATCGGCCCCAATCTCCAAGCTTCCAAATGTGAATGAATTATTATTACGTCTTATATGTACGACACTGTAAGGTACGTGAATTTCTGATAATCCAACTAACCAGTTTCCCGTTAATTCAATTTCCTTGGGAAGAACTGTCGTGAATCTTGTCGTTGTATTATCGGGAAAATATTTCATGCTACTGTTGCTAGGTAAAACTACAAAAAATTCTTCCATTTGCGAATGGTGCATTTTAAAGATTATTTAAACTCGCGGCGGGGATCCACGAATTGAATTCTTCGGGATAACCGACCCAACTAACAAAGTATTGTTTCTTCACACCTTGACCTTTAGAACGAATCACACGCTCAATTTTAAATTCTTGTTCTGTTCGGACTTTCGAGACTGATCCTAGTTCTTGCGGATAAAAATAACCCTCAATCTCGTCGCCGTTCAAGTCTTCGAGCTCGTAAACGAAAAGATTTTGACGTTTTAAAACAGACTTTATACGAAAAATTTCTTCACTCCAACCTCGCTCGTAGCCTTTCTTGAATGCGTTTTTAGCACTACTGATTCGAACGTGATCACCTTTTTCATATTTATATGATTTGTTTCGTCGTTTCGAGTGAAATCTGGAATCGATATTTTGACGTGCAATGTGCGCGTTGAATAAGGTTACTGAAGCCGGTGTCATTTTTATACTTGTGTGAAAAGAATTGTTATAGGCAACGGCTATTTTTTGCAAAATATCAACGTAACGCCTGGTATTTTTATGCGTGAAATAGCGCCATATTCGCTCCTTAAGTGTACGATTGAACCTTTCGACGATTGCGGCTTTTACATCGGGGTTGCTACGGGTAACGCGAAACTGAATATCCATTTCACGTAGATAATTTTGCACTGGTTTACCGATAAATTCCTTTCCGCGATCTGTCTGAAGAACGACCGGTAACCGACCATCGTTTCTACCGAAAATTCTTTTAAACCCAGTCAGAACTTCAAGGGCACTTTTATCTCGAAGTGATTCGACCCATACATATTTACTCAATACATCTATGACGACAAGCACGTAACTTTTATTGTCGTTGTAAGTTTTAAGGGAGCGTAAATCTACGAGATCGGCTTCCCAGAGGTCGTCAATATTTGTAACTGAATATCTTAAACGCTGAAAACGTCTTTTGATAGGTCTGTGTAGAGTGTAGGCGTCTTTCTGGTTTAACCACTCGCGAATGTTTTTCTCGGGAACGTGATACTTTTTGAGACGAATAATGTTTCGGGCGCCCGAGTACCCTACCGGGTGTGAAGGATCGTAATAAATACGCTGCAAATCGTTTTCCGTTACAATTCGAGATCCAGCCATTCCATCTGTCCTGAATTATCGTGTTTTCGTTCTTGTTGCGTTTTTTCTGTTTCTCTCTCCCTGTCACTGCCCTCCTTGTCGTCGACTTTTCGACAAGTTTTTTCGGAATCTCGCAGCGTTTATAATATCTCTAGATTTTTTACCAAATCGTGGAGTAGCGGTAAGCTTCCGCAAAGATTTGTTGCCAATGGAACGTGGTAGGATGCGTTCCGCACGAAGAGTACGAATAAATTCTTTGCGACCAACTGGTTGTGCGGACTTTCGCGCACGTGTTGCATCGTTGACAAGCTCGACAATGTCAGACCCGATGACCTCATAACCGTCGATAGTTACAACGCCTTCATTGTCCCACGAAATACGTTTCGAGCGATGTATATGGTTCAGTAATTTCAAAGCTTTTGCTCTATACGAGAAAGGGACACTTTTTAGAATTTCGGTTTGCAGATTCATTGTCCCTATGTTTTTCAGGTGTTTTTAAGATATTCTTAGCTAGCGATGTCGGCGCCTTCTGCATTTCGTTGTTTTCGAGCGTTGCGGGTACTGCTGTCACTGCTACCTTCTCACCATCATCACCCTCATTATCATTTTCAGTGGTGGTAGTGGTGGGGATTTGTTCGAAAACGACCGCTTTCGCACCGTACGATGTCGTAAAGATGATTTTAAAATCTTTGACGTTTATTTTCGTATCGCGTAATGTTGATGCTCGTTTAAAATACGAGTCGTCGAAATATGAAGAAACGGTATCAATGGCCTTTGTGAATTTTGACCAACTATCCGATTGCATTGTTAGACCGATAGATGATTGATTGTTGAAAATTTTTACAATGGGTACGAATAAACCCACATCGGTAGGTGCCATTCCGACGGAAAGTCTCTTGCTCGATGATTTGTTCAATGAATATGTGGTTGACAAAAGCAACGATTGCGTATTGCGAATACCATTCTCCACTGTAGGTGACATGTGAGCACGCTTTTCATTAGGAGATTGATATGCTTCGGTAGAGGAGCTCTCGCTCACGATTGTGGATGACGATGATGATGTTGGTGGTAGCGGTATCGACGACATTCCATCATCGTTTTCGTCATACGTTTGAGTTTCTTGATGCACAATTTGAGTAGCGAGTGAATGCGTATCATCCGTATTTTTCTCATTATCAAGGGCTGGAGCCTGTCGAACCATTTCTATAATCTCGCAAGTTCTTTCCACAGTTTTTGTTAGAAATTTCAAACAACACGATGTAACGACCACGTTCACTATTTTAATCAAATATGCTACACTGCGCGCTCTTTTTAACAAAAGCTCACAATAACTGTACGTTTACGTAGTGTGAGAAGTGAGTAAAAGCGCAATGCGTAAAGTTCGCTATAACTGCGTGCAAGCGACTGTGCCTTTTCCTGCTGAGGCCGCTGGTTAAATAAGCTAGTGTTACAACGACCCAAAAAGTAACTCGTACATATAAATACACGCAGACACACACACACACACACACACACACACACACACACACACACACACACACACACTTGACTGCGCAAACACATATTATTAATGAAAAGCATTTAAACTCGGGTTCAGCGAAGACAACGAAAAAATTCAAGAAAATCATAGTATTTTCATGTCTAAAAGTTTTTGTAAATGTCCTAAAGAGAAGACTTAAACGGAGGAGGAGTCCATAAAGTAGAAAATATATTGGCCTTTCTTAAATTTTTAAAACTCTCTACTCTGTCGAACGACGGGTCTCTGCGAGCAAACGAAATCATTTCGAGAAAAGCCATCTACTCTGCTTTATGTAATAGTTTTCATCTTGTATGTGAGACATTTCTTATCAGTTATATTTTGCACGAAAAAAGATCATAAAATGTCTAAATAATTTGAGAGTTTTTGGAAACACTCGAAACGGAAGCTTACCATACACGATACAGTTTTGGGGAATGTGAACCATCTCGCAAGCTGGCACATTTAATATTTTACAAATGTGATGTGAGAAAAATATATTTTTCCCAATCACAGACATCATAGATGTATAAAACCAGCGATCATAGTTCCAATTCCTCACTTGTGAAAATCTCTTTCGCCTCGAACGTCTTCGTAATTTTTTCGAGAAGTATTTCTAATCAGCAAAAATGGAATTAGAGCTCCGCCAAATAATATCCGCAATCGTGGGGTACGTTGGTACAACAAATCGTACGGTTGTTAGTGTTTTCGGGTTACGCTACAGTGTTAGTGCTCATCGTAAATCGTACGAGAGATTGTGCCACGATTTCCGACAATTGGTGCGGTACCTTTTGGAGTGCGAACATACAGTGTTTTGTGACGTGTATAAAAAGTTTATTACAAAGTGCGATGTCGCGATGCGTCTCACCGGGAACGTACTCGTTTCCAGAGGAAAGCGGCATGACAGACTCTACAGGCGCATCATCGCAGAGTGCGAAGCGATTACGGGTAAGTTTGTGTATTTTTTGTAATACTAATGTTAATTTTCGTTCTTTCGCGTTTGAGATGGTGTATAAAACGCCCCCTCCGGTCAACGCAATCGGGCTAGACAAATGTAAACGTCACGTAAGGAGTTTCAACCAATGAGGTATCGAACTTGATATCGCAATTAATTATGATTGGTGGAATTTCCCTACTTTACATTTACGTAGAGCGGGTTTGAAATATTACGAAAATTGTTTATCGACATCTTGTTTGTTTTTGCAGATGTTGTTCGCGTATTGGACGATGTATCGTCCATCAATACAGGTGAACTTCTCTCGGAGCACGATTCGTTGACAACGGATGGCGCGCGAAGCATCCGCAGCGATGATCTAACGGTAGAAAGTGCCACGGGTGAATCCGCCAATTTTCGGCAACAACCAGCCCTGCAGGATGTTGCACACGAACCAGAGTATAGCTGTATACGCTATATCGCAGCTATTAATAGTGGTAATTGGTATTGGTATTGGTATTTTCTTCATCAGGCTCGGGTGAACCCCAGAAATCAGCACACTTAGCTGTTTGCCTTTGTATGCTATTCCTGATGCTACTCAGGGTTCCGTTGGATAACCAGCTGCTTTGCAGAATCTCAGAAGTTGCCCGAGATTCCGCTCCCTGACTTCCTCCTTGCTTACAAGTGGAGAGTCCAGGTATCTCCTTCGACTCTCCATCAGTGCAGGGCACTCGCATAGGAAGTGAATTGATGATTCCTCCTTGTTTTCATCACATCTAGTGCACATCGGTGAAGGTTTCCTTCCTACTATGTGACTGTGCTTGTTTAAATTTCCATGTCCGGTTAGGATTTCGATGGAGATTCTTATTTCTGTTCTGTTTAGTTCGAGCAGTTTTTCAGCCCATCGGTCCGCCTGCAGCTCTCCTGCAAGGCTTTTGGTTGTGCTGCATTTTTTGTTTTTGATCCACTCTCTAACCTGTTGGGATTTCATTTGTCTCTCCAGTAGGTTGAGTCCTTCTTGAAATGGCAGTGCCACCCTCCCAGTCAAGTCAGTTCCATTTACTATTCCCGACTTGGCAAGGGTGTCCGCTCTTTCATTTCCTTTCCAGCCCATATGGCCAGGTATCCAGGTCAGGCTGAGTTTGTTTCTTTCGGCCAGGTTACGTAGGCAAGTCTTTGTATCTCTGACTAAAGCTGATTTGACGACTGGATTGTCTATCGCTCTCAATGCAGCTTGGCTATCCGAGCATATCCATATCGTTTTATTTGTCACTTCTTTCTCCATGAGGGTCTCGGCACACATAAGGATTGCCGCCACCTCTCCTTGGAAAACAGTGTTAAATTTGTTGAACTTGAGGGAAAAGTTCTCCCGCAGCTTCGGTCCGCAGTACCCTGCGCCTACACCCTGGTTGGTTTTGGACCCATCTGTGAACCAGATGATGCCATTCCTGGGTATTGCTGATTTATTTTTCCAGTCCTCCCTGTTGGGGAAACAAACCTTAAAGTTGTTTTCCCCCGTGTGGTGTGTCTGGATCTTGTCTTGTGGTTGGTACCACATGTCTCTCAGGTTTCCTTGAAAAAGATTGTTGAACCAATCTTGCTTACCTGTCAAGCTTCCCGAGCACTTGAGTCTATACACGGTTCTCATGGCTTCGCATTTTACTGCCTGAGCCATGGACGGTACGCCCAAAAGAGACCTCATTGCTGCTATGGGTGTACTCTTCCTTACCGAGCAAATGCCCCTATGGAACATAGCCTGTACCCTGTTCAATTTTTGTTGAACTTGGGTCTTTTCTGTCCTCTGCCACCAAATTGGCGAGGCATAGGTAATCCTTGGTAACACAATCTGTTGGTAGATCCAGAGCAGTTGTTTCGGTCCTAAACCCCAACTGTTACCAAGAGCTCTCCTACAATGCCAGAAAGTGGCAATTGCTTTGTTACATTTGTTATCCAGGTGACCATTCCAGTTTAATTTTTTATCCAGGGTTACTCCAAGATATTTGGTTTCGCTGGCATATGGCACCTGCTTCCCGCCAATCACCATTTCCCCTAGTTTTTTGATCTTATATTTTCTAGAGAAAATGATGACGGCAATTTTTTCCGGTTGTATCGATAGCGCTTTTTCATTGCACCATTTTTCCACAACCCTCAGGGCTTCTTGTACCAGCTCCTGCAAAACTTCCTCGTAGTTGCCTCTAGCGAGGATAGCAATATCGTCCGCATATCCAATCGCATAGATTCCGCTATCGTTGAGTTTCCTGATCAAGCTATCAGCTACCAGGTTCCAAAGAAGTGGGGACAACACTCCACCTTGAGGACAACCCTCAGAGATCGTCCCCTCCACTAGGGTACCCTGCCATTCCGTATAAATATACCTATTTCTAAGGGTGCTCACAATCCAACTTATGAGTTCCTTGGGCACCCCATGTTCTTCCGCTCCTTTCCGTATTACTTCCACGGAGGTGCGGTTAAAAGCACCCTCAATATCTAGGAAAGCACCGATGCACGTTCCCTTCGTACTGAGTTGCTTTTCTATAAAGCCCGCGGCTGACATAAGTGCCAACTCAGCAGATTTGCCAGCCTGGTAGGCATACTGTTCCCCATGAAGAGGTAAGCGTACCAAAGGACCTTCTATAAGATACCTCTCAACCAATCTTTCCAACAATTTTAATAGGAAGGATGTTAGGCTGATCGGTCTGTAGTCCTTTGCCTCCACGTAGTTCCTGTTTCCAACTTTGGGTATAAACGCAACTCGTGATTTCTTCCATTCTGTAGGTGTGTAACCAAGCGCAATGCACCCCCGAAGAAGTCCAGTCAATGGTCTCAGGATAGCCCCCAGGCCTTCCTGAAGGAGGGTATATGCCATCCGGTCCCGGTGACTTGAACGCCTCAAAGGCCATTAGTGCCCTTACAACCTTGTTTGGATTTACAACTTGGGCAGCGACCCACCAGTGCCTCCCTTTACTCGTAGTAGGCTCCTCGGGGGCACCGTTCGATCCCAGTTTAATACTTGGAAAATTGCTTGTCAGCAACCTTTCCAGTGTTTCCTTCGGAGATTTGGCAAACTCGCCATTTTCTCCTTTGATAAATCGTAGTTTACCATCATTTCCTTTTGATAGTATTCTCGCTAATTTTGCAGTAGAGGGTATACTCTCCGTTTCCGAACAGAACTCCCTCCATGCATTTATCTGAGACTCTCTAATCTGCCTTTTGTAGGCTTTCAACCTATCCTTGTAAGCCGTCCAGACTTCTGCTGTGTCAGCTTTCTTTGCTCGATTAAATAATCTCCTCGTCTCCTTTCGGCTACGCTCCAAAGCTGATCCCCAATTAAGCCTTCCCCTTTTGGGGTTTACTTTCTTGAGTGGGCAATTGGCTTCGAACGATCTCATCACAGCTCCCCTAAGAAAGACCTCTGTGTACTCAAGATCGTTTTTCGCTCCATACTTGCCTTTGAAGCCCTTCATCCTGGCTTGCAGACTTTCTCTGAACCCTTGCCAGTTCGTGCTTCTTGGATTTCTGGACCATTTCTCTGCAGGGTTAAACTGTTCCAGTTTGGCCCGAATCAGTTTGTGATCCGAGAGCGAGGGTTCATCAATAACCCTCCACTCCTGGACAGCCTCACGCATGCCTCGGCTGCATAGAGTGAGATCAAGGACCTCTCTTCTGTTTGCCGTTACAAACGTTGGCTCAACTCCCTCGTTCAAAATTTCGAGGTTAGTGGATATCAGGTATTCCATGAGGGCCTCCCCTCTCTCATTTGTGTCGGTGCTCCCCCACAGAGTACTGTGAGCATTTGCATCACAACCAATGAGGAGATCAAGGCCCGCATTTGCGCAGTACCTGACTAACCTAGTTAGCTCCTCCGGGGGAGTTTCCCTATCGTGCGCAAAGTAGGCTGATGCAATCACCAAGATCCTTTCCCCTATTCCCTGGGAGACTTTAACCGAAGCTAGGTCCCTAGTAGAGAATTCCTGTAGCAGGGCAGCGTCCATGTTTTTAAGAACTACGCATGCCCTCTGCATTTCATGAAGTCCACTGGCGTAGACTGTGCCAATCCTACTCAGGCCCCGAATCTGACCTTTGTAGCACCACGGCTCCTGTATTAGTGCCATGGCTGGTTTTGTATGCGTCACTTGCAGGTCCCTCATAAGTTGAGCTGAGGCACCTTTGCAGTGATGCAAATTAATCTGGAAAATTTCTGCACGACCGTTAGCCATTGGAACTAACTCGCGCTGGAAGCTCCCGTCGCCGAACTTATCGGGTTTTTAGAGGTTGGCCTGAATACAACCTCTCCTGTCCCCAGATAAGCTCGGTAGCCGCGAGACTCGAGGCGCTTGGCCGAGTCTTCGTCCACGCCGAGAACCAGAAGGGTGCCATGCGGCAGCTCCTCCCTACGGTGGACAACCCATGTCCCGACCCTCAAACCAGCATTCTGCCTGTCCAAAATCTTAAGCAGGATGCTAGTCTCTTTCTTGGGTGGTGGCGCGAGTACCCTCATTTTAACTCTCTTGACGAGTTCCTCAGGGAGTACAAGCCTCACCTTTCGGCCCCATCAAGGGTTATCTGCGGAATTGCTTCCCGCAGCCAGCAGGCACTCTCGTCATCCACACAAGCGAAAGTGGCAATTCCTCCTCTCAGGTGAGACTCCACGAACCTGGGTATGAACCCCCCTTCCGGGATGTCCACAACCCGGTCAATGATGACCCCCCTGAGTTGGTCAAAGACGACCATCTCGACCCGCTCCCCTACGTCCTCGCCAAAGGCAATCAATACCCTTGGGAGTCCAGCAGCGGCCGTCAAGTATGACATCCTTGTTGCGGATGCTTGCCCCTGACTCTTGGCCTTCTTCCCTCGGGGTTTGGCCGTGGGATCCGAAATGCTCCTCTCGGCCTTCCTTTTATCCCCAGAGGGAGGACCAATGGACTGTGTAGCGGTTGAGGTCGATCCGGGATGCCCTTCCAGACGGGTTCTAGCCCCAGCCACGGAAGATGCCGCCTTTTTCTTCCTCGAACCGCTTACTCTCGGTGGAGGACGCTCCGGAAGGGGGAGACCTTCAGCCTCCGCCCTTCTCTTCGCCTCCTCGTACGCTACCCACTTGGCCTTTCGCCTCTGTGCGCCGTTCATTCGGATCGGGCTTGGACGAGTGTCTTCCGCCGTACCGGTCTCCATCAGAGTGTCCTTAGCCACGTCCGACGTTATCTCCTCGGTGCAAGGCACCTGAGGCTCTTGTTTTTTTTTTATTTCTATCTGTGTGTCCATTTGAGTCCCACGAGAAGCTAGGGAAATAAAGGTCACACCTCGCAGAGCCCCGCGATACGAGGTGAAGGCTGTGTACAATGGGAGGTCGCCCGGTATCCCAAGGGCATCGTTTGCGGTACAGCTTCCCCTGTACCATGCATCCCTAGGCACGATAGCTCCCACCTGTGGATTGGGGGATCCATTTTTGGTCACGGCACCACAGAGGTCCTTTGCCCAACCCCCCTCCAGCTCGAAGGTCGAGGTGGGGCTTGAGTTTCTAGCCTCACTCATACCCACAGTCATCGGAGAAGCCCGTTTATAGAGCCCCGAGCCATTCATCGGAGAGCCCGGTTTATAGGGATCCGCATTCTTTCACCACTCACACTGCTATCGACTCAGGACCTCCTGTATGGTGTTTGTTAAGCCCCCCCCCCCCCCCCCCCACCACGACAAGGTGATAGGATCCAAACGGGGGGGATGTTTGTATATGGTTTGGAATATTATTATTTGCGTTATCATCTAAGAACTAAAATATGTAAGTTGTAATAAAATGTGTAACTGTAAATAACTGTGGTTTTCTTTCTTGTTAGTTTTAAACGATGTAAATGCACATTTTCATAATTATTTTACACGATTGTTTTCTGCATATTCTTTAAATATTTTGTTTGAATAATTGGCTTTCTTCGATATCTAACGTTATATTATAACCGTTTTTTATTAAGTTTTTACAATTAGTTATTGTGCAATGTTTTCCACTATCGATTAAGGAATATATTAGATTGTCCTTTTGCTTGTATAAATTATTCGCTGTTTCTGCCACCATGTTGGCTAAAAATAGAATTTTATGCACTGGCAGTTTGTAAGTGTCATTCATTATTACTATAGTCATGCCTATTATTATTTTGTTTGAGTCTTCGTAAGTTATGTATTTTATCTTCTTGCTTCGTATCTTGCTTTGTTTGTTTTTTTTTTTCGATGAGACAGAGATAGGGTTTCTAGTCTACGATAACTTTATTTTGGTGCTGTAATCGAATTTAATAGTCACGGTGTTGCCTTGGTTTCCTAATGTTTCTGATTGGGTCAGCTGGAATTATTAGATGTTTATAATAGTTGTGTGTTTTAGGATAAGGTTATTTGTAGGAGATAGGTACACCTACTGCATTTTTCGTTGATTATTGAGACCTTAGTTTATTTCGAGCGTTCGCGAGGTGTAGTCGTGCATTTTTTGTTCGGGAATAAAAAGATTTTTTTTTCTCTTGTTTTTGCAGTATTTTTGTTCTTATTTTATTGATTACTAATATATACAGGTGATGTTCACAGTTAAATAAGTGATTCATAGTTAATAAGTGGTTCAAAGATGTAATAAGTGAAGTGATCCTTATTTCATTCGCGATATCCCTCGTCCTCGCTGTCGGGATCTGGAATGGCTATTTCTGGAGGTCCTCAACGATGTCGGAATTCGTGGACTGTTCTTCCTTCAATGCGAGGTGGTTCTATTTCCATATTTTTTATGCGATCGTTTATCCTCCAAATGTGCGCGTTGTGGCATCTTATGCATTGTGTGGCCGGTCTGTTTGTTAGGAGCGCTTCGTTACAAAATGCGCAACTTATGTCGTTTCCCTGCGATGCTGTTATGTGCACGTTTGTAAGTCTTTTAAATTTATCCTTTTCTTCTTGCGGCATGAGATCGTAGCAGTCTCTGCATGTCCAAAATTCATCTTCTGTAGATAGCATTTCCTCCCCATAGTGGCATTCCTGGTTGAAGATTTCCAAGTGTGCCCATATGTATGTACCTTTGATCTGGAGGGAGCTCACAAAAATGTTGAGTGGGTAGTCCATTTTTTCTCTGGAAGCGATGTTTATCTTGTTATTTTGCATGATTGTTTAATTGTTAGTAATAGGGAAAATGTAAATGTTCTTCTCTCTTATCGCTTACTGTCGTTGGTTACATTTGTTTCATGCCCGTCGCTCGCGATTTTTACTGTGTTTATGTTTGTGTGTGTGTCAGTAACGTTATGTTGGTACATGCTTATATTCTGAAAACGTATTTTGTTCGGAGAAAGGAAACTTATTTATTTTCTGCATATTTATATTGTGTCAAAGATAGCTTGCCTTACGTTAATGAGTACACTGTAATGCGTATACATATATATACACATGTATACATACACATACCTCATTGTGAGCTTGTGTTCATTGTACGTTTCCTTCGTATGTTATGATTGTGTTGTCTTGTCTTAATCGTTGTAAGTTCCTTTTGTCGAAAACGCGTTGGAGAAAACCAAAAATTTAAAAAAAAATTGTTGCGGAGTTTTCGATTCACTTATCGACATGGCGAGATTTGACTCCCGTCGGGACGCTAAATGAATCTACGCACTACCTTCCTCTACGGTATGGTAATATTTTAACCTGCCTTTCAGCTTGGCTCTGGCGCAACACTTATTATCTAATGATTTTTTTTTTACTTAAAAGAGAAAAGAGAAGAAAAAATAATAATAAATAAATAAAAATTATTATGACATTTTTGAGACGTGATTAAGGAGTTGTACAAAACGTTTCTTTCTACTAATATATCTTTTATTATTACAATAAGTAAATTTTATTTGTACATAAAGGATTTTATTATTTTTTTTAAAGGATATTTTCTTAGACTTGCGTGTGTCTATATTAATCCCAGGATTCTTCTTTTCTACTGTGTGACGGAGTTTGTTCGTCTTTTGTAGTTCTTTCGCTGATGCTTGGTAGATTTACTGTTCCGTTTGCCATTTGTGTGTAGAAATAACAACTGTTGCAATTGTTGATGTCGTTTATCACTGCTATATTGTTATTGCAGGAATTACATTTTCTTGGGCAATATGTTGCATCAGTGCATTCTTCGCACAAGATGTTGTTACATGCTTTAATTTCCATACATCTGTGCCGTCTGTTCTTTTTCCCATAACCCATTCTATTATTTTTGTTTATTTTGCTATAACACTTTTTACAAATTACACGATAATCCATTATGTAATGTATTGGTGTGGTGACACATTTGAATTTTTCTTGTACTAAATGAGCTTCTTTGTATGGTGCTTTGTAGTGTGTTTCTTTTATTTTATTACAGTTATTCGTTAGGAGAGGTGCGTAGACTTCGACATTATCCAACTTTACGTATTCCATGACTATTTTTCTTCCTGAGTAAAGAGTTTTTATCGTTACGACTATTTAATTTTTAATGAAAGGTTAAATAACAAAAAATATAATTTGTATGTTATCTTTATTATATGTATGCGTCGGTGTGCTCAAGTTCATATTTTATTTATTTATTTATATATCCTAATTGTTTGACAAATATCAAAAATTAATAAAATGAGACGTATTCTTTGTTCCTTCACTATTCGTAATATTATCACATACTAATGTCTGCAGAGGCCATGTGATTTCCCCCAAGGGCTTCAGAAGACTAGATATTATAAAAGAATAAAAAATAATATTTGTAAAAACCATTTTGTTCTTCCCGAATTATTACGTGTTTTGTCGGATTGGAATGTTTTTCGGCGTGTCGTATATCTCTGTGTTGAAGTCCATGTTTTCGTCGGTGGTAGTTTTTATTGTTATTGTCGGGTTGAATGTTACATGCTTAGCGGGTGCGTTTAGTTGCTGATACATCGGCCGTAATCGCCTTCCTCTACGTTTATGATTGTTCTAGTTTTGAAGTGTTCATCTCTTATTTCATTTGGTATTCGTTCTGTATTAGTTGGTGCATGATAATTGCTATCTATTAATGTTACCGTGTCGTTCTGTCTATCTTCTTTCATATAGCTTCTTTTGTACTCCTGAAGAAGAAGAATCTGATAGAAGAAGAATCCGATATTATTATAGTCTTTGGGGTGGTCGTTGATGTTGTCGTTGTCGTTGTCGTTGCTGTTGATGTTGTTAATATTATTGGTGCTGGTGTTGATGTTGCTGTTGTGGCAGTTGTTTCTCTTAATGATGATGGCGGTATCCATATGTACGTTTTGCTTCCGAGCTCTACGTAGTTTCCTTTATCGAAATCGACTGTTATTCCTCCGGGTAGATGAATTTCATTTTTTTCTAGGTTTATTTTTCCGGTGTATTGACCTAACGTGATGAATGATACACGAATGTGCTTTACTTGGTAATTCTTACTGTTACAAGTTCTGTCATGTTGCCATTCTTTTGTAATTTTTACTGTGCCTGAGTTAGCTTTCAATCCGGATACCACCCCCGAAGACGTTTGTCCTTTTTCGTGTAATTTAATATAATTATTTGGCGGTATATTGTATGGTCTGTAATCTACTTTCCAAATGATTCCGTTTTCGTTGCAGTTAGTCTCGTTTAACATGTGCCACTCCTCACAATCCCTTATTATTATACTGTCTGATTGACTTGTTCCTATTTTGTTGATGTACATGTGTATGATCAGCAAAAGCGTTATGGTTTTTATTGCTTCCATCCGGTCTTGATTTGTTTCCTGTGTTTGAGAAGGAAGGTGCGTGAATTTTCTTGCCTATGACTATTTGTTTATATAAGATCTAATATTTATTGATTAGTTTTTGTTTGTTTTTTTTTTTTTTTTTTGTTATTATTTTTTTAACGCAAAAGCTTTATTATCGATACGCGTGTTTTCAGTTGGCGTTTGATTATTGCTTTTTATTTCTCTCATTTCTAGGTTATTTTCGCTGTTTTGTAAGTCTGGATATAGATGGTATATTTGATTATTTTCTGTCTCTTGGATCTTTTGTTGATTGGGTGCTGTTGCTTCCGGAATATTGTCGTTGTTTATAACTTTTACTTCCTGTAATTCAGTTTGAGGGAGTGCTTGGTAGTTTTGGTCATTGTTTTCGTTATTATTTCCGTTGTTGTTACTATTACTTCTTTTTGCTAGATGTAGGAGTAAGTGTGTTACTGAATCCCAGATAGCTCCTAATAGAAATACGGACCATCCGTAAGCGGTATGCAAGGTGTATCCGTGTATTACTGTATCAACTACTGCCTTCATTAGTTTTATTATTAACAAAATTCCCATAATGCCTGCTGTTGTTGTTCCGAATATCATGAAGTTTTTCCATACTTTTTCTGTGGCGGATTTTATCATTTTACCTATGTTATTTTCGCTTATCATATTTGTTATTGAGGTGCCTTGATAGTTTGTAGTTTGTCCGGTGATGCCTCTAGCAATTGTGTTTAATACTGCTGGTTTTTCTGCTGGGAACATTATGTGTTCTTTTAGCTTTTTTAAATCTTCTTGGCTATATATACCGTTCGTGGCTAAGTTTTCAGGATTTACATAAGTCCATTTCTGTCTCGTAAGTGGTTATAGTTCGTTGGGTTTTATTGCTTCGACCGGATTTGGTAATAGTTTATACCAGACGCTGTTAACTGCGTACATTGGTGGGACTAGGCTGTTGCAGTTTATTTGTGTTCCTTTTCTTATCATAATTCTGGTTTTTGGTGTCATGAATAAATCTTCGTTTTGATGCTTTATTGGTAAATGCGAATAACATTCGTCGGTCTTCCTTATGCTTACTTCGACCGGTATACATTTTAGAATGTACGCTACTTCTCCGGCTGCTATTGCCATATATCCTGGGCCTTTCATTATATTGTATGCGAATTCGTCAGGTGATTGTGCTGCTAGTAATAGTGAATTTTGTAGCACTTGTTTCTCGAGAGCACATCTTTGTGATATAACATCGTAGTATAATTGTTTTATCTGGTGTCTTAGGTGTTTTTCAACGTATACGAATTTTGAGTTTACGTATGTAAAAATGTCTAAATTCGTTGTTTTTAATGGAACCTTTTTGAATCCTTCTCCTCTATTTGCTTCAAGTATTAGTAGTTTAGGATGTTCTGTCATTGTTATTTCGTAGCCGCATGCACCTTTTCTCCCTTTTGCTGCTAGTGCAAATGTTACTTCATCCGTTGTGAGCGAGTATACTACGGTTTTGTCTTCATTGTATGCTTTATTAATCTGTCCTTCGTAAAGTACGTCATATTTGTTGGAGCCGCAAAAGTCTTCTGGTAACAAATCCCAATATGTATTGCCTCCCTCTAGATCTAAACATTTCTTATCAGTTGCGGGGTATGCCATTCCAGATCTCAAATATATTTTATTTTCGTTAAGGTTTATTCTTGTTTTGTATTTTTGTATTATAATTTTGGCTGTTCCTTGCACGATCACATTACTCCATGACCCATACAGATCGGTGCCATCTGTTTGGATTCTTCCAGCTATCGTCAGACTGTGTGAATGTACATGATTTTCTTTTATTCCTGTTATTATTGTATTCGGATTTAGGATTGTTGTTCCTGTTCGATGTATGTTGTCGCACTCTTCTCGAGGTATGTCAAGGATGTAACTTCCCATTCAAAACTGCCGAACTGTGTGAGTGCATGCCGCAGTATTGTATTACTCTGTTTATTTCTATTTTGCACTGTGTGACTTCGATTTCCTCGTATTCTTTGATTTGTAACAGTTGAGCTTTTATTGTGTCTACTCGCACGTGGTTTTTCTCAATTTCGCATTCTCGTATACTAAGTAATGAAATAGTCGATATATTTGAGGCTTTTGCTCCACAGTCAAATGCGATAAAAGCAATTGCTTTTGTTATCATCGTTGTTATGAGCAGAATTGGGTACTTCATTTTTACTTTCGATTTTTTTTTCTTTTATAACCTCTCGTTTTTTTTGTGTGTGTTTCCGGATATGTTTATTTCGTGAGTTACCTGAAAAACGTGCCTTGTTTTTTTTTTTTTTTTTCTTTGTCAGCGGTTGCGTATCTGCGATGTGTGTGGGTATGTATGTATATTGTGTTTCTTAAAGTGTAGAATCATGCATCTTACTGTCTATAGGAAGAGGATGGAATCTCGCTATCTCTTTTCTTTTCTTTTGAAATAGGTATTTTTGAGTATTTTAATCTATTCGCGTGGACTACTTTCTCATCATTCTTTATTTTTATTTTTACGTTTCCATTCTCGAAAATTTGTAATACTTCAAAAGGGCCTTGATATTCATCGTCAAGTTTGCCAGTTTTATGATTTTTCTGTAAGAAAACTGCATCTCCTATTTTGAGGGTTATTGGGTTTATGTTTCTGTCGTAGTAGTGTTTTGCTTTGATTTTAGCTGCTGTCAAGTTTTGTTGTGCGTATTTCTGTATGTCGTATAGTTTTGAGGCCAGGTTTTGTACATAGTCACTATAGGTAATCTGTGTCTCGTCTTTTATGGATCTTGTTGATGGGAGTTTTGCTATTCTTCCGAACATTAATTCGAAAGGGGTATATTTTGTACCTTCATGAATACTAGTATTGTAAGAAAATGTTGCCAATTCTAACCATTTATCCCAGTCGGTGTGTTTTTCTGAAAAGTGCTTTATGTATTCTTTTATTACGTGGGGCGATCGTTCTAAAGATCCGTTTGATTGGAGGTGAAAAGCTGTCGTTTTAATTTGTTTTATGTTAAATAATTTTGCCATTTTTTTCATTATTTTACTCAAAAAATGTTTGCCTTGGTCTGTTAGTATGGTTTTTGGGGTTCCGAATATGCATATAAATCGTTTTACTAAGGCTTCCGCAATGTCTGAAGCTGTAGCTTTTTTTAGGGGTATAGCTATTAGATATTTTGTCAGATTATCCTGTATCGTCAGTATGTTTTCGTAGCCTTCTTCTGTTTTACTATTTGGTATTACGATGTCCATTGCTATTTTTTCCAGAGCTTGTTTGGGTGTGTCCGATATTACCATTGGTTGTTTAGTCTTAAGCCTTGTTAGTTTTTTCAGCTGACAGGATTTGCAAGTTTGTATGAATTTCTCAACATCTGATTTCATATTTCCCCAATAATAAATTTGCTTAATTCTTTTTAGCGTTTTATTTATCCCTTTATGGCCACCTATTGGTGTTGAATGGAATTCTTTGATTACTGCTTCTCTATTTTTCACGTCTACGTGTTTTATCTTGCCGTTACAAATCATTATTTTCGTATTAGAGTTTTTGAATTGTTGCTCTATTGCTCTAATGATAAAAAGCCACTCCACTCCGGCTACTTCATCTGATTTCGCGATACTGAGCGAGTTAATTTTTAGGTTATCTGTTTCTTCTCGTAAGGATTTTATCAGTGCTTTTGCGTTTCTTTGTACGGTGAGTTGACTTTCACCTATGTCTGTGATTATTGGTAGTGCAGTATGGTATTTGTTATTTTTCTTTATAGTTAATATTCTTTTTACCTCTAGATTACTAAATTTCGGTAATTCGTTTCTAGTTTTTAGTTCTGATGATCCAACTCCGCAAGGTTGGCCTAATGTGTTTATAAAGTAAGCAATGTTGTCTTTTTGCATATACAGGTGGTTTTTTATTTCGATTATATTCTTGTTCTTATTTTGTCTATTATTCTCGGAGAACTCGTCTTCCTCTTCGTCATCGGGATCTGAGTTATATTCTTCGTCTGTATCGGAGAGCGTATCGTTTCCGTCGCTCTCTATGTCACCTATAAAGTGGAGACTTTTGTTGCCATTATCTCCATTTGTGTCGCGGTTAATTTTCGGTTTGTGTTGGTTTTTGAATGGTCTACCTTTTTTCTTTCCCTTAATGTTTGCGTTCCTTTTTGTCCTATCTTTATTAAAATTCTGATATCTGTCTGGTTCGCGGGTATTTCTCAAGCTTCTTCGTAGTATGGGTATTTCATTTTCGCGTGTTCGGGTAATATTTAGTACTTGGTCTCTTCTTTCCGATGAATCATTAGCAGGAATCGGGGGTTGAGTAGTTTCGATTAGTTTTGAGGATTTCGTATTTCGGTCGAAATTTTCTTCCCTGCGTGTGTTCAGGCATTCTTCCCCTGAATGGTTAAATTTGTTACATTTATAACAGAAGGGAATGTGAGCTGGTAAATTATAAGATGGACCTGTATAATTTATTTTCTTGTTTTCTGTTTGAGGCATTTTTATGTTATATATGGGATTATGCAGTTGCGTTTGTTTATGAGCTTTTGGTTTATTTAGTACCTGTCTGCTTCTTATAAACTGTATTGGTTTTAAGATCTGTGTATCTTCGATCCAGTCGTTATCAATCCCTTTATATCCTAGACCTCTCTTATCCGTTTGCGTTTTCACTTTTATTGGTTCTCTTATTCCTTGATTATACTTTCCAATGCCTGCTCCATTCCACCCTATTTTGTTCATTATTCTTTCTATTATGTGGCTTGGGCACCGTTTTTGTTGAGCATTTTCGATTTTTAGTACTTCTACTGGGTTCCTAGATAATGCATCAGCATTCACGTTTGATTTTCCTGCTTTATGTATTACTTCAAATTCGTATTCTAATAAGTTATACATCCATTTTGCTACTCTAGAGTTTGGGTCTTTTTTTGTTCTAAAGGATGTTAAGGGTTTGTGATCTGTTACTACGGTAAAGTGTTTTCCGTAAATATATGGTCTAAAATGCAATATTGCATAGTAGATTGCTAGTGCTTCTTTATCGTATGTTTCGTATTTTTTTTCATGTTCATTTAAAACTCTAGATGTGTATGCTACGGGCCTGTATTTTCCTATTTCTCCTTGTGATAGTATTGCGCCTATTGCAGATCCGGATGCATCCGTTGTGATTAAGAATGGTTCGTCGAAGTTTGGATATTGTAGGACTGGTGCGCTGCACAGTTTTTCGCGTAGTGTGTTAAAAGCTTTATTTTCTTCGGATCCCCAATTAAAAGGCGTGTTATCTTTTAGTAAGTTCGATAACGGTTTAGCTATGCTAGAGAAGTTTTCTATGAATCTTCTATAATATCCTGCAAGTCCTAGGAATTGTCTAATATTTTTCTGATTTTTGGGGATTGGAAACTTTTGTACGGAGTTGATTTTGTTTGGATCGGGCTTTAATCCATCCTCACTGATTATGTGACCTAAGTAACAGACCTCCTTCCTTAAGAATTCGCACTTATCGGGCTGTAGTTTCAAATTTGCTTCTCTTAGTCTGTTCATTAATTTTTCACATTTTATTTCGTGTTCTCGTAGGGATGAAGCATATATGACTATGTCATCTAAGTATACAAAGAGTTCATTCCCTTGAAGGCCGGATAGTACGATATCCATAAGGCGTTGGAATGTGGCAGGGGCATTTTTTAAGCCGAACGGCATTCTATTAAATTCATAGTGTCCGTGTGGTGTAGAGAAAGCCGTTTTCTGTGAGTCCTTTTCATCCATTTTTATTTGTAGGAATCCTGATGCCAGATCGAATATTGAAAAATACTTAGCACCTCCCAACTGGTCTAAAATATCTACTATGTTTGGTATAGGGTAAGAGTCGCCTATTGACTTTTCATTTAGTTTTCTGAAGTCTAAAACCATTCTCCATTTTTTGTTTCCATGTGAATCCATTTTCTTCGGGACTATCCATAGTGGGGTGTTGTAGGGTGATTTTGATGGTTTGATTATTCCACTATTTAATTGTTCCGATATTTGTTTGTTGATTTCGTCTTTATGTACCGATGGAAATCTATATTGTTTCGTATTTATTGGTATATCATCCGTGGTAATTATTTTGTGCTTTATAAGTTTAGTGTAGCTTAGTGGTTCATCCGGTAGGTGAAAAACGTCTGCGTGTTTATTAATTATTTCCTCTACGCTATTTCTTTCCTCCTTATTTAAGTGTTGCATTCGAAGCAGTTCTTTGACTTGTATAGCACGTTTTGTTGCTTTTGTTGTATGGTATATTCTTGGATTAGGTAGTTTGGTTAACCCTTTGAGTCACACATTTTTCCTTTTATCGAATTTAGCTCAAATTTGTTACTCGGGGGTTTTTGAGGTCGCTGATTACGAATTCGAGGTTAGTTTTTCGAAATTCCAGATGGCGGATCCAATATGGCGGACAAAAATTTTAAATATAATTAGATTGGGACAAAAATTGCTACTCGGGGGTTTTCAAGGTAGCTGATTACGAATCCGAGGTTCGTTTTTCGAAATTCAAAATGGCGGATTCAATATGGCCTTCACCAAGATATAAAAATCGAGAATTTTGATGAAAATGCGTATTAGAGGGTTTTTGGGATCGCTGATAACGAATTCGATGTTGCATTCTACACAATTGTGAATCTGCTATGATAATGATAGAAATGTCATTTGGGAGTCATACATTACGAATTTGATGTCAGATTGCCAAAATTAGAAACTGAAAATGGCGAGTAACAGTTGCACTCAAGATGTGTGGATCAATTATGCGAAATATTATTTGAATATTTCTCTTTCTCGGCATTACCCAGAGCTAATAACGTGGACGTGAACAGTACTAGCTCCATTTTTTTTTTGTTTTTATATTTTTTAACATCTTACCTACAATCAACATAAAATTCATATTCAGCGTGGCTGAAAATTCCCTAACACGCTTTTTCATAAAAAATTCTCGCTTTTTTACATCTTGCTCACAGCCATTTTGAATTTCGTAAAGCTGATATTCAATTCGCAATCAGCGACCCCGAAAACCCCCTAATACACATTTTCAACAAAATTGGCGATTTTTTACATGTTTCTGAACGCCATATTGAATCCGCCATTTTGAATTTTGTAAATCTGACACAGGATTCGTAATCAGTGACCCCAAAAACCTATATACCCCGAACTTCAAGTCATTATCTTTCTAAATAGCGTCAAAAATGAATTCTTTCCAAAAAAACATGATTTTTTTTGTGTTTGTTTATTTATATAAAGTAAACAATAAACAATTATGTATTTTTAGTCATGTGAATATGTTCTTTAAGTACTAAGGTAACAGAAAATAGCAAAAAGAACGATCGGAATACGTTAACTTGAACGTAAATAATTAAAATTCAAAGAAATCGAGGTAGTAACGTACCCACTACCGTGACTCAAAGGGTTAATGCCAGCTCTTTTAATTTCACGTATTCATTGTATGTGAACAGTTTTGTGTGTTTATTATATTTTTCATTTCCATGAATTATGTGCGGGTTTTTTGTTCTGATTTTCTCTAAATATTGCATGTTCTGATTTTCAAGTGGCTCGTCGGCTATAACCTCGGATTCGTTCTGTTTCGTATGTTCCTTAATTTTTGCATTACTTTCTTCACTGTTGCAAGCAATGGTTTGGTTGTTACAGTTTTTGTGTGATGAATTGTTTGAGTCTGGATTAATCCCGATTTCGTCTTTTCCATTTACGTTTTCCTTAGTGTCAGTAGTTCTATCATTTTTCCATCCTTTTTGCAACAGTAGGACCTGTATGTTTTTATTAAAAGAGTCCTGATCTTCTTGTATTGAGGAGGTATGAGATTTAGGGAATTGTCTCAGGATTAAATTTATTAATTCATCTTCTACATCGGTATCGAGTTCCTTTGAATCGATAACATCGTTGTAATAGTTTCTGTTCATAGGCACATCATTTTCGTTTTCCTCTCCAGTTAATTCATTGGTTTCTTCGTTCTGACCACTTGTATTTTCAATTATATCTTGACGATGGACATTTCCTGTTTTGGTTTTATTTGCATAATTTTCGTAATTCCTAGTTTCGTTTTCGCATTTTTCATTTTTATTTTGGTAATTTTCATTTTCATTTTGATAATTTTCGTTTTCATTTTGGTAATTTTCGTTTTCATTTTGATTATTTTTGTTTTCATTTTGGTAATTTTCGTTTTCATTTTGGTTATTTTGATAATTTTCGTTTTCATTTTCATTTTGATCATTTTTGTTTTTATTTTGGTAATTTTCCTTTTCATTTTGATAATTTTCGTTTTCATTTTCATTTTGATCATTTTTGTTTTTATTTTGGTAATTTTGATAATTTTCATTTTGGTAACTTTCGTTTTTATTTTCATAATTTTTGTTTTCATTTTGGCAATTTTCGTTTTTATTTTGATAATTTTCCTTTTCATTTTGATAATTTTCGTTTTCATTTTGGTAATTTTCGTTTTTATTTTGATAATTTTCGTTTTTATTTTGGTAATTTTCGTTTTCATTTTTATTTTTATAATTTTCATTTTCGTTTTCGTATTTTTGTGTTTTATTTATAGTTTGATCATTTTCATTTTTATTTTTATTTTTGTAATTTTTGTTTTTGTTTTTGTAATTTTCATTTTCGTTTGCATTTTGGTAATTTTCATTTTCATTTTTGTATTCAATTTGATTTTTGTGTTTTCTTTTGGTTTCTTGAGTTTCGTAGGCCTTTTCCTTATCGTAATTTTCCGCAGTAACATATTCGTCAATTTTCATTGTTGGAATTTTTATTTCTGTTTGTTCGTTGGTTGTGTTGTAAATTTGTAGGTATCCTCGCCCGTTATTATTTTTTACTATTGCTTCGCCTAAATCCTTCTAGAATGTTAATACGTGGTACGTAGCCATATTCTATATTTGTATTTTCAATATTTATGTAAAATGTAGAAATGGATCTTGCTGGTATTGTCATTTTTTCCTCGTAAAAGTGTATCTTGTTATTTTCCCATTCGATGTAGTGTTTTTTATAATTTATGGTTACTTGGTTTTTATGCAAGAATTCTGAACCTAGAATGCCTGCTGTATTAATTGGGAAACTGTTCTTGACAACGTGAAATTGTGCCTTGTTGCCTAATATTTCTATTGTCACTACTCCCATTGTTGAAACGGGGTGATCTGTAATTCCTTTTAAATCTACTATATCTGATTCATCTATTAAGGTCTCTCCTTTTATATTGCCTATCTTAATTATATTTACATTTGCTCCTGTGTCGACCATAAGAGTAACTTCGGTATTTAGATCCTTTGAGCTAATTTTTATTGTTGGAGCTTCTGTTTTGTCGAGGTATACGGTTTTTATTCCTCCGCTTCCGATTCGACTGCTGTTATGAAATTTATCTGGCGCATATTTCTGGTCTCCTTCTGCTCGCCAATCCTGGGGAGACCATTCCCGTTTCCCGTTTGTTTTGTAGTGTTTTGGCTTTTATTTATTTCTTGCAATATTTCCGATCGCATTTCTTCTTTAAATTTTAATTTCCTACATTCTCGCCAGGAATGTCCTGTATTTTTACAGTAGGTGCATTGGTTATATCGTTGGTCTACTGATTGAGTGCTTTGGGCAGTCTTCTGCCAATGTTCTTGTCGAGGGTTATTTTGAGTACTTCTTGTGTAATTGTGGTTCGATGGTAGGTTATTTTTATGGTTTCGCATTTGGTTGCTATTGTAGTTTTCTGCTTGATTGTTTTGAAAATTCCTTGTTTGGTTACCTTGATAATTTTGCCTGTGTGGTTGGTTATTATGATAATTTTGCCGGTGTGGTTGGTTAAGATAATTTAGTTGTTGGTTGGTCGGGAAATGTCGAGATTGGTTATTTCCATAATTTTGTTTTGGGGGTTGGTAGTTTTGCTCTTGATGTTGGTTCTTTCGATAACTTTGCTGTCGGAAATCCGGATAGCTTTGTTGTAAATTTTGTAAGTTACTTAGTGGTTGGAAATTTTTGAAAAAAACATGTGTCTGCCTCGTGTCCGAGTTTTTTGCAAATTTGACATTTTTTCTCTATATTTATTAATTTGACTTTTTGCGTTTTTGATCTTTCTTCTATTTTCGGATCTTCCTCGGAAGTTCCTCTATAATACTTATTTTGTTTTATACGCCTCTCTACTTGAATCGCTTTGTGTATAGCTGTTGGTAAATCAGTTAGTTCTAAATGTGCCAGTCTCATTTCAATTTCTGGTTTTAATCCGTCTATAAAAGTTTCTAGTATTTCTTCTTCCGTTTGTTGTTTTTCTGCGTCTGTCACGATTCCGTCTTCGCTCGCGGTTTTGTAAGCTTCAAAAATTCGATCACTTGTATCTCTTATGCGGTTGCCGAACTCTGATACGCTCTCGAAGTTAAATTGATGCATGCCTACTATTTGTTGCCTTATATATTTTAATGAATTTGCGGGCGCGTATACTTCCCTTAAACTTTTTAGTAATGCTGCGACTGTTTCAAACGTGTTGTTTCTTACTGCTTGTCGGGCTTCGCCCTTGAGTCGGCTTTTAATTAGCTCGACTAGGTCTTGCTCCGATTCGACCGGTAGCATGCATTTAGCTTCTTCGCAGCCGTCGGTGAACGCGTAGAAGGTTTTCGGGTCTCCATCGAATCTTGGAACGATTTCTATCGCGTGATTCAGAGTTAGTCGATCGCATTGGTGTGCCATTTCTTCTGGAAAGGTATATGAGTTTCCTACTGGGTTTTTTGAGTTGTTCAACGTTATGTATTTTTCGTCTTCACTGTCTGATTCTGGGAATTTGTGTATTTGTTCGTACTCTGGATGATTAAAATGAATGTTTTTGAGAGATTGGTTTATTTCTCCCTTTACTCTATCTTGGCGTAGTGAATATGTGTTAAAATTTATCGGAGTGCTAGACTTTAGGTCGAATAGTTGTTTGACTTTTGAATACCAATTTTCGTTATTTTGAGCCTGGTTATTTTCTTTCTCTGCGGTGCTGTCGTGGGGCTTATGATCGTCTACTATTTCTTCGAATTCTTTTACTAATTCAGTGAATTTATCCGTTAAATTTTGGATTCGTAGTTCTTCCGATTGTACGCTGGTTTGCAAGGTATCAAATTCTTCTCCTATACTCTTGGCTAATGTATTTCCGTCTTTTTCTATTTCACTGTCTTGATCGGGTTTTGTTGCCTCGCTTATCGCGTTTTTATCGTTATCGTCCGGTACTACGTTTTCTTCTTGGTTCTCCTCGCAACTATTGTTCTTTTTCCGCGGTTTCCTATGTGTAGTTAATCCCGGTTCCAAAAGTTGCTCTTTTTCTGCGTCGTTTAAATTTTGTGTTTTCAATCGCGTAACTCTACGTTCTGACATTTAAAATATATCTATCATTACGGTTTTCGTTTTAAGAATTTAAAACTTGTTGACTGACTATGTATAATTTTCTATAAAAAGAAAGAAAATGCGTATACGCTTAAGATTCGAATGTCAAGGGACGCAAGAAGGAAAATTTGCATTTTATTTTCAATCATATGTTTATTTGTAAAATGTCTGAAAAATTTTCTTTTTTATTTTTTTTTGTTATATACATAAAATATTATTTGTTAATAGGCATTATTAGTCTATTTGTACTAGGTCTATTATTCGTGAGGTATCCGTCGTTGGCCTTAGTCTCGTCGGGTGTTGAGGTTGTGTAGGTTGGGGTGGTTGGTGTCGAGGTTGTGGCTTGACTATAGCCGTGATTCTCTTCACCTCCGTTTTTCCTTGGATAATTTTATCTAATTTTTGAAGGTATCTCAGGCCCTTTTGAAGCCTTATTTCCTTCAGTTTTTTGTCGTGAGCTTCTACAATTTTGGGAATTTGTTCCCTTAGTTGATATATATAATAAGCTTGCGTCTGACGCTTTTTTTCCAGTAGTTGTAATTCTTGGGTTTTATTTGACACTGTGAAAATGAAACAAACAATAAATTAGTTCCCGTTTATTATTGTATCGGTTCTGAATCGCCGTGTCCTTTAGACGTCTGTTCTCTTTGTAAAAGAGGAGAGTCCAAGGAGAGAATTGTCCACCTTACTAAGAAGGTTTGGTCAATGTCCGTAAAACTGCGACTTAGTTCCGATTAGGTTACCTCGAACCTCTGTTTTTCTCTTTATGTTAATATTGATTCCTTGCTAAGAAGGTTATCAATGAAAAGTTGATCCCTTTGCTATAGAAAGTTTGCTATAGAAAGATCAAAACTTTTAAGAGAAAAAGGGAATTAATTTGACATTTACCGTTAATAAAAAATTATTTAATATTTTACGCAAGAAATACTATTGAAAAAGAGCGTTCTTTATGTTTTTTTTTTTTTGTTACTATTATCGTTATTATTATTATTATTATTATTATTTTGAAAATACGATGAGGAAATTATTTATTTGAGCCGCCAGTCAGCAAAGCCTTTGCAGGTAGGGTAAGGGGTTGTTATGGTTCAAGTTTTTTTTTTTCTCAAAAGGTATAGGTTCTCGCTTGAATTACGCTGTCACCATTTTTGTTACGTCCAAATGAGGTGTAAAAAACCCATATGAGGACGTGGAAAGGGCGGGTCTACCAAAAGGTAGTCCTCGGGTTGTAGAGGATAGCGAGGGCTACTATACTAAAATTGGGAAAAAGGGTGAACACAAATAAATCACAAGTATGTCAGGTGAAAATGGTTTTTATTTAGATTGGCGCAAATATTGAACAAGGTTTCGGCTGTGGAGGCTGGATTTATGGATGAGAGAAGGAGCTTGGAATGTGGGTGGGTCGGTTGGTCGGAAAAGTTCCTCTGGGGAGGGAAGTGGAGCAGTTGGTACAGGTGGACGGAAGGACGAAGTCGAGCTGGTTTGCGATGGGCCCAAAATCAAGAGTGGGTCGGGAGGAGGAGGCGTGGGTTGACCCGCGCCCTCCGCTGCTTCGGCGGCGATGGCTCTGGCGGCTCTCAATATAGCCCGGTTCCGTACGCGGTAAAAATTTCGCGGCTTGGTTTTCCTCACTGAAAAAAAATTACCAATGGTGAGAAAAGAAAGGGGTTGCGAGAAAGGTTTTTATTAGGGGTGGTTAGTGATCAGGAGAAGGCGAGATCCTTACAACTATATCCTGGTGAGGGGGAGAAGAAAAAAAAAATTAAAAAGAAATAACTATAGAAGGGGAGGCTTAAAATGCCCAAAAGAATTATATAGGGGTGACCTAACAGTCCCTACTGATGCTTGCGGCTCAATAAGGCTCGACGTTCAGAGAACGACACCCAGTTAAGTCGCCAGTATCACTAATAAAAAAAACAAGTCCCTACAGATGATCGGAACTCCCTGGTTGGTCATTCAAAGAATGATACCGCGAGAATTCCTATCATCACTAAAAATATAAAATAATAAAAAAAGAAATATATTTCCTAAGGTGTTGTTCCTCCTTATTCTACAAAAGAAATATTGGAGTGAACCAACACGTTCGTCTCAGGTTGGGAAAGGATAGTGGATGGGAATTAAGTTCGGGGTTTTATTTTTGTTTATTTACATACTTACTATCAATTGTTTGTGGATGTTGTCTCCGGGTCCCTGGGCTGGTGTTGGAAGGTGCAGAGATGTTGACAGAAGTCTCTCTATGTATTACGTCTCCCGTCTGTCTGAATCTCTTTTCTTCTGTCTGAATCTCTTTTCTGTCTGTCTGAATCTCTTTCTGGTCTGTCTGAATCTCTTTCTGCCTGTCTGAATCTCTTCTCTCTGTCTGAATCTCTTCTGCCTGTCTGAATCTCTTCTGGCTGTCTGAATCTCTTCTCTGGTCATTATTAGCAGTGCGGTTGTATTTATATGTGACTCCCCCTGACTCCGAATTTCGGGACTGATAAACGGGACAATCTGGAAGAGTAGATTTCTTGGAAAAGTCGGGATATTTCGTTGATGTTTCTAGCCTCCACTGATTTCGATTAGATATCTTGATTCATGTGATAGATTTTTTAGATGCTTGACCGTAGAACAAATGAATATCGTAGTATGCGTCGGATTAAAATAGTTTCGATTAATTACATGATTGCTTGAAGGTCGTGTACAACTTTTGCTAGTTTGTTTTGGGATTAAGATTATAATATACATGTATTCTATTTTAACGAGATCGGTTTCTTAATCGTATTGCCAGTCAATATCTATTTTCTTATGGTGAGTGATTTATGAGACGTAGATTAGCATTGTAACGAAGATCATATAAGATGTAACACTGATGTTCCGCTTAGAATCTATGTTTACATTGAAACGCCGATATATACAACTGATTACATGCATCGAAATTTTACGGAGTTCATGATATCGTGATCGTGTATTAAGAAGCGGAGATTGCTTAATCATAGACAAAGATAATGTTATAATTTAAGGGGACGGCTAGATCTGAAAACTTGCACGTGCGTGTTGCGTCATGCGTGAGACGCGTGCTATGAAGGAATAGAATGATTAATTTTATCAGTGTATTATTACATTTCAAAGAGAAAATGCATTATTACTGGTTTTCGGCATAAGAAGATGAAGTGAAAAATTGCTGAAGTATAATCGTTACGTACGACGTAATCTCTCTCTCTCTCTCTCTCTCTCTCTCTCTCTATCTATCTCTATCTATCTATCTATCTATCTATCTATCTATCTATCTATTTATCTATCTATCTATCTATCTATCTCTGGTGTCGGGTTTTTCTGGTCCCGCATCCAGCGCCTCCCCGGGTGGCGGATAGGGGAACGCTCATTAGATATAATGGGTACCGGGAAAATAATATTATATTAAAATACCCGGGGCGGACCAAAACCAGACGGGCGGAACGGGCTCGTTAGCTTTGGTTGGCAACTGTTCTAGGGGAAGGAAAACCTCGAAGAGAAACCCCGAAGGCAAGCACGGCTTACTGCTTCCAATTTATGATTGAAATGTCGGCTGACAAAAATGATTACCTGCGGGGTAAGGCTTTAGCCGAATCCCCCATCGCTTCCGACTGTCAAGCGTCCGAAGTGGGCGTGGGGACAGTGGACGGTGGCCCAAGGATGCAGGAGGGCATCACCGACGTCAGAACATCGGAGAACACAGCTGGTGGAGGGATGGTCACGGCCTCCACCAGTGGTCATGCGACTGCGACGACAAGTAGAAACCAACAGCTTGGTAACAAAGACGGGGAAATGGAGAACCCGTTTGAGAGGAGGGACTCCATATGTAGGACTCCCCCCCAAAAAGTTGGTAGCATAAACTCCTCGATGGAAATTGATTCCGGTACGCCGGGAAACCAGGAGGAAGAAAACCAAAAAAGAAGGAAGAGAATTGATAGCCCGTCAGAGTCAGGACAGGAATCCAAGAAGAACAAGCGGAGCCCCGGTGAACAAGTCAAGCAACTCATAGGGGAGATTAATCGAAACGCACAACGACTAGCAGATATAGTCAAAAGTGCGTATAAACCAAAAGCCGAATACGGCGAAATTAGCAGCTCCCTAATAAGCCTGTCGGAAAGGCTACTCTCAGTAGACCTAGCTGCCGCAAGCGGTCCTAAAGAGGTTGAGGGAGAAAACCCCCAGACGGAAAATGAGCGATTGCGCTCACGGATTTCCATTCTGGAAAAGTTACACGCGAGAGCTGAACCGAAGCAACTGCAGAGCGAGAACATGAAACTTCGAGAGCAGATCAAGTCCCTGGAGGATAAGCTCAGCTCCATGCAAGACAAGTTGGACTCAAAGGGGAAGTCGCTCGACCAACGCAAGAGCGATGTGGAGAGTGAGCTCCGACATGAGAACAATACGCTTCGCAGTAAATTGACCGAAATGGAGTCGGAATGCCTACAGTTGAGGCAAGGAAATAGTGAGAACATGTCTGAGACAAACGCCGAGCAAAAAAAAATCCTGTCAAGAAACCGTCGGAGAAAGGAATTCAAGACCGAGGAGAACTACGAGAATTTCTGCAGTATCACGGAAGAGGACTGGAACGAAGGGGTCTTTCCGAGAGAAAAGAACATTGCAAGCAATATATGGGGGGTACCATGGACTAGAGACATAGTACTGCCATGTAACGCGGATATATCATCTACCGACATACAAGTAAGTAAAGCCATTATCGCATGTGGGGGAAAAGAAGGCCTCCTAGGGCAGAGAAAAAATGCCGGGGAGGTGGCGAAGATGTGCCAAACCGTGAGTTTCCCAGAAGCGGACGGGGAGTTGGTACAAGCATCAAGAACAATATACGTTCCTGTACTTAGTTCTAAACCTCCAGGAAGTGAAGAGTACGACGAGGAGCTTTTTACATCTTTAGTGGCCCTCAAAAAGAACGCCCAGAGAGGCAGGAACAGGGTTATTGCTGTACCTGACCTTGAAGGGGTCGGAGGCCTCAGATTCATACAAATGCTAGAGTACCTATTTGCAGAATCAGGCATACTGGTGGAAGTGTACAAAACGGGTAGGCACAAGGTAGGAACTAATCCGCAATCCCACGCCCCAAAGATGGCGACGAAAAAGAAGGCGGCAGGATAGACAAGATCAACGCACCCGCACCTCTCCTGGTACAAACGAAGGGGAAGAACTATTCGGACGTCCTGAGGCAAGTGAAGTCGGCTGTGTGTCCAAAGAGCATATGCGTGGATGTCAAAGAAATGCGCCGCACAAAGGGTGGGGACATTCTTGTAATGGTCCGAAATGGAGCTGGGAAAGCAGAGTCCTTGAAGAGAGCTCTGCAGGACAAACTCCCGAATACGAGCATACGCGTTCCCATCCGGAAAAAGGTCCTACACATCAAGGATATGGATGGAATCACCACCCACGAGGAAATCGTAGAGGCCATTTCCAACAATCTCCAGATCACAAAGGAGGAATTTGAGGTCAGAGCCCTTAGACCGGCCTTTGGAAACCGACAGAACGCAACCATTATCATGAGAGATAAGGAAGCGGACATACTGATAAAAAAAGGCGGGATAGATATCGGCGGGTGGACAAGATGCCGAATTCTGGAGAGGAAGTTCGATAGGTATTGCTCTAAAGCATCTAAATGCTGGGAGTTAGGCCACGAGCAGCAGCAATGCAAAGGCCCCGACAGAAGCAACCTATGCATGAGATGTGGGGAAGAGGGGCATAAGGCCTCGGCGTGCAGTAATGACCCGTTCTGCTTACGTTGCCAGAAGAAGGGTCATAAGTTTAACGACGCAAGAGGGCATTCCGTAAGGGAGACGGATGAGACTAGAGAAGCTGCGGACAAAAGTGAAAGTCCTACAAATTAATCTAAATCGTAGTCGACCGGCCAACGATCTGGCTCTAACCACGGCCAGAGACATAGGGGCGGCTGTAATTGTAGTTAGCGAGCCGAATAGGTACGCGATCAAGGATCAGCTAGACTGGTATAGTGATGACAATATGGACACGGCCATTAAGGTACTGGATCCGAGGCTACCGGTGGTAGAACAAGGGAGTGGCAAAGGATTCACCTACATGGCGACGCCCACTTTCACTATCTTCAGTTGCTATGCTTCCCCCAATCAGGACATCGAAGAGCTGGAAAGCATTCTTGATGCTATTGGCACGAAAATAAGGCATGGGCGCAGCGACGCGCTCATAACCGGCGACTTCAATGCGAAATCCCCGCAGTGGGGCATGCCCCACACGGACGCGAGAGGTAGAGTGGTAACTGAATGGATTGCCCAGTGTGATCTGTCGGTCGAGAACAAAGGCACAACGCCAACATTCGAGCGGGAAGGGTATGGGTCGATACTCGACCTTACCATTACCACAGTAGGCCTGACGGGTAGGATAAAGCATTGGGAAATCCTTGAAAGCGAATCGCTCAGCGACCACAGATACATCTCGGCCGAAGTGGACGACGCCACTCAGCCTCTACCAACCCGGACGGCACCGGTGGGATGGAACACCAGAAGAGTCGATGCAGACCTGCTGACAAGAGTGATCGACCAGATAGAGGTATCTCCAGACACTACAACAGCAAAAGGATTCACCGACACCCTGAAGAAGATGTGCAGTGAATGCATGCCCCGGATAAAACCTACAAGGAAGTCACCGGTGTACTGGTGGAATTCGGAGATTGGAAACTTGCGCAGAGAGTGTGTATACGCAAGGAGAAAGTATACCAGGAGCGGCAGGCGCAACGATCAGGAACAAAGACTCCTCTGGTGGAATACCCTCTCTGATCGGAAAAAGAAGCTGCATAAAGCGATCAAAATAGCGAAGCGCAGCAGTTGGAAGAAGCTATGTGAGGAAGTTGACAATGACATATGGGGTAAAGGGTACCAAATAGTTAGGAAAAGACTGCTTGGCAACCCCCCCAAAGTGGCAATGACGATGAAGGCGGTAGAGGACGTTGCAGCCCACCTTTTTCCTGAACATGACGACGTACGGTTTGACCGTCAAATGCCAAATGAGGTCATGCCTTATACAAAGGAAGAACTGCAGGCGGCGTGTAGGAAGCTGCGGAACAAGAAGGCGCCTGGTCCTGGCAATATCCCCCCAGAAATCCTGAAAGAGGTGGCTGCACGTAGGCCAGAATACGTTCTAAAAGTCTACAATAGGTTGGCAAGTAAAGGTCAATTCCCGGAAATCTGGAAACGTGCCCGACTCGTGCTCCTCAGGAAAGGAAAGAAACCTGTTGACGAGCCGAGCTCGCATAGACCTATCTGCCTCCTTGATGCGGAGGGTAAACTCTACGAACATTTGATTCTGGCCCGCCTGAAGAGGGACCTAGAGAGAACTGGCAACCTGGCAGACAACCAGTACGGCTTTAGGGAAGGGAGACAAACAACAGATGCCATAAAAAGAGTTATGGAAGAGGCACTTCGAGCAGCGGCATCCCCACGGCAAAGAAGACCCCTATGCGTAGCCATCATGTTGGATGTCAGGAATGCATTTAACAGTGCATCGTGGCAGGCAATACTGGAGGCACTACGAAGCAGAGGCATTGAGGAAAACCTCATTGGCCTGATAGGTTCCTACCTGTCAGAGAGGGTCATCATACTAGAAGCGGAGGGCAATAGGGTGCCCAAGAAAGTCTCAAGTGGTGTTCCACAGGGATCGGTGCTGAGCCCGATCCTCTGGAATATCCAATATGATGACCTACTCAGGATAGAACTCCCAGAGGGAGCAAAACTAGAAGACTTTGCAGACGATGTTGCCGTCATCGTTACAGCTAGAAGTGAAAATCTACTGATGAGCACAGCTAACCTCACCACTTCCAGGATTGGATTATGGATGAGAAGCCGGCGATTGGCGCTTGCACCGGAAAAAACCGAAACTATACTCCTGACAAACAAGAGAAAAATTGGGCCAGTATACTTTAACATCGAAGGAATCGAAGTAAAAGTATGTAATGCACTTAAATACTTGGGAGTATGGTTGGACAGAAAGATGACGTTCTCCCGTCACGTGGAAGAGGTAACTGGTAGAGCTGAAAGGACGATGACAGCCTTGGCGAGTCTTATGCCGAACATCCGGGGCCCAAGGCCATCAAAGAAGCGTATCTTAGCCAGTGTAGTACACTCGCAATTGCTTTATGCCGCCCCAATTTGGGCCAATGCACTGTGCAGAGAGTACCTGAGAAGGAAAATGGTTAGAGTCCAGAAAGTCATGGATATCAGAATCTGTAGCGGATATCGTACGATATCGGAGGAGGGGGCCGGAGTAATCGCCGGCACTCCACCCATTGAACTGTTGGCGAAAGAGAGGCAGCGAATATACGAAGGCGTTCATAGGCAGGAAGCCAGGGAAGAAACGCTACGTATCTGGCAAGAAAAGTGGGAAAGGGGAAGACACGGCCGGTGGACGTTCAGCCTCATCCCAGACGTGAAGACGTGGGTAGAAAAAAGCCATGGGGAGGTGGACTACTTCCTGACACAGGCTCTGTCAGGACACGGATGCTTCCGCAAATACCTGTTTGTCAGGAAAAAGTCGAACACCGATAGGTGTGACTACTGCTCGGAAACGGATGACGTCGAACACACACTGTTCGCATGCACGAGATGGCAGGCCGAGAGGGACTCCTTCAGGGAAGAGACAGGACGAGACTTTGATGCAATATCCATGATGGCGTGCCTTCTGAGCTCTCCAGAGGGCTGGGCGACGACGTACCAAGTGATCCGAGGCATAGTGGAAAGCAAGGAGAGAGAAATAAGACTGTTGACAAAGACAGGAACAATCCAGGGTAAACTCGAATTAAAATTAAGGTATTTAATTTATTGAGAGATAAGACTGAATGACAGTGAGACGACAGACAGACGGGAAGGGCTTTTAACAGCCAGACAGTCCCCGTGTGGAAGGAATGCTAACGCGGTTTCCCACACGGCCGACCGATTCTTTGAGGAGGTTTTTTAGTCAGTAAGAATCTGACACTACCCTCACTCTACCATCGAGGGTGTCACATGTAAGATTTTTCCTTCCCAACCCCAAAAAAAAAAAAAAAAAATCTATCTATCTATCTATCTATCTATCTATCTATCTATCTATCTATCTATCTCTGGTGTCGGGTTTTTCTGGTCCCGCATCCAGCGCCTCCCCGGGTGGCGGATAGGGGAACGCTCATTAGATATAATGGGTACCGGGGAAATAAAATACCCGGGGCGGACCAAAACCAGTATTATCGGGTAGAGCGAACTCGATAGCCTTGGCGGGCAATCGTTCTAGCGGAAGGAAAACCGCGAAGACAAACCCCGAAGGTAAGCACGGTTTATCGCTTCCATCCATGGAAAAGAAAATGTCGGCTGGTAAAAATAATTACCTGCGGGGTAAGGCATTAGCCGAATCCCCCATCGCTTCCAACTGTCAAGCGGCTCTTATGGCCGTGGGGGCAGTGGGCGGTGGCCCAGGGATGCAGGAGGGCAACACCGATAAAGGCAGTAGATCGCCGAACAACACAGAACTCTTGGTGGTTAACCAGGCCAAGAGCTCTGATAAGGCTACTGGAGACGAACGTACATCCCTCGAAGAAAGGACAAGTGACATTAGTATGGACTACGATGGAAAGGGGTGTGAACTTGACCCATTCGCCAGAAGAGACTCCATCCTTAGGACACCTCCTAGAGAAAGGACATACTCCCATTCAAAGTTGTGCGAGACGGAAAGAAGTACCACGCATCCTCAGGATAAAACGGAGGGTGAAACGAACCCACACAAAAGAAGGCGAAAGGGGAGTACGCCCGACAAGGCATATAAGGGGAATAAGGACAATTCAGCAAGCTCAGACGAACAAGTCAAGCACCTCGCAGGGGAGATAAATCGAAATGCCCAAAGACTTGCAGAAATAATAAAGAAGGCATACAAACCGAAGATCGAATACGGCGAAATCAGCACTTCCTTGATGCACCTGTCCGAAAAGCTACTTTCAGTGAACCTGAGCAAAACCGATAAACATAGAGAAATAGAGGAGAAAAACCTCCAGAGTGAAAATGATTTACTGCGTTCAAGAATCTCCATTTTGGAGAAACTCCAAAAGCGTGCAGAATCAAAGCAAAGCAAGAGACCAGAAAATCCTACAAATGACACTGTAGAATATAGCGAAGTGAAGAGTGTAATTTCGCGACTAACAAACAGAGAATACAGCCTCAATAAACGGCTTGCAGCGGTAGAAGAAGAATGCTCTAGACTGCGGAACGCTAATAGCATGGAAGTACAGTGTGATAAATGCCGAGAGACTCAAAAAGCTCGTAACCGTAGGATAGAGCTCAAAACAAACGAAAGCTATGAGAAATTTAGCACGATTACAGAGCAGGATTGGAACCTGAAGATTTTCCCAAGGGTCAGAGTAACAGAAGCACACATATGGGAAGTTCCGATGGCATGGGATATCGTGCTACCCTGCAACGAAGACTTCACATCTTCGGAAAAAGAAGTAAATAGGGCCATCCGCAACCTTGGAGGCAAGAAGAGCTTAAGGAAACTCGGAAGAAAAGAAGGGGAAGTTGCAAAAATGACCCAAACAATGGGCTTTCCAAATGTAGATGGGAGTTGCTCCCAGATATCTAGAACGATCTACTATCCTATACTCAAAAAAGAAACTCTGAATAGCGAAGAAATTGACGAAGACCTCTATAAATCTCTGACGGTACTGAAGAAAAGTATGGAATGTAATGAGGAAAAAACCGTAGCGGTCCCCTATATAGACGGAGTAACAGGGCTTAGGTTTACCCAGATCTTGGAGTATCTGTTCTCAGAAACTAGAGTACGGATAAAAGTGTTGAAAGCTAGGAGCGCAGAAACAAAGGAACGGTCAAAGCGGCAAAAGGTCTATGCAAAAAATAACAAGGAAACGCCCAAACAAGAAAAGCAGGCTAAACTCACGCCTCTTCTCGTCCAGACAGGAGAAAACACGTACTCGGACGTTTTAAAGCGATTGAAGCAGACAGTCCAACCACAGAATATCGGCGTGAAGGTGCAAAGTACCAGGAGAACACACAAGGGAGACCTTCTGGTAATGATTCAAAATGGTAGTGACAAGGCGGCAGCACTGAGAAAGGCTCTAGAGATACAAATGCCGGATATAAAAACAGCCCTTCCGATGCGGAAAAAAATTCTTCACCTAAGAAATATGGAGGGCACCACTACCAGCGACGAAATAAGAGAAGCTATCTCCGAAGAACTACAGATAACCCCTGACACGTTCGAAGTTAGACCCCTTAGACCAGCTTTTGGCAACCGACAAAATGCTACGATTATAATGCAAAGCACGGAAGCAGACAAGCTCCTCAAGAAGGGAAGGATGAGGATCGGGGAATGGACGAGTTGCCGCATAGTAGAAAGAAAGATGGAAACCTATTGTTTCCGCTGTTGGGAAACCGGGCACGAAAGAAAGCAGTGCAAGGGCCCTGATAGGCAGAACCTATGTATGAGGTGCGGAGAAACTGGCGACAAGGCATCTGGATGCACAAATGAGCCGTACTGCCTAAACTGCAGAGAAAAAGGACATAAGACAAGCGATCCTCGAGGACATACAGAAAAGCATCAAGAAGATACTGCAGGAGAAGGGAAAAAACACGCCGATGAAGATATTGCAGATAAACGCCAATCGACGAAAACCCGCGTGTGATTTGGCATTAGCCACAGCCACAGAAATGGGAGTAGGTATAGTGGCGCTGAGTGAGCCAAACCTAAGCCTTATAAAAAAGAGCCCCGATTGGATCAGCAACGACGAGATGGATACGGCAATCAGAATCATCGACCAAAGTATTCCGGTACTGGAACAGGGAAAAGGCAAAGGTTACGTATACGTAAAGATTCCTTCCTTAATGGTCTTCAGCTGCTACTCTTCTCCGAATAGAGACATAGAGGAACTGGAACTGATATTGGAGGAAATCGGAATGAGGATCGAACACGGACAAGTAAACGCAATCATAACCGGGGATTTTAATGCAAAATCTCCGCAGTGGGGGATGCAAACCACGGATGAAAGAGGCGAAACAATGGTCGAATGGATAGCCCAATGCGATCTAAGGGTTAGAAACGAAGGAAATGAACCGACGTTTGAAAGAGAGGGGTACGAATCAATACTGGATCTTTCCCTAACAACGGCGGGCCTAACGGGTAGAATACCCCACTGGGAAGTATTAAAAACGGAAAGCCTCAGCGACCACAACTACATCATGTTTACGGTGAACGATTCCCCCGAAGTACCAACAACCAGCGAAGGGCCGGTAAGATGGAATACCCTGAAACTTGATCAAGAGAAGCTATCCAGAGCTATCGAAAAAATAACCATCACATTGCATACGACTTCGGCACAAGGCTTCTCCAGCACGTTATCTAAGGTGTGTAAGGAGTGTATGCCACGAACCAAGAAGGTCAAATGGGGCGCACCAGCACACTGGTGGAGCGCGGAAATTGCAGATCTTCGGAAGGAATGCAATCAGACAAGAAGAAAGTACACTAGATGCGGAAGGCAAAACGACCCCGAGAGAAGAATATATTGGTGGGATCAACTGTCCGAAAAGAAAAAACACCTACAAAGAGCAATCAAAGACGCAAAGCGTAGGAGCTGGAAGCAAATATGCAACGAAGTGGACAACGATGTATGGGGAAAGGGCTACCAAATTCTCAAGAAAAGGCTGGGGGGATCTTCCACGAAAACTGCCATGACATTGGCGACAGCACAGGAGACCGTAGGACACCTATTCCCAGAGCATGCCGAAGTACAGTTCCACGCAGAGACACCGCGTGAGATTCTCCCGTACACAGGAAAAGAGCTCCAAGAGGCTTGTAGGAAAATGAAAAACAAGAAGGCACCAGGCCCGAACGGCATTCCTCCGGAAGTCTTGAAGGAGGTTGCAACGAAGAGACCAGAGTACGTGCTAGAAGTCTATAACAGGCTCGCAAGCAGCAGCTCATTCCCAGACGCATGGAAGAGAGCTAGACTCATACTTCTACGAAAAGGGAAAAAGCCTGTCGGAAATCCTAGCTCGTACAGACCCGTATGCTTGCTAGACGTAGAAGGCAAACTATACGAGCTTCTCATGCTGGCAAGACTGGAAAGAGAAATGCAGAGATCGGGTGACCTGGCGGAAAACCAATACGGCTTCAGAAAAGGAAGACAATCCATAGACGCAGTACGAACGGTAACGAAAGAGGCAACACACACGATGACTTGCCCGAAATACAGGCGACCTTGGTGCGTCACAATTTTACTCGATGTCAGAAACGCTTTTAATAGTGCCTCATGGCAAGTTATACTAGATACCTTAAGAAGCAAAAAAATCGACGAACACCTGATAGGACTGATGGCTTCTTACCTATCCGAACGAAGTATCATCTTCGAAGCGGAGGGGAAGACGATTACGCGTCAAATAACAAGTGGGGTACCCCAAGGCTCTATACTGGGGCCGATTTTGTGGAACATCCAGTATGATGACCTCATGAAGCTCGAACTCCCGGAAGGGGTAAAAATAACTGGGTTTGCGGATGACATAGCGATCACCGTCACGGCAAGAAACAGGGATCTCCTGAAGAGCGCCGCTGATACAGCTGCTTTGAGAGTAGGGAACTGGCTGAGGTCTAGGAGATTAGAGCTAGCACCAGAAATGACAGAGGCCATAATACTTACAACGAAGAGAAAAGTTGACCCAGTGTCATTCGACGTAGAGGGGGTCACGATTCAATCAACGAAAGCGGGGAGGTATCTGGGAGTCTGGTTAGACCAACGCCTTACATTCTCTCGACATATAGAGGAAGTAACGCGGAAGGCGGAAAATACCATGACGGCTCTGGCAAGAATTATGCCAAATATTCGAGGGCCAAGATCATCGAAAAGACGCATCCTCATCAGCGTGGTGCATTCCCAGCTGCTGTATGCTGCTCCCATATGGTCAGAAGTTTTGAAGCGGGACTACCTGCGAAGGAAAATTACCAGAATTCAAAGAGTCATGGGCATCCGGGTATGTAGTGGATACCGTACAATCTCAGAGGAAGGGGTCGGAGTAATCGCCGGCATACCGCCGTTTGAACTACTCGCGAGAGAAAGACTGGAGGTGTACGAGGGAAAACCGAGAAAGGAAGCCAGAGATCATTTAATGACTAAATGGCAGGAACACTGGAGGTCAGGCAAACACGGTCGGTGGACCTACACCCTCATCCCAGAGATAAGAGCTTGGGTGGATAGGAGTCAAGGAGAAGTCGACTATTTCCTAACGCAGGCTCTATCAGGACATGGATGCTTCCGCAAGTATCTGTTTGACCGGAAAAAATCGACAAGCGATAAATGTTTCTATTGCTCGGAAACAGACGACGCCGAACATACACTGTTCGCATGCACGAGATGGCAGGCCGAGAGGGACTCGTTCACAGAGAAGACAAGATTATCGTTTAATCAGACGAATATGATGGCGGGCCTCCTCAGTTCTGAGGAAGGGTGGACGATAACCTACCAGACGATACGAGAAATCGTAGAAACAAAGGAGAGGGAAATAAGACTGATGATAAGACAAGAGCAACATGACACGAGTTCATAAAAACTCATTTAATCATCTACTTATTTATTTATTTATTCTAATTTATTAGAGAAGCAAGACTGAGTAGACGGTGAATAGACGAGACGGGCTTTAATCGCCAGACAGTCCCCGTGTGGAAGGAACGCTAACGCGGTTTCCCACACGGCCGACCGATTCTTCGGGGAGGTTTTTTAGTCAGTAAGAATCTGACACTACCCTCATTCCATCTTAGAGGGTGTCATATGCAAGATTTTTCCTTCCCAACCCCAAAAAAAAAAAAAAAAAAATCTATCTATCTATCTATCTATCTATCTATCTATCTATCTATCTCTGGTGTCGGGTTTTTCTGGTCCCGCATCCAGCGCCTCCCCGGGTGGCGGATAGGGGAACGCTCATTAGATATAATGGGTACCGGGGAAATAAAATACCCGGGGCGGACCAAAACCAGTATTATCGGGTAGAGCGAACTCGATAGCCTTGGCGGGCAATCGTTCTAGCGGAAGGAAAACCGCGAAGACAAACCCCGAAGGTAAGCACGGTTTATCGCTTCCATCCATGGAAAAGAAAATGTCGGCTGGTAAAAATAATTACCTGCGGGGTAAGGCATTAGCCGAATCCCCCATCGCTTCCAACTGTCAAGCGGCTCTTATGGCCGTGGGGGCACTTGAGTGTAGGTTATTTAAGGTGTCTTGCCTCCCTCTCGGGTTTAAGGCACCCCCCCCCCCCCATGGGGGAATGGGGCCAAATTTTAGTGATGCGCCAGCACCGCTGGTTGTGCACACTTAAAAAAGATATACAACAAGTCAGCTACCACATTTATTAGCAACAAGCTGCCTGCCTTGATGCTTCTGTTGGTTCAGAGAACCTTTCTAACGTTGCCACGGCCCGCTAGAGGCCAACCCTTTCTGCGGTTACTGCCTGCACGGACACGGCACGCCGTAGCGCTCCCCCGTGTGGAACCCGCCGGCAGGGGCTTGACACCGCACCCTAGCTCCCCAGTACGGTGGGTCTCTCGAGTCGTTTCACGATCAGGCATTCGTCGGCACAGACCAGCCGAACGATCGGGTCCGTGAGGTCGTCAATTCTCAAAACTTGCTAAGAGAAGCGGGTCTTTCAAAAGCATTGCTCCTCTTCGAGCTCGGGCACTTCGACCCCTCACTCTTCCACAATTAAATTGTGGACGGAGATAACCCGCTCCGCTCTCTTCCACAAGTCCCCTGCGGGGGGCCGTGGGGGCAGTGGGCGGTGGCCCAAGGATGCAGGAGGGCAGCATCGATATATGTATTTCAGAGCCCTTGGTGATTGACCAGGCCAAGTACTCTACGAATGCGACTGGAACAAATGACACTATCCACGGGTTGGCGTTCGACGTAGGTGAGCAAGAAAAGGATTCCATAAGAGATGATGATCACGAACCACCTATTAATCCATTCGCTCGACGAGATTCCATTCGAAGGACTCCTCCCACCCTAAAAGGGGGCAGTATAAAAGCTACTGGAAAGGATAAATACGACGAAGACAGTAGCGACAAAATTTGTAGAACGCAATTTTTGTCAGGAATGGATTCGCTTCTGCAAAAAGATAAGGAGGAAGGGAACCAGAAGAGAAGGAAAAGAATAGACAGTCCTTCAGAGACGGTACAAGGACTGAAGAAAAATAAGCGTAGCCCAGACGAACAAGTCAAGGAACTCATAGGGGAGATCAATGAGAATGCGAAGCGACTAGCGAATATAGTCCAGAAGGCATACAAACCGAAAGTTGAATACGGCGAAATTAGTAGCTCTCTAATAAGTTTGTCGGAGAGGCTACTCTCAGTAGATCTTGCCGCCATAAGTAGACCTGGAGAAAGTGAGGGAAAAAACTTCCAGACTGAAAATGATCAACTGCGCTCACGAATCACCATTCTAGAAAAGCTACATGCAAGAATTGAATCGAAACAACTGCAGAGCGAGAATGGAAAATTGCGAGAGCAGCTTAGTCTCATGGAGGACAAGCTTAGCTCCATGCAAGACAAGCTTGATTCCATGCAGGACAAGCTTGATACCGATGCTCAATACGCTAGATGCCGGGAATGCGCAAAGAGGCAATCGATCCTCGAGTGCCAGAACCTCCGGAAAAGCCAGGAATGTTATGAAGGTTTCCTCAGTATTACGGAGGACGAATGGGACGGAGGAGTATTTAATATAAACCTCCAAACAAGAACAGAGCCTGTATGGGAGGCCTCTATGGAGTGGGATGTTATACTCCCATGCGATACTAGTCTTGCAAGTTCGGACAGGTACGTGAGTAAATGCATTTCCAAGTTTGGTGGAAAAGCTGGCCTCTTGAAACAATTTAGAAAAAAAGGGGAAGTTGCAACGATGATGCAATCGCTCGGCTATCCGGATGCAGAAGGGAACTTTGAGCTAAAAAGTAGATGCGTATATTACCCAATATATACAGACCAGGCACCCGAAAGTGACAGAGACGATAAGTTCCTATACGAATCCCTTAGAAGAACGAGGAATATGATGGAAAAACAGGAAAGAACCAAATTGATGGTACCGGAAATGCATGGTATCACAGGAACGATTTTTCGTAGAATGATGAACTATCTCTTTTTAGGCACGAGTATAGAAATAGCCATCAATAAGGTAGTATCGAATGGTGAAAGTAAAGCGATAAATCCCAAGAAAAAAGGTGACATCGGGTCCGGGATACAAAAAAAAGGTCAAACAGTTAGTACCGTAAATCGGATAAATAATGATGCTCTCCTGGTTAAGACGGACGGCAGAAACTACTCTGATGTACTTAAATTGATAAGACAGTCGGTCAATCCAAAGAGTATTGGAGTCGAAGTAAAAGACATTAGACAGACACAAACAGGTGAAGTACTTGTGACCGTAAAGAGTGGTGGTAAGAATGTGGATATTCTAAAGGATGAACTGACTAAGAAAGTACCAGACCTGGAAACTTCGGTACTCTCCAAAAAGACAGTTCTCCATTTAAGAGGCATGGATGCCATAACAACAAGCGATGAGATTAGAGACGCAATTTTGAACTGCTTGGACGAATCTGCGCTCGAAGTTGATGTGAGAGCCTTGAGACCCGCATATGGGAATAGACTAAATGCCACGGTGATTATTCACGAGAGAGAGGCGGCGAAATTAATAAAAATGGGCGAAATACAGATTGGTTGGAAGGCATGTCGTATTGTGGAACGAAAGAAAGACCGATATTGCACAAGATGCTGGGATAGTGGACACGAAAAATCTTCCTGCAAGGGTGTCGACAGGAGAAACTTCTGTCTAAGATGTGGACAAGAAGGACACAAAGCAAATCAATGCAGTAGTGCACCGTTCTGCATTCGCTGTAATCAAGAAGGACACCGAACACATAGCTTTAAGTGTCCAAAGCTAAAATCGGTAAGGAAATCGGTAACGAGCCGGAACTCAGACGCAAATATCAGCATTATACATGGGGAATAAGAATAAGATTCTGCAAATAAATGTTAATCGTAGCAGGCCAGCTCTCGATCTGGCGTTGGCCACGGCGAGAGAAATGGGGGTGGGAATCCTAGTCCTTAGTGAACCAAATAAGCGATATTTAGAAGGTAGACAGGACTGGATATGCGACCAGGAGTTAGATACGGCAATCCTAGTTACGGATCACGACGTACCTATCATAGACCAAGGGGCCGGAAAGGGTTTTTCGTACATCGGACTACCGGACGTTACAATATACAGCTGTTATTGTTCACCGAACAAAGGAGTTGACGACCTAGAGGAAACTCTACGCCAGATAGGGGATCACATTAGAAAAAGATCGGTAGAATCAATAGTTGTTGGTGATTTTAACGCCAAATCGTCCTCCTGGGGTATGAATAGAACGGATAGTAGAGGAGCGATCCTCTCGGAGTGGATAGCATAATGTGACCTGTTAATCAAAAACCTTGGGACTGAACCCACGTTTACTCCGAAAGACTATGGGTCGATTCTTGACGTGACCTTAGCAACAGTCAACATAGGACAGAGAATAAGCGAGTGGAAAGTCTGCGAATTAGAGTCGTTGAGTGACCATAGGTATATCTACTTCGAGATAGGCGAGAAACGTAATAGCGCCACTATTCGGCCTCGACCAATGTCCGGATGGAATGTAAGACGATTGAATATAAATAAGGCACAGGAAGCTATAAGTAGGATTGTGGTTTGTGAAGATACTACCTCCGCGGATGGTTTCACGAAGTCCCTAAAGAAAGTCTGTGACGCAAGCATGTCCAAAAGGAAAACACAACACAAGACCCAACCTAAATACTGGTGGTGCGATGAAATTGCAGAGCTTAGGAAGACGTGTATTAAAAGTCGAAGAATATTTACGAGAGCTGCCAAAAGAGATACAAGCGAGCGTGTGCTCCGATGGGACAATTATACTAGATGCAAGAAATCCTTCCAAGTGGCCATCAAAAAGGCTAAGCGAAAGAAATGGAGGGAAGTCTGTGATGAAGTAGATAGCGATATTTGGGGGAAAGGCTACCAGATCGTTAAAAAGCGTATGTTTGGGAATACGCCCAGACCCCAAATGACTTTGCAAGCAATGGTAGAGGTAGTTGAAGATCTTTTCCCAAGGCATCAATCGACGAACTTCCCACATATCGGGGAGAATGCAGGTATAGCCTTCACCCAAATCGAATTGGAAAAAGCTGCTAGAAGGTTGAAAACTAATAAAGCCCCTGGACCGGGGCAGGTACCAAATGAAATTTTGAAACAATTAGCCTTAAGCAAGCCGGACCTGATTTTGGAAACGTTTAACAAACTAGCTAAAAAAGGGGAGTTTCCTAGGATTTAGAAAAGGGCGACTCTGCTACTTCTGAGAAAAGGCAATAGACAAGTTGGGACACCTTCCTCATTTAGGCCAATCTGCCTTCTGGATGCTGAAGGAAAACTGTATGAGTACCTGATTCTTGGCAGGCTGAAGAAGGAGCTTGAACGCACCGGAAACCTGGCAGAACGTCAATTTGGTTTCAGAGAAGGCCGTCAGACAGTGGACGCGATCAAAGAAGTTATGGAAACTGCACAAGAAGCGGCGTCATTTTCAAAAGCGCACAGGCGTATAAGTGCCGTAATTACGTTTGACGTAAAAAACGCCTTTAATACGGCATCGTGGCAGATTATCCTTGACGAATTAAGGAGGAGGAAAATCGATGAGGGTCTGGTTTCAATAATTGCTTCCTATCTATCAGAGCGTGAGTTAATTATCGAAGCGAAAGACGGGACAACGACAAAAGATATAAATAGCGGCGTCCCTCAGGGTTCGGTATTAGGCCCCACTCTCTGGAACGTCCTGTATGACCCACTTCTGCGATTGGAACTCCCGGACGGAGTTAAGTTGGTAGGCTTTGCCGACGATCTGGCTATGGTGGTGGTAGGGCTGAATGAAAACATACTCAGAACAAAAGCAGATCGAGCAATCCTTAGAGTCTCGAGGTGGATGAACCAAAATAGGCTTGATATCGCGCCGGAAAAGACGGAAGCAGTTCTTCTTACCTCCAAGAGAAAACTAGCCCCTATAGAATTTGAAGTCCAAGGAGTAAAAATTATACCAAAGGAATACATAAAGCAGCTCGGGGTCTATATTGACAGGAAGTTAACATTTAAGGAGCACGTAACACGGCTGGCATCTAAGGCTGAGAAAACCATGACAGCCCTAGCAGGTCTTATGCCAAACATCAATGGCCCGAAGTCTTCAAAAAGAAGGATTTTAGTGTCTGTTGTTCACTCTCAAATCCTCTACGCAGCACCAATCTGGTCCAAAGCTCTAGAGTCGCAGGTAACGCTTAGTAAGCTGAAAAGAATACAGAAGATTATGGGATCCAGAGTCTGCAGCGGCTATCGTACGATATCCGTGGCAGCTGTCGGGGTTCTGTCCAATATTCCCCCTGTTGATCTTCTAGTAAAAGAAAGAAAGGACATTAATGAAGGTAAACCGGCCGAGCAGGCCAGAGGCGATATGCTTCACCAGTGGCAGGAGAAGTGGAATAGGGAAAAATACGGACAATGGACACGCAGGCTTATACCGGATATTGCCAAATGGATTAATCGGAGGCATGGAGAACTAGACTATTTCATGACACAGGCCCTGTCAGGCCACGGCTGTTTCATGAAGTATCTGGCCGATAGGAACTTGCATCCTACCAGTAAATGCCCGTACTGTGAAGAGGAAGATGATGTAGAGCATACATTGTTCAGATGCGAAAAATGGACCACGGAAAGATGGGAGTTCAAAAACGAAACAGGCGTTGTTTTTACCCCCGAGGGTATGATGGAGACTCTGTTGCGTTCGGAGAAGGGCTGGGAGTTAACTTACAAAACAATAAGAACGATAGTGAAACAGAAGGAAAGAGACCACAGAGAAAATCAACGCGTTTTAAGCAGTAGGCTAAGAGAAGACCGAACTGCGTAGCCGAGACAGCACCCTCAATGAAGTAATGCTAGCGCGGTTTCCATTGAGGACAGCGAAGGAAAGGGAGGGGGTTTTTAGTGCGGTCGGCATGACAACGCCAATCCCACACTACCAGCTAGTGCGGTCCCTGGCTGGTGCCTTTTTAGAAGGTTTTCCTCACACCCACGAAAAAAAAAAATCTATCTATCTATCTATCTATCTCTCTATCTATCTATCTATCTATCTCTGGTGTCGGGTTTTCTGGTCCCGCATCCAGCGCCTCCCCGGGTGGCGGATAGGGGAACGCTCATTAGATATAATGGGTACCGGGGAAATAAAATACCCGGGGCGGACCAAAACCAGTATTCTCGGGTGGAACGAACTCGATAGCCTTGGCAGGCAATCGTTCTAGCGGAAGGAAAACCGCGAAGACAAACCCCGAAGGCAAGCACGGTTTATCGCTTCCATCTATGGAAAAAATGTCGGCTGGTAAAAATAATTACCTGCGGGGTAAGGCTTTGGCCGAATCCCCCATCGCTTCCAACTGTCAAGCGGCTACGGCCGTGGGGGCAGTGGGCGGTGGCCCAGGGATGCAGGAGGGCAACACCGACTACACAAAACCAAGGAATACAGCTGGGAGAGGGATTGTCACAGCCTCCACCAGTGGTCATGTGACTGAGACTACAATGAAAGCCAATGGAAACGAATATGGCAGCGACGGTAATTCTATGAAGTATGACGGCACCATCGGCACTGAGTCGGTGGTGGATACGGATGAGGAAGATCTCGAACCACTGATCGACCCGTTTGCTAGAAGAGACTCCATCTTAAGAACACCTCCGAGAGGAAGGTCGTACTCTCTTCTAAACCTGGCAGATACCGACTCCTTCGTCACTTCCGATCCTCAATCGGCCATAAATAAATCCGCAGACAACGCGGGGAAAGGAAACGAAGACACCCAGAAAAGAAAAAGAAAGGATGGTACACCAGAAGGTCGGAAAAGGGAGCGCAAAGAAAGTGAGATTTACGCTACGGCTCTTGAGGAAATGCTGCGGCAGATAGCCAAACTTGAACAGGTTGTTGGTAGCATGTACAGCCAAAGAGGGAAGTGACAGACATCAGCAAATCCCTACTCCTGCAAGCAGAGATACTTCGGCCCGAAGGGCTTAAGCAGAACACAGAAAGATCAAGCGGTGTCGATAGAAGTAATATAATAAAAGCCTTACAGCAAGAGAATGGACGACTCCGAAGCGGACTAGCAGAAGCGGAAGCTAAGATGGAAAAATTGGCGAAGGTCAGGGAAGTAGCCTCAGAAAATAGATGCGAACAGTGTGCCAATATCCAGAAGAATAGCCGAAGAAGATTAGAGTTAAAGGCAAATGAGAGCTACACAATATTCCGCACTATCACAGAAGAGGACTGGAATACGGAAGTCTTCCCGAGAGTAAAGACCGTCTCGGGTAACATCTGGGAAGCTCCGTGGACGCGTGACATCGTAATACCCTGCAAAGTTAATATAACATCCGACGACAGCCTAATCGACAGCGCTATCAACATCTTTGGCGGAAGGCAGGGCCTGTTAATGCAGGGAAGCAAGGCGGGGAAAGTACTGACGATGCAGCAAACCATGGGTTTCCCAAAAGCCGACGGAAGCCGCGTTCAGTTATCCAGGCACATCTTCTACGTCATACTCAGCGCCAAACCACCAGGCAGTGAAGAGTACCAACAGGACTTGTTTAAGGCACTGGCGGCCCTTAAGAAAAGTATCACAAGTGGAAATAATAAGATTATCGTCGCACCAGATCTGGGAGGTGTGACAGGCCTCAAGCTCTCACAAATGTTAGAGTATCTGTTTGCAGACACGGATGTGCGCGTGGAATTATGCAAAACAGAGCTGCGCCAGGCTGAGGGTAGCAAACAACATCGATCGAATGCGATTAGTACAAACGAGAAAGACACCAAGAAAGACTCCCGAAAAAAGCAGGAAGCCCTCATTCCACTTGTGATCCAGGCGAAAGGAAAAAATTACGCAGACGTGCTGAAGCAGGTTAAACTCTCTGTTCACCCACATGGGTTAGGGGTGGATGTTGACAAGACCAGAAAAACGAAGAACGGTGACCTCTTGGTTTTTGTTAAGAACGGCATGGAAAAGGTCGAGATCTTAAAAAAAGCACTACAGGATAAGCTACCAGACATGAACACGCACCTCCTTGTAAAGAAGAAGGTCCTGCATATAAGGGGCATGGACGCCACGACAACTGCTGTCGATATTCAGGAGGCGATCTGTGATGAATTCCAGTTATCCAAAGAAACGTTCGAGGTCAGAGCGCTTAGGCCGGCATTTGGGAACAGGCAGAATGCTACAATTGTGCTCAGAGCCAATGAGGCAGAGAAGATGATCCAGAAAGGCTCGATTAGGATAGGAGAATGGTCAAGCTCCTGGATAGTAGAAAGGAAAAAGGAGGAATACTGTCACAGATGCTGGGAACCAGGACACGTACAGTCTCAATGTCAAGGACCGGACAGAAGAAACCTGTGTATGCGATGTGGGGAAGAGGGGCACAAATCCTGGGAGTGCAGAAATGACCCATACTGCGTGCGATGTCGTGAAAAGGGCCATAAATTTAATGACAATCGAGGGCACGGGAAGACCGCAGAAATAGACAACGAAAGTGAAAGTCCTACAGATAAACACGGCCCGTAGGCGCCCCGCCCACGACCTGGCAATAGCCACGGCCAGAGAGATGGGGGCAGGCCTAATCGTCGTCTGTGAACCAAATAGAAAAGCGATCAAGGACCAACTAGACTGGATGAGCGATGACAACCTGGACACAGCCATCAAGGTGCTCGACCCGGGCATCCCTGTGATAGGACAAGGAAAGGGCAAAGGGTTTACCTACATAGCGACGCCTTCCTTCACTCTCTTCAGCTGCTATGCTTCGCCTAATCAGGACATCGGCGAGCTGGAAGACACCCTCGAAGATATCGGCGACAAGATGAGACATGGACGTGTGGACGCTATCATCGCGGGCGACTTTAATGCCAAATCCCCACAGTGGGGTATGCACTCTACGGACGTCAGAGGTGCGGCGATGACAGAATGGATCGCCCAATGTGACCTGACGGTCAAGAACGAAGGCACAACACCAACCTTCGAGCGGGAAGGTTACGGGTCAATAATTGACCTCACCATGGCCACCGCAGACGTAGCAGGCAGGATCCAGCAGTGGAAGGTCAGCGACAGGGAAACGCTCAGTGACCACAACTACATCGTGTTCAAGGTCAGTGATACCATCCAATCCTTGGGACCACCTCCCACCCGGAATAGACCCTTGGGTTGGAACATCAACAAGATTGACCGAGAGATGCTAGAAAGGGCTATCGAACAAATAGAAGTGTCCCCGTATACAACGACCGCAAAGGGATTCACAGCTACTCTGATGAAGATATGTCAGCAGTGCATGCCCAAAAAAAAGCCTTCCAAGGTGGGAACACCTGTATACTGGTGGAACCCGGAGATCGCGGGTTTAAGAAGAGAGTGCATCCAGGCAAGAAGGAGATATACGAGGTGCGGGAAGAATAAAGACCAAGAACAAAGGCGCCTCTGGTGGGAAACGCTATCAGACCTTAAGAGGAGGCTGACAAAGGCAATAAAAGCAGCAAAGAGGAGCGGTTGGAAAACGCTGTGTGACGAAGTAGACAACGACGTATGGGGCAAAGGATACCAAATAGTCAGAAAGAGGCTACTGGGAAACCCCACCAAAGCAGCAATGACGATGGAGACTGTAGAAAGGGTTGCTGCACACCTTTTCCCCGAACACGAGGAAGTGAGATTCGACTGTCAGGTGACTATTGGCGCCGAGCCGTGCACGCGGAGGGAGCTGCAAGAGGCGTGCAGAAAGCTACGGAACGGGAAGTCGCCGGGTCCGAGCAATATTCCCTCGGAAATACTGAAGGAGGTGGCTGTCGGTAGACCGGACTACGTCCTCGAGGTCTACAATAGACTGGCCAATAGCGGGGAATTCCCGGCGATCTGGAAATGGGCCAGGCTCGTGCTTCTCAGGAAGGGAAAGAAATCAGCTGAAGAGCCTAGCTCGTACAGACCAATCTGCCTCCTTGACGCAGAGGGAAAGCTGGGCGAGCACTTGATTCTGGCCCGCCTGAAAAAAGAGCTGGAACGCACCGGAGATCTGGCGGAAAACCAGCACGGCTTTAGGGAGGGGAGACAAACGACGGGTGCCGTAAAAAAGGTCATGGAAGCAGCAGTACAGGCAGCGGCCCGTCCGAAGTATAGAAGACCTCTGTGTGCAGCCATCATGTTGGATGTCCGAAACGCCTTTAATAACGCCTCGTGGCAGGTCATTCTGGAGGCTCTACGGAGCAGGGGCGTGGCGGAAAACCTCATAGGTATGATAGCCTCCTACCTATCGGAGCGAGTCATTATCCTGGAAGCGGAGGGGGAGTCCGACGTCAGGAGGGTGACAAGCGGGGTTCCACAGGGATCGGTGCTGGGTCCCATCCTCTGGAACATCCAGTACGACGATCTACTGAGAATGAAGCTACCAGACGGTGCAAAGATCGAGGGCTTCACAGATGACGTCGCTGTTATCGCTACAGCAGACAACGAGAGTCAGCTCATGGCTATAGCCAACACGTCCACCCTAAGAGTGGGAAGATGGATGAAGAGCCGGCAGTTAGAGCTTGCGCCGGAAAAGACAGAGGCGTTACTCTTGACGAACAAGAGGAAAATTGGCCCAGTACGCTTCAACGTCGAAGGGGTCGAGGTACAGCCGACGAACGCGGTGAAATATCTGGGAGTCTGGCTGGACCAGAAAATGATGTTTTCCCGCCACGTGAAAGAAGTGACCCAGAAAGCGGAAAAGACGATGACGGCTCTGGCCAGCCTCATGCCAAATATCAGGGGCCCAAGACCATCCAAGAGAAGGATCCTAGCCAGCGTAGTCCACTCTCAGCTGCTGTATGCTGCCTCCGTCTGGGCAGACGCAATGAAAAGAGAGTACCTGCGGAAAAAAATGACCCGAGTTCAGAAGACCGTTTGCATCAGGATATGCAGCGGCTACCGTACGGTATCGGCGGAAGGCGCGAGGGTAATCGCTGGCATTCCCCCGATCGAGCTGCTGGCGAAAGAGAGGCAGCGCATATACGAGGGCGCCCTGAGACAGGAAGCTAGAGAAGATCTGTGGCATAGCTGGCAAGAAAAATGGGAAACGGGAAGACACGGCCGGTGGACATTTAGCCTCATCGCAGACGTGAAGTCGTGGGCAGAAAGAAACCATGGGGAGGTGGATTACTTCTTGACACAGGCTCTATCAGGACATGGATGCTTCCGCAAGTATCTGTTTGACCGCAAAAAATCGATAAGCGATAAATGTCTCTATTGCTCGGAAACAGACGATGCCAAACACACACTGTTCGCATGCACGAGATGGCAGGCCGAGAGAGACTCGTTCGCAGAGAAGACAAGAATACAGTTTAATCAGATGAATATGATGACGGGCCTCCTCAGTTCCGAGGAAGGGTGGACGATAACCTACCAGACGATACGAGGAATCGTAGAAACAAAGGAGAGGGAAATAAGACTGATGATAAGACAAGAGCAGCATGATACGAGCACATGAAAACTCATTTACTCATTTACTTATTTATTTATTCTAACTTATTAGAGAAGCAAGACTGAGTAGACGGATGGACGACGTATATACGAGATAGGCTTTAACCACATTGTTCTTTGTTTAAATGTTTAAGACTTTAATTTATTTAATTTATTTAATTTATTATAGATAAAAGACTGATCGCACAGATAAAACGAGACGGGCATTAATCGCCAGACAGTCCCCGTGTGGAAGGAATGCTAACGCGGTTTCCCACACGGCCGACCGATTCTTCGGGGAGGTTTTTTAGTCAGTAAGAATCTGACACTACCCTCATTCCATCTTAGAGGGTGTCATATGCAAGATTTTTCCTTCCCAACCCCCCCCCCCCCCAAAAAAAAAAAGAAAAAAAATTAGGGACTCCATCCTAAGAACGCCTCCCCATGTACTGGGCAGAACATATTCCTTGCCTGATATGACTCCACACCTGGTGGAAACGAAAAGGAGGGCAAGTCAATATCGTGATGGTAGTAGAGGAGATGAAGTAAACCCGCCCAAGAATGGAAACACGGAAGAATTGGAAATGGAGAATGTCCAACAGACTTCTATGCAGGGCGATATTGGACCAGGGAAATTAGCCGAATTCTTCGATAACGCCGTACGTAACATTCAGAGTGGCTTATCAAGGACGGAAACGGCAGGCGCGGGAGTCGAGGAAACGGATACGCAGAAGAGAAAGAGAGACGAGATGACACCTGAAAAACGAAAAAGGGAACGCAAGAAATGCGCAGCCTACATCACAGCTGTGGAAGAAGTGGTACGGCAGATCGAAAAACTTGATTGTGTCCTTAGAGGCATGTACAAGCCAAAGAGGGAAATCACTGAGATCAGTAGCTCCCTTCTACATAAAGCAGAGATACTTAGGTCTGACCGGTTCAAGAGTAAAATAGAGGCCAGGAGCGACCTCGTAGAAGCCTTGCAGCAGGAAAATGACCGACTTCGAGGAAGATTGAGTAAGACGGAGGCGGAGGTGGAAAGAATGCTAGCAGAAAAGAAACAGCTTACGGAAGCAAGGTACGAGGGTCCTTCGAAAGACAGGGACGGAGATCGGTCTGGGAAGTGCGACCGATGTGCAAAAAAGCAATACGCCATCAAGCGCCGGACGGAGCTGAAGACTAACGAGTCCTACGAAAATTTCTGTAGCATTACGGAGGAGGATTGGGATGCGGAAATCTTCCCGCGAGTAAAGGCCATTCGGATGGATATTTGGGAAACCCCGTGGACGCGGGATGTTGTAATACCCTGCACTGCGGATATTTCATCCACAGATAAACTGGTTAAAAGAGCCATTGACATCTTTGGTGGAAAGCAAGGATTACAAAGACAGGGATGCAAGGCGGGTGAAGTGGCCTGCATGCAACAGAGCAGGGGCTTCCCGGAAGCGGATGGGAGTTTCGTTCAGTCATCGAGACTCATCCACTATGCCATCCTGAGCGATAAACCAGTAGGCAGTGATGAGTATGGTGAGGCGATGTTCGACTTTTTGAACGCTCTCAAGAACAACGTAGGCGCCGAGGAACATAAGATCATCGCAGTTCCCGACATTAAAGGAGTGACGGGTCAAAAACTCATACAGATGGTGGAATACCTGTTCTCAGACACGGAAGTTCGGGTGGAAGTGTGCAAGGCGGACCACACGCCAAGAACTGGGGGAAACCTACAGCCAGATCCCCAGAAAAAAGACACAATCGCCAAGAAGAACTCGACAAAGAAAGGCAAATTTCCCACCCCCTAGTGGTCCAGGCAGGTGGGAAAAACTACGCGGAGGTTCTGAGACAGGTAAAGGAGACCGTGAATCCGAAAAGCCTGGGTGTCGTTATTAAAGACACTCGACGAACGAAAAATGGCGACCTCCTCGTTTTGGTGAGAAATGGGATGGAGAAAGCGGAAGCCCTGAAGAAAGCCCTGCAGGAGAAAATACCGGACATTAACACGCGCCTACCGGTAAGGAAGAAGGTCCTTCACATAAAGGGTATGGATGGTGCGACAACCAGAGAAGAAATCCAGGAGGCAATTGTGGAGGAATTCAACATAAACAAGGAGGAATTTGAATTAAGAGCCCTCAGGCCGGCGTTCGGAAATCGGCAGAACGTGACACTCGTACTGAGAGACAGAGAGGCAGACTGGATGATTCAAAAGGGCACCATAAGGATAGGTGACTGGGCAAGCTGTCGGATCCAGGAAAGAACGAAGGAGAATTATTGCTTTCGATGCTGGGAAACGGGTCACGTCCGGTTAGAATGCAAAGGCCCCGATAGGAGCAATCTCTGCAAGAGATGCGGCCAGGAAGGCCACAAAGCCGCAATATGCCACAACGAACCTTTCTGCGTGCGCTGCCAGGTGGAAGGTCATAAATTCAATGACAACCGAGGACACTCCTTATCGGAAAAGAAGAAACCAGAAGAAGTTCGTAACGGTTGTGAAAGTTCTTCAAATTAACGTGGGTCGCAGACGTCCTGCCCATGATTTGGCAGTGGCTACAGCCAGGGAAATCGGCGGCAGGCGTAATAGCCCTCAGTGAGCCGAATAGAAACGCATTAAAAGATCAAGCTAGCTGGATCTGTGACGATGACCTAAACACGGCCATCAAAGTGCTGGATCCTGACCTGCCTATCGAAAGCGAGGGTAAAGGAAAGGGGTTTTCGTACGTGAAAATATCTTTGTACACCATCTACAGCTGTTATGCGTCACCCAACCAGGAAATCGGAGAACTGGAAGACATATTGGAAGAAGTGGGAGAGATGTCGAGTCAAGGTCGTAACGACGCGATCATAGTGGGAGACTTTAATGCCAAATCCCCGCAGTGGGGTATGCACCACATGGATGCAAGAGGAGGGGTGGTGTCCGAGTGGATCGCAAAGTGCGATCTGTCCATCAAGAACGAAGGTTCGGCTCCAATTTATGAAAGAGAAGGCTACGGATCGATACTCGACCTCACTTTGGCAACGGCCGGCATGGCAGGCCGGATCGCCCATTGGCAGGTTAGCGAGAGGGAATCACTCAGCGACCACAACTACATCCTGTTCAGCGTGGGCGACACCATTCAGTCCCCTCCCACCCAGACGTGGAGAAACGGATGGAATGTGAAAAAGATCGACCGAGAGATGTTAGCGAGGGCCATCGAACGCGTTGAAGAGACCCCATAAACAACGACCGCCGAGGGATTTACCAAGACGCTGAAGAAGGTGTGCAAGGAGTGCATGCCTCGAAAGAAGCCAATAAAGTGGGGTGCGCCCGCCTATTGGTGGAGCCAGGAGATTGCAGATCTGCGGGCAGACTGTAACCGGGCAAGGAGAAAGTACACGAGGTGCGGGACAACCAACGACCTAGCACAAAGAAGCCTCAGATGGGAGGAACTTGCGGAGAAGAGAAAGAAGCTGAAAAAGGCGATCAAATCAGCAAAGCGAAACAGCTGGAATGCACTCTGCGATGAGATGGAAGAGGATATATGGGGAAAAGGCTACCAGATAGTCCGGAAGAGGCTCTCAGGCAACCCCCCCAAAGGTGCCATGACAATGAAGACTGTAGAGGAGGTCGCCACACATTTATTTCCAGCACACGATGACGTCCAATTCCAGCTTCAGAGGACAAAGGAAATAGCGCCATTTTCCAGGGAAGAGCTACAAGCCGCATGTAGGAAATTGAACATCAAGAAGTCGCCAGGACCCGAAAACATCCCCTCGGAAATCCTGAAGGAAGTGGCCGAGCGCAAACCGGATTATGTGCTGGAAGTGTATAACGGTCTAGCCAGAAAAGGGGAGTTTCCGAAGAGTTGGAAAAGAGCCAGACTAGTGCTGCTCAGGAAGGGTAAGAAGCCCATAGAAGAAGCAAGCTCGCACAGACCCATATGCCTCCTCGACGTAGAGGGAAAACTGTACGAGCACTTGATACTCGCTCGTTTGAAGCTGGATTTGGAGACTCGAGGGGTACCAGCGGAAAATCAGTATGGCTTCCGAGAGGATAAGCAGACGGTGGATGCAGCGAAGAGGATCATGGAAGCGGCTAGTCTAGCGGCCTCCCGACCGAAGCATAGCAGACCTCTGTGCGCAATGATCATGTTGGACGTACGGAACGCCTTCAACAGCGCATCCTGGCAGATTATTCTGCAAACGTTGCGAAATAAAGGGATCGACGAGAATATCATCAGTCTGATCGCCTCTTACCTGTCTGAAAGATCGATCCTACTGGAAGCAGAGGGTGAGACCAAGGCCAGAAGCGTGACAAGTGGTGTCCCACAGGGTTCGGTATTGGGTCCGACGCTGTGGAACATTCAGTATGACGACCTGCTGAGGATGGAGCTCCCGAGAGGAGCTGACATCGTGGGCTTTGCCGACGATATCGCTATCATCATCACGGCCGAGGGCGAAAACCAGTTGAGGGACACAGCCGACATAGCCACTCTTAGAGTAAGCAGATGGCTGAAGAGCCGGAAACTGGAACTAGCGCCGGAAAAGACAGAGGCGGTTATTCTGACCAATAAGAGAAAGGTCGGACCCATACAGTTTACCGTCGAGGAGGTAGAGATAAAACCGTCGAGAACGGCAAAATACCTGGGGGTGTGGTTGGACCAGAAGATGACCTTCTCCCATCATATACGAGAGACCATCCAGAAAGCGGAGAAGACAATGACGGCTCTGGCCAGCCTCATGCCAAACATCAGGGGCCCAAGACCATCCAAGAGAAGGATCCTAGCCAGCGTAGTCCACTCTCAGCTGCTGTATACTGCCCCCGTTTGGGCAGACGCAATGAAAAGAGAGTACCTGCGGAAAAAAATGACCCGAGTTCAGAAGACCGTTTGCATCAGGATATGCAGCGGCTACCGTACGGTATCGGCGGAAGGCGCGAGGGTAATCGCCGGCATTCCCCCGATCGAGCTGCTGGCGAAAGAGAGGCAGCGCATATACGAGGGCGCACTGAGACAGGAAGCTAGAGAAGATCTGTGGCATAGCTGGCAAGAAAAATGGGAAACGGGAAGACACGGCCGGTGGACATTTAGCCTCATCCCAGAAGTGAAGTCGTGGGCAGAAAGAAACCATGGGGAGGTGGATTACTTCTTGACACAGGCTCTATCAGGACATGGATGCTTCCGCAAGTATCTGTTTGACCGGAAAAAATCGACAAGCGATAAATGTTTCTATTGCTCGGAAACAGACGACGCCAAACACACACTGTTCGCATGCACGAGATGGCAGGCCGAGAGAGACTCGTTCGCAGAGAAGACAAGATTACAGTTTAATCAGATGAATATGACGACGGGCCTCCTCAGTTCTGAGGAAGGGTGGACGATAACCTACCAGACGATACGAGGAATCGTAGAAACAAAGGAGAGGGAAATAAGACTGATGATAAGACAAGAGCAGCATGATACGAGCACATGAAAACTCATTTACTCATTTACTTATTTATTTATTCTAACTTATTAGAGAAGCAAGACTGAGTAGATGGATGGACGACGTATATACGAGATAGGCTTTAACCGCATTGTTCTTTGTTTAAATGTTTAAGACTTTAATTTATTTAATTTATTTAATTTATTATAGATAAAAGACTGATCGCACAGATAAAACGAGACGGGCATTAATCGCCAGACAGTCCCCGTGTGGAAGGAATGCTAACGCGGTTTCCCACACGGCCGACCGATTCTTCGGGGAGGTTTTTTAGTCAGTAAGAATCTGACACTACCCTCATTCCATCTTAGAGGGTGTCATATGCAAGATTTTTCCCCCCCAAACCCAAAAAAAAAAAAAAAAAAAAAAAATCTATCTATCTATCTATCTATCTATCTATCTATCTATCTCCGGTGTCGGGTTTTTCTGGTCACGCATCCAGCGCCTCCCCGGGTGGCGGATAGGGGAACGCTCATTAGATATAATGGGTACCGGGGAAATAAAATACCCGGGGCGGACCAAAACCAGTATTATCGGGTGGAGCGAACTCGATAGCCTTGGCGGGCAATCGTTCTAGCGGAAGGAAAACCGCGAAGACAAACCCCGAAGGTAAGCACGGTTTATCGCTTCCATCCATGGAAAAGAAAATGTCGGCTGGTAAAAATAATTACCTGCGGGGTAAGGCATTAGCCGAATCCCCCATCGCTTCCAACTGTCAAGCGGCTCTTATGGCCGTGGGGGCAGTGGGCGGTGGCCCAAGGATGCAGGAGGGCAGCACTGATAAGGGCAAAAGATCGCCGAACAAGACAGAACTCTTGGTGGATAACCAGGCCAAGAGCTCTGATAAGGCTACTGGATACAAGCGAACATCTCTCGAGGATACAATAATGGAACATGATGGATCCAGCCCTACCGAGTCGGCCTTGAATGCGGTTCAGGACAGCCAGAACGCCAAAAAGGGCTTCGACCCATTCGCCAGACGACACTATCCTAAGAACACCTCCTGGAGAAATGTCTAGTAACACCGAGACCAGGGATCTTGCAAGTCGAATAATCCCCCGAAAATTGTGTAGAACGAGCTCCCTGCCGGAACAGCTTCCGAACTCGCAGAAAGCGCAGTACTACCGGAACAAGCAACCAGGCAACGAGTTGGAAGAAAGCGACCCATCGGATGCGCAGAAGAGAAAAAGAGAAGAAGCTGTACCTGAAAGACGAAAAAGGGGGCGCCAGGAAAGCAAGGCTTACCTTGTTGGCCTAGAAAAAGCGCTGCAGCAGATAGCAAAACTTGAGGATGTCCTGGGAGGTATGTATAAGCCAAAGAAGGAGCTCATGGAAATCAGTAAAACCCTCCTCCTACAAGCAGAAATACTTCGGTCAGACGGACCTAAGTGTATAATAGAGAGGGCACTCGATGAGGATAGGAGCGGCATCGTAGACACGCTACTGCGCGAGAATAGTCGACTTCGAGACAGACTAACGGCAAAAGAAATAGAGCTGGAAAGACCGACCGAGGATAGAGAAGAGGCCTCGGAAGAAAGATGCGAACAATGCACCAAGACCCGGAAGAGCAGTCGGAGAAGAAAAGAGCTGAAGTCAAACGAGAGCTACGAGAAATTCTGCACTATAACGGAAGAGGACTGGTGCGCGGAAGTCTTCCCGAGAGTGAAGGTCATCTCGGGTAACATCTGGGAAGCTCCGTGGACGCGCGATATCGTACTACCATGTAAAGAGGACATAACATCTGTAGACAAACAAGTAAGTAGGGCCATCAGCATCTTCGGTGGAAGACAAGAGCTGCTAACGCAGGGAAGCATTGTGGGGAAAGTAGCTAGGATGCAGCAGAGCATGGGCTTTCCAAAAGCTGACGGAAGCTTAGCCCAGTCAGCGAGACAAATCTTCTACGCCATACTCAGCGCCAAATCGCCAGGCAGCGAAGGGTATGACGTGGAAGTGTTTGAATCCTTGGTTGCCCTTAAGAAAAGCACAGTGACCGGAAACAATAAGACCATCGTTGTGCCCGCTCTCGACGGGGTGACAGGCCTTAAGTTCGAACGGATGCTGGAGTACCTGTTCGCAGATACGAATGTGCAGGTGGAGCTATGCAAAGAGGAACCGCGCAAGACAGGGGGCATCTCACAACAACGATCCATCCGAAAAACTACGGATACGGACCTCAAGAAAGACCTTAGAAAGAAGCGGGAAGCGCTCACCCCCCTGGTAATCCAGGCAAAAGGGAAAAACTACGCCGACGTCCTGAGGCAGGTGAAGCTGGCGGTCCACCCTAAAAGTTTAGGGGTGGATGTAAAAGGAACGAGGAAAACAAAGAACGGTGATCTCCTTGTGATGGTAAAAAACGGCATTGAAAAAGCCGAGATACTGAAAAAAGCTCTACTTGACAAGTTACCGGACACGGACACGCGCCTCCCAATAAAGAAGAAAGTTCTTCACATAAGGGACTTGGACGGCACCACGACCAGCGAAGACGTTCAGGATGCCATCTGCGCAGAATTCGATATCGCGAAAGACACTTTCGAAATCAGGGCTCTCAGGCCGGCGTTTGGGAATCGACAGAACGTGACGATAGTCCTCAGAGACAAAGAGGCAGACTGGATGATCCAGAAAGGTTCAATAAGGATAGGGGAATGGTCGAACTGTCGAATCGTAGAACGAAAAACGGATGACTATTGCTTCAGATGCTGGGAAATAGGACACGTTCGGGCTCTATGCAAAGGCCCCGACAGAAGAAAACTCTGCATGAGATGCGGACAAGAGGGACACAGGGCCTTAGCCTGCGAAAACGACCCATACTGTGTACGTTGCCGAAAGAAAGGCCATAAATTCCACGACAACCGAGGTCACTCTGAAATGGTAAAGGAGAAGACTGGAGAGGGCACGGACGAAAATTAAGGTTCTCCAGATAAACGTGGGACGCAGAAAGCCAGCCCACGACCTGGCGATAGCAACCGCCAGGGAAATGGGGGCAGGCGTAATTGCGTTATCGGAGCCAAATAGAAACGCGATTAGGGACCAACCGGGTTGGATCCATGACGACGACCTAAGCGTAGCCATTAAAGTGCTGGACCCAAACCTCCCAGTACTCGATCAAGGGAAAGGCAAAGGGTTTACGTACCTGAAAACCCTCTCATATGCTATCTACAGCTGCTATGCGTCACCCAACCAAGAAATCGGCGAACTAGAGGATATCCTCGATGGAATCAGCGAGACGACGAGACAAGGACGAGACGAGGCGATCATCGTTGGGGATTTCAATGCTAAGTCTCCACAGTGGGGCATGCATTTCACGGATAGGAGAGGCGAAGTGATGGCTGAATGGATCGCCCAATGCGACCTTTCTGTTAAAAACGAAGGTACAACACCAACGTACGAACGAGAAGGATACGGCTCTATACTTGACCTCACCTTGGCGACTGCGGGAGTTGCAGGTAGAATCCAAGACTGGAAGGTCACCTGAGTGCAGTTATTTAAGGTGTCTTGCCTCCCGTTCGGGTTTAAAACACCCCCCCCCCCCCATGGGGGAATGGGGCCAAATTTTAGTGATGCGCCAGCACCGCTGGTTGTGCACACTTAAAAAAGATATACAACAAGTCAGCTACCACATTTATTAGCAACAAGCTGCCTGCCTTGATGCTTCTGTTGGTTCAGAGAACCTTTCTAACGTTGCCACGGCCCGCTAGAGGCCAACCCTTTCTGCGGTTACTGCCTGCACGGACACGGCACGCCGTAGCGCTCCCCCGTGTGGAACCCGCCGGCAGGGGCTTGACACCGCACCCTAGCTCCCCAGTACGGTGGGTCTCTCGAGTCGTTTCACGATCAGGCATTCGTCGGCACAGACCAGCCGAACGATCGGGTCCGTGAGGTCGTCAATTCTCAAAACTTGCTAAGAGAAGCGGATCTTTCAAAAGCATTGCTCCTCTTCGAGCTCGGGCACTTCGACCCCTCACTCTTCCACAATTAAATTGTGGACGGAGATAACCCGCTCCGCTCTCTTCCACAAGTCCCCTGCGGGGGACTGGAAGGTCAGCGAGAGGGAATCGCTTAGTGACCATAACTATATCCTGTTTAGGGTGGGCAACGTCAATCAACCAGGATTGTTCCAAAACAGAACCCCAAGCTGGAATGTCAAAAAGATCGACACCGAGATGCTGGCGAAGGCCGTAGACCAAATCGAGGTAACCCCCCATACAATAACCGCCGAAGGGCTCACCAGGACGTTAACCAAGGTGTGCAAGGCTTGCATGCCTAGGAAAAGGCCGGTAAAATGGGCGCCCGCTTATTGGTGGAATTCAGAGATCGCAGATTTTCGAAAGGAATGTATTCAGGCGCGAAGAAAATACACGAGATGCGGAAATAATAACCCGACACAAAGGAGTTTGTGGTGGAAGACATTACACGACCGAAGAAAAAGGTTGGGAAACGCCATTAAGACCGCAAAGCGCGACAGTTGGAAGTTACTGGGCGACGACGTGGACAGTGATGTATGGGGCAAAGGCTACCAAATCGTAAGGAAAAGGCTAATAGGGAACCCTCCAAAAGCTGCAATGTCCATGAAGTTCATGGAGGAGGTGGTGGCACACCTATTCCCCGAGCACGAAGAGGTACAATTTCGGCGACAGGAGCTACGCGGAATCACGCCATACTACACCATCGACGAGCTTCAGAAGGCGTGTAAAAAAATTAAAAACAATAAATCACCAGGACCCAATAACATTCCCCCGGAAATTATAAAGGAAGTGACAGCGAGAAGACCCGAATACGTGCTGCAAGTGTATAATGGACTGGCCAGAAGGGGCGAATTCCCGGAAATTTGGAAGAGGGCAAGGCTCGTACTTTTTCGGAAAGGACAAAAACCCATGAAACAGCCGAGCTCGCACAGATCCATCTGTCTCCTAGACGCAGAGGGCAAAGTATATGAACAGCTGATACTTGCCCGTCTAAAAACCGAGCTGGACCGAACTGGTGGCCTAGCCGAAAACCAACACGGCTTCCGAGAGGGGAGACAGACGGCAGACGCAGTGAAGTGTGTAATAGAGGCAGCGACCAGGCAGCAGCAAAACAAACCCCTCTGTACCGCAATCATGTTAGACGTCCGAAATGCTTTTAACAGCGCCTCGTGGCAGGTTATCTTGGACGAAATCCGTAACAGGGGGATCGATGAAAATCAGGCCAGCTTGTTAGCCTCCTATTTATCTGGGAGATCCATCATCCTGGAAGCAGAGGGGAAGTCTACCAAAAGAAGCGTGACAAGTGGTGTACCGCAGGGGTCGGTACTGGGCCTCTGTCTGTGGAACATCCAGTACGACGACCTGCTAAGAATGGAACTACCAATAGGGGTAGAAATAGCGGCTTTTGCGGATGACGTCGCAATCGTCGTTACCGCCGACAGTGAGAGTATGCTGATGAATACCGCAAACACTGCTACTGTTAGGGTTGGAAGGTGGCTGAGGAGCCGGAGACTGGAGATAGCACCAGAAAAAACTGAGGCGATAATACTCACTAAGAAGAGGAAGATTGGGTCGATTACTTTCAACATCGAGGGAATCGAAATACACCCAACAAACGCGGTAAAGTACTTAGGAGTTTGGCTGGACCAGAAAATGACATTCTCACGTCACGTAGTGGAAGCCGTGCAGAAGGCGGAAAAAACAATGACGTCCCTGGCCAGCCTCATGCCCAACATCAGAGGCCCAAGACCATCGAAGAGGCGAATCCTAGTAGGCGTGGTTCATTCCCAACTGCTATACGCTGCTCCCATCTGGGCACACGCCTTAGGGAAAGACTATTTGAGAAAAAAGATGACCAGAGTCCAGAGAACGATGGCAATCAGGGTGTGTAGCGGATATCGCACGATATCCGCGGAGGGAGCGGGGGTAATCGCAAGCATCCCTCCGATTGAACTATTGGCGAAAGAGCGGCAGCTAGTATCCGAGGGCGTCCCGCGCTGCGAGGCGAGGGAGGAATTGCTGCGCATGTGGCAAGAGAAATGGGTGGACGGTAAATACGGCCGATGGACGCATAATCTTATCCCGAACGTGAAGGCCTGGATAGAGAGAGGTCATGGACAAGTGGATTACTTCCTGACGCAGGCTCTCTCCGGCCACGGGTGCTTTAGGAAGTACCTCTTCGACAAGAAAAGAACGACCAGCGACGAATGTTTCTACTGCGCGCGAGTGGACGACGTGGAACATACACTCTTCGGGTGCGAGAGATGGCAGGCAGAACGGGACTCCTTTAGAGAGGAAACGGGACTAGATCTGACAGCGACGAACATGGTAGATTGCCTCCTGAGCTCGAAAGAAGGATGGACATCCACGTACCGGGTAATTCGAAGGATCATAGAAACCAAGGAGAAAGAGATAAGACAGTTAATTCGGCGAGAATCCGAACAAACAGAGGACACCGAGGGAAGTATAGAATGAAGAGGAAGGAGACGGACAAGAATGGTCCAATAAAGAAGAAAGAGGAAAACGCGAAGGAGCCAAAGCACGCTTGCCCGAACCCCTAATCTCGGAAGAGGATGGGGGATGTAGGACATTAAATAAAAGCGCATGGAGGCTAAACAGGCGGGCCCTCCGACGTAATGCCGAGAGGCGGTTTCCGGAGTGCTCCATAACGCTTGGTGTCGTAGCGTCACTATACCGACCGAGGCCGGTATACACGCATAAAAAAAAAAAAAAAATCTATCTATCTATCTATCTATGTATGTATCTATCTATCTATATCTATTCTATCTGCTTTCTTCGCCGATTTCCCCTTTCCTCTATTATTTTTCTAACTCTTTTACCACTCTTCCCAGCCTCGTATTCAACTCAACCAACAAATATATATATTCAAGTCAATATATATATATATATATTCCTCAAGTTTATTTATTTAATTCTATTTATTTTTAGATCACAGAAATGATATCGGCCATATATAATGCTGCAACTGGCCCACCGAAAGCCAAATTTAATAATATCAAATACTTTTCGTTAACAGCTGATTTATGTACGTTGACAAATTCTACGCGAAGTTTTCTAGTTTTTACTGCGCATTTTATAAGTAATTACATTTGATTAATATATCAATACATAATTAATTACACAAATAAACAATAGATGAATGAATAGATGAAAAAATCATTACTTACATAAATAAAAAATTGATGATTAATAAAGAAAATTTTGCAAACAAACTAAAAAATTAATTGCTTACTCTTGATGTAATCTATGTAATTTTCTTAATAAAAGATATGTACTATTTTTCAGAGCCCGTTTCTTACACGTTCGAATCTATTATGCTACACGTTCACCGTACAGATATGGATCACTCCGGGGAAAATAGATCTGGAATTTTTACCGAGATTTGCATTAGGTTTGGAATTGAGAAAGAAAAGATTGTGGCTTTTTGCACCGATGGTGGCTCGAATATCGTAGCTGCTGTCAGGCTCTTTGTGGGAGAGGATAAATTCATATATTGTTTCGCACATTCTCTACATCTTATAGTAAAGGATGGATTAGAAGACAAAAATAATGTCGAAATCATAGACCTAATAACAAAAATAAAAAAGATAGTTGCATATGGTAAAAGAAGCAACATTTTTATGGATTTGCTTCGCTCCGAACAAGAAAAGGATGGAATTATTGAAGGCAAACAAAAAACCTTAATCCAAGCAATCGATACAAGGTAGAATTCCACCTTTAACATGATACAAAGATTCGTCGAACTCCATTCATATATCCTACGAGTAATTTTTAGTCAAAATGTAAGGAACGCCCCGGATATGGTTCAAGGATCGGAACTAGAGACATTAAAAGAAATTCTACAAGCGTTGCAACCATTTGATCAAGCCACGAAGGAAATATCGGGAAGTAATTACGTTACCGGAAGCTTAATTCTTCCCCTCATAAGTTGTGTTACCGATACCTTACACAAACTCAATTTAGTAACTTCCATTGCTCAGACCTTGAGGAATATGCTGAAATCATCGCTAGAACGCAGGTTCAGAAAGCATTATGAGGGAAATATTCCTCTTTGTATGTCGACTATAATGGATCCGCGTTTTAAAAAAATGTATGTCAATCCATTAAGTGCTGCAAAGGCGGTAAAAGTCATTAATGATGAACTAAGACTTACTAGAAAGCACGTGGGAGAAAAGCAAGTCACACTTCCATCATCATCAACGTCTGAAGATTCTTTATGGGTCTCTCACGAGAGCTATTATTTTATAAATTCGACACCTGATACAGATTCAATGGGAACAGTTGCTACTGACTTAACAATGTACCTTCGACAAGGTATTACTTCAAGACAAAAGAATCCAATTGAATATTGGTCTGAATGCAGGCCATGCGTTCCAGAGCTTGAAGACGTCGCTCTAAAGCATCTCACACGGGTTGGGAGTTCGGTGGCCTCGGAACGATTTGTGTCTACAATAATTTCAGTTGTATCTGACGATCGGAGCCGACTCTCGAATCAACACATAACTGAAAGAGTATTTTTAAACAAAATTGACAAGAAATGTTGGCCAAAGATATAAAAGTTGAACCAACCACTGATAAAAGCCTTTATTGTTAACGATTTAAAAGATGTACTTGAGATTTTTTACGATCTAGAGTAAAGTAAACGTTTATTTAATTGATTTTGAACACTGTTTTTCATCTTTGCCGTGATTTTTTTTGCCAATTTGGGTTCATCAGTTTTCGTTTGAAATTTTCTTTTCAGGTGTATGTATAACTTTTCGGATTAATATTAGTCTGATTTTAAGTGTCAGAAAATTCTTATTTTATTTTTCATTTTTTCCAAACAATTATAATTTGGGATTTACTATACGTATAAGTGAATATTTATTTATATACTTACTTAGTTTTTGCTATTTACTTGTATATTTTTTTCTTATCTTTTATAAATAACCCGTGCAAATCGAAAATAATTTATAATTTGAATAAGTCTTAATTTACATCTTATTTATTTTGTATTAAATATATTTTTATACAAAAAATGTAAATATGCAATTAATTTGAATCGAAAGCAATGATATAATGTTCAATTAATGTATAAATATATATGTATATATATATATATATATATATATATTTATTTATATAATAATGAATAATATTTATTGACGAAAATTATTTTGTTTTAAATTATATTACCTTCACTGTTTATGAGCGACCAATAGCTCCAACCAGCGCAGAACGTGCCCTTGAAAAAACACCAGCTATACATAGTTACATACAGGGTGGACGTTGGCTGGCGTAGGCATCACATGTTAAAAAGCAACTATATCATTCATCTAATCATAAGGTAATTAGGTCTTGTCGGTATTGCTACAATTCTTCATTGTAGTTCGTTATGTACTTTATGTAATTAAAACACTGTAGGAGGCCCAATTACTGCGGGATTAATCATCTGATTATCTGGTTACTTATTTATTAGGGGATGGCTATGTCCCTCTTCCCAACGCCCACCCTGTATATTGTTCAATCGGTTTTTTGAGTCGTCGGTTTTTTCTTTGCGGTTAAACTGGTTAGGTGTTTCTAGGATTTCTAAAAAACCGGTTAATAAAAAAACCGGTTTTATGTGAATACTGACATGCCTAATTGATTTGCTTGTCCCCTCCATTAATTGACGCATCATTCTCTCTCTCTCTCTCTCTCTCTCTCTCTCTCTCTCTCTCTCTCTCTGTCTCTCACTCTCTCTATCTCTGTATCTCTCCTTCTCACACATTCTTTGCCACTTTCACATATGGCGTGGTACCTCTGACTTATGGGTATACGTCGTACCTTTCTTTCTAGATCGTAGTATCTCCTAGACAAATCCTATGAATCGGAAATCAAATCAGAATGTAACAAAAACAGATAGTTTTCACGGTCACTAGATCCCTCTCGGTATCATCCGATGTTCCTCTTGAGATTAGGATAGACGGTCCCATAAGTGTCCATTGTCGAATTTGTTCACATTAGAACCGTGTATAATCGCCCACATAAGATCTCCTTATTCATAGCGAATATGACATTTGAACTGTCTTTTTTAATATTGTCGACCATTCTCTCTCTCTCTCTCTCTCTCTCTCTCTCTCTCTAAAGTGTTAATTTCAGAGGGATCTATAGTAATGGCAATATAGGTATTTTAAAAATAGCGAGATTGCTTTCGCTTTGCAGTAGATGCGCGTTAATTGTTAACTAGATTCAATTGTCAATATCAGCAAGTGTATGATGGCAGCCTACGATGAATCCATGCATTTTAGATGCATCCGCTTATTTCATTCTGCGATATACAGATTCTGTAATCTCTTTAAACATACCAAAAGAAGGCAGAAGGCATTATCATTTCCTTTAACTTTTTACTTAAAAGACACAAAACTATGCGTGATGATAGAAAGAAACTGTTAAATTTTACACGCTTCTCTTAGATTTTTACATCGTCATTTCGATCTTCTTATTCTCAGAAATATTAAATGAAGGTTAATTAATTATATTAAAAGCAAGTCGATACTCGTATGTGTTCGTCACTTGTGGGAATCAGATTCATTGTTACCGTATAGTAAAGGCTACGGATAATTAACAGGTCGAAACCTGTATGACGATGTTTAAGATGTGGTAAATTGTACACACACATTATAAAACGGTCAGGAACCTGATTAATTATATTATCCACGTGTCCAAACTCGTATGGCTATGGTTTGAACGTCATGAAAACACGTAAATACCGTGAATAGATAAATGCATAGGAAACAAGCGTGTCATCCTCTCTTTCTAATTACTGCTAGCTTCTTCCATCATTTCTATATTATACATTTTATACACGCTATTCGGATTATGAGAGATTTATTACTATTTAAATATTATTATTATAAATTATTTATTTATTTATTTATTTATTTATGCTACCTTTGTTAACGAAGGGGTGAGTTGGCCTACGGGTAGCCCGCCAGGTTATTCATAGATAAAATACGGAACTGAGATCATCTCTTTTCTATTATAGCGTAGGTTGTCTAAATTTGGGAAAGAGAAAATGTGTCACTTGGTATATGTTTTGATGAAATTGCGCAATGACTTTAAACGCGTCTGAACCTGTATACATGGAAAAATATATGGTGAAATATAACAAAGAGTATGCAAGAGCGAGAGAGATGGTAGTAGAACACAGGAGGAAAAGGGCATTATTAGAATTTTACGTTCACTTTCACAATACGGTTCCTAGCCTACGATGTATTTCCACACAGGCACCTAGAAGCGACTAGGATGTAGCAATAGCTGACCTTTATGGTAGCCATTATTGCGCATGCGTCAATAAATGAATAAAATGCGTTTATACTTTAATCGCTAGTGAATCAGTTTCATACGAAATGGAATATATTGTAGACGTTCAGGGATTCCGCGGGCCTGGTAATCGCTTCATACCGAAGGAAATGTCTATAATGAATATTTTCGTCGGTGAAATTGAGACATGTGTGTTTAAACCACCATATCAATGGGTGTGGTAACCTTTACACTATAAAAGAGTCAATAACTGGTTAATGCATAATTACCACGTCTTACCATAGTAATCTGAAGACTTTCCCTTTGATGCTATAAACGAGACTTTGGAGGATATCGTTAAATGTGCCAACAAAATTTATGTAAAAGGAGTCGATAAAAAATGTTGGTTGGAGGATATATGAAACGCTGAAAATGTTATTGATCTCGACGTTTTGGACTGTCTATCTCTGACAAAACTGAAGCAACAGCTGCAATATGAATTGTCGGAGAAGTGTGAAAGCAATACGATTAATGGAACTTGCACTAAAGAAAATGTACATATACTTAAAAAATGGGTATTGGGAAATCTACTTGAACAGCCTGCATCTCTTCAACGTTCATTACGGATTTATTACGAAGTGAAACGTCTCGCATTGATGGAAACAAAAGATATAGAATCTATACCGATCGATTTCATCTGCATGTTTGCTGAACGACAAATTGAAGAAGCATGGACCTGCTTGCCACCTGGTATGCAAATGCATCCTGAAATACGTGAATGTCGACGATGTTATAAACATTTCGAATCAAGCTATGATACGATATATGGTGAAGCGCCTATGATTAAAGACTGCATCAGTTGTCAAATTAAACGCAACGCATTAGTTGACGATATTGAAAATATAAATTTTATGTAATAGCTATTTTATATTCTTACGTATAACAATATTGTAAACAAAACAAATTAATGTAATGTATGAATATATGAACGTGAAAAATAAAATTTATTAAATACATCTTCTGTATTTTCTTCATCTTCTTTCCTGCATGATATTGTAAAAAAAAAAAATATTTATGAAAGGGTCGATGATCAATGTAATGATTAATGGGTTTTAAAGTCGAGGCGTTGCGATGGTGGTAATGGGAATGGTTTTCAATAGGAGGAGAGACGAAAACAAGACTTTTCACCTTATGAATGAAAATCCGTGTTTAAAATATGTAGGTGCCAAGAAGGATTTCGGAACGTCATGTCACGGAACGAGAAAATGAAAATATTGATGTTAGATGGAACAAATTTTGTAATTGTTAGGTAGGATAAACGGACCTGCCAGGTCCCGCGCATCCGGGGGCCGACGTCAGGTCTTTTGAACGCGTTGAGACTTGATTAGAGGCTTTTCTAAATTAATTTTATAATGGTCTTAGCAGTTTTGTGTGAAGGGACTCAGCGGTTTCGTCACTATTGGAGATCATTGAGTTACGCTAACGGCTTGTCAAGACGACTGTCATATTGATGGATAGATTTCCCCGACGAGAGAAAATTCTGAAAGGTGAATTCGAACTTACATGACAAGGGAGAGGTCAAAGCCCATATTGCATCACTAACGAGTAACAGGTTTTTAAAATTTGTGTGAGATTTAAAAAGTAGGTCCTCGATATACGAGATTGCGCTAGACACCTTCAAACTGGTATTTAGACTAATGAAAATCTACGCTTTCAATTCATAAAAAAAAAAATATATGTAACATCCGAATTACGTCGGTAACTGTGTGCCATATTGAAAGAGAGATTTCCCAACAGGGCACATTTAAAACATCGAAAGATATATGCATAACGCTACAGCATTAATCTTCGAAAACTCAATGGGACAGACCACGAAGTCTTGCTTCATCTTAATGACCTCATTAGTGACGGTCAGATTTCCCAATGAGAGAGTCTTGAATTAAGCCCGCGTACTAAACAGCAAATCAAAAATGCGAATCAATCCGCGAATCGACCCGCGAGTCATTCCGCGACTTAGTCCAGGAATCAGTCTGCGAATTAGTTCACGAATCTACCACCTCGCATGCTGCGACAGCGCCGCTACTGTGGCGACGCCTGGTGGCGGCGGTGGAAACGAATTTCGGACGGTCTGCTACTGGAGATGAGCAGCATTATTTAATGCCTTTACATATCTAGAGCGACTGTGTATGTTCTGTTGCGCCTCCACATTATTGCCATTGCTAGTAAGTTGTTTTCTAAATGACTTTTCGGAAAATCAGCAGTTTTTTATTCATCTATTGATTTCTATTTGATTGTAAATTAAGCCCATTATTTATCAGATTAAATCGGAATATAAATTATCAATTGGCATGTCTTCCAAATTGTTGTCGTTATTGCGTATATCTTGATCTATCCCAGTCTCTATTGAATTTTGTGTCACTGCAGATACATTAATTTGTCTAAAAACAATAAATATATGGCTTAATTCGTTTTATGCAAGATCTTACTTCTTTTACGAAATGTTTTTTATTGCGTTAAGGAGCCTCTAAACACTCTTAGAAATAATACCCAGATAACAAAATGAGTTGTTAATGGAATCATTAGAAAATTTTTTTTTCTCACAATCGTGAGAAAATAAATCACGAATGAACTCATGACCGCTGCATGATGTGTCGCGTATTGTTTCTCAGCATGAAATCACGTGCGTGAGTTCACGTGAATTTACTACATGATGAGTTCACCGTGATTTCACCGGGAAGCAAAAGGGGGAAATGTCGCACAGTATCCCAATCGCAATGAAAGAACGACCCACCGCCGTCCAATAACAACACTGCTTTTCGAAAGGTGAAAGCGGTTCGTCACTGGCTGCTTTTCGCGCGGTAAATTTGAAATTCATTATATGTATATATGTAATAGGGATTGGAGAAGTAAACTTGTTATATATAATGAGAAGATTATTTTTATAATAAAATAGATTTATTTTATACTCTAAGTGTTAACATATATTAACATATATTTTTTTTTAATTATTATCTTCGCTCTCCGATGATTCTTCTGTCGATTTACCGGAATAGAAAGCTTTTCTTTCAGTTTTGCTATTTTTAGCAAAATAGCTTGATTAGGGTCTTCTTTGGCGCATTTGTTTCGGTACCTTTGTTTTGTGGCACGCAAAACTTCAGTTGCCTCATTTTTGAATTGTTGCACTGAATTTGGCCCTAAAAATTCTACGCATTGTTCTGCGGCAGCTGTAAAAATAAAAATAAAATGTTGTTATTCAATACCGTCAACGCAATTTATGAAAAATTTCGAGCAAGATTTATATATTTTATTAATTATTAATATTTACACTACACACACTATACACTGTTGAAATTAGAGAAAACACAAATTAGTGAAATGTACATAAAATATTTTTACAATTCTAACTTGAGAAAATAAAATATTATATTATTAATAATATTATTATTAATAATATTATTAATAATATAAATATAAATTTTATTCAAAATAAAAAATCATACGTATACTTACAGTACAATATTTTTATTACTTGAGCATTTTGTAAATTTATTATGTTGTGTGATCCCAGCCATGTGCATTGATTTAAAAGTTCGTCTGTGAACGTGTGTTTGAACGCCATACTTATGAACTCCCTCAATTTACACGCTCCCATAGTTTTCAAATGATTAAAGTGCAACATGACGAATAAATATTACATGAATTGTAAACATTTATGATATTGACTATGATTTTTAATTTACTTACAAGTTCGAAGCGTTTATTTTCTTCCGTGTCCTCCTCTAATGCAGCAAATTACTCTACAGTTTCCAGAGGAAACCCATCTGGTGCTTTGCATAAAGTTCCCATTGATATTATTCTTGGGTCTCTTTCATTTCGGAGGAGTTTTACTTCCTCTGATAGCTGCTCCAACTGTTTGGCCATTTTTTTGCTTTCATCGCAAATTTCTTGATTCTGTTGTTCAATACGCCTAAAAATTATAATGAAATATTAATAAAGGTCATAAATATAATATTAAGAGGTGCTTAAATGATCAGTAATGAAATTCTGGACGTTGCAGGCTACTAATTTATCTAATTTCTGTAATTTATTTACAGCTCAGCTACAGCTGTAAATAAATATTATAATAAAAACACTATATTACAATAGGGGACGCAACACAAAGCCTGGTTCACATAATCGTAGACATGTGAATGCAGACCTAACGTAAGGAAATTCTACCAATCATGGGAAAACAAGAAATTAAGCCTATTGCTCACTGGTCAAAATTTCCCACATTACGTCTGCGTGGACATCTCTACGTCTCTACGCAGACCGTGCTTAACATGTGATGTACTCTAGAAAATGTGCACGAGTTTAGTTAAGTTTTTATAATGGAGTGTTTACGTCATTTTCTGCAAAATTTCCACTAATAATTGTTCCACATTGGTCTTGTCGCATTGTACGGGCAAAGTGGTCACTGGTATATTCGACAGCAGTTCATATTTGTGGTTCAGTGTTTTGCGTGTGTGTTCTGTATAAAATAAACAACAGTAATTATTATGTGAAGATATCACTATTCATTAAATTTCTAATATCATTAAAATACATACAATTCATCTATATCAATGTTCGTTTCTAGCTGCTCTAGAGGTATTATTGACGGTTCTTTTTTTGTTTTGGTGGAAGTGCTGCTCCTAATGGTGTGTTTTATGGGATATTACTACGAATACAGGTAGTACTTAAGAGGTTATGACCGGAGTAACAGAGTCACAGAAGACGGAGTACACCCTGCTACCCACGAGTCATTTCAGTGGTGACACAGCAAAGAGTGCAATGGCATTAATGCTACATAAAAATATTTCTCATGATGAAACGTCCTTGGAAATTATAGTTACATACAAATTAAGTTATTTTGAAATGTTTCTTGGTAAAGACATTTGTTATTACTTAGACATTACTGGATCTTTTCTACGACATTACATAAAACATATTTAGCAGGTACTGTAACGAATACTTATTGCCATAATGTACTCACGATTGTGCTTTGCTACTATTTTCTAAAGTTTTCACTAATTGCTGAAGGGATTCAATCTCAGCTCTGGCTGACTTAATTTTTTTACCTCTAGATTTTTTAATTATTTCAGCACTGTCTGAATCGGTTGTTAAGTGCTTCTTGTTAGGGAAAATTGCTCGTCCAGAGCTAGACCACTTTAATTTTCAATTTTCATTTTAACATTTTCCTTATTGCTGTTTACCTTATCCATTATATTGACTGTTTGGTAACCTACACAAATTTTAAATATTACAATATATCAATTGAAGTATTGGAGGCATAAAAATAAAATATTACAACAAAATGAAAAGTTATGATTATTTAACGTTTTTATAAACATTTCATTTAGTAATATCTCAATACTGATTTATTATTATTAATTATCTTAAAGCATTAAATAATATGGGCTGTTTTCTAGAATAATGACTTATAGGTCAATTTAAGACATTCTATAGTTAAGTTGCATTGTTTGTTAAATATTAGCAATTACATTTTTTCATGACCGTGTACAGAAATATACCATCCTTTTTTTCAGTATGCATCTAACTGCGCATATTGATTTTTAAAAAATTTTTTTCTTCATGTATTCACAAACTATGATGGTTATCAAAAATTCGAATAAAAATAAATTTTTTATTTTAGTTGGCTTCGAATTGAAGAATCAAAAGAATTTTTTTCAAGTCTACATGTTTTTTGAAGGTTTCCATGTAATTATTTTTAAAAGATGATGAAAAATTGCGAATAAACATATAATATAACATTTGTTCGACTTAAATTATTATTCTAGAGAACGGCTCATATGTACTTCAAAGATAAATCTATCAATTACAGGAGTTGAACTCATTTCCACACCACCATAGAGGTAGAGTTCTCGGCGCGTTATTTTTTAGTGGTTTCCCTTATCAATATGCAAGGCCTATCTCCACATTGAAATAAAATGTTTTGTAATAGTTTTCATATGGTGCAATTGAGTAAATTAAGAAATTTGATCACTTCATTTGTAAGACACTGGTAATTTAAAGTCAGATAATAGAGTTGCACATATATATTCATTTTCAAGTGGACGTTCATCGTCTCCTTCAATGCTACTCCAATTTGGCATTCTATAGCATTTCCCTTGAACATCGCATAGGTCTACTACATATAATGTAGATGATAGATCTTTGCATACGTTTATGCCAACAACACCTGATGTGCATCCAACGTCGCTAAATGATGTCTGTGTCTGAAATTTATTAATGATAAATTTAATTTTGCTGTGAATCTTGATAATGTTTTTTATAATGCCAATTTCTCTATTTTTTAATATACAACTGTCTCTCATAGAAATTGAGAACACTGTAGAACCAACTTTAATTGTCTTGAATTGTTGGCATATATAAAGGTCCTTCAACATGATTTTTTGACGGAATTATTTCTGCAAATTTTTTTTTTTTTTTTTTTTTTTTTTTATTCAAAAAAAGTAAAATTATAAAATTCTTCTTTATCCGTCAGTATTCGAAATAAATATGTTAAAGTATCTTCTTGGTGTAGCGGACAAGTGGATGTAAATAAGAAATATTAGTTTTCGATACAAGTGCGTATGCGTAAAGAACTTTACACATACACACGTGTGCCGAAATATTGTGTACGTACGGCTTTTCCGTGTGTAAAGTATAATCGAGTGCGTAAAGTTTACTTTACGCACGAGTTTACTTTACGCACCGAAAAGACGTACATAAAATAAGTTTAGGTCAATAATATAGAAAGTTTACAATATCATTTTATCGAGTGAATGGATGAATTACATCGAAATTTTTTTGACATGTGAAAAACGCATGAATTGAACACTGGTAAGTTTTGAAAAAGGAAAAGTTTAGAAAAATAAATAATTATAAACTTATATTCTTACCTATAAGTCCTTGACAAGAACAAAAGAAAACACTCCCGAATGGGATAAAAGCTTCAATAGAAGTATACTAAAAAAACTGTTGTTTTAAGAAAAATGTGGAACCAAAAAACGTGGAAATACCTAAAAAATAAAAAAATAAGAATACAAGAAAAAAGTAGAAATACATGTGAGTCGCGTGATGGTAACGAATTGAATAGAATTAAATTTACTCTTGAAATTGAAAAACAGAGATCTATTAATTTCTTAGACATGACAATAATTAGAGGTAAAGATAATTTTATCATAACAGATTGGTTTCACAAAGAGTCTTTTTCAGGTAGATATTTGAACTTTTTATCTCATCATCCTTTATCTTATAAAATTGGAGTTGTTTACGGTTTAATAGATAGAGCAATTAAATTATCCCATATTAAATTCAGGCAGAAAATATTGAAATACTAAAAAATTTATTACGAAATAATAATTTTCCTGAAGATATAATTATTGATTGTCTTAGAAAAAGGGTTCACAAAATTTATAATTCTCTTGATAATAAAAAAGAGGATTATAACTATGTGAAAACTATAAGCATTCCGTACGCTAAAGGTGTATCTGAACAGATTAAAAAATCAATGAAAGATCAACATATTAGAGTTGTTTTTAAGCCATTTCATACAAATTTAGGAGGTATTAAAACCTGGTAAAGACAAATTAGATAATTTAAAATTGAATAAGTATTTGTAAAAAAATATTAGACAAAATCGCGAAGATACAAATTAAAGCTGAAAGGATTACCTTTCGATCACACGTTGTACTTTTCTCCTGCAGTAATATTAAAAAAAATGGGAGCGGATCGAAAAAGAAAAAAATAATACGAAAAAATGACTTTAGTAAATCAAGCATAGTTCGTAGATAAACACATATATGGAAATGAAACCACCGCGACTGAGAAGTTGAAAGTCTCCTATTTAATTCCCTTTTTTTATTTTTCCTGTATGTTAACTTGGCGATGAGATATCAACATTTTAATTTAGCCAAAATTCCGCAAGGGTGAGCTCACACTTTTGAGCGGTACTGTATGTTTTTTTTCTGAAGAGGATCATAAACTCTTGACCGAAACGTAAATTTATTTTTCTTATTTACATCCACTTGTCCGCTACACCAAGAAGATACTTTAACATATTTATTTCGAATACTGACGGATAAAGAAGAATTTTATAATTTTACTTTTTTTGAAAATTTTAATGGTACACAAGTTCCATGATGAGCTTCTATAATTGGATTTATTTTCACGTTGGAAGGGAAACTTGGCACTTTATGAAAGGTTGGAAGATGGTCAACAAGAGATTAAGTAATGCAATCGCAAGAAGGATTTTTTTATTGAAATGTCGATCAAGCAGATTCCTACCTATACATATTCTTAATTTAGATCTTTCACATCATTTTCATTTTTATCGAAATTATAATACTAACAAAATTTATAAGATTATTTCTGATTTTAAGAAAGACATTTTAAAGAATGAAATTGATGACGTTATACATGAAATCAAAGGCTTAAACTAAAAAGTTCAAATTATGGACTATAATAATCAGACGTAACTTATATATCAAGAATTTTTTCATTGTGAAGACGTTTCCTTCAATAAATTGCTAATTTTTTACAATAATAAATTAAATAATAAATTTAAAATATTAGAAAGATTATTTTTATCCAATAAATTTTTTTCTAAGAAACAGATTACTATTAATAATAAATGGTTCAAAAATTTAACGGATACACACATACCAGATAAAATTATAAATATTATAGGTCTTGGACCAAAACATGCTTTTCCTTTGAACAATACTACAGATTTTCCAGTTCAAAATTTTATAGCAGTGTTACGATTCCTTACTGTTTTTACATCGGCAACTGGAATCTTATATTTTAGTCCGGAATTACTTCTCATATTCCTCTACAGGAATCTATAAAATTGGATTGGGAAAAACGAATTAAACTACTAAGGATCACATAGGTCAAAATCACTCACCAGACACTTTATTTATTTAACTAAATCACCTTATAATTTTAAATGATTTTCACTTGCCTCGTCGGGAATCACAGAGTTGTTTACAAAAAAAAAACGAAATTAAATTAAATACAATGATCCGAATAAATAATTTAAGTCCGTAAGATGAACCTTCTTATCCTATAGTCGGAGCTTAACTAACTTGACAGTTGACATGTTCGAAAAGTAGAAGTCGAAACATACATACATACGTACACAATATTACATTGTACATTACACACATATATACTAAATAAGTTACGTTTATAATTTCAATTTCATATACAAATTAATTATATTTAAATATTAAATTTTTTTACTGGAATGGAATAAATCCATAATACTATATAGTATTAATTAATCCCATGTAAAACATTTTATAATTTACTTTTATTATTCGTTAAAAATTAAATTATTGAATAAGAACATTTTCATATATACAACAGAAAATAATACAATTCCGAGAATCGCATCAACCGTTCATACTGCGTGCATGTGTTGATGTTATAAACGCATAGTTACACTGTACACATTATTAGCGCTTTTCGACAACCCACATATTCTCACATACACATACATTACACGCCATACATAATTATAATAACGAAATTCATTTTAAATATCTTATTACTAATTATTATTATTCTAAATTTTACATTGGAATGGAATAAATCCACAATACCAAAAATAGTATTAATTATTCCAATGTAATGCATTTTATTATTTTCCTTTTATCGTTTATTAAAAATTAAAATATTAAATGAAGGTTTAAAATTTATTACATAGAACAGAAAATAAAATAATACAGTTCCGAGAATCGCATTAGGTATTTAGACCGCACGCATGTGTTGGTGTTGTTATGATCTAACTTGCGTATACCTCTCGAGTTATAATATAATATGAAATATAAGATTATATATATAAAAAAATAAAAATAAAAATAAAAAGCTTAAGTGGATCATAACAGCAGGAATTGAAGATGTTGTATCAAAAATTCACGATAGACTAGAGGGGTGTGGTAATATTATTACTGATGAGAAGAATAAAATGAGATCTAATTGCGTCCATGTTATTCAGAATTACTTAATTAAAATTAAAAATGATATTGATAATGACTTTCAGTTCTCTGATAACGAAACTATTAAATGTTTTTTAAACAGCAACCCCAACATTTTCTTTACGAATGCAGATAAAGGAAATGTTACTGTTGTTACAAATAAATCTGAATATCATAATAAGATGCTTAATATGTTATCTGATAAAAATACTTACATAATTAGTAAGTTCTTATATACATCTACTCTACAAAGTGATGCTAACACTCTAATTAATAAATGGTTTAGAAATGAATATATTACTGATTTAACAGCTAAACATTTAAAAACTAATAATGCAGTTACGCCGAGAGCATATGGTTTGCCAAAAATTCATAAACCTGATATTCCATTAAAAATAATTATTTCTACTATTAATCCTCCCACTTATAAACTTGCATCTTTTTTTAATTCAATTTTATCCTCTACCTTCCCCAAAACATCGAAATCTGTTCAAGATAGTTGGGATCTTAAACAAAAATTACACAATTTCAAAATTGATAATGATTTCATTTTAATTTCGCTTGACGTAGTGTCAATTTTTACAAATATTTCTACTGATCTTGATATTTATATTTTAAAAAAGAAATGGAATCAAATTAAAAATTTTACTCATATTCCTAAAAATGCATTTTATAGTACACTTAAACTTATTTTAGACTCTACATATTTTAATTTCGAAAATGTAACGCAGGTTTTTGGTGTCCCTATGAGGTCCCCTCTTTCTCCGATTATATCTGACATAGTTTTAGATTTTATTGAAAATATACTTATCAGCGAATTACCTTTTACTGTTCCATTCTATTACAGATACTGTGACCCCCACCCCCGGACTTCATCTACGCCTCCACTCGTCCGTCGTCGTCGCTCGTGGCCGCCTGCAAAAAACCGAACTTTCCGGGGGGCCACAAAAATCCGCACGGCGCGCCGGATGGTAAGAGACGGCGCCAGCCGAGCAGAAGCTCGACAAATTTATGGGCGCGCCGTACGCGCTGGTGTGCCCGCTAGCTCAGCCCCGACAGGGATAACTCGACAGAAACTTCCCGCACGCGGTGCCTGGTGACGATCTCTACCAGGACTTTCTAAATACGGGGTGCCCGCCGACGAACTCGACAAGGACTTCTGAAGCGCGCTGCCTTGCGACGGACTCGGTCGGGACTTTCGCACGCGGTCGCGGCGCCCTGTGACGAACCCGTCGAGGAACCGTGCTCGCCCAATACGCACGAGCCCTCCCCAAAACGACACTACTATACCTACCCGACCTCATGCGAATCTCATACCGAAACTACACTGAACGACGTTATACGACCCACACGAACTTTACCGAAACCGCCCAAATTGACGGATCCTACCCCTTCTCGGAAATCTGCGAAACCCGGACAAATCACCAAAATTACGTCACCCGAAACCCACTCAACTGACCGCGTGAATTAACAAACCGATTACTTCCCGAATTCCCTAATTTAACAGTTTGCACTTTCGTTACTAAATTGAAACGGATTACCCGGACGCTATCGTATACCGCGGACACTGGTATTCAAGTTAATGCACTCACACTTATACGCAACAATTTTTGTGTCTCCGTAGAGACAGTTATCCTCACGTACAAAAACATAACAAAAACATGGCACTACCTTCCGACAGTGCGAGATAGCCTTGGCCCCACCAGATTGCTCGTGAATCAGCAATCTAGGTAACTTAACCGCGCGGAGGGCCCGGTCCAGTTAGCATCGCACGCATGGTCCTTTCCTTACCGACAGATCGGCAGGAGTATTACCCGAGAAAAACCTTCTTATTGCACAAAAAGTCCGCTCGTTATTTCATAAGATAACGCCACCTCACAAGAGGGGCAAGATAACAGATAACCACAGTGTTCACTCTAACAGAGTGAAAAGATAACCAGGAAGTCACAAGAGCGATCCAGCGAACCAAGGTAAAATTAACGAGCTTGCGTTTTCGATCATAACAAGCCACTCTATAAATTTAGAACGTCGACCATGCTAGTTAACGGCTCGCCAAGCCAACTGGAGATCGCGTCGCGGACCGCGGATCGGAACCGGCGGCCATCTTGTCGGCGTCGCGGTGTGACGTCACAAAGCATCACGTTCGGCGGAGTTTGCTTTTCACGCGTCGTATTCCCGTTTTCGTTACCGTCTTTCTTTCCGATCACCGGACACGCACTTTCGAGACGATAAAGGTAACCACACTAGATTCGATCTTACGTTCGCCCGAACCGCTAGTTATTTCTCCCGGATACCGAACGATCACCCAAGATAACCAAATGACGGCTTTTTCCTGAAGTCTTCGAAAGGACGAAGTTATCCTCTTACCGAACCATCTCACAGAATTTGAAGAGAACGGTCTGCGATCACGTTTCCGATAGTTAACCCTACCGTCGCGCGTGGCCGTTGGGCTTCGTCTTTCCGAAAGTAACGAGAACTAACAAAAGGGTAAGATAACCATATTTTTCCCGAGTATGCCGAATAAAACAACGAGAGATTACCACAGTCGCGTTAAAGGATCTAATCAAGATATTCTCCGCGAAAGAAAGATTCCCGGAAGATAACCCTAGAGAAATTCGCGGCCAAAGCAGAAGTTAACCGAAGCACGATACGAACCGAAAACCCGACTCAGATAACCGAAGGCGATTCGCGTTTTTCACTTTCACTTTCACTCTCACCCGCGAAACGGCAACGGACAATCGGAAAAGCGCATTTTATTCAAACAGCCGTGAGCACAAAGAATCGAACTAATGGCGTACGGCAAGACTCCGTAGCCAAAAACTATTTGCGCTCAGGGCTGTTGGTACCTTTTGATGACCAGGCGTACCTCTCGGCTCCAGGGCTGCTACCAGCGGACTGTCGCAACTCTTCCACGGACTGCCACGGACTGCTGCAGACTGCCACAGACTGCCGATCCGACGCGTCGGTTGAAATCGCGACGCTCGCGCCGCGCCGGCCGCCGTTTACCACCTCTCTACCGCGATCGTGATGGTACGGAGAGCCCCGCGGCCCGTACGGGCACACGCGACTGGCCGTCCCCTCCCGGTACTCTTTTCTCATCCTTCTCGAATGTTCGCGAAGTTTCGGCACCTCGCCCTCGCGTACCCTCTCCTTCGCGAACATTCCAGAATCTCCACGCGTCGTCCCCCCCCCCCTCCTGCACGCCCGCAATAAGCAGCGTGCTTGACGATATACCCTGGATGTTCAGGACTCGTACCTCTCGAAATCGACAACAAGGCCGTCCTTGAGCCGACTTCCAAATCAAAGCAAATAGAATACTCATGTTTACGCCTGAAATATTGATCGCATGCAATATATTATTTTCAGGAAATAATCAAAATAAAATTAAATACTGAATAATAACCCGAAGTATAGCTACCTTTATAATTATCAATTATTAATTCCTAAAACTACGAATTCTGTGTCTCAATTGTTGTCATATTAAAAATTAGCGCTTCTTCGGAGCAGTCCCCCCTCTAATGACAACATTTCCCCGTGGATAAAAGCCTCCCGGCAGATTCTTAACAAATATGAATCCTAATTTGTTGCCATATTAAAAATTAGCGATTTTTCGGAACAGTCCCCCCTATAATGGTAACATTTCCCCTTGGATAAAAGCCTCCCGGCAGATTCTTAACAAATGTGAATCCTAATTTGTTGCCATATTAAAAATTAGCGCCTCTTCGGAGCAGTCCCCCCTATAATGGCAACATTTCCCCTTGGATAAAAGCCTCCCGGCAGATTCATAACAAATATCATTCAAAAAGAGCCGAATGACGTCATCACCAAAATAAATACTAGCGCTTCTTCGGAGCTGTCCCCCCTATAAGGTGATGAGATCATTTCGGAAATTGTACCCATACGAAATATTAGCGGTTCTTGAAGACCAGTCCCCCCCTTAAGTTATCCCCGTTGTGAGTCTCGTGGCAGATAGCCCTGTATTGTGTTTTGCCACGTTACATACCCTCCCCCCTGGACCATGGCCGGCGAGGTCATCCGAAGGCCGCCCGGTCTCGCCCAGAATAGATCAATGAATATTTCGAGCCAATTTGAAAGAAAATCTTACTGCTTTGCGAAAGAAAGGTGAGAAACGTGCAAAGAGACATCTTGTGCTATTTGCGTGATCCAATACATGCAACCATGCGACTGCATATTTACAGATAACCAGCATCATGCTACGTGCCGTTCCAACCTTGATCACCCCCCACTTTACATACTTTGCTACTTTCATGCAAGAACCCATGCATCTCCGAACCCTCGGCGTGCGCGTTTCTTTCTTCTGGCCCCTGGTTGCCCCGCCTGCTTTCGGTCATTGGTGACTAGTGAAGGAAAGTGCAGGTTAGGTGAGATCCGAATTCACTACACTTAGTTGCTTCTATTAAAAATTTTTTTTTTTTTTTTTTTCAATTGATCCGAACAACTACATACTTTCCGTACAAAAATATATAACCTTAAGAATATAACATTAATCAAATTTTAAGTTATCCCCTACTAGCCTGATTGGCTACCGGCCTTTCGGTGTAAAGGGGTCTAGGCAGAAGGAAAATTTAACAAAAAAGGTAAAGAAAAAAAAAATTATTCATACGAGTAATAGAAAAGTTAACAAAAGTCTACGCGCACGCACTCACAGAACAAGAAGTAACCAGGTCTCGGTTACTCGCAAGTGTCTTTTTCCGACGGCTGTGTGTTCCTGAAGTCCTCCGACGTCAGGCGCTGACTCCTGGGCACGTTTCTTCCTAAGGCAGCTACATACGGGCCTGCTCGTTGGCACTCGGTTAGTTTGACGTTTCGGAGCCCGCACCTCCGACACAACACTCGAGGAGTCGATTGACACGCCGAGAAGAGGTGCCCCGATTTCCCGCAGTTCCAGCAGCCGTGCAGATGAGGCGTAATGAGCACGGGCTCTGGGTTATTACGGAGCGAGTAATACCCCGTAAAGGCCATATCTTCCTCCGGGCGCGCCGTAGTGGTTGCCGACGGTCGCTGCGTGGTCGGTTTTGGATTTGGACGATGGTCCGGGGTCTCGGTTGACTGGAGTAGCAGGCCCGACGTTTCCCGTGGCGAGGTCGAGATGGTTTGTACCGCGACTTCCTGGCGATTCGACCAGCTGCGGCCCGCTTGTACGCCTTCTTCCTTAGTTAGGGGGAAATCCCGAATAGAGAAATTCCCCGCTCCGGCTTGTGGGGCTGCCAGTCGGGGGACCTTCCCCAGGCACCCTGGTGCCCAACACGGTCGTTTCCTCATATCCTCCCGGCCGCGGCGGTAGACCTCTTTAAGAGCAGCCTCGAAGTCGGGGTGCTCTTCTCGCAGTTCCGCCAGAAGGTCGAGGAAGGGTTCCAGAGGAGCGAGGATATGGGCGCTGACTTCCGCTGCGTCCTCCCGTTGGTTGGAGGCTCTATTCTGCTGATCTCCTCCGGCTCTTGATGGCGGTGTCCGGGGTTCCTCCTGGTGGCGCTCACGGTTACGACGATCGGTGGCCTGTGGGGACGGATCCGTTAGGATATCCTCCCAGTCATCGTCGGACAAGGAGGGGCTACGGGTGGGACTATGGTAGCACCTTGCCATAGCGCTTAGTTAGCCTCCACGAAAAAAAAGATATCCACACTTTTCAAAACGTATTCTTCTCGTCGCTGAACTCTCTCAATGATAGTAAACCTAAGTGCAAGTGAGACGGAAGTGTTAGCATGCGGTATGTTAGTCGTGTTATGAGTTTATGTGTGATATGGTTTAAGCCTTGATATATGAGCTTTCATGACCTGCCGCCTAGTATCGTCCTCGAGCTCGTACACTCGGGGGGACAGGACTCGACTGATCACGAAGGGGCCTCTGTACTTGGGTGATAGTTTGGCGGCGATTCCCTTTTCGCCAGATGACAGCACAACTTGCCGCATCCATACCCGATCTCCCGGTTCGAAGGTGCGATGGCGGCGTTTCCGGTCGTAGTAGCGGGACTGCCGGGAGTGAGCCTGTGCGAGATTCTCAATTACGATTTCCCGGAGATCGTGAAGTCGTGTCATTCGTTCAGACCTTACAGGGATGTCGGGTGCTCCCGAGGTGGTCGGACACTCCACCCGAAGCTTATACAAGTTAACCGCAAGTGGATCGCACCCGAAATTGAGAAAGGCTGGAGAGAACCCAGTCGACGTATGAATCGCGGTGTTGTACGCGAAACGGAAATCCAATAAATAGTTATCGCATTCGCGGTGATCGGCGCCGAGATACGAGACTATCATCGTTTTTAAAACCCGATTGACTCGTTCCACCGGATTTGCCTGGGGGTGGTAAGGAGGGGTCGTCGCGTGATGAATATTGTATTCTATTGCCATATCCCGTATTATCCGGTTAATAAATTCGGTGCCATTATCGGAAAGTAGACCACGGGGAACTCCCCATCGAAAGATAACCAAATTCTCGAAGGCTTCCCGGATTTTCTTACCCGTCGCTTGTCGCAGCGCGGAGATTTCGATCCATTTTGTGAATAAATCTTGCATCACTAAAATGTAGACAAACCCGGATTTACTACGCGGTAAGGGTCCCATTATATCTACCGCGACGATCGACCACGGTTCTTCCACAATTCTTTTTCTCATTAACCCCGCCGTTGGCGCCTGTTCGACTTTGCTCTGCTGACAGAGAATACACTTTCGACAGTGATCCACGACATCTGGGTACATCCCCGGCCAGAAATAATGTTCCGTGACTCGACGATAGGTTTTCTCCGCGCCTAAATGTCCCGACGATGGGACGTCATGGGATTCTCGGAGTACTAATACGCGTGCCCTTCGACGGTGGTACGAGTTTCCACGCTCTCAGATCTTCGAGCAACCCGTTTGTCCGAGAGTCAGGCCTACGATGATACAGGCGACCCCCCTCCATTTTCCAATCGGGGAAACGCATAGGATTTTTTCGCACCTCCGCTTCGTGTCGAGCGTACCATTCGTCACCTTCGTCACAGTTAATCGCGGCAATTACAGCATGACTCGAAGGATCATATACCGGATCATTAGAAATGTTGCTCTCGTAGAGCCGAGATAAAGCATCGGGCACTTGGTGCAGAGAGCCTTTTCGGTGTGCGATGTCGAAATCGTACGACAGTAGGCGCAGAGCCCACCGAGCTAACCTCCCGGTCGGATTCTTTAGTCGACGAATCCAACGCAGACTGTGGTGATCCGTAATCACCGTGAACCGGTAACCTTCAAGATAACCTCGAAACTTCTCTACTGCCCAGATAACCGCTAAACATTCCTGTTCGGTGGTGCTGTAATTCCGCTCCGCGTCCGTTAGAGTACGATTGGCATACGCGATCACGTGTTCTACCCCGTCCGGCGTTTGAGTCAAAACTGCCCCGAGACCGACCGTACTAGCGTCCGTTTGCAATACGAAAGGGAGTGAAAAATCCGGCCGTACTAAAACAGGTGTTTGTGTTAACTTGTTTAAGAGGGTGGTAAATGCCGTTTGTTGTTCTTCTCCCCATTCCCAGGCCCGATTCTTTTTCAAGAGAGCGGTTAACGGGGCTGCGATAGATGCGAAACTCGGTACGAAGCGTCGATACCAGGACGCCATGCCGAGGAAACGACGGACTTGCTTGAGGTTCACCGGCCGGGGATACGACAGGACAGGCTTAATTTTATCCTCATCTATTTGCAACCCCTCCCCATTAACTACGAATCCGAGATATTTTACGCTTTCACGACAGAACTCGCTCTTTTCTAAGTTAATTGTTAAGTTAGCCTCTCTAAGTCGTCCTAATACTACACGTTGCCACTGAAAGTGTTCCTGAACTGTCTCCGTCACAATAATTATATCGTCGAGATATGCAAACGCATGTGGAGCCAGTTCTGGACCGATGATCTTATCAACTAATCTCTGAAAAGTCGCGGGTGCTCCCGTAAGCCCATACGGCATTCGTACGAAATGAAAGAGACCCTTTCCAGGAACCGTGAACGCGGTAATTTCTCGACTATTACTTTCCAAGGGGACTTGGAAGTATGCCTGGCTCAAATCCTAGGTGGATATATATCGGGCCTTACATAATTTTGAAATTATGCTATCCAATAAAGGTAGAGGATACGCATCACGTTTTGAGACTTCGTTAACGCGACGGAGGTCTAAACAGAACCGATATGTTCCGTTCGGCTTTTTGACCATAACGATTGGCGACGACCATTCGCTATGTGAGGGCTCTATAATTCCGGCGGCTAGCATTTTGTCTACTTCCGCGAACAGATGTTGTTCTACGCTGTGGGAGACGGGATACGCGCGCTGTCGAATGGTCGGATGACCTTGCACGTCTATCACATGTTCGGCAAGATGGGTTAAACCGGGGTTGGGGTTAGCCGGGGGTACTTCCTCTCGCAAGAGAGCCTGCAACTAAATACGTTCTTCGGGATTAAGGATTTGCAACCCGCAAAGAAAGTCAATGGAATCCGGAGCACGAAGATGTGAATCGAAAGGTAACCTCAACGACGGCTGATCCTGAAAAAACCACGTTCGAATTTCGAAATCGATACTAATGGCGAATCGGTTTAAGGCATCAAGACCGAAGATACACGGAAATTCGAGGGTGGGGAGTACGTGAGCCTCAAGCACTTTAATTCGACCGCCTACTTCTATAGGTAACCTAACGTAACCCGAGCTCACAGCTGTCTGTCCCAGCGGGGTCTTGATCAACGCATTGGGGGACGTGAAAATAGGTAACCTTAAATGTTCTATTAAAGATAGTGTTGGCGTCCCTAGAAAAGTGCGCGAAGCACCACTGTCAACCAACGCTCCTACGGGTCGTCCGAGAATTCGAAGAGTTATGTACATCAGGGATAGCGTTCGGTTGGTTTGGTTCAACGTATCCTTACGGGGCGACGGGAGGGCCGACAGCTTCTCGTGAGCCACCTCGCCCCGGCTTAGTGGCTCGCCGACGAGTTTCCCCGACACGTGGGACAACGAGCGGTACCGACCACTCGATTGCCGCATCCTTTGCACGCGTAACTGCGTGCTTCCGAGGGTGGAAGGCACACGGGGCATTCCATTCGAGTTACGCCCGGGCGGCCACAGCGATAGCAGAACAACCGCCTTTCCTCCCGGCTCTCGTTGAATCGATGGCCAGGTTTCGAGCAGTTGTAGCAGGAGAAGCGCGGTAGTGGGGCGACGGTGTGATTCTGCGACGGTTCGGCTCTAGCGGTCCCCCTCTCCGGCTCCCGATGGGTTACGTTCAAAGCAGTCAAGTTGTCTTCTATCGAGGGGTAATCGCAACGGCAGCAGCGGGGCTGCATACTAGGTGGGGATGGAGCACCGTACCGATCATTTCCCCTCGCACACGAAGGATTCGTTACACGATCCGCCTCCCGCGGAGACTCATCAATACGGCGGCCGTGATTTCCTGCCATACTACGGAGTGACCCCTCTCGGCCCTCTGCGTAGCGAGCGTCAGCGTGTGCCGCACTCGCGTCCCCTTCTCCTAACCTTCTCTCTGAACAGGGGTAATCATAATCGCGGTTCGAAGGACGTTGTACGCACTCGGGTTCACGTTCGTAACGAGTGTTTAGATATCCTGGTTCATTATAGGAAATCAAATCGTGCTCTAGGAGATTTAGCTTAAAATCGTTCCCACGTGACGGTAGCCGGTAACGAGGGATCTCGCGGACATTCTTACTCGTTCGGTATCCAGATTCCGGCATTAGCGTGCTTTCAGCGGGTGGTGGGGGTTTATACGCGTTCACGATTCGAATAGATTTCTCTCGTCGAATGGAAATCATTTCTAGTTGACCCGAGTTACGAATGGCATCACGATCGATCAGCATCTGTAACCGCGGTAACGTATTCCGCAACGCCCGATCAATCATGGCACCGGTTGACATTGGCGGTATGACGCGTCCCATTATGGTACGGATGCACGTTAGGTAATCCGCGACCGATTCCGTAGCCCCCTGGGTTCGACGTTGAATATTTTCACGTAACGATTCTTGGAAGTCGGGGTCGCTAAATCGACGCTGCCACGCGCGTTCGAAACCTTCAAAATTAAGCCAATCCTTACGCGAAGCTCGAAACCATTGTAAGGCCACGCCTTCCAAGAAAAATGGCAAGCAACTCAATAAGGCGCTATCCGGCAACGGCACTATCTCGCGACCTTCGTTAAGCCTTGTTAAAAACGCGATTCCGTCCTCACCCGATCGGCCAGAAAACCTCAGTCCCCATCGTCGTATGATATCAAAGGCAGTTTGCACTGCCGGGGTACGCTCCTTATTATCACGGGACGGAAACCGGCGGTCCATAGAAGGATGTCGCGAATTCTCTCTAAATTTATCGCCAAAGTTATCCTAGATATCATTTCGGAAGTTATCCCTATAGTTATGGAAGTCGGTATCTTTACGGGCCGTATTCTCCCGAGCGTTCATACCGAACCTATGCCCTCTAATATCCAGGAAATTATCATCGATATCGCCTCTACTCTCGACCCGATGTTTTCCCCCGCACGGCCTATACGAGAAGTTAACCTGATCTTTCCCCTTTTCCCTTACTCCAGGGAAATTTAATGGAGCCGCGCGGCGCCGCGTCTCATCCGAATATTCTTCGTGATCATCCGACCGACCCCCATCTCTGTCATCTTCCTCTTCGTCGCGATCGATCGGCACTCGTGTACTGTTCGCGTGCGCGCCGTCAAAGAGATCCGTATCGTCTTCGATCGTTAATCCCGAACCCGGTATGGTCTGCGAAGGCACTGTGCCCCCGTGTTGCAAACGCGCCGCGGTGCTCAATCGTAACCGCAGCTCCTCGACCGTCCCTTCCGTCGACAGGAGTCGCCGAGACAATTCCCCTCGGACCTCCTCCGGTGTCAACTCGGAGGTCCAGTCGTTCACGTGTGACATGATTAATAGATACCACCCTATTCGCAAGCACAGTGGTCCCTTTACTCTACAATGATTGAGAGTTTCTTACGATTTATGACTGTTAGGATAAAGCTATTATTATTTTAATTTCACGCAAGGACAGTGAGCCGCCGAAAGTGCGAAATAACGGAAAATCCACGTCGTGTCAGCTGGAAGTGACAATGATGTGGGGGACTATAGATAACCAAATAATGACTATGTACGATGATATGATGCGTAGCCAAACAACATTTTAAACGCGTGACTAAGCGGTAAAGCAGGCACGGAAAGCAGCGGTATTCTCAGAAAGGAAAGAGAGTTCCTGTAAGGGACTTTATCGCGTACGATAGGCTCGCTCACCGCGGTTTCGGAATTCTGGGCTCTATATTAATTACCAAGCACAAAATAAAATGGTTTCTCTATAATTTGGGGTGACTCATATCTGAATCGGCACAACATGGTAAAATTTACCCCACATATCACATTTTCATAATAAGATATCAATTGTACAAATAATAATTAACATATACATCACAAATATGCACAATGTTTATAAGTAATGATCATAATATAAGACGTAATGACATGATTATCAATAATATAAATTTACGTTAACAGGCTGGAAATATCACCGACCAGCGTCTCAGCGAGCCCCATTTTTCCGATTACCGCACCAGTGTTCGCTCACACACATTCACATACAGCGCAGTATAACGCACTTAATTCTAAACAAACGTACTCGCAACTAATTAATATTTCCACTAACCGAACTCTGCAAATCGAAAGTATAACACAATTTTTAAATTAACCCTCAAAACTACAACTCTTTAACTCGCGATCGAAACTTAATTAATAACCGAATTTTTGACGCCCCAAGTTGGGCGCCAAATTTGTGACCCCCACCCCCGGACTTCATCTACGCCTCCGTCGTCGTCGCTCGTGGCCGCCTGCAAAAAACCGAACTTTCTGGGGGGCCACAAAAATCCGCACGGCGCGCCGGATGGTAAGAGAGGGCGCCAGCCGAGCCGAAGCTCGACAAATTTATGGGCGCGCCGTACGCGCTGGTGTGCCCGCTAGCTCAGCCCTGGGTTCCCGGCTCGGCAAGGGAGAGGGCGGTATTCTCTGGCGCAGACTAAAGATTACGCGACCACGGCCGACGAGAACGGTTCGCCACGTTCATCGCGCTCTCTCTCGCGCCCCAAATCCCGGACGCCACATTCTATTCGCGATTTCCAACTACGCGACGACCCACGATTCCCCGATACGCGACGACACGCGATTCCCCGACGGAGAGCTCGACAGAGACTTCCTAACACGATGCCCTGCGACGAACTCGACCGGGACTTTACGCACGCGGTGCCCGGCGACGAACTCTACCAGGACTTTCTAAATACGGTGCCCTGCGACGAACTCGACAGGGACTTCTCGCACGCGGTGCCTGGTGACGATCTCTACCAGGACTTTCTAAATACGGGGTGCCCGCCGACGAACTCGACAAGGACTTCTGAAGCGCGCTGCCTTGCGACGGACTCGGTCGGGACTTTCGCACGCGGTCGCGGCGCCCTGTGACGAACCCGTCGAGGAACCGTGCTCGCCTAATACGCACGCGCCCTCCCCAAAACGACACTACTATACCTACCCGAACTCATGCGAATCTCATACCGAAACTACACTGAACGGCGTTATACGACCCACACGAACTCTACCGAAACCGCCCAAATTGACGGATCCTACCCCTTCTCGGAAATCTGCGAAACCCGGACAAATCACCAAAATACGTCACCCGAAACCCACTCAACTGACCGCGTGAATTAACAAACCGATTACTTCCCGAATTCCCTAATTTAACAGTTTGCACTTTCGTTACTAAATTGAAACGGATTACCCGGACGCTATCGTTTACCGCGGACACTGGTATTCAAGTTAATGCACTCACACTTATACGCAACAATTTTTGTGTCTCCGTAGAGACAGTTATCCTCACGTACAAAAACATAACAAAAACATGGCACTACCTTCCGACAGTGCGAGATAGCCTTGGCCCCACCAGATTGCTCGTGAATCAGCAATCTAGGTAACTTAACCGCTCGGAGGGACCGGTCCAGTTAGCATCGCACGCATGGTCCTTTCCTTACCGACAGATCGGCAGGAGTATTACCCGAGAAAAACCTTCTTATTGCACAAAAAGTCCGCTCGTTAATTCATAAGATAGCGCCACCTCACAAGAGGGGCAAGATAACAGATAACCACAGTGTTCACTCTAACAGAGTGAAAAGATAACCAGGAAGTTCAAGGTACGATCGCTCACAAGAGCGATCCAGCGAACCAAGGTAAAATTAACGAGCTTGCGTTTTCGATCATAAGAAGCCACTCTATAAATTTAGAACGTCGACCATGCTAGTTAACGGCTCGCCAAGCCAACTGGAGATCGCGTCGCGGGCCGCGGATCAGAACCGGCGGCCATCTTGTCGGCGTCGCGGTGTGACGTCACAAAGCATCACGATCGGCGGAGTTTGCTTTTCACGCGTCGTATTCCCGTTTTCGTTACCGTCTTTCTTTTCGATCACCGGACACGCACTTTCGAGACGATAAAGGTAACCACACTAGATTCGATCGTACGTTCGCCAGAACCGCTAGTTATTTCTCCCGGATACCGAACGATCACCCAAGATAACCAAATGACGGCTTTTTCCTGAAGTCCTCGAAAGGACGAAGTTATCCTCTTACCGAAGCATCTCACAGAATTTTAAGAGAACGGTCTGCGATCACGTTTCCGATAGTTAACCCTACCGTCGCGCGTGGCCTTTGGGCTTCGTCTTTCCGAAAGTAACGAGAACGAACAAAAGCGTAAGATAACCATATTTTTCCCGAGTATGCCGAATAAAACAAAGAGTGATTACCACAGTCGCGTTAAAGGATCTAATCAAGATATTCTCCGCGAAAGAAAGATTCCCGGAAGATAACCCTAGAGAAATTCGCGGCCAAAGCAGAAGTTAACCGACGCACGATACGACCCGAAAACCCGACTCAGATAACCGAAGGCGATTCGCGTTTTTCACTTTCACTTTCACTCTCACCCGCGAAACGGCAACGGACAATCGGAAAAGCGCATTTTATTCAAACAGCCGTGAGCACAAAGAATCGAACTAATGGCGTACGGCAAGACTCCGTAGCCAAATACTATTTGCGCTCAGGGCTGTTGGTACCTTTTGATGACCAGGCGTACCTCTCGGCTCCAGGGCTGCTACCAGCGGACTGTCCCAACTCTTCCACGGACTGCCACGGACTGCTGCAGACTGCCACAGATTGCCGATCCGACGCGTCGGTTGAAATCGCGACGCTCGCGCCGCGCCGGCCGCCGTTTACCACCTCTCTAGCGCGATCGTGATGGTACGGAGAGCCCCGCGGCCCGTACGGGCACACGCGACTGGCCGTCCCCTCCCGGTACTCTTTTCTCATCCTTCTCGAATGTTCGCGAAGTTTCGGCCCCTCGCCCTCGCGTACCCTCTCCTTCGCGAACATTCCAGAATCTCCACGCGTCGCCCCCCCCCCCTGCACGCCCGCAATAAGCAGCGTGCTTGACGATATACCCTGGATGTTCAGGACTCGTACCTCTCGAAATCGACAACAAGGCCGTCCTTGAGCCGACTTCCAAATCAAAGCAAATAGAATACTCATGTTTACGCCTGAAATATTGATCGCATGCAATATATTATTTTCAGGAAATAATCAAAATAAAATTAAATACTGAATAATAACCCGAAGTATAGCTACCTTTATAATTATCAATTATTAATTTCTAAAACTACGAATTCTGTGTCTCAATTGTTGTCATATTAAAAATTAGCGCTTCTTCGGAGCAGTCCCCCCTCTAATGACAACATTTCCCCGTGGATAAAAGCCTCCCGGCAGATTCTTAACAAATATGAATCCTAATTTGTTGCCATATTAAAAATTAGCGTTTCTTCGGAGCAGTCCCCCCTATAATGGCAACATTTCCCCTTGGATAAAAGCCTCCCGGCAGATTCTTAACAAATGTGAATCCTAATTTGTTGCCGTATTAAAAATTAGAGCTTCTTCGGAGCAGTCCCCCCTATAATGGCAACTTTCCCCTTGGATAAAAGCCTCCCGGCAGATTCATAACAAATATCATTCAAAAAGAGCCGAATGACGTCATCACCAAAATAAATACTAGCGCTTCTTCGGAGCAGTCCCCCCTATAAGGTGATGAGATCATTTCGGAAATTGCACCCATACGAAATATTAGTGGTTCTTGAAGATAGCCCTGTAACGTGTTTTGCCACGTTACAATACGTAGATGATATTTTGACAGCTATCCCTACATATTTTGGGAACAAAATTCTGGACATTTTTAACAGTATGGTTAAAATTGGGGGAAAATTGAATAGAATTAAATTTACTCTTGAAATTGAAAAACAGAGATCTATTAATTTCTTAGACATGTCAATAATTAGAGGTAAAGATTATTTTATCATAACAGATTGGTTTCACAAAGAGACTTTTTCAGGTAGATATTTGAACTTTTTATCTCATCATCCTTTATCTTATAAAATTGGAGTTGTTTACGGTTTAATAGATAGAGCAATTAAATTATCGCATATTAAATTCAGGCAGAAAAATATTGAAATACTAAAAAATTTATTACGACATAATAATTTTCCTGAAGATATAATTATTGATTGTCTTAGAAAAAGGGTTCACAAAATTTATAATTTTCTTGATAATAAAAAAGAGGGTAAACCTTCGGAAAAGGCACCTCGTCCTAAAAAAACATGTTCTATTAGATTATCTAAATTCTAAATGGCAGATCGAATATGGAAAATCAAAATCTGAGAATATGCTTGATTCATTCAAAATTTGTTACTTTGGGGTTTTCGGAGTTGCTGTTTACGAATCCGTTGTCCAATTTTCGACATTCAAAATGGCGGACCGAATATGGCGGACCAAAATAAAAAATGTTGCTTGATTAACGTGAACCTCGACAGTTGGAAATTTTTGTGATTCTTACTCATGCATCCGTCACATTGATGAGATTCCAAATAATATTGATTTGAATTGAAATAAATTATACTTTTATTACTTTTTAATCTATAACTGGTGTAAAACGAATTCAAGCGGACTTAAGAATTGTCTACACTCCACTTTTAGATACAGCAAAACTTATGATAAAAATGCGATTGTTATCCAAGTGTTAGGTTTTTCGCGTTCAGCTCTCAAACAATGTTGCTACACTTCGTATTGTGACATCGTACAATGTTTAACACCGCAGTAACGAAGCCGAAAGTTTACAAATATATCTACGTACTATACTTTTTCAATATTTTAGGAGAGGAATTTATATAAATGATAAGTAGGTGCGTAAAGATAGTTTTGACGCCTGTTTAAATACGTAAACTACCTACAACTTTACGCACGACTATTCGCTTTACGAATCGGGAATGCGTAAAAGTGTACAGACATCAAATAGTAGATTTTGATACAGTATGCCGAAAGTGCGGCTTTACGCATCTAAAAAATGTTAAAAATACGTAAAGCCGCACTTAACGCACACTTGAATAAAAAATATTGTTCGACACATGTGCGAAAATGTTTTATGCACCAATGTGAATGCGGACCTCGCTTTCAGCTCTATCCTCACATTCGTAGAAAACTACTATGACACTCGAGGTTTACGCATACAATTAAAAAAAAATCAAATTTCCAAACTATATATACACGTTTATACGAAAGCCCCTCCGATGATTCATAATGGACAATTCAATAAAATCTCATGTAACTAATGACCGCTCCTTGATGATGGGTTCACCACTTTATTACGCCGGTACTGTCACTATATGAATTAATGTTGAAAATCGAGAATCTCGATGTAACTTCTCGGTCAATCGAGAAGCTCGCTTCATATCAGTAACCTAAACTCAAATCTCGACTGTCATAATTGAAAACAACAGACTTTCTCGCTCGTTTCTCGTATCATATCGCTCGAATGAATCACTAATCTGAACAGATTAAAACATCAATGAAAGATCAACATATTAGAGTTGTTTTTAAGCCATTTCATACAAATTTAGGAGGTATTAAACCTGGTAAAGACAAATTAGATAATTTATATCAAAGTTGTGTCGTTTACAAAATTAAATGTAATCAATGCAATACATTCTATATAGGTGAAACAGGATGATTACTAAGAGATCGAATTAACGAACATAACGCAATATTTATTTAAGTGATGATAAACTTACAGGACTAAGTAGACATAAATTATACACAGGACATGATTTTGATTATAAAAACGTTCAAATTTTAGCTACAGAAAGAAATTTTTGGAAGCGAAAACATTTGGAAAACTTTTTTATTAAAAAACATAGTAATAATACAGTAAATATAAGATTCGAACTTTCGAAACTTCCAGAAACATATTTTCCGTTACTTAATAATTAATATTTCCGTCATTTACACTTCACAGTATTCGATATATTTTTTTCAAAAACATCTCGTTGAATTTTCGTTAATTTTGAATTCAAGCCTTTCGCACATCTTTTCATTATTATTGTTCAGGGTTGAGCACTGGCAATGTTTACATTTTCGTCAGTCAGTTCGTTACCATCACGCGACTCATAGGTATTTCTACTTTTTTCTTGTATTCTTACTAAGTTTCGTTTTGAAACTTATTTTATTTTTTTATATTTTAGGTATTTCCACGTTTTTTGGTTCCATATTTTTCTTAAAACAAAAGTTTTTTAGTATACTTCTATTGAAGTTTTTATTCCATTCGGGAGTGTTTTCTTTTATTCTTGTCAAGGACTTATAGGTAAGAATATAAGTTTATAATTATTTATTTTTCTAAACTTTTCCTTTTTCAAAACTTACCAGTGTTCAATTCATGCATTTTTCACATGTCAAAAAAATTTCGATGTAATTCATCCATTCACTCGATAAAATGAAATTGTAAACTTTCTATATTATTGACTCAAATTTGTATATTTACTTACAGAATTATATGTTTTTTTCTGAAGAGGGTCATAAACTGTTGACCGAAACGTAAATTTATTTTTCTTATTTACATCCACATTTCTGCAACATTATTCTTATTTTGTACAACAGCAGTGTTAAGTTCGCACTTTCTTTTACGAAACTGTTAAAGGGGGCGATCTGGCTTCCTTATCAATTTTTTTAAGACTGGCATATTATTCTCATAACAAAATGCACTGAAAGTATCCAACGGTCCTAATAGTTATACATCGGAACCAATGTGCAAGAGACCATGAATATTGTAGGATACAAATTCTTCTCCATACAACAGTTCACATAATGAAACGTATTTTTCTAATGCAGCTTGACAGTACAGCAACATATTATCCGTCAAATTGGTAAAATTGAGAAGACGAATAGCACAGTGTAAAATTAAAAGGTGCTGATAGCGGTCATCGCCTATGATATTATGCAGAACACTAGGAGCTGTGTAGAGTAAAAATTGTCTGTACTCAGTTCCTTTGAAATTGTGAAATTCTGTTAATTTATTTGGTCGGCGATTAAAATCAGACGGATAATATGTTTTCAATGTTTCCATTCTTGAATCAAGAATATTGAGCTGCCGTCCACATAGTTTGTTACATCTATATTTTCCTGTGATGTGTGCGGTTAAAATCTTTTTCACGTTTCCTAAATATATCAAATGGAGACTTTCAAAAGGAACTCGAGATACCAATCCCAAGACATCAGCTAGTGGGCTTGGACCTTTATGATGATCTTCATCAATCATATTTTTATATTCTTCATCAGTTCTTAATGAATGCCCAGTTCCTGTGAAAACCATAACACCTAGCCGGTACTCGGAACGATGTCCTACTTTGCATTTTGAACATGCGGCTCCAGAAGTGTGCCCAAAATGATTTAATACAAATGCTCTTGCTCGTGCATCCGCAATGAAGCATCAAATATGTAACGGCAACAGCTTATTCTGAATCTTAAGTCTACCTTCTTCACGAATTTCTTGTAATTCAGTTATAAATGGTCTAAAAAATTCATTAGGATTTGCTGGTTTGTGATCACCTTAGTAAACTCCAATTATTACAGGCCTTGTATCGGAAATGTTATAAATTCTATATTGAATTGGCCAAAATTGTCCTTTTCCACTTTTATGAAGCGAAACACCATCTGTACTGAAATCTATTGTTATTTCATGTGGTAATAAGTTTGTGGGTATGTTATTCAATTTTTCCATTATAGTATTTTTAAAACCAAGATGTAAATATTCACCAGGGGACATATTTATAATGACATCATCAGCAATCGAGGTGGGAGTGTTTAATAGTGTTCTTAATCCTTTAATAAAAAATTCAAATTGAATGGGTGTTGTCTTAATCTTTGCAATAGATCATTTCCTTGACTCTGTGAAATATTATTATTCAAGAAAACATTTTTCAAAGCAGCCGAACACAACTTTTCACGATTTTCTACAATAATGTTACTTTCAAAGTTTACACCAAAATTATTTTCATTGCTTTTTTCTCCAACTTCAGTTTCCTTTATCCCTTCGTCATCCCTTTCATCTCCAACTTCAGTTTCCTGTACCCTAGCCTCTATCTCCTGATCCTCTCTTACCTCAACTATTTGTTCTAAATTATTCTGAGCATCATTATGCGCATCAATCTGGAAATCTACTATTTCCATATTCCTTCATCAAAATTGAATGATTGTGGCTCATCGTTATTACTTCTCGATTCAATTACTCTGTTGCATGCAATATTCATTAATCGTCGCCTCTTTTGTCTCGACCCGAGACTAGTAAATTGTTTAAATTTACCTGACATGCCTGCCAAACTATTGATTTAAAATAAAAACTACAAAATGAACAAACTATTAAATCATTTACTTATACCTTGATAGTCGATGAAGCCGAAAATACTCCTGTTTCTGATTTAACTGCACGTGGTACAAATAATATATGTACACCTTCACTGAAATGTAAAATCGTAATAAATAATAAGCTCTTGATTCTGTTGACTGTAAAATATATCTGATGTTTGCACTCTCAAAACCAAAGTTGAATTTCCAAAGAAAACATGGAACCTCAGTGGGTCGAGTATGTATGCGTGTAGATGGCGCGTTGATCGCATAAACGGCATTAAGCGCGCGTAAATGTAAAATGTACAACAAATAAATTATTAATTATTAATTTAATTATATAATTCAATAAACTACTATAATTACATAATTAATATATACATATTATACATTTCTAATATATGAAAAGATTACATTTTTAATAGACATACATATATGATGTATTTAGTGCTTTTTAAATGTAAAGATTTACATAACAAAAATACTTATAATATTCATTGAAACATAATATATCGTATATTAATATATTAGTATGCGATAAAATATATATTTTACATAAAAATAAAGTAGCGCTATTGTGCCTCATGTTCATGTCAGTAATGCACAAATCATTGTGAGTTCACGCTTGGGAGCAAATATCACTTCACACGTGAACTCAGTGTGATTTATACATGAGAGAGATGCTCGTGATGCACGGAACTGCCGATCATGAAGGCTGCACATATGATCTCATTTCGTGAATTCACGTCGTGAGCCCGCCGTGAGTCGCACTCTTTGTTATCTGGGTAGTGTTAATGCAAGAGGATGGTCGCTTGACCACTGTCCTCCTGAGGTGAAAGGAAATCCACTTGCGTCAAAAATATGACGCTTCTTGACGTAAAGTAGGCAATCCTCCTGCCGCAGAAAGATATTCCATTTCAAGGGAGAAGAAATCCGCTTGTGTCAAACGGATTTGTGGGAAGCGTGTGTGTATGTACATATGTGCGCTAATGACACTCGGTACCAGTGGCACCAGTATAGTAGAATTGAGTTTGATTTGCGTGTTCTTATTTCTGAAATCTTTTTTATTTTTATGGATTTTATCCTTTCATATTCAATGATACTAATATTATAAATACTACTTGCATGTATAGGATCGGTTACAAAAATAGCTCGAACAGATTAATCTCAAACCTAATTTTAGGTTATGCGGCCAAAATCAATTACAAACTTATCCTCATAGTGCATGAGTGTGACTTTTTTACTTATTGCGAAATAGTGTATGATTTTACTTTATTTTTGTCAGATTAACTCATGGTTAACCTGTCAAAAACATGTTAAATTAATAACATTTTCCACGTATCCTATGTTTCCCTTTGCATATAAATATTTCACAAATACCATATATATTTTTTAAAATGAAACGATTCGTAGTCTGTTAATTAAAATCTTTCTGAATCGTCCAAACATATAAAAATAAATATGTCAATTATAGTCATAAACATTAAAATTATATTAGACAGGAATCGTTGGTGCTGAAATAAAACGTCATCAAGATCATTGGTCATTCAATTAAAATGTATTTTATACTTTGAATTTTATAATCGAAGTCGTCATTAAAATCAAATCACACACATACCAACATCCTCGGTCGAACGCGAATATAAATAAAATAAGAGTCATCACAATAAAAATTAGTCATCGAGTCGTTGGTAAAGTGTGTGAAGTCAGTAGGTATATAAAATTATTAATATCGTCAACGACGGAATAATTTAACGCGGTAAAATAATTTAAACACGAAAACGCGGACACACATTCAATGCACACATCCACGCATACATACATATAGACATACATCAATATACATAAATATTTAGTTACACAACATCATAAATCAAACGGACATATTCATTATTACTTTTACACGGAACGGAAGAGAAAGAGGCTTACTTTTTCGTCTTCTTTTTTCTCTTCGGCGTCATTCCTCTTCTTGGTTTTCGGGTTGTCCTCCATCCGTCTGGTGATTTTGGATTTGGCTGCTGTCACTTCATGAACCTAGTTAGGTGTCGCACTCCCTCGCGACCACGAGGGAGAGGACTAGCAGCCTCTTTCTGGTACCCGGACGAACCGAGTGCCGTCGTCGATTTTTAGTTTATCCTCCTGGTTAATTTGTTGTCCTCGCCGCCTCCATTGGTACTCTTGAAGTTATTGCTGGCTGCAGAGGTGTGGGCCCACTTTTTATCCGGAGCAGGCAGGGTCTCCGTAATTGAGACAGCGAGAAGGAAGTCCAGGAAGAAGAGAGTCCAAATGCAGAGTCCAATATAAGAGAGAGTGAATACAAGAGAGATTGAGGGATACTTACCAGGTCTCATAATACCTCGGTAAGTATCCCTATGTCCATTCATGTCGCCGAGTTCCTTTTTTCATAAGAATCGGGACAAGAACTGTCAAACATTTGAATGTCATTGCTCGACTTGGGTTTGACAGCCCGCCCCTTATTTGAATTTGGAGCGCATGCGCCCCATTGCGGCGACACATGCGCTCCGAGCTTGGAACTCGGCCCGTTGTTGCCCACTTTTCAGGCTGCGCGGCCAGGGCGCCGTTGCCCCTCTTCTGCGCATGTAGAGGCGCACCAGCGCCAGCGCCATGTCATTGCGCGCGCATGTCCCTTGATGCGCGCTCGGATCCCACGTGGGCTTGGGATCCAAAATGGCCGACCGGCCGGAAAAAGCGCGCATCGCGTCCTTTATACCCTCTTCGTTATTTGGCTTTTTACGCACGTCCATACAAATATCGTAACGGCCCTCTTTCTCTCCGCCGCTCTTTCTCTTCCGCGCGGTCGAGTTAAATGGCTCGTTACAAAAACAAACATACTATGAATAAATTGCAAAAAATTGTACGTATAAGTATAGTACCTGTTATAACGATGACGAAATCAAGAAATAGTTCAACGTACACTTTGTACCATATCGTCTACTTGTAATTCGTTGTTCTTGCGCTGTGTTCTCTACTTGACTTATATATCCAGCTTTTTGCAGTTAATTCACAGTATATTTGTTTTAACCCATTAACGCCCAAAGCGTTTTTTTGCTTGAATTTCAATCGAGTATTTCGTATCAAAATTGAAGCTCCAAAAAATTGAAAGGTCTATGTCCTACTATTTTCAAGGTCGCTCTTGCAGATTCCGAGGTCAAAATGGAGTTTCAGCCATCAGAAATTCCAATATGGCGCCGAATTTGGAAAAAATTTCCAAAAAATTGTGAAATATTTATTTTTATCTATTTTTTCGAGCCATTAGAATACTGGGATTCTATTGAAACTGTGGACAAAGGTGGATAAAATACTTGAGTTTTAAGAAAAAATTTTACTATTATACCCCACATCATTCGACCTCAAAATAGCGTCCACAATGAAAATTTCTTTGAAAAATTTCTGGACGATCTAACTCAAAAACTACGAGATTTAAAAAAAAAAATGTTAAGAATGAAAAGTTCATCGAGAAATATAATGGAATTTTCTCAAATTTTTTTGATGACATTTTGAGAAATATTTTTCAAATTTTTTTCAATATTGTAATTTATTTACGAAAAATTTTGAAAAAAATATAGTGTTTTCTCTGATGAATTCTATGAGTTTTTTGTTCTTTGTAATCTTTTCAAGAAGTTGATAGTTTTCGAGGAAATGAATTTTAAATATTACAGTTCAGGATTTTTTATTCTCACAAACTAGTAACTTGAAAAAATTACAAAGAATAAAAAACTCTTAGAATTCATCAGAGAATACACTTTATTTTTTTCTGAATTTTTCGTCAATAAATTACAATATTGAAAAAAAAATTTGAAACAAAATTCCTCAAAATGTCATAAAAAAAATCTGAAAAATTTCACGATATTTCTCGGTGAATTCTAAGAACTTTTCATTCTTAGCATTTTTTTTTAAAAGCTCGTAGTTTTTGAGTTAGATTGTCCAGACATTTTTCAAAGAAATTTTTGTTGTTGACGCCATTTTGAGGTTGTTAGAATGATGTGCGGTATAATAGTAATTTTTTTTCTCAAAACTCAAGTATTTTATCCACCCTTGTCCATAGTTTCAATAGAATCCCAATATTCCAATGGCTCGAAAAAAATTTATAAGGATAAACATTTCCCAATTTTTTGGAAATTTGTTTCAAATTCGGCGCCATATCGGAATTCCTGATGGCTGAAACTCAATTTTGACCTCGGAATCTTGAAGAGTGACCTCGAAAACAGTAGGATATGGACGTTTCAATTTTTTGGAACTTTGATTTTGACACGAAATACTCGCTTGAAATTGAAGCCAAAAAATGTCTGCTTTGGGCGTTAATGGGTTAAGAAAAACTATTTATACAAAAAGAAACACATGCGGTACATTTCTATCATTTTTTTGTTGGAGGTGGAAATTGGTATACTTGTCTTGTTTATTACATTTATAAACGATTTTATATTTACATTGTAATAAAAAGCCATTATACAGAATGGAGTCCCATAATTTATTCCATTTCAAATTGTTAGTGGGTTCCCATCTCAAGGGGTTTAATTTGATGTAATAAAGAATTATAGAAATTTTTAACCGACATTAACTTGTGAAAGCTGTGAGATTAGAATTTTTGTATTTCTCAGTCTGAAATGATTGAAATATGATTTTATTTTACATAATTATGAGTGAGAAATATGTTGGGGATGTCTACTGACAAAAATCTGTTAGAAGACAACTGCATGAACATTTCTGGTTGAGTCGCTGAAGGGGTAATTTCGCAGCCCAATTTGGTCCCTGTTTTATTCTGCTTTTTGTAAGTTTACAAGTTACCTGACCTAATCCAAACAATTTTTTCTAGAAAAGTAAAAAAGTGGAGCGAATAGATGAAAAGGTCTAATGGACTGCGACAATATGCAGTTGGTTTCTATCAGACTTATATTACCCAGATAACAAAATGATATCGCAATGAAATCACGATGAATTCACGCGTGAGAAATTATATCACGGATGAATTCATGACCGCTGCGTAATGCGACGCGTATTGCGTCTCATAGTGAAATCACGCTCGTGATTTCACGTGAAATGCTTCTCATGATGAGCTCACTATGAGTCCTCGTGTGCGTAGGTGTAGAAAAATCTACCCATAAAATTTTTTAATAAATAATAGGAAATATTCTTTTGGTTAATACGAAAGAATTATAAAATAAAATAGATTATTATGTTCTGAAAGGATCATGGGGACTTCAATTACGATATGTGTCATTATAATTTATTCTGAATGGAATGGGCTTTATAGTCGTGAATTGCAACTTAACCTCAAACTGACAAATCAGTAATTATACATTCTGTTATGTACTTTGGTGTTGTCCAGATCTACTGAATTTTGCTTTTTATGTTTGAAAGGTATGTGATGTCATTTTACCATCGTACAACTTTGATATGGACGATAATGTAAACGAAAAAAAAACGAACTTAAGTTGAATTTACAACTATGAATCCGGGCCTAAAAAAATATGTTCAAGCAATAATAAAAGTTTAATTGTCACTTCCTTCTAGGAATAAATAACTTTCATTTACTTTGTTAATAAATAAATACAAGAAAACGCAATACAGCGTGTGTCACTCATGTGGGTTCACACAAAATGTGTAATGTTGCTGGTAAATGCCGGGCGACATTTTCGTGTAGGTGGCGCCCCGCTCGAAGAGAGAAGACAGATAACGGGGCTCAAGTAATGCACCTGTGCGCATGCGCATGTCACTCAGATGCGAATGACGATGAACTCACAATGCGCATCACGCGTGAATTCACTGTGATTCGGAGGTGAGAGACGTGCATGTGCAGCACGGAGCTGCCTATCATGAAGGCTGCACAATGACATCATATCGTGAATTCACGTCGTGAGCCCATCGTGAGTCGCACCCAATGTTATCTGGATAGTAGAGGTCTCAAACATATATCTACAGATGCGTATAGATGAATATATCAAAATTATATAAGAAACATTGATTAACTGTAAATGCATGTAATTTAAATGAATTGATTCTACTAACACAATGTGCTTAGAAGTTATTTCATTATTTATTATAACTATAAATGTTATGTCGATAGTCCTCATTAATACATTGACTCCGATAAGATCAGATATAGCTTCAGCTACAAAATATAATAAAACTATCTTACTAATCAAGAAACGAGTTATGGTGAATATATCAAAATTATTGTAAGAAGCGTAATTTACGCGTCTAATTATTTATATTTAATTTTTCATTTGATGTATGTAACTTAAAGCATAGATGACCTACAAGATTTATAGAGATGATTAGACTTAGTGATATTTACATTCGTGAATAGGTTACGTTGATATTCTATACGCGTTAATCTTAAATTTATTTTTTATTGAGTTTATTTAGGAACTGCGTTAATATTTTTTATAACTACAAAAATTTAATCGGTTATCATAAGTATATGTAAACTCTGAATCGAGACTATATTTATCCAGTAATGGTAATAAATCAGTCTTGTAATGGCAGCTGAAATAAACTAAATCAGTCTTTATAATGTAAGCTTTATAATTGCAAGAACTGTCAAAACTACATCTATGCAAACTGAATTAAAAATAAATACAGCAGAATTGTCAATTCACTATTAACATAATTCCAAATTAGGTTACAAAAGATGTAATATAAATTTAAATATAATTTTAATACTGAAAAATATATTGAAATATTGAAATGTTTAATCGTCTCTATAATATTTGATGAAACATATTCTATTCTACACAGGGAACATTCGACATAAGATTTATAACTGAAGAAATATCACAATAACTATCAAGCCTCTTGAGTAAAAATAATTATATGTGCATTAGCGTTGATTCAATATTAACTTACCGTATATTCGAAATTCGGTATAGAAAATTGTAATTATCTCTATACTCTATAAAAGTTACAGGAACATACACTATTCTTTCTGTCACAGTCATTCTAAGCGCACAAATTGAACTTAATCCAGATGATAATTGCGCTACATTCACATATTTATATTTTGCACAAGTTAAAAATAATATATTCCTTGTAAATGTAACTTATTAGGATAATAAATGGGATACTGTATTGGGTTATTTGACAGGTTATGTTTGCAAATAATGGTTTCAGTTATAACCTGTCAAAATAACTAAAATAGTTACACTCACACACTAATATATTTCATAAATGTTTTTATTTCTTGTGTAATAGGAATAGCCACATAAACTTTAACCGCATAAAATTGAATATTTCGATCAGATTAACAGATATGGGGCATTCCATGTGGCATCGCCAACGTTTCGGAGTCAAGTTTCAGAACTTATTCAAAATTGAACTGCGTTTAGAATGCGTAAAGATAAGCATATCCTGTAAATTTCAGCACAAAATATTACTTTGTTCCAAAGTTATTGATAAAAGTGTAAACGACAAAAATGAAATTTACCATTTTTTAAACGGCGATATCTCGAAAACTATCATTCAGAGAAAAAAAATGTTTAATTCGAAAATGTGCAGAAATGTCTAAATGTTGCAGTGGTGTGAATGATATAAACAAAATATTATTGTTTATTACAAATTTTTAAGATTATTTTGTTGTAACTCAATCTTCACAAGATATGCCATCTTTTTTCTTCTTGTGACATAAACAAATGTTGTTCGCAAAAGTGTTTTCTTTAACTTCGCAAAGTTTCAGTTTGTCATCTTTGAAACTGGCTTTGTAATGTAAAGAAAACCGAGTGAAAATTGGGTTATAACAAAATAATCTTGAAAATTTGTTATAAACAATAATGTTTGGTTTATCATTCTCACCAGTGCAAAGTTTACACATTTCTGCACATTTTCGAATTAAACATTTTTTTTCTCTGAATTATAGTTTTCGAGATATCGCCGTTTAAAAAATGGTACATTTTATTTTTGTCGTTTTTTTTAATAAATTTACAGGATATGCTCATCTTTACGCATTCTAAACGTAGTTCAATTTTGAATAAGTTCTGAAACTTGACTCCGAAACGTTGGCGATTTCACATGGAATGCCCCATATGTTCACCTCCTCCCGAACGGCAGGTTCCTTCATACAGGAGATATGTATATACTGCAATGGGTTTGGCCCAGTGCTCTGAGATGCAGGGGGCGATAGGAGAGGAAATCGCCAGCGTGCTACCCCTTCCACCGGCCCACCCCTCCGAATACTCTCTGCTGTAATATTAGATTTTTTCACTTCACCATTTCATTGTATATTTATCACAATTATCAGTGGTATTTTTGTGTGCAATGATTCTCGTTGTAAAAATTACAGTTTTATTGTAATATTACATATTTACTGTACAAACCTATGAAAATCGCTGAAAAATTACAACAAATGTGTAATTTGACCACGAAAATCACAGTAAACAATTACATTCATGAAATGTAATTTTACTTCAGACTTTTTTCAGTGCGTATATTGTTAATTTGAATTCGTTATATTCTGCTTAGGAGTTCAAATGTGAAGATTCATAGTGAAAGGACGCCTTTAAAGATATAAACAACTGTTACTTCATCGTTCTATATTTTTCACTACTTTATACTTTCATTTACATATCGACAAATATGTAAAGAATTATATTTAATGTCGATTCGTGCAAAAATATTAATTTTTTTATTGCATATTTATTCATAAATGAATAAAAACGTTCAACTTCATGCAGCGGGGCTGCCGTGACGTTTGAATACCGGCTATGTCGCGGGAATGCGGCCAGCCAATGAGCGGCCAGTTCATACGAGCAAGCTCGAGATCCGCGACTGTTTCGCAGAGAGCATTCGGAGGGGTGGGCCGACGGAAGGGGTAGCACGCTGGCGATTTCCTCTCCTATCGCCTCCTGCATCTCAGAGCACTTGGTTTGGCCTAGCGAAAAAAAGATACGCGACCGAAAATTTTCCACTATGGCGGAGAGAGCCTGAATACGCCCGAAGCCATAGCCCGAAGACCGAGCTGCAACGGTGGCGGGAAACACGATACACCTTACATACAGGGTCATCAAAAGTATCGGACCCCCCTAATATCTTCAGTTAGAATGCACTTAGGAGAAAATGTCCAATAGCAAAGTTGTATGGTTTCAAGCGGGGAGTAAGATGATGACCTTGACTTTGACCTTGACCATGTCCTTCAAGGTCATTTCAAGGTCAATCTTATTTTTTAAATAGAACCCCCTACATTTTATTGCATATTCTTATAGCTTATCTCGAGAGCTTTCCAAAACACTATAATAAAATATTTTTTTATTAAGTACTTTTTGAGTTATAAAGGTTTGAAGTTAACAATTTTTTGACACAAAATGTACAATATCTTGTAAAATATTATTTAGTTTTCAGTAATCATAACCTTAATAATTTTGTGCGCGGAATAATGAGACCAATTATTTGGCTTAAAGAAAATACATTAATCGGATCCCCCTAATATTTTCAGTAAGAATGCATTTTGGAAAAATGTCCAATAGCAAAGTATTGTACGGCTTCAACCAATTATGCTAATAGGCTCTGGCGAAAAACTGCCCGAACGTAATCGCGAGAAGCTGCTCGAATGCGTGATTTCCGAAGGCGTTAGCGGGAATCTGACCGAAAGCGTTGGCCAATATTTATTCTCTCACTCTCGCAGGCACCAATGTACGAGCTCTTGAGCAAACAATACGGATCACTGATTTGAAACTTTGATGCAGTGCTGTCTTCTTCTTAGCGAGCAGCAGTCACCTCGTGGACGAAAATGAACAGCCTCAAAAATTTTTTCTATAACAAAAGAAACCATTGCGCTTCAATTGATTATCCCAAACATCTTCATTTTGTTTCCAATAGCCCAGAAATTTTTCGTAAATATTATTAATTGATCTATTAGATTTTCAGTTGCTCAACGAGCTTTTTGCTAGTGCTGGTTAAAATAAACAAATCGATAGTTGGACCAACACTTAATAATTAGTATTTTTCTCTACTTAATTATCTAGATCAATTTCCTATCACTTACCTGATTAATTCTTCTTCGCTCTAATTAAGAATAGCGGAGCTTTCTGAAAGAGATCCAATAACACTGTTAATGATGCGAGGGTGGGGAGATCAACAAAGAGGGTATAAAACAGTAACGTGATTATTTAATGAAAATTTTCGGAATGAAAATAATAGGATCTCCAAAAGTACTGTAATCCGTCACACCTCTCTTGAAGCAGCGGCAGGTTGTACTAATGTGGATCCAAAAAGTGGCAAAGTAGAGTTCTCAGAAATGATCTGTAGATTCCAAATTTCAAAACCCGAAAATTGTACCTGATCCTATTTTCGAGATATTAGGATATATGTATATACACTGGACGGCTTATATGGATTTAAAAAGAAATTTTAGTCAAATATTAATTTTTGATATTTTTCTATGTAATGAAGCCAAGTTTTCTTAATTATTCTCGGTTAATATACGTTAGATTTTATTTCTGACCCATTATTATACATATTATTATTTGTAGTAAATGACAGCATGACAGCATAAACCAATAGGTTGTTACAGAGAAATGAATCTTCAAAGTCGAAACTCATGAATCTCAGTGAAATGGTTACGGAACTTGCCGCTAGATGTAGTCGTGGCTTACGTCCCTCTTTTCCATATCCATTATAGAAGTGGGTTTCAGTTTAGTACGTAAGGAGCTTGACTGAAACTCTCCAACATCATTATTCGTTATAGTATAATTCGAACATTTAATGTTGATTTTATATAGAAGATTCATTTCTTGTTACGATTGCCACAACTTGATTTACGTTAAAAAGTTAACCATAGTTCTTTTTTGTGTTCAAATTATTCGAGCTAGACGACTTATGCGGTAGAGAACATATTTGCCATTTGTCGGTCCTTCTAAATGCGTAATAATGGACAATACAAAACAATGTTCTCATTCTGAAAATAGAAAAAAAGTCTGCGGGCCTTGCGGTAAAAAGTGTTCTTTTGGCAAAATAAAACCAGATAAATTTCTTATAAATGAAAAAACTGAAACGTTGATAAAGAAATTTATAAGGGACGATTATGATTTGAATAACGAAAAATGTCCCTTAAGCATTTGCAGAACTTGCTATCTCACTCTATGCGATGCAGATAACAAAATTTTCAAAAGACCTATTCAAGTCATGCCACAGTACAATAGTATAATTTTATCTAAAAATACTCGCACAACTGTTGACTTATGTAATTGTTATACAGGGTGATCCAAAAGTCCCGGAACAGCAAAATATCTCAGCGGGAGTGCATTTTCGGGGAAAATGTTTTAGACAAAAGTTTAAGGATTTTTCCCTGGCTATTTAATGGCGATATTGAATTTGACCTTGAAGGTTATTTCAAGGTCAAGTTAATTTTTTTAAATGGGAACCCCTATTTTTTTTTCACGGATTCGGAAAGAGCACAAAATTTTACGTCCGAATATGCTATGGCCGTTTTGTTCGGCAAGGTCATTTCAAGGTGAAACTTAAAACTCCTGTGACGGCGAAATATCTCAGAGGGTGTGCATTTCTTTGGAAATTGTTTCAGACTAAAATTTAAGGATTTTTCCCGGGCTATTTAATGGTAACACAGAATTTGACCTTCAACATAACCTTCAAGGTTATTTCAAGGTCAAGTTTTTTTTTTTTTTAATGAAAACTGCTATTTTTTTTCACGGATTCGGAAAGAGCACAAAATTTTACGTCCGAATATACTATGGCCGTTTTTTTCGGCAAGGTCATTTCAAGGCCAAACTTAAAACTCCCGGAACAGCGAATTAACTCAGCAAGAGGTCATTTTCGGGTAAAATGTTTCAGACAAAAGTTTCAGGATTTTTTCCGGGATATTTAATGCTAGCATAAAATTTGACCTTGAAAATTACCTTGAAGATTATTCTCAGGTCAAGATTATTTTTTTTTTTAATTGGAACCCCGTTTCATTTTCTTAATGAAGTTATGAGGATCTTCCGGTATTGAGAGTGGTTAAATTCATTTTGTTCAGTCGATGCTATTACTGGACGATCTGCTCTAGGGAGATCCTTTACAGTGCCGTAAACTTCGAAACAATTTATTGTTCTGCCAAAAGTCGATTTAGGAATCAGTTCCTGTCCCTCGCTTGTCCTCTAATTTTGTCAATAGAATAATAAACTGTTTAAAAAAAGTGTATACATACATCTTACGCAACACTTGTGCAAAGTGAACTTGGGCGCGCGAACAGCGACAGAGAGCACGAGTCACCGGCGAAGTAAATAAACAAAATACATTCACATTGAATTTATACATACGTGTACAGTCTTATAAGGTTACATTTTGGTCTTAACTTTATCGTTTTGTGAGATACATGGATTTCCTATCTAAACGCCTTTCCTATCTAAACGTATTAAGCATCATTTCAGTAACAAAATACATACGTATATTTCGTACAAAGAGCAATGGCTGCGCTAAGTGAACAAGAAAGAATAACCATTCTCATGATGAGAGGCTGGGGTGATAACCAGCGATCTTTAGAGAATGTGCGAACCTTATTTAACGCATCATTTAGAGAAGGACGAGAACCGATTTCTAAATCTACTGTTAGCAGAACAATAAATCGTTTTGAAGTTCACGGTACTGTGAAGGATCTCCCAAGAGCAGGTCGTCCAGTAACAGCATCAACTGAAGAAAATGAGTTGAATGTCGCGCTGTCAATAACGGAAGATCCTCATACTTCCATCAGGAAAGTTAAACAGCAGCACGACTTATGTTACGGAACAGTACAACGGATCTTAACTAAAAACTTAAAATTTCACCCATACAAAGTTAGACTCGTACAACAATTGAATGAAGACGATCCTGATAGACGCCTACAGTTTGCGGAATTAATGATGAATCGAATAGATGCTGATGCCGGTTTCTTGAATCGCATCGTATTTTCTGATGAAGCTACATTCTTCTTAAATGGGGCAATCAATAGACATAACATGTCTTATTGGAGTGAAACCAATCCTAATTGGATGGTCGATAGTCGTTCTACTCAATATCCTGAAAAAGTAAACGTATGGGCAGGTATTATAAACAATGCGGTAGTTGGGCCCTTCTTCATCGAGGGTACCCTTACTGGTCAAAAATACCACGATATGTTGATGGACGACATCATCCCTGCTATTCAGGTTATTTTAGGCGAGGATTTCGATCAGACTTGGTTTCAGCAAGATGGTGCAGCACCCCATTATGCAACAGATGTTCGCAATTATTTGAGTGATGTATTCGCAGAACGGTGGATAGGTCGAAGGGGTGTAATAGAATGGCCACCAAGATCTCCGGATCTTACGCCCCTTAACTATTTTCTATGGGGTTATCTCAAAGATAGAGTGTATCGAACGAAACCGGTGAATATTGAGGAAGTAAAACATCGAATACGGGATGAGATCGCGGCTATAGAACCAGATATGATTAAAAAAGTCGTATCGACTTCTTATAATCGCTTGGGATATTGCCAAGAAGTTCATGGCAATCACTTTGAGCATAAGCTTTAGTAAGATACATAATTTCATCAAAATCTTAGTATACCCATCTTGCCTTAACTGTCTGGGGACACCCACACACACGCACACGCACAGGTGACGGCGAGGGGAACCACCTGAACAAAGCACCCCGAAGAGGTGTAAACCCGACCGTGCTACCTCCACGCGGTACATCTTGGGTAATGCTAAAGCCGGCGGTAGCATTGGAAACAATGTAAAAATGTTACCCATACATACGGTATTTATAAACGTATCGGATGTAAAAAAAAAATGTATATTTTTATCCGGGAACAATGATAATGCATTGCACTCTGGAAACTCTGGAAACATTACGAAAATGAAACGGGGTTCCAATTAAAAAAAAATAGTCTTGAGCTTAGAATAAGCCTCAAGGTAATTTTCAAGGTTAAATTCAATGGTGCCTCTTGCTGAGTTAATTCGCTGTTCCGGGAGTTTTAAGTTTGGCCTTGAAATGACATTGCCGAAAAAAACGGCCATAGCATATTTGGACGTACAATTTTGTGCTCTCTCCGAATCCGTGAAAAAAAATAGCAGTTTCCATTAAAAAAAACAAACTTGACCTTGAAATAACCTTCAAGGTCATGTTCAAGGTCAAATTCTGTGCTACCATTAAATATCCCAGGAAAAATCCTTAAACTTTTGTCTGAAACAATTTCCAAAGAAATGCACACCCTCTGAGATATTTTGCCGTTACGGGAGTTTTAAGTTTCACCTGGAAATGACCTTGCCGGAAAAATCGATCATATCATACTCGGACGTAGAATTTCCCGCTCTTTCAGAATCCATGAAAAAAAATAGGGGTTCCCATTTAAAAAAATTAACTTGACCTTGAAATAACCTTCAAGGTCATGTTCAAGGTCAAATTCAATATCGCCATTAAATAGCCAGGGAAAAATCCTTAAACTTTTGTCTGAAACATTTTCCTCGAAAATGCACTCCCGCTGAGATATTTTGCTGTTCCGGGACTTTTGGATCACCCTGTATATGTCTAACGGGCAGATATAAAGGTCATGCGAAAGTTGTCACGAGTAAGGTTTGTAAACGGAATTTAAACAATGTGATCGGTACAAGTAACGGTCTTTATGGATCCTCCAATATAGTTCAACTTCCAAAAAAAGCAAAACAGAAAAAGGGAAAAGATACAAAAAAAGTATGTAAAGTGTGCTTACAAGAAATCGGAAAAGGTAAGAGACATCCATGTAACAATGTTGAAAACCACGTTTCTGATGTAATTAAAACTCTTTCCGAAAAGACATAAAAAAAAATTGCGTCTACTATTATTAAAAGAAAAATCGATTCTGAACATAATGCAAATCGTCATATTAAAGATGAAGTAATTGAGTTAAGTACGAAAGGTTCAAAAATGAAAGTTATCGTCAATCCATCTGAAAAAAAAGATATTACATTCAGTGAAGAGCATCTGGATAATTTACGAGTGAATCTTGGTGTCTCCAGTCAAAAAATGAAAAAGATTACTAACTTTTTGAGGTCAAATGTTGGGAGAAAATCAGTACCAGTTAATTATTCTAAGCACATGTCAGAAAAATCAAAACTTGTAGAAGATGTATATAAAAAGGAAAAATACGTATTCGAATGTGACGGTAAAAATAAATAAGAAAGACCTGTAGTGTATGCAGATGCGGAAGAGCTTGTTGATGCAATTGTTACGGAAAGAAAATTTGAAGGGATCGTTTGTATTAAAGTAATGGCTGACGGGGGTCGCGGATTTTTTAAAATTTCGTTATCAATATTTCAAGAAAATTCAGATTATAGTGATTCTGACGAAGATTCATCATTTCAGGATAAAAATAAAAGAAGTCTATACTCCGAGGGTGGTAGCTTAAGTAAAAAAGCGAAATTGATGAGCGTCAGACGCGTCGTATTACTGTGCATCGTTCCCCCAATTAGTGAAACATATGAAAATGTACGAATTTTGTTTGATCTCACTAAAATAAATAGTATACCGTTCAAATTCGTTTCAGATTTTAAATTGCTGCTTATAATAAATGGGCAACAAACCGCGTCAGCAATGTTTCCTTGTCCTTATTGTTTTGTTTCTCTTAAGGATCTCAAAGAAAATAAGGGATCTAGGCAGTTACATAAAAACGGCACAGCTCACTGTAGTAATTCAAATGCAGATGATTTTGAAAGTAACGTCATGAGATTAAAATCATACGGAGATTTGAGACAAGATTACCAAAAATTCAGTCTTAGTGGTAAAAATATGAAATACAGCCAAGAGTGTCACAGCACTATTAATCCCCCTCTATTCATCGAAAATGATGAGTGCTAGAAAAATGCGTGATTCCCGAATTACATATTTTAACAGGTTTCGTTAATCACATTTTTTGGAAGGGATTAGTACCTCTTTTGGGAAAGGATAAAGCTCTAATATGGCCAAAAAAATTAAATCTGATTTCTAAAAACTACCACGGAGATTGTTTTGAAGGCAACGCATGTAAAAAACTGTTGAAGAATGCTCATAAACTAAAAGATCCTGAAATTTATGAAAAAGTTGGATATTTTAAAATTATACCTTACTTTAATGTCTTTGTATCTATGAATAAAGTTGTCGATTGCAGTTTTACATCTGGAAAAGCAGGACCAGAATTGGATTCATATTTAGATGAGCTGAATAATGCTTTAGATTCTTTGTACGCAATTGAAGACTTATCTGTAACCCTAAAAATACATGTTTTAAAATTACACGTTAAAAAATGTCTTCAATTCATAGAACATAATATAACGGACTGGGATACTGGTCCGAACAAAGTGGAGAGTCGCTTCACCACGCATTCGCACAAACTTGGGAAAGATATAAAATTAATACAATCGGTGATGAGTTATATATAAAACAACTTTTCAAAGCACTTATAGAATTTTCATCACTGAATATTTAATAATCATTTTTATTTTATGCGGCATTTTTATCACTGCAATTTTCATTTTTATCCGTAGCAAAAATTTCTTTAATTTCCACTTTTATAAATTAAAACTTCAAAATTTCACAAAAAAATAATAAAAATACAAAAATATTAAAAAAAAAAGTAAAAAAGTAAAAAAAAAATAAAAAAAAAAGAAACCAGATAGCTGCTACGTCCACGTCGTTGGTTTTGGGTAACGCTAAAAGTGGCTCGCATTCATAGAAACAAGGTAAAAAAAAAGTGTATTGACAATTTATATGACAACTGCTTAAATGAATGTGGAAAGGAATAAAACCCCTATTGAAACTACAGTTGAAATTATTGAAACTAATAATTTATATAGGAATCGTGTTATGCATATATAAATAGAAATCTTGAAAATAGGATCAGGTACGATTTTCGGGCTTTGAAATTTGGAATCTACAGATCATTTCTGAAAACTCTACTTTGCCACTTTTTGTATCCACATTACTACAACCTGCCGCTGCTTCAAGAGAGGTGTGCCGTACTATTCAACGTTTCGAGGCCATTGGTAGCGCTAAAAGCCGCCCAAAATCTGGTAGACCTAAAACAGCAACAAATAATGATAAGGCATTAGATGTTTTACAGTCTTTCGTTGAAGATCCCCATATTTCCATCAATCGCGTTGCACAAGAACACGAAATCGGTCATGCATCTGTCAGTAAAATTCTGAAATTGAATAAATGGCATCCATACAAACTCCATTTGGTCCAAGAGTTGTCCGAAGACGATTTTGATAGACGCATCGAATTTTGTGATCTTATGATGGAGATGATTATCGACGATCCTCTATTACTTGATAATATTGTTTTCTCTGATGAGGCAACATTTGAACTGACTGGAAATGTATATAGACACAATTGTAGATACTGGAGTGACGTTAATCCTCACTGGAAAAGAGACAATCATACTCAATATCCACAAAAAGTTAAAGTATGGGCTGGTATTCTTAATGGTAGACCAGTTGGCCCTTTCTTCATTGAAGGCAATTTGACAGCACAAGTATACCTAGTCATGCTTCGCGAACAAATTGTTCCAGCTATTCGAGACATAGCTGGTGGAAATATGGATGAAATTTATTTCCAACAGGATGGAGCTTCACCTCATTATGGTGTCATTGTCCGTCAATATTTGAACGAGGTCTTTCAGGATGTACCTGAAGTTCTGAACGTTCAAGTGAACGGTTCGGCAGGGCCGGCTCACCGACGAAAGTCAACATTTAGGGTGCCATAGGCCCCCCGTCTTTTTTCTATAACTATTAGAAATATTTAAAAGCAATTTCGAGATGGGAAAAAGTTATTAATAATCGGTAATTATGCGTGGGCGCGGCGTATATTGGTCGTTTAATGGTCGAATTGAACCTTTTGATTAATATATTTTCGAAATTTTTTAATTTCTATTTGTTTAAATATGTTATTAGTTGTATATGAACGGAATTTCGAGCCGCGCACTCGCTCGGATCATGGCAAAAAGTTATTAACAATGGGACATTATACGTGCGCGCGGGGTATATTGGTCGTTTAATGGTCGATTTGAACCTTTTGATTAATATATTTTCGAAATTTTTTAATTTCTATTTGTTTAAATATATTATTAGTAATGTATGAACAGAATTTCGAGCTGCGCACTCGAACGGATCATGGCAAAAAGTTATTAACAATGGGGAATTATAAGTGCGCGCGGGGTATATTGGTCGTTTAATGGTCAATTTGAACCTTTTGATCAATATATTTTCGAAATTTTTTAATTTCTATTGGTTTAAATATATTATTAGTAATGTATGAACGGAATTTCGAGCCGCGCACTCGCTCGGATCATGGCAAAAAGTTATTAATAATGGGACATTATACGTGCGCGCCGGGTATATTGGTCGTTTAATGGTCGATTTGAACCTTTTGATTAATATATTTTCCAAATTTTTTAATTTCTAATTGTTTAAATATGTTATTAGTTGTATATGAACGGAATTTCAAGCTGCGCACCCGATCGGATCATGGCAAAAAGTTATTAATAATCGGTAATTATGCGTGCGCGCGGCGTATATTGGTCGTTTAATGGTCGATTTGAACCTTTTGATTAATATATTTTCTAAATTTTTTAATTTCTAATTGTTTAAATATATTATTAGTAATGTATGAACGGAATTTCGAGCTGCGCACCCGACCGGATCGTGGCAAAAAGTTATTAATAATCCGTACTTATGCGTGCGCGCGGGGTATATTGGTCGTTTAATGGTCGATTTGAATCTTTTGATTAATATATTTTGGAAATTTTTTAATTTCTATTTGTTTAAATATATTATTAGTAAGGTATGAACGGTATTTCGAGCCGCGCACTCGCTCGGATCATGGCAAAAAGTTATTAACAATGGGGAATTATAAGTGCGCGCGGGGTATATTGGTCGTTTAATGGTCAATTTGAACCTTTTGATTAATATATTTTCTAAATTTTTTAATTTCTATTTGTTTAAATATATTATTAGTAATGTATGAACGGAATTTCGAGCTGCGCACCCGACCGGATCGTGGCAAAAAGTTATTAATAATCGGTAATTATGCGTGCGCGCGGCGTATATTGGTCGTTTAATGGTCGATTTGAACCTTTTGATTAATATATTTTCGAAATTTTTTAATTTCTAATTGTTTAAATATATTATTAGTAATGTATGAACGGAATTTCGAGCTGCGCACCCGACCGGATCGTGGCAAAAAGTTATTAATAATCCGTACTTATGCGTGCGCGCGGGGTATATTGGTCGTTTAATGGTCGATTTGAATCTTTTGATTAATATATTTTGGAAATTTTTTAATTTCTATTTGTTTAAATATATTATTAGTAAGGTATGAACGGAATTTCGAGCCGCGCACTCGCTCGGATCATGGCAAAAAGTTATTAACAATGGGGAATTATAAGTGCGCGCGGGGTATATTGGTCGTTTAATGGTCAATTTGAACCATTTGATTAATATATTTTGGAAATTATTTATTTTCGAATTGTTTAAATATGTTATTAGTTGAACTGAATTTCTCGAACGGATCTTGTCAAAATGTTATTAACAATCGGTTTACATTTGGTCTGAGTTTTCCATGAGATTTTGCGAGATAATCTGCCCGGCGCCAGAGCCACCTACCTGGAGCTTTGGTTGTTCTATGGGTGCAATATTGCGACGATGGGGTCGCCATAATCAGCTTACACGGAAGAAAATTCCTAGAAAAGTAAAAAATCCCATGTCTATGATTCGTATTATTCGTTTGTGACGTTTTCTGTGGGACCCTCTGGAATATCCAGCGGGTGTCTTGTAAAAGATCTCAAGTGAACGCGATGAATTAATTAGTTTCTATTTGTTTTAATTGTTTATGATAATTATATTATTTATATTAAATATATTAGAAATTTACATTTGGTCTGAGTTTTCTATGTTTTTAAATTTTTCGAGATAATCTGTCCGGCGCCAGAGGGTAGGGAACGTACGTGGGTGCAAAACGGCGCCTATGGGGGCGCCATAATGAGCTTACACGTTCACGTTACGTTCATACATTACTAATAATATATTTAAACAAATAGAAATTAAAAAAATTTGAAAATATATTAATCAAAAGGTTCAAATCGACCATTAAACAACCAATATACCCCGCGCGCACGTATAATTCCCCATTGTTAATAACTTTTTTCCATGATCCGAGCGAGTGCGCGGCTCGAAATTCCGTTCATATACAACTAATAATATATTTAAACAAATAGAAATTAAAAAATTTCGAAAATATATTAATCAAAAAGTTCAAATCGACCATTAACCAACCAATATACCCCTCGCGCACGTATAATTCCCCATTGTTAATAACTTTTTGCCATGATCCGAGCGAGTGCGCCGCTCGAAATTCCGTTCATATACAACTAATAACATATTTAAACAAATAGAAATTAAAAAATTTCGAAAATATATTAATCAAAAGGTTCAAAGCGACCATTAAACGACCAATATACCCCGCGCGCACGCATAAGTACCGATTATTAATAACTTTTTGCCACGATCCGGTCGGGTGCGCAGCTCGAAATTCCGTTCATACATTAGTAATAATATATTTAAACAAATAGAAATTAAAAAATTTCGAAAATATATTAATCAAAAGGTTCAAATCGACCATTAAACAACCAATATACCCCGCGCGCACGTATAATTCTCCATTGTTAATAACTTTTGGCCACGATCCGGTCGGGTGCGCAGCTCGAAATTCCGTTCATAAATTAGTAATAATATATTTAAACAAATATAAATTAAAAAATTTAGAAAATATATTAATCAAAAGGTTCAAATCGACCATTAAACAACCAATATACGCCGCGCGCACGTGGAATTCCCTATTGTTAATAACTTTTGGCCATGATCCGTTCAAGTGCGCAGCTCGAAATTCCGTTCATACATTACTAATAACATATTTAAACAATTAGAAATTAAAAAATTTCGAAAATATATTAATCAAAAGGTTCAAATCGACCATTAAACGACCAATATACCCCGCGCGCACGTGGAATTTTCCATTGTTAATAACTTTTTGCCATGATCCGTTCGAGTGCGCAGGTCGAAATTCCGTTCATATACAACTAATAATATATTTAAACAAATAGAAATTAAAAAATTTAGAAAATATATTAATCAAGAGGTTCAAATCGACCATTAAACAACCAATATACCCCTCGCGCACGTATAATTCCCCATTGTTAATAACTTTTTGCCATGATCCGAGCGAGTGCGCCGCTCGAAATTCCGTTCATATACAACTAATAACATATTTAAACAAATAGAAATTAAAAAATTTCGAAAATATATTAATCAAAAGGTTCAAAGCGACCATTAAACGACCAATATACCCCGCGCGCACGCATAAGTACCGATTATTAATAACTTTTTGCCACGATCCGTTCGAGTGCGCAGGTCGAAATTCCGTTCATATGCAACTAATAACATATTTAAACAAATAGAAATTAAAAAATTTAGAAAATATATTAATCAAAAGGTTCAAATCGACCATTAAACAACCAATATACCCCGCGCGCACGTATAATTCTCCATTGTTAATAACTTTTGGCCACGATCCGGTCGGGTGCGCAGCTCGAAATTCCGTTCATAAATTAGTAATAATATATTTAAACAAATAGAAATTAAAAAATTTAGAAAATATATTAATCAAAAGGTTCAAATCGACCATTAAACAACCAATATACGCCGCGCGCAGGTGGAATTCCCTATTGTTAATAACTTTTTGCCATGATCCGTCCAAGTGCGCACCTCGAAATTCCGTTCATACATTAGTAATAATATATTTAAACAAATAGAAATTAAAAAATTTCGAAAATATATTAATCAAAAGGTTCAAATCGACCATTAAACGACCAATATACCCCGCGCGCACGCATAAGTACCGATTATTAATAACTTTTTGCCACGATCCGGTCGGGTGCGCAGCTCGAAATTCCGTTCATACATTAGTAATAATATATTTAAACAAATAGAAAGTAAAAAATTTCGAAAATATATTAATCAAAAGGTTCAAATCGACCATTAAACGACCAATATACCCCGCGCGCACGCATAAGTACCGATTATTAATAACTTTTTGCCACGATCCGGTCGGGTGCGCAGCTCGAAATTCCGTTCATACATTAGTAATAATATATTTAAACAAATAGAAATTAAAAAATTTCGAAAATATATTAATCAAAAGGTTCAAATCGACCATTAAACGACCAATATACCCCGCGCACACGTATAATTCCCCATTGTTAATAACTTTTTTCCATGATCCGAGCGAGTGCGCGGCTCAAAATTCCGTTCATATACAACTAATAACATATTTAAACAAATAGAAATTAAAAAATTTCGAAAATATATTAATCAAAAGATTGAATTCGACCATTAAACGACCAATATACGCCGCGCGCGCGCATAATTACCGATTATTAATAACTTTTTCCCATCTCGAAATTGCTTTTAAATATTTCTAATAGTTATATCAAATGTTGAATATTACCGTTTTTAACAGAAATTGTGTATTTGTTGGTAATTTTTGGGAAAAAAGACGGGGGGCCTATGGCACCCTAAATGTTGACTTTCGTCGGTGAGCCGGCCCTGCCGAACCGTTCACTTGAACGTTCAGAACTTCAGGTACATCTTTCAGGACAGGTGGATAGGGCGAAGGGGTCATATTGAGTGGCCACCTCGGTCTCCGGACTTGACCCCACTTGACTTTTTTTTGTGGGGTTACTTGAAAAGTAAAGTTTATGCCACCAAGCCTCAAGATTTAGATGATTTAAGAGGGAGAATAACTCGAGAGATAGAACTAATACCGCCAGAAACGTACCGAAATGCGGTTTCGGCTGTTTATAACAGATTGGCACATTGCCAGGCTGTTGAAGGGCAACAATTTGCACATTTGTTGTGAATTGTTTGGTACAATTAAATATTTTGCCCAAGCTAACCAATTGGAATTAAATTTGCCTTAACTGGCCGGACTCACACACCACTCTTGCCTTAACTGGTCGGACTCGCACACCACTCTTGCCTTAACTGGTCGGACTCGCACACCACTCTTGCCTTAACTGGTCAGACTCGCACACCACTTAACAAATTGTTAACTTCAAACCTTTATAACTCAAAAAGTACTTAATAAAAAAATATTTTATTATAGTGTTTTGGAAAGCTCTCGAGATAAGCTATAAGAATATGCAATAAAATGTAGGGGGTTCTTTTTAAAAAAATAAGATTGACCTTGAAATGACCTTGACGGACATGGTCAAGGTCAAAGTCAAGATCATCATCTTACTCCCCGCTTGAAACCATACAACTTTGCTATTGGACATTTTCTCCTAAGTGCATTCTAACTGAAGATATTAGGGGGGTCCGATACTTTTCGATAACCCTGTATACACTCCGCCGGCAGCGAATGATTCGGTTATGTTCGCGAACCCCTTCGGGTATTTCCGGCCCTGAAAAGATTCGGTCCATCGGGGCTTCAAATCGTATCAGCTTTTCGACCGTATGCCCTATCCATATAGTATATAGATCAGTGATGTACTGTCAAGATAGGTTAGGTTAGGTTTAAAGTATACAGTGCTGCGCACACTGTTTATAGATCAGTGGCTGCGCTGCGCATGGTTTTCGTATTTCCATTTACGGCAAAGTGACAATCTTTTTGCGGGAAACTGATTGTCCTGTAGTGGATATGATTTTTGCTGCAAATATATAATCGTTTTGCGTCAAGTGGATCCCCTCCAAATAGATTTTCTTTTTGCGGCGAGAAAATATCCGATTGCTCGTATGTCAAGCGGATTATCCATTTGCGGCAAATGGATTCTACTTGCGGGAAGAGGACTGTTTTTAGAGTGAACTGTTCCAATCGATAATCTCAATTTCTAATTAACCTACAATATTCGAATTAAGCAGTAACTAGATATATATTCTAGCCCAAATCTCTTTTAAGACCCGAAGCTCTTTTGCGCGTTTTTTATGAAGGTACGTAAAGATTTGGCGAAACTGGTTCATAACTGGACGAGAACTCGAAAGAGTAAATTTGAAAATACACTTTTACAATTCGTATTTCTATTAGTGCGAATTCTTACCTAATCTAAATCAGTTTTGTTAAAATTTGATATACGTTCATAAAAAGACGTTGAAGTGCCCTAAAATAGATTTTGATTTTAAATTATGTCTTGTTTTTGTCAATTTGAATATTTTTGGTTAGGTGCTGATGTCATCGACCGATCTCCCGCTTTAGAGCCCTTTGAGATATAAAGTTCGTGAAACTAGCTACCCAATGTATACTTGTAATTTGAAATAAAATAAAAAAATGTTCTTTATAATAATTAAATTCCTATATACCTGTTTAAATCTGCTTTTTATTTTTTGTGCTTCCAAATTCGACATATTGTTTGTAGGGACCTCGTTTTTTCTTTATTCCTTTTTTTTTTTACTTTTTGTTGCTTTTTTCCCGGCATGATTTTTAACGAGGTATGGTACTAAATGGAAAATTTGAATATCCTACTTCACTTCGATCGTGATGTTTCAACTTTCCTAACCATAACGAAACTGCCAAAAGAGAAGCGATTCGTTGATATACATTAGTAACTAAAGATGGAAGGAAAGCAAGTTGACGCTTTGGTTAAATGATTTCGACATTTTTCGATACGCAAATAATCGACATATCCAGTAAGTATTTTTTCTTGTAATTTTTCTTGTACTTAATGGTAATAATTCAGAAAATATTTGTAAGGTTAAACTTACTGAAAATTTTAACTTTTATTTTAACTATATTACGACATGCAATTTATTAATTTGCCGATATACTATTTAGGTAGCAAGAAGAAAATGAACTTTTATTAATAGAACTTGACTGAAAAATTTCTCCATTGCGCCCGACCAAACAAAAATCCGTTGAACATGAGACTTTGAAAAGGGAATTTGAAAAGAAAATTAGATGAGGAATTTTCATCTTTGAAAGGAAAAAATAAAAAAATTCATAGGTATTTAAACAAATAACAAACAAATTTTTAAGCGACAATGGTAAACAATTTTAGATTTTCATATATCATTTATATGTTTTTGTTTTAGCAGCTCGGATCAGTTAATCCTTTAAATGCTACGAAAAATCAACCCTGGAACTACAATGCAGTTACTGGTGATTCCGAAAGTAGTGATTCTGATGAGCTTCCGGTAAAATCCAAAACACCTGTTTATCAGAAAACATCAGTAAGCAAATGTTTTATAACAACTTTTCATTATTAATTTTATTTTTTAGTAGGATTAAAATGTAAAATAAATTAATAGAAAATTAAATTGCAGTAAAAAGCCAAAACAACTAAAACTAAAAACTCGCGAAACGACTCATCCAGTAATGATTCTCAAAATGGTAATAATGCCGATAATGACACAGAGCCTAGTACATCTAAAGAACACATTCAAGAAGGTAAATTTTTAAATTAAAAACTTAGGCATTGTGAGGCACCTCCTTTTATGCTATCAAAACCAGCTTGATGTGGTGAATTTATTGGAGACTATTTCGTAAATGGTCAATTTCTCTCCTTTTACGCCTGCTTGCGCGTATACTTTACTTTTCCACTTGTATTACCACTTACTGTTCTGATTATTTTCTATGTCTCACTTTGTGTTCATAAAAATAATATATACTATTGTGTCCTTCTGTAATTGTTCAGAATATTTTACATGGTTCAAATTTTTTACGTGATTTTAGAAAATTCAGATGTGAAAATTATGTTGGGCAAAATTTGGGACGAATTAGCTACCATCAAATATAAACAAGCAAAAGTCCAAAATCCGCTACCTAACAAAGATTCAGAACAGGTTTTTTACAAAAATATATAAACGAGTATTAATCTCAATTATCGCATTTATTGTAAAAAGTGTTAACTCTTTTCTGCAGATAGAAATCGGACATAAAGGAAGTGGGGTGCACATCCCTTTGAATGCGTGGCAAACAGCAGAAGCACAAACGTCATATGGAAAGATGGGAATTGTATTAACAAAATCGATTTTCCCTAGACGTATTCTATTAATTAGCCATTTAAGAGGACTGAAAAGTAAAATCGATAAAAATGCACCAGTTTGTCCGGGCCTGGATAAAAAAAAAATTGCCGCCATCGAAGGTATACTTCAATGAGAAAACGAGAACTAAAATATTATGATTTCGAAAACTCAATTTTGTGGCAGCAATCCTAGTCATTTCGACCAAGCCAAAGTCAAAATGCCCTAATGGAGTAAAATTGACCAATTTTCGACCTAATAACTGTCTTAAAAGTCAAAAAGTCTTTATAGTCCAGAATATAGGGCGAAAAGGACGTAAATATTCCTTAAAATATGCCTAGAAAGTTATGTGACTTTAAAGCTATAAATGAGGTTAAAATTCCCAAATTGTGATAAAAAATATGTCTTCATAGTCGAATAGACTTTTAAGTCAATATTAGAGTCCACTTGGAAGGCTATATGACCGTGCAAAATTACCTTATTCTGACCATTAGGGCGAAATGTCTTAATTGATCAATATTGGGAAACTAAGACTTCATAACCTGGCTAGATTTTAACCTGAAAGTCGAATTTAACGCGGAAAATTACTTATAAGGCATTTCGACTAAGAAGGTTAGCCGACGACATATATATATAATGCGCATAACTTACTTTTATATAAAATAACCTAACCTCAAACTGTACATATGCCAGTCTGAACTAAAATTCAAACCACGATGACTCGAAGAAAACCGTTCATCGACATGTTATAGAAAAAAAAGGATCATCCCTCAGGGTTAATGATTGATTTGGATGCCAATATGTATATTATTGTTTTTAACCCACAAATGTGGAACATAGCATTATTCTATGCACATATTGTTGCCTCGTTTCTTCATCAACGCCACTATCGTGAAATGATCCATTTTACTCATGACCAGCACTCTACCCTCTTTATAACAACGTTGTTTATACAGTTCTTAGCTTCTTAGCACAGAAGACTTACGAAGTTCATAGGTTATGTACATCTAATGTTATGTCAACATTCGCGGGAAGATCGATTTACCTAACTATAATCGATAATCAACTAAAGTAATCGAATACATAAATATATATATACCCAAATTCCCTATAAGTCGCCAATTCGACTTCAAAGTTCACAACTTTGAAGTCAAAATTCCCTAAATAAGTAAATTTTACCTCAAGGGCAAGTAATTTATACTTTGAGGAAGGAAATTTGACTTATAGGTCTTATCTTCGACTATCAGGTCGAAATTCATAAACACGCAAGGAAATCATTATCCGCCATGTAATAACGAACATAACCTGTAATATTCACCAGTTATTAAATAATATAATTCTGATATTCTGTTGAACGTATCAAGTAAAATAATACATATTTTCATTGTACAAATTCGTAAAAATCATTACCAGATGATTAAAATGCAAAATAATATTGACATACTTTTCATAACAATTACAAAAATTTTCAAAATGTACTATTTCTCAAGGCGCATTTAATATTAATAGGGTAGTAATCGCACGAAAATTTGCCAATAAATAACGCGCAATTTCATTTGCAATTACTTACCATAATTATTTGTTTTATTGCTGGCTTGTGTTTTGGTGCAAGCATGGAGGAACCATTGGGGCAAGTTTTAGAGTTTGACAGTACTGCCATATCATGAGAATATATAATAACATAAATATACAGGCTTGTCAACTGCGAACACGAAGGAAAAAAAAAATCTAATCTACACGGAGAACAATGTCGACTTATAGGTCGAAAAAGAGGTAAATATTACCTAAATATTACCAATTTTCGACCACGTACAGGTCCATTTGACCAAATTCGGACTTCGACCTATTGGGAAAAATGCCCTCCATTACCTAATTTCAACCGTAAATTTACTTCCACTTTTGTCCCCACTTACCGTCATTCCACTTCTAATTTAGGTAAATATTGTGTGGTCGAGAAAATATCTCGCCCTAATGGAAGGTCGAAAAGAGGTAATTTCGCCCTGTTTTGCTGCTTGGGTAACGCGTATCCCGCAACCCGATTCCTTTCGCTACCGGGAATCAGTAAAAATAATTAAATTGTTACTTCGAAAACGTAACATACTTTTTGGTGGCAGCCTTCAAGAGGAAACTAGTGTTGGCGTGGTGCCTCGCTCGCTTCGCTCGCTCAGAAACTTCGACCCAGTAGAGAGTCGGCTATTCCTTAATATTCGTTTGTTTACTAACAGCTTTCAATTATATTATAAAATTATATTGATATTTGGGGTTCAATCATATTTAGGTCCAAGTGGCTTCGATAGATATGTTACAACAATATAGTGTTTCTTATATATGTGAAAATTGAAAATGAGCATTTTAAAAACTTCGACCCCGACAACAGGCCAGCCGAAGTATTAAAATAAAAGTTGCAAAACACTTACTTCAAGCACTTGTATTGTAATAGACTATTCGATGTATATTACATGTTTACAGTATTTTACTAATTACTGTCTGTATCATTATGATCTTATATATACAGTATATATACATATAATTCGTCAAAGATATCTTGAAACTGTCGAAAAGATCTCTGACGGATATCTTTTATATACTATAAGACATCTTTTAGATATATCGATTATTTTCGTATCAAGGGCGTAAAAGAACTTATGCGTCCATAGGTGATCACCGCGCCCGAGGGCCTGGCGAAGACTACCTTTGGGGGTAGGGGGTCGAAACGTCAAAATTTGATGAAAAACTATAGGGTCATTTTTTTGCCGAGGTTTTTATGCCTGCCCCAGACATATCTCGCCAATAAGTTCGCCAATAAGTACGTCATTCTCATATAATATATAAATAAATAATATAATATACAATATAACAGATATATTGAATCATTACTCACCCACCGATGAGACCGTGAAGCGACGCGTCTCTATGATATATACCCGAACTATAATGATAAAACTGGTCCGAACGTCTCGGAACCCCACGATCAACTAACTGAAGGTGCCTTCCACAGGCCCGTTTATTCGGGTTCGGATTATTTGTTTACTAGAGGCAGGACTTCGGAAAACAACAACCACGCCCCAAAACAAACTAATTGCAAAGAAGTTAATTCATATTTTCCTCTTAATTCTACAGGAATTTTATTATAATATTACCCCACTCGACCTAAACGGTTATTAGGAGCTTCGCCGCGTGGCGATCCGGAACATTCTCCCCCACAAATTTAAAATAATTTAAATTTTTAACATTTATTCCGGATCGCGCCAAAGTGTAGCCTGAACCGTCCGTCAAATTACTCCACAATATAAACAACCACGTTCTAAAGTCGATATCTCGAAAAAACTCCCAAAGACGGAGTCGACACATAAGTAAAGAAATTCCAAAACTTGCCAGTTACTTATTTTCGCGTTATTTTTCACGACGAGAAAGTATTGTTGCCCACATACAAGCACTATATGTCCATCTTACCCTAATACTCTAGTTTTGTTATCGATGATTTGCCTTCAAATTATTTTCGATCTTATTCGTTTTATTTATCATCCATCCCGGTATTATCGTCCTTGCGCTGTCTTGGCCGACTCTCGCGATTACATCCTCAGCTTAACCAATACAACATCGTATATTATAGTTACAAGCCTTTTTGGCTACCTACTTCTCTCCCTCATGTCTGTCCACAGCCGGAATTGTCTCGGAGGAACCTGGTTCCCCGAACTATGGTGACCCACATGTCAGAGCCAAGCTCCACGGTGGGGTCGAAGGGCCCCGAATGCAAATGCACTCGGGCCTGGTCGGCGTAGGCCACGGTCGGATTCGTATCCTCCCGCGTAGTGTGGCCCATGCGGGAGAGAAGGGTTAAATAAGCAATTCACTCTGTCCGTCTAGTTCCTTCCCACTTTTACAGTGTCCCTTTTTCTTTTCTTCAGAGCAAGGCCGACAATACAAACATGTAAAAATCATAAAATGCAACATGGACTATTTGACACTTTTGTATAATTCGGAACATTCTCATCAAGTTAGTTCCCTTTTTTTTCCCCAGCTGAAAGTCGCGCTTTTTACTGTTGGAGTCGGGCGCACAAACACATCTCCCGTCAACGTAATTATTGGTACTATGATTTTGAAATCCGTTCTATATTATATTATGTAGGAAACTAACTACACCCGAATTCAAAGGACTATTCATGATTCGTATGAACTTCTCGGAGAAATACGTTTGTAAATAGATCTAAACTTCATGTGTCGACATCCATACTTCGAATGTGCGATAATAAAAACGCGATATTTTATAGTGGTCGCCGTGACAACACTTCCATCATGACATCCAAAGATTTTCGTGGGGTTGTGAATGATGTTTAAGCCTTTATATACATGTGTTCGTAAAAGTCAAAACAGTTCCGGGGACAAGTAAATTTAGATACTTCAGTTACTTCATCGCGTAGATACTATGGTAAATATGATTTGATTGTTCATGGGCAATTATAACTTTCGGACGTCTTATCGCCAATGATGACGTCTGCTACAGTCGGCGCACAAATCTATTGTCTGTCTTTCCGTTCCCCACAGAACTCGTCGATATTCTCCCCCATATTTAGGAACGGATTAAAATAGAGAAACAATTAAAGTACATTTAATTCGCCATATTTCCGCTTTATAAATCTAGGCTGAGTCTATATCCATGTATGGAACAACCCCCACCCCGCCTCCCGGCCCCTCTGCGGGGGCCGCGCCGGATACTATCCGCTAATCTAACCGCGACAGGGGCATCACGGAGTACGCGCGGTGGGAGGCATTTCGTGAGTGTAAATAGACATTCCGATAAATCTATCCTGGCACACATGAACGTCTAGTCCATCAAATTCTTTATATTTTAATTTTTAATACTTTTATTATTCACTGACTGAGGCCTGAACATGTAGAACGGATGCAAGTCGCTCTAAACTAATGTATCGTATATATTTACGCAAACTGAATACATTGAATAACAAAACAAATAAGAAACAAGGAATTCAATTTTGTTTTTGCTTTCTACTTGAGTCTCTGTCCTATCAAGTAAACCTACCATAACAATTTCGAACGAACCCGGATTGTAAAGGACCACTCCCTGCCACTCCGACCTCCAGATATTTAAATTCGCCTAAACTAAATTTCGTAAGCTTGATGTCTAGTATGATTCTCAAACGTTACTCCTCCCCTGGCTTCGCTCAAGACCTCGTAACGAAGTCGTAAATAAAGTTGTAAATAAATTTAACAAGAAATAAATCTATATTTTCTTTGATTACCTCCCTCCTACCCCCGCAGCTACCCACAGCCTAAATTGTCTGGAGAGCACCTAGCCTCTCCAGCGTGTTGTGCCCCACATGTCAGAGCCAAGCTCCACGGCGGGGTCGAAGGGCCCCAAGTGCAAAATGCACCCGAGCCTGAGTGGCTTCGAAGACGACGGTTGGACCAAAGTCCTTCCGCGCTGCGTGGATCTACGGGGAGGGGGAAAGGTAATAATAACGAAAAATTAAAAAATCAAGAATAAGGAAAAATAATCTCTCTCTCTCTCTCTCTCTCTCTCTCTCTCTCTCTCTCTCTCTCTCTCTCTCTCTCTTTCTCTCTTTCTACCAGCACGTGCTCGGAACCAGACAGTACTATCAATTAACGAATTACTTTTAACAATTTCAACGCACTGCGAACTTCCAAATTTCATATTCGTCCGCAGGCCAGCACAGCCGCCAAATTAGAGCTGGGCTCCAATCCCGCGTGCTCGGAACCCTCGGACTACTTCCATTTGGAAGCGAGTTGGCGACACAAATTTCGCACTCGTGTTCTTTCCTATTTTGCAGGACCCTTAAGAATCTTACCAACTCGCACTACTCTCGGTACTCCGAAACGAAGCTGTCTACAATCAGTTAAATTTCCATTGTTTAACGTGATATCGCCTTCGAATCTCATACGTATAAATTAGATTATCGTTTCGTTCTTTGTAGACGTTTGGCAGCGGTACCCCCATTCGGGTGTGTAATGGCGTAGGGAAAACCACAATTGTGGGGAAAACCTATGCCCGGCACCGCGGATAGTAAAACGCCGATTCTGTTCGCGACATATGTAAAATATTTCTATCGCATAATCTTATTAAATTCCATTTTGTTTACGACTAAAATAACCGGATATGCCTCGCGATTGAAACTCGACGATCCGAATTCTAAAAGTTTTATTTATTCCTAAATTCGCCGTGATACCTTCGCGCCAGAATGTCTGAATTAGACTAACCGTCAAATCGAATCTCTCGTTTGTATTTATCAATCCATATAATTTGTCGGCACCGAGTTACCGACTAAATTCAAATTCAAATTTGTCATAAATCGTATCGGCACTTTCCTCGATATCTATCCATCTATCTATTCAGATATCTATCTATATCTATATCCATCTATCTATCTATATCTATCTGGAAAGTACTACGGCTTTCAAAGGGCCCATGACGTTAGGACCTAGAGGCACCCTTCGACTTGGAGAAGTACCCCCCATTCGGGACGATGTAGTGGGAAAACCACCATAGTGGAGAAAACACGCATGTTCTTCATGCAACATGTTCTTTTGACGAAGTCAGAGTAGCAAAGGCGAGATTCCTTTTAATCGTGAAAATCCATCGTTACACTAAGAGAAGCGGTTAGTAACCATTAAAAGAAACTTTCTATTTAAAACGTTTCTTATAGTCACTACTATATACAGTCGAGCCTCCGTATTATGGACTTCCCTCTTATGGACTATCTGTTTTATGGACTTTTTTCTCCCCCAATTATGGACTTTTCCCTCTGTCGCTGTTTATCGCCTTCCCCCACTTTTGTGCTTACCGAGGTTCTTCGGGTTCTTAATGCGCATGCGTAAATAACGGGCGAACTTTTAAACATGTCAACAGTACACATAACCTTAAACTTTTTATACATACATATGTACATGCGCCGCCTTTCACTCGTACTTGTAGCGCATGCGCGTTAGTCAGAACGAAAGGCGACGAAGTAGGGGAAGCGCTCTCTCCCCTTCATTGGCCATATTCGGGATCGGAGCATTCCCGACGAGTCCATGATACGGAGGCTCGACTGTATTTATTTCCTGTAGGAAACCCTTCTATTAACCACCAATATATCTCGTTTATTAAGACAAACTAAGTATTTCAATACTTTTTGTACGCAAGTTATTCTTATTAATATTTACTATCTCCTCACTTTACACTTTTTTGTTGACTTCTTCATTTTAATTATACATTATTATTGTTGTTGATCGAAGGACGAATAACGGGCACAATGTTAGGCAATAAGATCCATTTATTAGAAAAAAGAAACGAAAGGGTCCAGCCAACAAGCCGAGAAATTGACACAAACCGCCACGTATGATTGCGTATCATCGAAAGAAACCCGACTCGCGCACGCGCGCGCCGAAGGCAAATTCAAATTTCTACGCTGCGAACCAACGAACTTCATATTCGCCAGACGCCAGCTTAGCTCGACGCCGTAGCCGCCAGCTCGGAACGCCTGGGTACTTCCATTTGAAGGCGAGACACCGATTCCCGCTTCAGCCTAGAAACTTCTTCTTCACCCTAGTGCCAGCCCAGTTTGCTCGGAACACTTCGGGGCTACTCTCCATTTAAAGGCAAACTTGGGACCACGGGCCGCTCCGCGCTGCGAACCAATCCCTCGCCCCGACGCGGATTGTTGCGGACTATGTAACACCCATTGAATCCTTCGACGCGATTTAGTCTACTTATCGTAGATCAATTCGTTTTTTTCCGCCCCGAAAACGATTTTCTTATAAACAATTTCCCGACTCGAATCGCTATCTCCCTCACGTCGTGTCTGCAGCCGTCTTCTTTTAGCCTCGATTATTACTTCGTCTCTTAATTTAACTATGCAAGCGGGTAATATCTTTAAGACGATTCGAACTGTTCGCAACAGTTTCGTTTCAACATTTATAAAGGCGCGATGTTCTTATGGACATCTAGAGAAAGATGATGTTCGCCAGAACACCTGTCAAAGTCGCTGTTTTGTATTTGATATTCAACAAACTCGAAAGGATCGATATTACGACTTAAATCGCTGAATTACAATGTAGAATAATTTACCCCGTCAAAATAAATATTCAAATAAATAAGGAATAGATAAATAAATAAATAAATCACAAATTCTCTCCATCCCCTCTTCCCTGATTACCGGCATTGATTCCCGGGTTTCGGCACCATTTTGTTACTTACAGGGAAGGAGGTTGTCGCGCGGTTATAGGGGTCGAATATATTTCGATAAACGATACCGTATTTTCCTACTACATCATGCTAGGTCACATGCAAATATTAGAAAAATATAAATAAACAGGTTGGCTGATGTTTCGTCCCGGGTTCGCTCACGGACTCTTCAGTGGGGCTAGTGAGCGAACCCTGCCCCAGACATATCTCGCCAATAGATGTCTCATTTTTATATAATATATAAATAAATAATATAATATACAATATAACAGATATATTGAATCATTACTCACCCACCGATGAGACCGCGAAGCGACCCGGGAAGTCACCACCAACGCACCTCAAGGTTCTGTCTCTATGATATATACCCGAACTATAATGATAAAACTGGTCCGAACGTCTCGGAACCCCACGATCAACTAACTGAAGGTGCCTTCCACAGGCCCGTTTATTCGGGTTCGGATTATTTGTTTACTAGAGGCAGGACTTCGGAAAACAACAACCACGCCCCAAAACAAACTAATTGCAAAGAAGTTAATTCATATTTTCCTCTTAATTCTACAGGAATTTTATTATAATATTACCCCACTCGACCTAAACGGCTATTAGGAGCTTCGTCGCGTGGCGATCCGGAACACTAATATAATCTATTGTAAGTTTTTAATTTTTATTTCCTTTTTTTGTTTTTATGCAAATGTATATTTTTGTAAAATTTTTTTGTAGATAATAAATTTTTGAAGATGGCCATCATTCTGGCCGAAACGTAAAAGTAAACTAAAAATGTTTTTTTTTCAATAGTTTTTGGAACACAAAATTATGTTTTATTCTTATTCGTTATGAAACAACTCAAGGGTACGATTTCAACTACAAAATAATGTTGTACTACTTTCCCTTCGTAAATAACGATTATTTTCTCTTAAGGGTATTTATTTGCAGCTAATGGTTGGATCAAAAAATTATGAATTATTATTATCCGTTAGTAAATAACTCAAAGGTATGTTTTCAACTATAAAATAATTTTGTAGTTAAAAATAAGGGTCATAGTGTATATATTCTCTATGTGGTGTAGAGGTGATAGTATTTATATACGCATTTATTATATATTTCTATTACAGGTACGACTAGATAATGTATGGATGTATGGCTCAGAACAAAGATTACATTCTATATAGATTTTTATGATGGAAATTTTGATATACTGTAGTGAATCACTAATAACCATTGTTAATAAAAATAAATCACAAACAAACATTACCCGTGCGTCGTTGATCCCAGTTAATTTTGTTTTTGGACGTTCTAATACTAGAAAGGCAGCTAAATTAGCAGTGTATGACGCTACTATAATCATTGCAAATCCAGCCCAGACCATTCCGAGAACACGAGCCGAGAAGCTTCTTGGAGTACCTGAATGACACAAAATCATGATGAAAGATATCATTTTTTGAAAAAGCACTGCATATAAACACACAAAAATAATATAAAAGTATACAATACATCTAAGTGTAATGGTACAACATTTTTTGTTTTAAATTATACTATTGGAGTCATTGTTATTATTAAATTACAGTGAGACTCACTATTTCGGTTGGAAAAGAAGTAGTTTATTTCAATTTCCAGTAGGCACTCAAAATTAACAATTTGAACAACAAAACATAAAATAACAAACATAGTATAAAGGGTATTCCTCATTAGTAATCTACCCGTGAACCGTCGATTATTTAAGTAGTTTTAGTTTAAGTTTAGTAAATTCTAAGACTATATTAACCTTTGAAAAATGGGGAGGCAACTACAGTTTTCAAATTATTCAACATTCAAGTCGACGAATACGAGCCTGGGATTCATTATTGTCGGGGAGAAATTTGAATAGATAATTTATTGGCCAACGTTGCGAATGAAATGAAAGATGAGCATCGGCTAGGCAAGTGAGTTGCTACGCATTTTTGTTGTCGAGGACTAGCGTGACGTTCGAAATTTTGATCGAATGCCACCTGAAACTCGATTTCGGCAGTTGAAGTAAATTCCAAAAATAAAAACTCGGATTACAAAAATCATTGCATATCCAATGTAACGTTTGAAAACTATAAAAATATGATTCCGCAAAAATGCGTGCACTAGGTGGTAAAGGTCGCTGATGACGGAGTCTCTTAGTCGCTCTTCGTAATTTTTCAGCATATGAGCTAATATACGTGCACTAGGTGGTAGGGGTCTCCGATTACGGCGTGCAGGAGTCGCTCTCCGCAGTTTTTCATCAAATGAGCTAACGTACGTGTTCCTGATATATTTTGGCTTAAGATTACATAATCCAATATGTCACGAATTTTTCTTTGTTGTACATCGTGATGAAAAATTCCTGTAGCAGTTTTGCAATTTTACATTGCGACATATTATAATACCATATTTCTGCAGTATAGCAACAATATTTGTGTTGTCAGATATGGTAATGCAGTATTTCTGCAATATTGCAGCGATATTAATTTGTCATTTATCATAATGCAATATTTTGTTAATATTGGAGGTATATTCCATCCATCGGTGAAATATTGTGCAATATTTTGTGCCATACGGGTATTTTTTAGAAATCTTATAAAGGGATTAAAATTACTTGTACGAACACTGATTTTTGAAAAATCGGGTCTGACAGTTACAATTTACATTTTGTATTTTAATGTGATTATTTTAACTCCTTTTAGTATTTTATTAAAATATATTAAAATATATATAAATATATAATATATAATAATATAATAAATTTATTTACAAAAATATAAATCATACAATAGTTATAACATCTTATAAATTTTTTCTTATTTATTAAATCAACCGGCTAACTGACTGCATTTACTAGCTATATTTACTTCCCCTTTAAAAAGAAATTGTAATATATATAGCTATTCCCCCTTTCCTCCCCCTTATCATTAATTGGCTCATTGATTTAGCTATAAGCCTATTTGAGATTCACAAAAGAGTATTTAGCATGTCTTAAATAATTTCTACTTAATCAGCGATTGACACCATTCCTGAGATTGCAAAGATTTTATTAGAAATTCATTTGACTGTGGAGCTATTTGCGCTGCACTTCCTTGTCAGCAGCAGGTCCTTTTGCTCCTATATAATCAAAGCTTCTTCTGGTCGATATTTTAGTATAATGCGAATAATGGTGTTACGTACGGAGCGGTCGTGCGTAACAGGAGTGAAGGGGAAGAAGGGGGGTGTGAATGACACAAAAGATGTCCAAATAGTATATGTTTTATTAGGCGGTCCAGCACCCGCGTCCCTTCCCCATCTCGCCTTAACTCGTTTACAAACGCGAACTTGTTGTTATTCTAATGGGGCGCGAAGTCGAACACTGGAGCGCGCACTTACAATTTCCGGCGTTCCACTCGTGGTTACTACGAGCTTTGCGGACACGAGCCGACGAAGTTACTCGTTCCGCAGCTAAAAACTATCTGTCCTGAGAACCCACTTCATCGTGAACCGTCAACGTGTCCCGTGGACGGATCGACATTGTTCTTACACACCGTCAGTATTTCCTGGCCTGGGGACCAGCTGAGCTTGCAGTTTTCGCGAGTAGGCGACCGTGCGTCGTCGAGGCCTACGAATTGCCCAGTGTGTGTGTGTGTGTGCGTGCGTGTGCGTGTGCGCGTGCGTGGGCGTGTGCGTGCGCGTGCGTGTGCGTGTGCGTGTGCGTGTGCGTGTGCGTGCGCGTGCGTGCGTGCGTGCGCGCGCGCGCGCGCGCGCGTGTGTGTGTGTGTGTGTGTGTGTGTGTGCGTGTGTGTGTGTGTGTGTGTGCGTGTGTGTGTGTGTGTGTGTGTGCGTGTGTGTGTGTGTGTGTGTGTGTGTGTGTGTTTCGGATTCTATTGCGCGCGAGGCCACGAGCGTGATTTTGTCCGTCTGTGCCTTGCAGTACGACTCTAACTCAAGCAGACCTGTTCCGTTGAGAGAAACCTTGGCTATAATATTTCCTCCACACATTATCCTTAACGGTTCTTGGGTGGTGACTGAGTACACGAAAGTATCTCCGCTTTTGCGACATTGGGGAAAGCGTCCGCTGATAGTCGGACATACTTGTCTTGATCGTTCGCTATGCCCGAGTATTGGGTGGAGGGTACGATGAATGCTGATCGTGAATGACTTCCGAAGTGCTCTAGGACCGGCACGGAGTTGTGCTCGTAAATGGTGAATCGTGTATACGATACCAAGGGTATGTACAGGATGTAGTTGAGGGACGTCTTCCAGTATGCAATCTTGATCGTTGATATTTCGAGCAGTGAGTCCAATGTGTTCTGTGCCAAAGGAATTGGGAATTCGCATTCCGGGGTGAATTCGGCGATTTCTTTGATGTAGGTGGTCAGGTTGCTGAGCGATACAAATTCGGGGTGAATCTGTCCGGCCTTTGCGAAGAGGACCGCGTTCATCAGCTGGTCGGCTTCCATGGCGTAGTGTTGCACCTCGGCGCTAGCGACCGCCATGATGTGCGATAATTTCTCGTTTCGAAGAGATTGTTCTATTGTTGATTCCGTTATGCTATGCTTTTTCCACAGCTGGTTTAGTGAGATATTAATGGTTTTCATTTCGTGATGCAAACCCGAAAATTCCAACGCTATCACCTTGGTTTGATCAGCGATTAGTGTCGACGTATTGTCCAGTTGATCATTTAGCACGTTTAGTTGATCTTGTAATACGTCGATCTCTTCCTCTTCGGCCGTACCGAACAGTATCTTGCTCAGTTTCCCGATTGATCCGAAGATGGCACGTTTCTTCCGGGGCTCTTGACCTGATAATATTTCCAGTAGGTTGTCATTCTTGCGGGCGATCTCGCGAAGCGTCATTCTTGCATCTTGAATGCGGGCGTATAGGGTGCATGTCTTCAATTCACGATATTGTTCTTCCATTCTCGATAGGCAGGCATGAAAATCGCTCATTTTGTCAAAGTATCTCTGCAGCGGGACCTTTGATATCAGCCGCCATTCAGAATGCGAGAGCCGCATAGGTCCTATCTTTTCGGAGTACAGACCTGGAATATCGTTGATGTTGACGTTTACAAACTTTTCTCGATTATCCCTGCAAGCGGAATTTGAATGTAGATTATTTTATATTTTTCGCCTACTGGGTTCGTCACTACCGCCCCTACCAATGGCTTTCCCTCGATCGCCCTTACATAATTGTCGAGAATAAATTATTCTGTTTTCTACCCGACTGCATCTTTTCGAATACGCACGGAACAGATAACGCGATGATTACGCTCGGTAGTATTATTTTTTATTCACGAAAGTTTACGGCGGGATGGGTCGTGAATTTGTGAAAGAGAATGCGCCGAGTCGCATGGCGAACGTGTAATTCATTTAGTTAAGGGTTAGGGGTCGCTCATTTCCAGGTGGCGATCTCTCGCAGCTTCCCTTCCGCTTCGCTTCTTATTCCGGGTCAAACCTTCTTCTCGAGATCCCGCGGATGGTGCAGGTCGCCGTTATAGCCCCGCAAGAGGTAAGAAGCAGGAAGAGAGGGATCTAGCGACGAGGGCGGAGAGGTGAGGGGATCTCCTTCCCTCTACGTCGTTCATCCCAGGTTTCATCTCGAGCTGTCCCTTCCCTCTTCGCGCGGAAGAGGGGGAAGCTCATCGCGCAGTCCTTCGTCAGCTACGGTGCGTGGCTAGTCCCATGTATGGGACTGTATTGTTTATGCGTAGTAGGAGGGTGGGAACGCCGCGTCATCGAGGCGGCTGCCTACGAAGCACGGCACAAAACCGAGGCCGATAATTTATGAGCGTTCACCTCCTTGCGCTTATTCTCGTTACCGATTTCCCCCTTTTTTTTAAATTCTTCGAACGACGAACTTCGTTTATCGTACGAATTCTCTTCGCCGACGAATATAAGGGGGTCGTATCCCTTTTCTAGGTTATCGACATGTACTACTTTTGTATGCGACTCGTCTATTTCTAGGCGTACGTTACCCACATAACATTAAAAATCCGATGGATATCCGAGGGATGTCCATTTTCTGCCCGGTCCAAAAATTTTGGATGTCCACATTTGTCCGGTAGACATTGACGGGATGTGGAAATGTAATCCAAAAAGACACTTTTTCATGTCCGCGGAACATAATTTTAGAACATAACAAGGACAGAAAATGGATATAATTCGGGCAGATTTTAGATACATAAATTCATCTGTAAAGGGAATGCATTTTCGCATCCAATCGATACCCAATGGATGTCAATTTAAGAAGAAGTATAATATCCAAATGATGCTCATATAGTTCCTAGACTAAAAGGATAATGAGTGGTCATTTTACGTATATCCTAAGGATGCCTATGAGACATCCAAAATGTGTCCAATGTGGATTATTGAGCAGACATCCATTATAATATATATTTTATAATGAAGCAATATATTTAGATTTTTGTTATTTAATTGAATAAGTATATTATTATTGTTTAAATAAAAATATCATGTAATGAAAATGGAAGTTATACAATTATGTACAACTAAACTATTAAATTGTACTAAGGCTTATACGTGCCCTAATAAGATGTACTGTGCCGCGGAGGAAATAATGCTAACGTCTAAAATCTAGTTTTCTCCGTGTATGTGTGGTTGTTTGTTAATAAGCAGAAAAATTGGTTTCCGAAACTTATATGCAAATTGTGAAAAAGATTAGCTTGAAACTCATTATTCGGTGATTTTTGGGGTTGCTGATTACGAATCTGACTTTAGGTTTTAAAAATTCAAAATGGCGAATCCAATATGGCGGATGAACTTTTGAAAAGTGATCGGATTAACTTGAAACGACGTTATTTATGGGTTTATCGGGCCATTAACTATGAAGCTAACTTTTGATGTCAAAATCGTCAAATAGAAAATTCAGTGGGACGGATTTTAAATGTTTCTGCTGTTTAACAAACATTTTTTTGATGAAGAAAAGCTGAATTTTAGCATCTGTTGATCCCACCTAATCAGCGAATTACGTTACAGAAGTATTGCTTAATTTTTTTACATATGTATAACCTATTGCATTGCATGTCTTCTGATTTGCGACCTCCGGGTTTTACTAGTTTTCCTCCATTGTTCTTCTTAGTTTTGTCTTTTGCGTGTCGGAACCAGTTCATTATTGCAAATTCCATTTTATCAAAATCGACATTGTATTTTTCCCTGATTGTTTCTGCACATGAAAATATAAAGTTTACAGATCTGTTAAAAGTGTTTCCAAAATTATTTTAAATATATTCCAGTATTCGAATTATTTTATTTTATTTTTTTATATAATTTTGGAAATATGTTTAACAATTTCAATAATAGACATTTTTTGTGTTATCAGGAAAAAATAAGCTAAACATTAGATTGTTGTGGAAGTTCAAGTTGAGATTAACAAATGTAATTTTAAATTTGTAATGTAACTTAATTGAAGCCAATGTTCTGAACTGTGTCTAACATTTAACTATTTTGAATTCATTACGGTCTTCGAACGGATCATCTTTGAGATACATCATAAAATTAGCGTGTTATTAGTACTAATTTTGATAAATTGATACTCCAGCATATTTAAAAATATGAATAGAAATCACACCGACCAAACAGAATATCTGATGTGTTTGTTCCATGGAACTTGATGTTATTTTGTAAACCTTGCAATGAAAATTTGCACGCCAAACTGTTGCTAAAAAGGGCTGATAAACAGCGTCTAATGCAGGTTGCTGCATCCTTTCCACTACGTGATGAGAACAGATCGGTCTATATGATGAAAAATATTATTAGATAACTTACAATTTGTGATTACATTTAGTGAGAATACAGCAAACAAATGCATTTAGTTGAGGAGTGTCGATACCCTAAAATATACATACATGTATTGATTTATTGCGGTTTTTAATTGTCAAATTATCAAATTAAAAATCGTAATAAATCAATAAAATTTTTTTTTAAATTTTGTTGACGCATTCTGTGTTATTCAAGATCCCCTTTAAAAGAAATCTGCCAATTTGCAACAAAATTAGACTAAACTGGACCCACCCAGTAATCGAAAATTGATTTGAAATGGACAAAATATGAATAAAAAAATCCTTTTTAATACGTAATTTGTCCATTTCGATTCCTTTTGAATCCAAACATAATTTTTTCGATTACTGGGTAGTTACAAGAAAAATTCTAAAAAACGTTTTTTTCCAATATAAAAACGTTACATTTTAGGATCATTACGCACGTGTTAATCTAGTCCAACCGAGCCAAATTTTGTTGAAATTTTTTGTCATAAAATGGAACACTTTTGTGGGATGAGACAGAAGAAATTCGAAAAATATCAAAATAAGGACCATCCTAATATATATATATATGTTTAAAAAATTGAAGAAGTTAAAAAAATAGTATATGTATATTTTAGTACAGACAACATGGTCATTTTTAATGAAAACCTGTACCAATTGATCGCGAGCTTCCTGAAATTGTTCTATTCGGCTCTCAAATTCTCCGAAACACCATGTACTATCTAGAGGGAAATTAAGCAAAAAATTGTTGTTATTGTGGAACGTTTTCTTAGCACATTTTTCAATATGGGGAGTTTTCTTTGCATCTGTCAATGTTCTTCCGACTAAAATTTGCGAGAGGTCTATCAGCTCTGAAATTGATCGCTTAATAGAAAGTTGATTTCGTAAAGCTTCTTTTTCGAATGCTAAAATCAAAGAAATAAACCTTGTTAATATATTTTCATTATAATTGTTCTTTCCAGATACACGCCCGACGCTCGGTCTGACTCATGTAAGTAGGTAACAGTCAGTTTTGCAGTTATTTGCGTTTATTTTATTTCGCTTAATAGATAGCAATATTTCGATTCGATGAAAATTGAGTCCAGGGGAGCCTTCGGAAGACGCGATTTCATACCGCGGTGGGACATATGAAAAACGCGACTTCCGAAGGCTCCCCTGAACTCAATTTTCATCGAATCGAAACGAGTAATATCTCAAATTGAAGGTATTTTCAATACCTACAACTTTGTCACTGGTGGCATATTGATACCTATTAAGCGAAACGAGATAAAAGCAAAAAACTGCAAAAACAGAACGTTACTACTTACGATGGTCGGTTCGAGCGCAGAGCGAGTTCTACGATGCAGGTCCTCAATTATTAAGGTGCAAACTATTCTTACGGGTAAATTGATGATCTCCTATTTTATCACTTTCTGTTAATGAGGCCTGCTTTGCAGCATTAATTGTTGGCTGATGATTGATAGATTTTGAGTATTGGTCCGTACGCTGATAGTTTCGAATTAAGGGGTTAGTAAATTGAATCCGTTTGTTTGGAGATACCACCACAGATTCCCGAATATGCAATTTATTTTCTTTAGGTGTCTTTCGCTTATCTTCTTCATCATCACCTAATATTAACAACAATGTTGAATAAGATATGTTAAATATCGTTTTGATATATTCAATCACATATTCATAATAAATGGTATTATAATAAAAATATTAATAATAAAAATAATAAAAATAAAAATAAAATGGTAATATAATTACGTTTTGCGAATTACAAACAAAGGACAAGTGCGACGGTGGAAGGAGGGAGAACGCCGGGCCCCCCGCTTTGAAACTTATTTTTTTTTCATATAAAATTTAAATTTGCTGAAATTGTTCTTAAAACTGATTGAAACTTGTAATAAACGGTAAAGGAATGCATTGTCATCATTGCCAATGTTGGCCTATCCTCAAAGTTTCAAGTCTCTAGCTCATCGGGAAGTTAGTTTAAAATCGATTACAAGATTTGCACCGGACAAATAGACAGACAGACAAGAATACGAGTTGATAAAAACGTGGTAATAATGGAAATTGATCAAATAATATAAAATTAGAAGGCATTTTTTTAAAGTTTGGGTTATTTGTATAGATGCTTAATACACACGAATATTAATTTTGGATATGAGGAAAATGTAAATTTAACAACAGGCATTTTTTCAAATTGCTCCACAGAGTTCCGTCACGTTAATTTCGGACAGAGAAAAATTCATTGACAAAAATGTTTGCAATGTTCATATATGGGTGATTCTCCGGAAACAGGGCATTTTCGTGTCTTTACGTTATATCTTACAAAAACATTGACAATAAATTATTAAATTTCGATAGAAATGTTAAATAAATATCCCTGGCCCATGTTAATTTTAAAAAATAATACTTTTGTTACAAAAATCTGGTGTAAAATGACATTTAAAGACTAAAAGTAGTATTTTTGATATGTCCAAACCTCTGTTACATCCTAACGAAAATCGTAACTAGGTCATGCCATGAAACGTCGGCTTTTCTCCATCGATAAAAATAGAAGAGATAAGAAAGGAACAAAGGCGTTTTCTAGAAGAAAGATATTAGTGCACAAAACTAAAATGAACATTAATAATGAACATTAAGTGAACCTAGTGATTAGTGAATAGCGTTAAGAACCATATCATAAACTTAAGTTAAGAATAAAAATGAAATATGATTAAATAATACTCAAAAACAATAATTAATTTTTGTTTCAAATTAAACAAAACTATTAAGTGTTTGGACTTTTTTTAACGCTAAATTCATACCTAATCAAATGAAGTTAATTAAATTTCATTTTTTAATTTATACAATAAATTAGAAATTAGTTTTTAGATGCCTTTGGTCGAACAGAGAAGCCGCCCAATGCACACACGATACTTGAGAGTTTTATGGCCTACCCAATAAAACTACTGCACTTTAAACGCTACTCAGCGGTTGAGGGGCAGTGACGACTTTAAACGCCAACCAGCGTTTGAGGTCGTTCCTAAACAACCCTAAATATTCCTTTTCCCGTAAAACAAATAAGTGAAAAAAGAAATAAAATATATATACATTTATAAAATGTTTTATTCATAATCTTCCTTTCCTTCCACTCATGATCATAGGCCAGCTCCCAGGTATAGGGCTTAAGTGCCTTGGACCAAAAAAATGGCCAACTAAATATGTTCCAGATCTGGTTCTCAGATTTGGGATATAACAAAATTGGTGACAGCGGTGGGATGAATCAATGATCATGATTGGAAATTATGCCGGTCGAACACTCTCCAAAACCTCAAGATCGCGCACTTCGTTCTAATACTACGGTAGATAGATCAATTTTCGACCAAGATCCAAAAAACTTAGAAAAGAAAATACATGACAATTTAGAAACCGATATAAAAATTAAGGTAGATTATTCAAACGAAATGGCTCAAAATACACAAACAGTCACGCTTCGGGACGCTCTCAAATGCGTACCTATCTTTGACGGGAAAAATATTTCAGTCTATACCTTTCTAGAAGGATGCGATGAAGCATTGTAAATGCTTCCAGAATCTGCAGAAGCAAACCTCGTAAAATTAATTAGAACGCGTTTAACAGGTGAAGCTAGGCGCGTAATAACTGGACAAAAATATGAAAAACTGGCTGATTTTTCGAAATATATTAAAAGTATATATGCTCCGGCTTTATCCGCAAACCAAATTCGACGCGAATTAGGCAAAATATTTCAAAGGGAAAACGAAGATACGATTTCCTATGCTAATAAAGTGCGTGAAATAGGCAACCGCATCCTCGAGGCGCGAAAAATAGAAATTGAAAATGATTTAAGCGAAGAACAAATAGCTTCCATCGATCAAGAAATTGTCGATGCGTTCACGGATGGGTTATTACCCGATTTTCAATTGCGACTTAATAAAAAATTTTCGAAACTCGATGAAGCCGTACCTTCGATTATTACAATCGAAAAAAAACTAGCTGCATTAAAACTCCTTCGAACTGATAATGAGAATACACGCGATAAAATTAAAAAATGCATATGATACAAAAAACGGAATCAGTAACATGCCAAATCTGTAAAAAACCAGGTCATGACGTCACTACCTGCTGGTTCAGAGGTGCCGCTAGTCAAGATGCAAACACCCGCAATTCTTCCCGTGTTTCGAATCCCTACCATAAAAGAAACGTTAGTCAACAACCCGAACAATTATTTCCTAGACAGCAAAATACACATTTGAGAGAAACTAATTTTGACCAAAAAACCCCTAAAAACCACTGGCAATTTAATAACGCGAATAATAACCATAATAATAACTATAATAATAAAAAATTCTGCAATTATTGCAAAAATCCTGGGCACACTATAAACGAATGTCGTAAACGGGAATTTAATAACTCTCAAAAAACACAAAATCAGGGAAACTCGCACGGTCCCCTCCTAACGGGCGCTCCGAGGGAGACTTCTCAAGCCGAACGTCGCGTCCGAGCAATAAATGCCGAAACGAATTTGTCCGAACGGTCAATGTCCGAATAAAAGATTCTGCACCATCGATTCGAGTAGTAGCAAAACCATTAAAGGGTATACAGAGCTTTCTCCTAGATTCAGGATCAGGTCCCAATCTCCTTAGGGCAGATTCGGTTCCATCCGACATATTTATTGATCAAAAGGAAATTTTAAAGCTGAATGGAATAACTCGTCACCTAGTGACTACCTTAGGGACTGTCACGGTCGAGCTCTTAGAATGTCTCGTGAGTTTTCATATAGTTCCAGCTGATTTTCCGATCAAACAAAACGGATTATTAGGAAACGAATTTTTCTGGCAATCAAATGCTAAGATAAATTACGATGACCGATGCTTGGATATCTATGGAGATGAGAAGGCTGTGTGCTTTGATTTTTATGGCACTCCACGCATTCCCCCGAGGAGTACCACGATTTGCTATTCTCGAGTTGCGAATCCAGAGTTACGAGTCGGACATTTACCGGACTTAAAGATAGGGCAAGGAATTTACGCAGGAAAGGCCCTTGTCAAGAATACACGCGGAAAAACATATTTTTCGGTGTTTAATACAACGGAAGAAGAATTTGATTTGGAAATTCCTACACTGGAAATCGAAGAAGTAGGGAACATAAACGAGAGTCAAAATTCAAATACAACTGATTCACTATTAATAAAAACCTCCGAAAAAAATAGCGGAGCAAATCAAAATGTACTAAATCAAAATCCACTGAATCAAAGTGAATCAGCTCTAAAAACCTCCGAAGAAAATAACGGAGCAAATAAAAACTCTCTAAATCTAACTGAACCAAAAAGGGATAATCCACAAATCTTCAAATTAAATAAAAACGAAAAATTACTAAATCAAAATGAAAACAAAAAATTACTAAATCTAAATAAAAACGAAAAATTACTAAATCAAAATGAAAACAAAAAATTACTAAATCTAAATAACAACGAAAAATTGCTAAGTCAAAATGAAAACGAAAAATTGCTAAATCCAAATAAAAAAATACTAAATCAAAATAAAACGAAAAACGAAAGTTTCGATGAAATCTTGACATACGAAGAATATAAAAATCGAAAGAAACAAGAATCAAAAAACAACAGAATATTTAACATAAATTCGACAAAAAGTGAAAGTCAATAAATAGTGATAATCAACGAATTATTAAAACTGATTAATTTAGAACATCTGAATCCTGAAGAAAGATACAGTGCCGAAAATATATTAAGGGAAAGTACTGATTGCTTTTACTTACCGGGTGATGAATTAAACGGCACAGATGTATTACAACATCGAATTATAACAACAGATGATGCGCCCATAAACACTAGGCAATACCGATATCCTGCAATCCACAAAGACGAAGTAAACAAACAAGTTTCCGAACTTCTCGAACAAGGCATCATAAAACCTTCTAAATCTCCATACAACGTACCCGTATGGGTCGTTCCAAAAAAGGCCGACGCCGAAGGAAACAAACGCTGGCGCATGGTCCTCGATTTCCGTAAGGTAAATGAGAAAACAATCGGTGATTCTTATCCCCTTCCAAACATTATAGATATCATAGATCAACTCGGTGGAGCAAAATATTTCTCTGTGTTTGATAGCAAGTGGTTTTCACCAGATAAAAATGCATCCGGAAGATGCGCATAAAACAGCCTTTTCAACTCCTTATGGTCACTATCAATTTCAAAGAATGCCGTTTGGATTAAAAAATGCTCCAGCGACGTTCCAACGACAAATGGACGTTATCCTTACAGGTTTACAAGGGATAGAACTCTTCGTTTATTTGGATGACATAGTTGTATACGCATCATCATTAAGCGAACACGAAGGGAAAATGCATAAACTAATGGCACGACTTCGCGAAGCAAACTTAAAACTCCAACCCGAAAAATGTAAAATTCTACGACACGAAGTAGTCTATTTAGGACACGTTATCGGCAAAGACGGAATTAAGCCCAATCCTGAAACTCTGAAAGCAGTACAACAATTTCCAGTTCCTAAAAATCAAAAGAATATTCGACAATTCTTAGGCTTATTCGGTTACTACAGACGATTTATTACAGATTTCTCAAAAATAGCTAGACCTTTAAGTAATTTATTAAAAGATGATGTTGCCTTTAATTGGACAACAAAACAAGAAATTGCATTTAACATTTTAAAAGATAAACTCATTTCTGAACCGATATTACAATATCCTGATTTTTCAAAACCATTTATTATTACAACTGATGCTTCAGGTTTTGCCATAAGTGGAATATTATCTCAAGGAGAAATTGGCAAAGACCGACCAATAGCATACATTTCACGAGTGTTAAAGATTGTGAAAAAAAATATGACATTTACGAAAAGGAAGCACTAGCCATAGTATACGCCGTTTCACAATTTCGACCATATATATACGGAAGAAGATTTACCTTAGTCACTGATCACAAGCCACTAATTTGGTTTCGAACAACAGAAAATGCCAATTCTCGTCTTTTAAAATGGAGATTAAAACTCGCGGAATACACTTACGATGTATAAAGCCGGCAAAACTAATGTAAATGCTGATGCATTATCACGAAACCCGGTATTTGCTATAAACACTACGCACAGTTTTGAATCACCTCCTCCGAGAGGCAGACCAAAGAAAACTGAACTACACCTTCTACAAAAACCCCAGATGTTGCGACGAAGTGAGCGTTTGAAAAAGAATTTAGAACTGCGTCAACAGTCATAAAAAAACTTCCTTCTACTTCTAAACCCTATGTCGAAGAAAAAAATGTGAAACTAAAAAGTGATAAGGTATCCAACGAGATAATCACGAAGGATTATTCCGATGAAAACATAAAAATAAATGAGTATGATAACGACGATTACACTTCGGAAACGAATGCAAATAATTCAAACCAATTGACCGTAGTTGCCGAGGTACACGAACGGCCTCATCAAAGCGACCAACCAATCAGAAGTGACCGTCATAAACTCATGACACGTCCAGACGACGATCCTAAAATACAAAAACTATCCACCGGAGTTTCCCAGGAAACTGATTATAAAAGCGATAGTGAATCGGAAGATTCAGCTTCCGACGAAGGCAGTGAAAATGATGATTTGATATCACTAGATAATGCTGAATCTCCGACTCTAGAAAATTCGTACGATTTAGAAAATGTGCAGCAAAATTATGAAAAGGTCCGTCGATTTTCGAAAAATATTATAAACTCTCGGGATCAGATATACATGCGTAAGGATAATTTCTTATATTTTATAAACGAAAACAACGAACCCGAGGATGCAGGTTCAGAAATATTAAAATACAGGCATGAAATATGCCAGTTTAAAACATTAGAAATAGGTAAAATTAGTTATACAAATAAAAACGGAAAATATCATATAGCTTTGATAGTACCAAAGATTTGCAAAAATTTGATAGATTCAGCTAAAATAATAAAAAATGTAATAAATGAACTAGAAAATTTATTAAGGGAATTAGACTTGCGATCGATTAGCATTTGTAAATCAAAAAAAGTTAAGTATGTTGAATGGGAAATAGTACTTAATGAATTAGCTCAAGTTTTTAATAAAATTAATACTAAATTAATTATATGCCACGGTGATGTAAAATACCTAGGACAAGAAAATAGACAAAGAATTTTAGAAGAATATCATGCGTCAATGATGGGTGGACACAAAGGCGTTACAAAAACATTCAATAGAATTAGACAATATTATTTTTGGGAAAATATGAAAACAGATATTCAGGATTTTATACGTAATTGTTTAGACTGCCAATTAAAGAAATTAGTTCGTGTAAAAACAAAAAACCCTATGGTTATCACTGATACACCAAGGACAGCATTTGATAAAATAGCTTTAGATATAGTAGGGCCTTTACCTCAAACTAGTTCCGGAAATGAATGCATACTAACGATGCAAGACGCACTTACAAAATATTCTATAGGCGTCGCCTTGTAAAACGCCATTGAGGAAACTATATCAGATGCATTTATTAAAAACTTCATATGCGTATTTGGAGCTCCTAGAATAGTTCTAACGGATCAGGGTAGAAATTTTCTTAGTATACTGAAGAAAAAAGTGTCAAAGAAATTCAGAATAAAAAATTGTCAAACCACAGCTTTTCATCCGCAATCAAATGGTTCATTAGAACGATCACTTCATGTTTTAGCCCAATATCTAAAACAGTATGCTAATGTCGAAAATGAATGGGATGAGTTGTTGGAGTTCGCAATGTTCTCTTACAATACTAGCATTCACGAAGGCACTAAACATACACCATATGAATTAGTATTCGGTAGATTAGCGAGACCTATTTCGAGTGACGACGCTCTAGCCGATACCCATTCAGATACATATAATCAATATTTATCCGATTTGGTAACCAAATTACATAATATTAGACAGGTAGCTAGGAGTAATTTACAGCATCTAAGACTAAGTCTAAAGAATATTATGATAGAAACATAAATCCTCTTACTCTAAGACCGGGCGATTTTGTATTTTTACTCAAGGGTGGAAAAATTCATAAATTACAAAATCAGTACACAGGCCCCCATGAAGTATTAGAAATGATAAATAAGAATAACGTAAAAATCAATATTCAAAAGAAAGCTAGAAATAAGGAAAAAACAGTAGTAGTTAATATCAATAGATTACAAAAATCACCTATCACATCATAATCTAATAAAAACCACGTCTGATTTTAGGAGATTTATCCAACAAAGACAAGATGATCAATTCACAGATTATATGGTCGATATTTTTATTAGCATCAGTAACTTACGGCGCAGATCTAATTGGGTATGACTGCGGGAGTCCGCAATTAAATATAACCACTTTATCATTGCTGGATGTTGGAGGGTGTGAAATTCCAGAACCAACGGTTAATCACACTTTATTGTATATTCAGTTGTTGCAACTCGCAGAATATTCAACGACGAAGGCAATTCAGTGCAAAGTATTAGTTAAGAGACATATTACCTATTGTGGAATGCATTCGCATGCATCGCCTGTATTAAACGGAATAACCGAATATATCGTAGAACTTTCGCACGATCAATGTAAAAATATTCATAATACCAATACTATAGTATTAGGAAATAATGTAATAATTTCGGGCCTGAGCGTTGGCCAGCTAAATATTAGAAATGTAATGCTCGCGGGAACTGTCACAGCCGATGGAAGTTGTAACGGCGCGCATTATTCTGATCCATACGGACCATGGAACAATGTAATAGTACAAGCGGTAGTGGAAATAATCCTACATACAGACACTGTATCTCTTAATTTAAAAACCAGACGGGCACATTTAAAAACTGGAACCACTTGTTCCATTAGAGAGGGTTCGTGTTTTGATTTAGAACGAGGTTACACTTACTGGGATCTTTTAGAGAAAGATAGTTGCGATTTCAATAAATATGACGTTCTGTATGAAGGAATATCCTCTCGTATAGAAGAAATTAACAACCGAGACGCACCAGTAATAATAACCGTAGAAACGGAAGATATTACTTTTGCGTTGACAATAAAAAGCGAGCGAAAATTATGCGGATATCCAATATTTCAAACCGAACATCCGAAATTGTTTATAACGCCATTTTCAGGCAGACGACCAATCGTATCAACTGTAAAAAAAATCAAGGTAGAAAACGTTGACATTTTTGCATATGTTAATAGTAAGTTTATCTACGTAGAGAAACACATTCGTAGCGAGTTAAAATCTTTATATTACGATATTTTAGTACAACGTTGCACATTAGAACAGCAAGTTTTAAAAAAACAGTTTGTCCATCGCCGCCCGCAATCCAGACGAATTCGCCTTCAACATTATGAGAGGTCCGGGTTTTATGGCTATGTCTGCCGGTGAGGCAATTCACATCATCAAATGCATACCTGTAGAAGTAAGAGTTCGACAAACATCTGAATGTTATATTGACATTCCCGTCACCCGAGGAAACCAAAGTTTATTTCTACGACCACGCACGCATGTATTAGTAGAGTCAGGGGTACAAATAATATGTAATTGAGCAGCACCCCCAATGTACCGACTAAATGGAATCTGGTATAAAGTAATGCCCCATTATGTTGAGGCCACCGTTCCAACTATGCTCAAACCGAATGATCAAGCCACTTGGAAGTATACAAATCTGGAGAATCTTGGATTTACGGGAATCTACTCAGAAAAAACTCTGGGCGAACTGAGGAAACATATTATGTTCCCCGCCGAAAAAGCAGCCATACTTAATTCTGTAGCTCGTGGAATCACAGGACAAGGCACGGTAGGCGCGGGTATATCGCTCAAACATCTATTGGATGCGGATTCATTAAATATCATATCCGAAAACACCTGGGGTGTTTATTGGGATAAATTTGTCAAATTTGGCAACGTGAGTGCAGGACTATTAATGTTGGTTTTGATTTTTCAATTGATAAAATTAGCCGTGGACACGATCGTACATGGTTACGCTCTACACTCCGTTTACGGATGGTCTTTACTGCTTATCGCAGCTATTTGGGACTCTTTCCCTCACCTTCTGCTCCACCTTTCTAAAGGAAAACCTAAAGAAGATAACGAAATGGAACTTTTAACTCCAACAACTCAGGAGATAACCTTGTCTCCATCTCAGAACGACGTAAACACATCTGCACCTCCTCGACCCACTGAAAACCTATATCCAGCTTTTGCATTAAAGAAATAAATATTTTAATTATAGATGGCGCCTCGCAGTGAAAATGTGCTTCAGATGCCTTACAAAATAAGTGAACGCATCAAGAACAGATATCATCGAATGGCTCCATATTTATGTATTCAATCCATAAATTCTATAATTCTGTGCCACATCTTCAATGATTACGCTCATCTTATATGCACATCTTGTTTCAACAATGCACCTATCGAAATTCAAGAAGAATTCACTCCTTTAAAATGGGCTCATTTTACAACCCCCGTTCAACAGACATTGATAAAACTTCATTTTCAAAAATGCTCAATTAAGCTCTTAAAAATCCAACCATCTGCTTCATGTCAAGACTGTTGTATTCATTATTTTGAAAATGAATCTTATTTAATTCAAGAGCAAACCGTACGTATAGTACCCTCATCAAATTCCCCATTATACCTTGGCGAACCATCAGGAATACCCAAAATTACAACTAGCGGACACCATCAATTGTGCATAAAGGAATTATGTACCGTGATACAATATCGACGATCAAATGGCAGTATCATTTCTATTTGCAAAGATTGCCATCCAGCTTCACGACCTATACCAGAAACCCTTCCGAAATTACATGCTGCTAAATTCTACTACGCATATACAAATTACGATTCTGATCAATTCAAAGACGAGCTTGGATTCTGTTGTCATTATTGTAATAAAGAAGTACTGTTAGTCCAATGGGCAAACAGATGTAGAGACTGTATTTTTCAACTAACCCAAGAATTTGAGAATACGCCTTTACAAATAGGAGTTAATCACCCCTTCTACATACAACCAAAAATGCATTAACAACCTCAGGAGAGGTTTGCATGCCAGGATGCCCAGCCATATTTCAAGAGGGGAGGTGTTACATCCTAACGAAAATCGTAACTAGGTCATGCCATGAAACGCCGGCTTTTCTCCATCGATAAAAATAGAAGAGATAAGAAAGGAACAAAGGCGTTTTCTAGAAGAAAGATATTAGTGCACAAAACTAAAATGAACATTAATAATGAACATTAAGTGAACCTAGTGATTAGTGAATAGCGTTAAGAACCATATCATAAACTTAAGTTAAGAATAAAAATGAAATATGATTAAATAATACTCAAAAACAATAATTAATTTTTGTTTCAAATTAAACAAAACTATTAAGTGTTTGGACTTTTTTTAACGCTAAATTCATACCTAATCAAATGAAGTTAATTAAATTTCATTTTTTAATTTATACAATAAATTAGAAATTAGTTTTTAGATGCCTTTGGTCGAACAGAGAAGCCGCTCAATGCACACACGATACTTGAGAGTTTTATGGCCTACCCAATAAAACTACTGCACTTTAAACGCTACTCAGCGGTTGAGGGGCAGTGACGACTTTAAACGCTAACCAGCGGTTGAGGTCGTTCATAAACAACCCTAAATATTCCTTTTCCCGTAAAACAAGTAAGTGAAAAAAGAAATAAAATATATATACATTTATAAAACGGTTTATTCATAATCTTCCTTTCCTTCCACTCATGATCATAGGCCAGCTCCCAGGTAAAGGGCTTAAGTGCCTTGACCAAAAAAATGGCCAACTAAATATGTTCCAGATCTGCTTCTCAGATTTGGGATATAACACCTCTAAGTTCAATACTTTAAAATATTAGCGCTATTAAGAAACCGAATTATTTTAATTTATTCAAATAATATTTCTATAGTACAGCTCAAACTGTACAATTTCTCTCTGTAAAATATTTAATTAAAACAATATACAGGGTCATCGAATAGTATCGGACCCCCCTAATATCTTCAGTTAGAATGCACTTAGGAGAAAATGTCCAATAGCAAAGTTGTATGGTTTCAAGCGGGGAGTAAGATTGACCATGTCCTTCAAGGTCATATCAAGGTCAATCTTATTTTTTTAAATAGAACCCCCTACATTTTACTGCATATTCTTATAGCTTATCTCGAGAGCTTTCCAAAACACTATAATAAAATATTTTTTTATTAAGTACTTTTTGAGTTATAAAGGTTTGAAGTTAACAATTTTTTTACACAAAATGTAGAATATCTTGTAAAATATTATTTAGTTTTCAGTAATCATAACCTTAATACTTTTGTGCGCGGAATAATGAGACCAATAATTGGTTTAAAGAAAATACATTAATCGGATCCCCCTAATATTTTCAGTAAGAATGCATTTTGGAAAAATGTCCAATAGCAAAGTATTGTACGGCTTCAAGCAATTATGCTAATAGGCTCTGGCGAAAAACTGCCCGAACGTAATCGCGAGAAGCTGCTCGAATGCGTGATTTCCGAAGGCGTTAGCGGGAATCTGACCGAAAGCGTTGGCCAATCTTTATTCTCTCACTCTCGCAGGCACCAATGTACGAGCTCTTGAGCAAACAATACGGATCACTGATTTGAAACTTTGATGCAGTGCTGTCTTCTTCTTAGCGAGCAGCAGTCACCTCGAGGACGAAAACGAACAGCCTCAAACATTTTTTCTGTAACAAAAGAAACCATTGCGCTTGAATTGATTATCCCAAACATCTTCATTTTGTTTCCAATAGCCCAGAAATTTTTCGTAAATATTATTAATTGATCTATTAGTTTTTCAGTTGCTCAACGAGCTTTTTGCTAGTGCTGGTTAAAATAAACAAATCGATAGTTGGACCAACACTTAATAATTAGTATTTTTCTCTACTTAATTATCTAGATCAATTTCCTATCAGTTACCTGATTAATTCTTCTTCGCTCTAATTAAGAATGGCGGAGCTTTCTGACAGAGATCGGATAACACTGTTAATGATGCGAGGATGGGGAGATCAACAAAGAGGGTATAAAACAGTAACGCGATTATTTAATGAAAATTTTCGGAATGAAAATAATAGGATCTCCAAAAGTACTGTAATCCGTACTATTCAACGTTTCGAGGCCATTGGTAGCGTTAAAAGCCGCCCAAAATCTGGTAGACCTAAAACAGCAACAAATAATGATAAGGCATTAGATGTTTTACAGTCTTTCGTTGAAGATCCCCATATTTCCATCAATCGCGTTGCACAAGAACACGAAATCGGTCATGCATCTGTCAGTAAAATTCTGAAATTGAATAAATGGCATCCATACAAACTCCATTTGGTCCAAGAGTTGTCCGAAGACGATTTTGATAGACGCATCGAATTTTGTGATCTTATGATGGAGATGATTGTCGACGATCCTCTATTACTTGATAATATTGTTTTCTCTGATGAGGCAACATTTGAACTGACTGGAAATGTAAATAGACACAATTGTAGGTACTGGAGTGACGTTAATCCTCACTGGAAAAGAGACAATCATACTCAATATCCACAAAAAGTTAACGTATGGGCTGGTATTCTTAATGGTAGACCAGTTGGCCCGTTCTTCATTGAAGGCAATTTGACAGCACAAGTATACCTAGTCATGCTTCGCGAACAAATATTTCCAGCTATTCGAGACATAGCTGGTGGAAATATGGATGAAATTTATTTCCAACAGGATGGAGCTCCACCTCATTATGGTGTCATTGTCCGTCAATATTTGAATGAGGTCTTTCAGCACAGATGGATAGGGCGAAGGGGTCATATTGAGTGGCCACCTCGGTCTCCGGACTTGACCCCACTTGACTTTTTTTTGTGGGGTTACTTGAAAAGTAAAGTTTATGCCACCAATCCTCAAGATTTAGATGATTTAAGAGGGAGAATAACTCGAGAGATAGAACTAATACCGCCAGAAACGTACCGGAATGCGGTTTCGGCTGTTTATAACAGATTGGCACATTGCCAGGCTGTTGAAGGGCAACAATTTGAACATTTGTTGTGAATTGTTTGGTACAATTAAATATTTTGCCCAAGCTAACCAATTGGAATTAAATTTGCCTTAACTGGCCGGACTCACACACCACTCTTGCCTTAACTGGTCGGACTCGCACACCACTCTTGCCTTAACTGGTCGGACTCGCACACCACTCTTGCCTTAACTGGTCGGACTCGCACACCACTCTTGCCTTAACTGGTCGGACTCGCACACCACTTAACAAATTGTTAACTTCAAACCTTTATAACTCAAAAAGTACTTAATAAAAAAATATTTTATTATAGTGTTTTGGAAAGCTCTCGAGATAAGCTATAAGAATATGCAATAAAATGTAGGGGGTTCTATTTAAAAAAATAAGATTGACCTTGAAATGACCTTGACGGACATGGTCAACTTCAAAGTCAAGGTCATCATCTTACTCCCCGCTTGAAACCATACAACTTTGCTATTGAACATTTTCTCCTAAGTGCATTCTAACTGAAGATATTAGAGGGGTCCGATACTTTTCGATGACCCTGTATATACTTATAATTATTGAAATATTAATGTCTTAAGAAATTTCTATGAGGTAACGACAATGCGTAAACTGGTATAAATGAACTGGAAATAATTAACTTTTTTACTAAAACTTATGAGAAAATCAAAGAAAAAACACTACACTTTACTAATCCTCCATAGAAAATTAAAAAGAGAACATATTTACCTCACGAACAAGTAAAAACTGTATAAAAATACCACGTATTTTTATTAAATTAATTGTCGTCACCCGTCCTAATTTTGGTATTTTGATACAAACAGCAATTAAAAAACGATGAAAAGTTAAAGATTAAAGGAATAAACGTTACTGGCAATTTGTTTTTTAATTTATTATTGTTTAAAATATGTAAAATTGGATTTTTTTACAAATTTTCATTGTCGTCACCTTCATTGTCGTTACCAAACATTTGGCGTATCAGGTACGAAACAAGAACAAAGTGTAACCCGTAGCAGAAAATATTTTTCAAATCATAAATAACATTTATATTTCTCTTCCTCTTAGACATTTATTTAAATATAATTTAAAAAACCACAAAATTAAACTTTATATTTGTTACAATGCACGGTATTTCAGAATCCAGAAAAACGTGACTTAACCTCTAAGAAGTGTTAGATTCGATTGAAAAATGTTACTCGGGTGTTTTCGGGGTCGCTGATTACGAATCTGAAGTCAGATTTTGAAAATACAAAATAGCGGATCCAAGATGGCCGACCGAAATTGAAAAAATTACATGATCGAGATAAAACTGTGTTATAAACTCCTAAGCCCTTGTTTGCGAATAAAACTACACTTTTTACACAAAGCCCTCCCTCGGCCAATCACCGCGCGCCCGGCGCTGATTGGTGCGCGCTCTTAACGCGCTGTTAAACTAGTGCCGATACGAACTCTCCGTCAGAACGCATCGGTTGCAAGGTTCATTGTACGCGAACAAAATACCCTCCGACCAATCACCACGCGCCGGCGCTGATTGGTGCGCGCCCGCACGATCGACACGTATATAAACGGGTCGCATTCGTGAATCAGATGATTAGAACTTCGACATCCGGACGACTCGGGTCTCCGAGCACTCGGCTCTCTCGAACGGCCAACGGACTAGGGAACAGGCGAAATAAAATAAATAAAATTAGAGAACACGTTTATCATATTTGCCTTCAACCTCCCCCGTTCTCACACCAGCTGTGACAGGAAGGAAGGACAGGACGACCAACACTCGAGCCAATCACGGGGAACCCCGTCAATCGTCATTTCGCTCTTCGGGGGCGCAACTAGAAGAAATAAAGAAACTTTCTCCTTTCATCTCCTTCTTTCCTTGACCTGTCCTTTTAAGGACACTTTTACAATCCGCTCTTTTCAGAGCAAACAACGAGGAACCAAGACGAGCGAAACCTGAACGAAGTGCCCTGCTGGGAATTCGTGAAGGGTTTAATTTTTTTGTTGCTGTGAAGTCTCTGCTGAGACTTCGTGCAACTTGAGTCTCCAAATTAGACCTAATTAACGTTTGTTTATTTTTTTCTCTTTGCATTCGCTAGGAAATCCCTGCTGGAATTTCATGCGAAGTCAACCGATAGGGCTATTCAGTCACACTGGTCGGTGATTGGCTTACAACAACTGGCTACTCTATGTATTCTGAACTTTGAATGTATAAGTATGAGGTCAGATTCGTAATCAGCGACTCCTAAAACCTCAGCAATTATCTTTAAATGGTTCGTCAATAAAGTATTCTTTTTTGTAAAAATTACTATTTTTAGAGTTTGTTAATTATTACAACAATGACAATAATTTTACAGACTTTAAGCATGACTTTTGATACTTTAACATCCTATGAACATGTAAAAACAATAATAGCGGATGAATGGAATAAATACTGTTTCAAATTCGTCAAAAACTGGTTAGAAAAACGTTATGTGATTACAAATGGAACCACTATGTCGTAAAGGTTTAAATTAAAGGCAGATTAAAAATTTATTTATTTAATAAAATTACACATACAAAAGATATGTATATATACATACATACTTAAAAATTACACGTATATATCAATATTCCTCAACGAAACTGTCTTCATTCGTTGATGTAGACGAACTACCATGAGACAATGAAGAACCATCAGAGGACAACAGCATTTGAATAGCCTCATGAGATAAGCCTTTGCTTTTTTTAGGTACTATTTTCCTACTGCTAGACACTACAGGATCCGAAGTTACCATCAGCCAGTGAAATACGTCTTCCATAGTTTTCTCGCGTGACATTTTTCGAGAAAAATGTAATCTATATTTTTTGAAATCCTTATTTCTTGCTTCCTGCGCTTCTTCAGATAATTCTCCAATTGGAAGTTCAATGGCTTCAATTATTTGTGATCCGTGTATGAGAATTTTGTGTACGGTTGTGGGCATATAAAACCAGTTATATTTTTGGACAAAAATTTCGGCTGTCGTCATACAGTAGTTGCGGAATGCTTCTACGTCTATAGAGAAACCACATGCAAGTACTTGCAAGTTTACATGAAATCGCTTTATCAATTCCACATCAACTCCCAGGATGTTTGCAGAAGTATCCGCAGCTTCAAAAAAACGCCTAGCTGTGTTGCCATCATTTGAACTTCCATATCCTTGTTTTGGAATGTCGACATTCAACGATAACCTCTTTTTGAACCCCTCCTGGATTGCTTTCTTTCTGTCCTCCTTTATTTTGTTATTTTCCTTACCACGCGATTGCCACTGCTTTGTACCTAGTTTGTACCCAATATGCAGACAACATTCGAAAAATCGAATCCACGCATGCAACGTGGACAGACCGAAACATAAGTAGGAAGAATTGATTTCTTTATTGCGCACAAGCTCCAGGTTGTTAAAATCTTTGGACGTGGAACTGCATAAGTAGCACCTCATTGCTGACTTTGTGCCTGTTACCGAATTGCACACTTTTCCGTCAATCATAGTAAAGAACATTTTGTATTTTACATTAATTGACTTACCATCAATGACAGTTTCGTATGGAATAAGGCATTCAATTTGATTTTCGATGAGATGCTTTTCATTTACAGTATCCTGTACTGTTTCGTGCGCAAATTTTATTTTTATGGGTCTGCAATAGCGAGGAGACGAAGGCCGCGGATTCTTCCAAACTAAGAGTTCACTCTGCGTTTTATTGCAAGTACCAACAATTCGCAATGGAACTAGCGACACAAGGAAAATACTCGAGTCAGAACTTGTCCCATCGCTAAAACTCTGCTTGTACTCACTTTGTCCGGAACTGCCATCGCATCCCCATTTTACAATTAAAGTAAGATTTTGCACACTCTCTTGTTGTAACGACTGAGTAACGTCATTCTGTACTTGCAAAATTCTACAACACGTGTGGTCCAAGAGTTGCTGTAGTTTTACTTCTGCAGTGGTTTCAGTTATTTCGACTTCTGATGGATAACACAGCTTCTTGGCTTCTAAAACTTTATGATACCAGGGATATATAGGAGCATGGCACTCTATCGCGACTTTTCTCATGTTCAAATATGAAGCCACAGTTAATTTAGATTCCACAATTAATGACAATGCGATTTCAAGACGCATTTCAATGGCACGTGGAATTCTCGACTCTTGGACAGCCTGTTTTAACTTCGCAGCTCGTGTTGGTGACACTGTAATCTCCTTCATAATATGTGACGCTTCAATAGCTCCCGATTTGTGTAGGCCTAATTGCGTTGCATGCACCAACTGTGCCGTACTATGTGTTGAGAGCAGTGCTTCCGATTTACGTCTCTTCGATCTATTACCTGCCTCCTCAAATGTCAAGGTAGGTCGACCGCCCGATTTACCTGATTTCCGGGAAGACGAAGATGAAGCTGTTGACGTAACTTGTACTTGTTCAGTGGTCGCGGACACATTATTCTGCAAAGTAAACATTAACGACTTCGGTAATTAGTCAAGCTTATATGTATTTCACAATAATCGTTGACATTTTTCGTACTCACCATAATAGTTATATTTGTGTTTAGCCAATCTGCATTATTTTTATAAAATGGTTTAACTCTTCTTTTAGCTAATTGCCATTTCGATTTCATCGTGCTCAATATCCGTTGAATAGAGGGTTGCTGATTCGGGTGAATTTCGAATGGCATTCCGGTCTTCGTATGAAAGCAGCTTTCTAGAATCGAAAACATCTCCTTCGTTGACAAATTCTGGTGTCCCTTTATTATCTCGAATAACTCCTTTCGAGTGCATACTACACGCCCAGCAACTGGCTCTGCAATATGAATGTGATGGAAATTAATTTAAAATGATGTAAAAATTAGTGCAACCGTCAAGGCCGGCTCGTAGTCTTTTGCGCATAAACCTGTTCACGGGTGCCCCGCACGCTCGAGAAAATTAAATTATAACGCCCTTCTAGGCAGCTGTCGGCAGCTGTTTCTTAGAGTATTTGATAAAATACACTTTAACCTTGATATTCCATTTGAAAATAACACGACTGAAGTCGACTAAAAAAATGTACCCATGCATTACGGACACGTTAAATTGTGAATTATATATTTTAAAAGGTTATGTTTTACGTATTTTATGTAACGAGGTAAAAGTAAAGCAAAGAAAAACTAATATATATTTCCATTTTACATACCTTCAGAAATACCCTCCATCAAACCGCGCAGGAATAGATCACTCCAAACTCAAAATATTTAGTTTCTCGTATTTGCACTTTTCGAACTGACTGCCGACTACCGTTCTTTCTTCTGTGAGCGTCAACGTCGAACTGATGCCCGAGAGCAGGTATAATATTTCAGGTTCCGGCCTTTCGGCTTTGTATTCGAGAAACACCCTACTACAATATTCGACGGTCATTTCCACGAAAAAAAATATCGATTATTTGAGGTTTTGTCACGTTTTTCTGGATTTTGTAATACCGCGCAACGTTATGAATCAAGTTTATTATGAAATAATATTATTTATTAAAATTATGAATATAATATTATCATTGTAGTTACTAACCAACGACACATTAACTTTAATAAATTTATTTGGTCTAAAACTTCTTCAAAAATTCATGTGTTTTTCTTAATTTTTTAATTATTACTTAATAAATAATTTTCATTTATTCACAAAAATGCACTAAATCAGATATGTACATTATGCTTTTGACTCTTTAGAGTTATTTTTTTCAAGTTTTTAATAAGCAATTGTTGGTTTATATAGCCGTATGAAAATGCGTCATAGTAAAAGTCTTCCCCTTTCCTTTAAAATAATTTTGTAGCGTAACTACTTTAACAATAACTTAACTTGGTGCTAATAAGCAAGAATCCATTAAAAAAAAACGAATTTACAGTAACTTAAAAAAAAAATTTCATTCTTGAAAATGCCCTGTTTTTGGAGAATCACCCATATGTTATTTTGGAATCTTATATAATAGGTCGCTTTAATATATTTGTTTTTACATAATTAACAATAATATTAATAAATTATACGAAGTAATTGCAATGTACTTTTCCGTGGACATTCCTCTGATTCAAGTACAACTTTTTGTGTCGTGCGAATGGCCGTAGATTCCTTATCAATATTTTCAAACATGCTGCATTTATTTTTTCCTTCGGAATTTTGTCTTTTTGGGGAAGTTGATTCCTTTGGTCCAGCGTCATTATTTACTTCTTCGTCACCTGGTAGGTTAATGTTTTGTTTAAGGTGAGGGTATACCAAAAAAATCAGTTCTATGAAATACAACTTAAAAAAAATTGAAAAATTATTTCTTTAGTAAATTTTTAACGTGGAATTCAGTGGTGCTAGAATAAAAAGTGTAAAAATTTTGTTTGACAAATACAAATTTTTTTTTTTCTTTTGTAAAAAATGGAATTTTTGAAAATCCATCCGTAGTTATTTAGAAAATGGATGTTTACGTTCACCCTAACTTTTTTTTAATTTTTAAATTAATTTATAAAAATGTAGAATCATTTTCTCAAAAACGCAATTGTTTTTTCGCCCTAAAATTTATGAGACAAAAATATTTTTTCCACTTTTTATTTTCGTACCACTGTATTCCTTGTCAAAAATTACTATAGAAATAATTTTTTCAAATTTTTAAAGGTGTATTTCATTGAGTTGATTTGCTTGGTGTACTTTTTATATATATTTTTTATATATACTCCCCTTAAGTAAATTTTACTTATTACTCGCGGTTTAAAAACATGAAGTACAGGGATTTTTTTTAAACTCACCGATTATGCAATTTTCTAGCATAAAAAAATATAAATTATTTGTTCAAAGTTAGGACTTTACCGCCGTATTTCATGTGAACTCATGGAAAAAATCAGTAAAATAGTAAGAAAATGAAATGTTAAATATCTTTTATATTATCTTTTATATTATATATAAATATCTCTTAACCTGAATTCTTGTGATTTTCGTACTTAAAATTTTTGTTGTTTTCATAGTAAATATAAACCCTGTATACAGTAAAAAAGTGAAAATTTAAAAAAATTAAAAAGATTTTTTTAGATAGGTCTGTTACTAGAAAATAATACGAAACTTATATTAATCTTACTTGCAAAATATTCTTCATTTTCTCTCAACACCTGCGACTTTCCGACTTTGGCAAATTTTTTCTTGCAAATATTGCTGGAAATTACTTCATGATTTTTTATTAAAGCTGCAGGAAGCTGCATTGAGATACTCGGAGTATATTTCTTTTTTGGTTCTTGAATATTCTCATCTTCACTCGAAGATAAATATGTCGTCTTAGCTTTGGAAGCTCTTTTCTTCATGGACGATTCTGATACTGGAAGATCCGATTCGTATTCGGCAAGAGGCAATGCTTTTCGAGCCTTTGCATAGTCATCTAAAAAATGTTTTTCAAATTCGGAAATTGAATGGTAATATTTCAAGAAGTTCAATTTTATTGTATTTATGGTATATTTGTTGAAAATGGCCTTCTGTTCATGATGTAACGTTATCGATATTCGGTCTTGTACCGGCATAGCGATATCCATTCCATTATTATTATTATTATTTGGTCTATTACCGACATGGCGAGAGCAGTTTATAGTTAGTTTTAGTTTTTGCGAAAGCGCTGTTGCTCCGATGACGTCACGATTTTGAGACCTTCGCGAAAGGGATCCAAATCGTAGGCCATTTCGTCTGAGGCAAGCAACAGAGGAGGGCAGGTAAGCGCAGTGCGCGACGTGAATTAAATTGTCAATTTTTAATCGAAATCTCATTTATATATTTTTCAGAGGCGGGTTTCTTATTTTATACGCTTGCCCCTTTGCGAAATTAAATTTTGTTGCTCCGCTTAAAATTGTGCAATATTATAGAAAATGGATAAGAGAAAATAAATAATTTGGAATTATTCGTTAGGCGCACGATTATAATAATCAAAATGTACGCACACGTGTCATTAATTATACGGGCTAACATTTTATGGGCTATTTCTAATGACAAAAACAAGTTATATCCTCGGTTTAGCAATTATGCAAACATTTGCCTAAATATTCGTGTCGGGATATTTTTTTTTGTTTCAAATGTCTTTCGTATTTGTGATTTTTTTTTGTACATTCACATACCGGGATATGGCACAGTGCGATGATAACTATTTTATTTGATTTATTGAAATTATAAGTGCGACCAAATTAGTACAATTGATTGTAATTTCTCTTGCACATGCGTGAAATTATGCCGTTTTGAATTATGTGAAACATTGTGAACTCGCGGGACACGTGATCATATGTTTGTGGTCAAGGAGTGAAATCGGTTGTTCAAAAACGTGTTCAATAAATGGATTATATTTATAAACATACAAATATAAAAATTTGAAATTACGGTGCACAAAAATCCCTACTACATATCACAATTTCGCACGGTGAAACATTTTCTCGACGTGGGAAAAATCCAATCTCCGGTGTCGAGTTTGGTCCATCAGCAATCAAACCTTTCGGTGCAGAATCCTGTTTATGGTGGTCAAACTCGGGAAGGAATAATTGATTTTCACGGTCGACGTGTTAAAAGAGGATCATCCAATGGGCAACTTCCTTCGTCGTTAAGGTTGGTGAAGAAGAGATTTTGGGGAGATTCGTTTGATTATATGTTTATAATTTAATAATTATGTTTGTAATATATTTTTGTAAATCGATCACGTTTGACATATCCTTACAATTTCAATTAGTATTTTATTGATAATTATGATATTTGGAAATTAAGGGTCATGAAAATTTTCGACAAAAAATAGGGGAAACTAATTAATTTTTCTGAATTATGTATATACAAATTTAAAATATTCTAAATTTCATGATATTTGGAAATAACAGGTATTATTATTTGTTATGATCATATATATACTTAAACAACATTGAATTGCCGTTAGTGAAAATGGTCAAAACATATATATTGAAGAATTCACACTCAAATGGGCAATAAAAACAATAACATGCATGAGTTTAAACATGTACGTCTATAATAACCAACGAATGTGCCTTTGATTTAGATGATTTTTTTTTGTATTTAATAATTTCCCTTAATTCTATCTTTTAGAATTAACTATATTTAGTGCTGGATGTGTTAATTTGATGATGAATCGTAATATAAATGTTAATTTGAATTTAATGATAATTTATTTACAATTTATTCAATATATGTATACAATTTGAATTCATTGGGGATTAACTATAACATATTTAATATTCGTTTTATATACAATTCTAATATATTTGTTAAAAGGAAAATGATAAAATTTATAATTTACAATATTAAATGTTATATACCCTTGATTTATTTATAATTTATATGAATTAAATCAGTTTAATTACAATGAATAAAATTTCAAAGTTACCAAAATCAATTATTCAACATTTTTTATTTCTGATTAATATTTGTTCTTTTCTTTCGAAGATAAATTTTAAAAAATGCCGGGACAAATCAACATTCACTTCTTCGATTACAAAATTCTTTATATTTCCACAATAAAACGTTCTAAAAATTAATATTTTGATTGCTAAAAGTTTTTTAAAATTATTTAGAAACAAATTTTCGTTAAATAAATATGAGTATTTATCGATATTTCACGAAATGCTTACCGGTAAGTTACAAACAACGTCTTTTTGTCGGAAAAATAAAAGATTACTCGATAAAGTGCATTCATTTTTAAAAATTTCTCAAGAAAAACATAAAAATGCATCCATAAATAATATAAATATAAATAAATAAAATAAATAAATAAAAGTTGTTTCAAGTTAAGAAACTTTGTTTAAAATTTTTCAGAATTACTTTACAGACAATACTTCATTTACAATATATACAATAATATCATCAATAATAAAATTTAGATTTTCAAGTTTGTATTAATTATCTGCTTCGTAACACCTATTCTTATACATCATTAGAGGATATCTACTCCGTCCTTGTCAGTAACGTAATTTGTTAACCTAAGAACTGTAAATTAAAAAGAATATATGACTTTTTCCAGAATTTTTGTTATTATTTTCTCACATAAGGTTATCTTCTTACGACATTTAATTTGAGTATCCCTGTATTTCAAATGTGAACTAATTTCGAAGAGATATTTTTGCACTCTTAAAAAACATATACACCACTGGATAAAGTTATCCAAACTTTATAAAAAATTATAGGCTCTTTCTAATTTATGTTTCAGGTTAGGAAATGATAATAATATTACGTTTTAATAAAAAGAGATAACACAATTATTGAAAACACATTATTATCAAAATCTTACTGTATTCGCCCATAATTCGACATCGGTATTTCGTCCAATTATCACTTCGAGAAGTTTTATTCGTTACTAATTTGGCGGGATTTAAACATGGTGGCCAAGAGCAGTTCGTCACGTCTGCAGTTTCATCACTTGTGGTGATCCATACTTTTGGCACGATCTCGACCGAACTTTCGTCCAGAAAATGGACGATCACAAATTTGGAAGTATCTGGAAATTGCGTATAAACAAAAGTATCAGTATTACAAATAAAGTAAAGATATATGGTGAAAACACAATACATAATCTTTTTCTTGCAATTGAACTGTTATCCCAGGTAGCAATTTCGGAGGTCTGCCGGAGTTAACCACCGGCAGGGTACTGACCCAGTAATGAAACACATACTGACTTATGGAGCGGAATCAGTACTGGCTACACCACCGGTAAAGTACTGAACCAGTACTGACATACGGAGTTGAGTCAGTACCGACTTCCGTACCACATCAGTGCTGACTCTATACTGGCAGTCAGTAGCAATGTCCGAAACTTAATTAATATATAGGGAAATGTTTATTATTAAAAAATAATTAGACAAGATCAGAGACAAATTAGAGATTCTTTTGTGTAATAATTTCTATTCAACAAATAAAAGTTTATCCGTAAGCATAACCGGGGTTTTTAAGACTTTTTTTATTTTTACCCCCATTGCTAGTACCCTCCTCACATAGAAAATTAAAAATAATAGTACACATCGTTTCTTTTGAAAAATAACGACTATTTTTGTTTCGAACAAAATTTTTTAGCTTTTGAAGTTTTATATAGGACATGGATCTAAAAATAATTTTAACCTAAGCAAACAATATATATATTTTTTTTATTTAATCTAACTTTGCAAAGTTTGGATGTATCTTAATGTATCAGTTCCGAAATTATGTTTTGCAACATAGCGTGTGGCGTAATGGTTAGCGTGCGTGCTTTATGATCTAAAGGTCGTAGGTTCGAATCCCGGTGGATGCAAAAGCTTTTTTTCATTTATATTTGCGAGTTATTTAGAATTATAAGAAAATAGAGTATAAAATGTGAAATACTTAATGCGAGAAACAACAATAATAAATAATAAATTGTTTTCTTTTATTCTCAAGAATTATACCGGCAATCAGTACTGGTCCAGTACTGCTCTACTCCGGCAGTCAGTACTGGAGAGCGTTACCAGCCTGGGGTGGGCCATTACTGACTCAGTACTGACGGTCAGTACTGAACTCCGGCAGTCAGTACTGAATCAGTACTCTGCCGGTGGTCAATTGCTACCTGGGATGGTTTGTGAAATGATGTGAATGCAGATAACTGAACTGGATGTATTTCTAACCTATATTTCGAAATCAATGCGATTTCCATATAATTCTAGGCTTTTATTATATACATTTTTAAACAAAATTTTTAAAATGCATGTAATAAAAGCCTCAAATTCCGGAAATCGCATTAAATAAAAATAAAAAAATGAAAATAGTATAATAACAAGAATCGATTATAACATGGAAAGGAATGAAATTAATAAATCGTTAAAGCAAAACGTTTTACAAGTATATCTCATTAATTTCATTAAAATTATAAAATATATGAATACAACGTCTATACAGGTACCTTGCAAATTATTTGCTGATCGGACATCCTTTTACTGGTAGATATCTTCACGTCCACCGTCGTTACATACACGTCCCGGTTTCTTATTTCCACAAAATTATCGTCAAACAATTTAGCAATTTTTTTTAAATACTGACACCGATCAGTGATGTGATACAAACGAGGTTAATAAATGTTTTCTTCTTCTCGATAAATCATCTCCATGGAAACTGAAGTTGCATTCTGATTGGTTTGATTCAAATTTAAAAAAACCAAAACAATCGCAACACACATACACATATTCACGTACTTAGTGCCGGCCATTAAAGATGAATGACAATTACGAAGAATTTCATAACGAAAGAAATCTCGTTGATTTTCTTTCTTAATTGGAGTCGTTCGTGGGCAAAAGCAAGATGTAATAACCGAGAATTTCGAATGCAGACGCGAAGAACGCTGAACAGAATGTTATTGGAATATGAAACAAACATGTCGTAGATTACGAAACCGCCTATACATTTATGTAAAATCATACATTTGATGTACGTGTTTTTTTTTTACATTATAATATATTACAAATATATTTGAAGTTTACATTTATGTAAAATCATACATTTGATGTACGTGTTTTTTTTTTACATTATAATATATTACAAATATATTTGAAGTTCGTTTACTTATGTTTTTGATTATGTTTACATTCAGTTATAGCATGTTTTAATTGGTACTATGTTTCAATACGTCAAACTTTGCTTGGAAACAGAGACAAAACATTTTTATAAAATTCTCTCTGCTTTACATCGGCTTGAATTTTTAAGATTTATCGATTTTTGAATAAGTTACATCTTAATTGACGAAAAATAAAAATTGCCAAAAAAAACGAATATATAATTATTCCTAAAATAATCTAGCTAAAAAAAAGTTAAATATATTCTATATCACATACGAAAACAGAATTTGATTTAATCTCTCAAACGCCATACCAGTTTTCATATCTGTCAATGCATAATTCTGAAATGTAGAGTTTGAATGTGTAGTTCTAAAACAGGAATTGTTTACGACCTTTTTAAAGAAATTTTATTTACGAAATTTCGTCTCAAGTATGCGACGTATCAACTAAAATAGTTTAAATAGAAGGACACCAAGGAAACGTCCTTTAGAGGAGAGAAAAGATAATATTATCTCAAAAAAATGTACATTTAAAAAAAAATATTAATTTACTAACTTTAATTGCAACTGTACTTTTCCAATACTAACCTAATAATGCGCAAAACGATTTCGTGCACGCATTTTCAAGGATACCGTACCTCTTCGAAAACCATTTCTTTTTCTTAAAAATCCAATACCGGGGGTTTAGAGGGTGCTCTTTTATAATTTGGTATTGGTTTTTCAAAGAACTTAAAGAATAATGTTAATTTGCAATTAAATACAAGAAATGTGATTGTCCAACGTGATTTTTTTTCAAAGTCGGTTTTTTATTTTTTTTTTCAGGACTTATTTAATCATAATAATAGTTTTGGAGTAAAAATGCATGAACGTTTTTATGGTTCCACGGGAAAAAATAGCTATTTTGGTCTGAGTAGGAAAACCCTGCTATCATAGTTTTAGAAAATTTAAAAATCGAGGTCACGATTCCTGGAATAATTATGATTAAATGAATACGGTCAAAAATAAAAACTCGACTTTGAAAAAAAGCCACGCTGATCACTTTTTGTATTTAATTCCAAATGAACATTGTTAGTTTTTTTGTCCAAATCTTTACTGCGAGGTTGCGAAAATTCAAACCCCAAACATCAAATATACTTATCTGTTAAGAAAAATTGTTGTTTCTTTTTTAAATATATATAATTGACGTATAGATTTGGCATTTTGTAATCTCGCGTGATGGAGTTATGTGAATCTTATTCTTGATGTTATAAGCGTTTTCAACAAAATCCCTCTATTCAAAGATATCGTAATTATCAACTAATCAAATTAAATTAATCATAATTTTATCACTCGAAAAGTTCAGAAGCGTATAAAGTTCTTAAGGGGTTATATACCTTTAGAAGGCAAAAAACGTCAGTTTTTATGATTTTTTTAAGCGAAATGGAAACTACGTATATGGAACTTTGAAAATTTACAAAAAATACGATTAAAAAAGGCATTCTTGCGGTGATCGTGATAATTTTCCGCCATTTTAACTGAAATAAAAAAGGTAAAGAAATTTCATTAAAATATATCCAAGACTAGTGATTGAATGAAGGATTTAAAAAAATATTGACGTTCCACAAAATGGCAGCTTTTGAAAGACAATAGTCAATTATTTGCCAAAAAGTCATCTTTTATTCGTTCATTAAATAAAAAATAGTCATTGAATAAAACAAATCTTCCGTTCCTTCACGAGAAACATGTGTTTAGAATAAGTAGCTAAAATTTCAGGAAGTTTGGTTAAATAGTTCTTGAGATATCGTTCACCGACTTTAAACAAGTGATTTATACAGAAAAACGCGATTCAAATTTGAAAAGCAGAAGAAATATATGAAATTTTTTTATTCTTTCAAAAGATACCATTCTTGAAAATTTATTTTTTTTTAATTCTAAAGGTATATATAACCCCTTAAATCATTAAATATAATACACTATAAATAATAAATAAATAATAATAATTATTATTATATAAATAATTGTATAATCCTTTATCACGTTGTAAATTACTTTGAAATTTTTTCAATATTGGAAAACCATATCAAAGTTAAAAACTGCTACAAAAACTGTTCATTTGGTACATAATGGAATAAAAAAATTTTATATTTGATATTAAATTCGTTTATTAAATCTTAAAAGATAATGACATGGGTTTTCTGATCGATTAATAAAATTGGTAATTTAACAAAATAAAGTAAATCAATCAATAAAGTAATGCAATCGAATTTGTGAAGAAAGGCTTTTAATGGAAAATAATTTGAATGAGAACAAACATTATAAGAAAACAAATGAAATTAGAGCAAATCATCAAAGCAATACGTTAAAATACATTACGTTGAATAATTTTATACTCAAAACATGTGCACCGGATAATGTTTGTATTCTAATTGATCAACGTATTGTACGTATAGAGGCTATTCGTATACAAAATGATTCGACAGTCATCACAGGTAAAATAGTGCAAATGGAAATGGCATTTTTTGAAAAACCAGTCCCATCAACTTGTTTCGGCGTAGTAGAATGCAAGGTATCTAATGCATCTCTACAATTTGTGAAAACAGATATACAAAGTAAAGCGGTTGTACTTCCAATTTTTCAAGACTCTACCAAACATGACGAAAGGATTCTGATTATTCCACTATTACAAGAACCAAACGCCCAGTAGGTTAGAATATAATAAAACATTCAAAATTGCAATTCCATAATGATAAATTCAAATAAATACGAATGATAATTTTTTATTATACATTATTACTATCGCATTAGGGAGATTTAAATTTATGTATTAAAATCGTTTGTTGAAAACTTATTTTTAAAGTTTTATCTTTAGTTTCGACTTATTACCTTCCAATTTTCAAGAGACCTATTCCAAAATCAGGTTATGTTTACGCTGAGCCAAGCAAACCTGCATTTTGCACTCTGTTGTACTTTATATGCAGATTACGAATAAATAATTCTTTCTTTCTTATCTCACTCTTTCTTAAGTGAAATGTTCTTGAATTTTTTTTCCATCTTCTATAGAAGCGATGAATGCTGGTATTGGGAAGTTATTTTGATTTTGAAAAGAATGTTTTTGACCTAGTCCGACTGCGTTGACAATTTCTTTTGGAATTTCTGTATCAGTGAGATTTACAAACCATTTGTTCTGAATTTCGACGAAAGACGACGATTTGAAAATTTCACGATCGCTTCGTCTTTTTCGGGCGCATTCTGCTGTTCGTTTGGTGAGTCACTGATACTGGTTGCCTCTGCCTCAGTGGACGATGTCGGCAATGCATGATTTTCCGGCCCTTCTGGTGAATCGGAGGTATTATTTGCCTCTGTCTCGATTGCAGACGATGCGGGCAGTGGTTGATTCTCCGGTGCGCTTCCCTTGGAATTATCATCGTCGCTTTCCGATGGCTCCGAGTGCGTGTTTTTGGACGAGCCTCCCCCCTGGATCCGGAGATCCTCGAGGCTGATGGAAGTGCTCTGAGCCACTCTGTTTTAGGTACGGCGTATAGTGCTGTCTCTCGAGATGCAGGTGATGCCATCTCGCTTTATCGGAGACTCGCACGTGAAAATATCTGGTTTGTTCATCTCGATGATCATAATGAACGCAGATATGTACACCGTAGAGATGGGCGAATAGGCAGATATGATTGTCATCGCCGTATTCATACTGCGCGAGTAAGACGTTGCGCGCTCGACCGGGTGGCAATAATGTCAAAATTGCCTCGCAGCAGGAGAAGCCTCCTCAGATCGTCCGGTGACATTGTCAGCTGCTGAACCTTGATGAGTGAGTCGAATAGGCAGTTGCCGTTAGTTACGACTCCTTCGTCTCTCGTCAGAATTTCATATGGTTCAGTACAGTGCTCCGACAGTGGCTCTCTTCGTTGACCGAAGTGGGGGGGGGGGGGGGGCAATTGAACATCAGTCCCACTCGATCGGCCGTGGGATGCATCAGCTTCCATTGACGTGAAGTTCCTCTCGCTGTTCGACCGGTATGTTGCTTGGGTAGCGCTGTCCTTCTCGCGCGCTTGTTCGCGCTCTCTGACTAAGTGACGCGGAGAAGGGGTACCTGAATTGCTAGTGTGGCTCGGACGATGATGCGAGCGGCTTCTAACATCTTTGCTGTAGCATGTGTTCTCACTCGCTCCGTACCTCTCTCTCTCGCCTTCGCTGACCCTGTTAATCGGCGCGGACAGTGTCACTCTATGCCTCATGCCATTACGTTCGCGGGGATTTTCCGTTTCCGCTGCACTCGGCATGGATTCGTGAATTTCGTCGTCTTCTGACGGTGCTCTGCGACGAAGTTCGCGGTTTAATGCGATGTTTTGTTTTTCGCGCTCCTTGCGCCGTTGCTAGGGCGTCCGTGATTTTTTCTTACGACGCCTTCTCCAGATCTCGCTCATTTTTGAGCTCTCTGAATTTCCTTCGTCATCGTCCAAGGGTTGAATGTTGATTTTTCGAGAACGGGTCATTTAGCCGGAGAACCACGTCCACTACGGAACGATATCGATACGTTTCACCACAGCAGTTTCGAGATTTCTATATGTCGATCTCGTACATAGTACATGCAGTGCAGGAAGGTGACATCTGCCTGTCTCTTTCTATATCGCTTCCTTTCTCTCTCTACGTAAATCAGCTGGATAACCTCCGCCGGTACCGTCGAGTATGGAGTCTGTATACCCTGTCCCGGTGACATCCAGGGTTAGGATTTCTCCCAGCGGATGGTTCCTCCGAAGCATTGGAAGAAACTAACGGAGCAAACATCGGGAACTGGCGGAAGCGGAATCCCATCAGGTTAGTATAACATAAATTTAATTAAAATTTATAATGCAAAAAGAATTTGATTCTTTGTGGGTTCTTTCTGTTTTCAGCACCCAGGAAGCAGACCGTGAACCACAAAGAAAGTGGCTAGGGCGTTCTAGGCATCGAAGAATGGTATCCCGGAAGATAGAATATACCTCCGTCTTCGTCATCCTGGAGGTTGGAAGCAATGTTTTGATGACAGGTTAGTTGTAAATTTTTCTAAAATTTACATTTTTGCCCTCGTAATGTCATGTCAATGTTCCTAAAGCTAGCGTAAACAATAACATTTCAATTTTAGCCTCCTAATCCCTTGTCAATTTTTCTAAATCAGACGCATGCAACGAAATTTTCATTTTTGCCCCTCGTGACCCCTTGTAAATTTTAAAAAAACTAGCGTATGCAGTGAAATTTACATTTCTGGCCTCGTAATCCTTGTGATTTTTAAAAAACTAGCGTATGCAGTGAAATTTACATTCTTGCCATCGTAACCCCTTGTAAGTTCTTCTGATGCAGGGGCATGCCGTGAAATTTACATTTCTGGCCTCGTAATCCCTTGTGAATTATTCTTAAGCTAGCGAATGCAGTGAAATTTACATTTCTAGCCTCGTAATCCCCTGCAAATTTTTCTTAAGCTAGCGAATGCAGTGAAATTTACAATTCTATCCTCGTAACCCCTTGTAAATTTCTTTCAAGCCAGCGTATGCAGTGAAATTTACATTTCTGGCCTCGTAATCCACTGTAAATTATTCTTAAGCTAGCGAATGCAGTGAAATTTACATTTCTGGCCTCGTAATCCCCTGCAAATTTTGCTTAAGCTAGCGAATGCAGTGAAATCTACAATTCTATCCTCGTAACCCCCTGTAAATTTTTTTCAAGCCAGCGTATGCAGTGAAATTTACATTTCTGGCCTCGTAATCCTTTGTAAACTTGTCTTCAACAGTCGCATGCAATGAAATTTACATTCTTGCCCTCGTAAACCCTTGTAAGTTCTTCTAATTCAGGGGCATGCAGTGAAATTTACATTTCTGGCATCGTAATCCCTTGTGAATTTTTTTCAAGCCAGCGTATGCAATGAAAATTACATTTCTATCCTCGTAATCCCTTGTGAATTTTTTTCAAGCCAGCGTATGCAGTGAAATTTACATTTCTGGCCTCGTAATCCCCTGTAAATTTTTCTTAAGCTAGTAAATGCAGTGAAATTTACATTTCTATCCTCGTAACCCCTTGTGAATTTTTTTCAAGCTAGCGTATGCAGTGAAATTTACATTTCTGGCCTCGCAATTCCCTGTCAATGTTATTAAATTAGACGCATGCAATTAAATTATCATTTTTGGCCTCGTAACTCCTTGTAAGTTTTTCTAAAGCAAGGGTATGCGATGAAATTTATATTTCTAGCCTAGCAAAACCTTGTCATATTTTCTTAATCAGGTGCATGCAATGAAATTTTCATTTTGGCCCCCGTAATGGCTTGTAAATTTTTCTAAAGCTAGCGTATGCAATAAACTTTACATTTCTGGCGTCGTAACCCCTTGTAAATTTATCTAAAGGTAGCGTATGCAAAGAAAATTACATTTCTGGCCTAGTAATGACTTGTAAATTTATCTAAGGCTAGCGCATGCACTGAAATTTACATTTCTGGCCTCGTAACCCCTTGTAAATTTGTCTAAATCAAGCGTATGCAGTGAAATTTACATTTCTGGCCTCGTAATCCCCTGTACATTTTTCTTAAGCTAGTAAATGCAGTGAAATTTACATTTCTATCCTCGCAATTCCCTGTCAATTTTATTAAATTAGACGCATGCAATTAAATTATCATTTTTGGCCTCGTAACTCCTTGTAAGTTTTTCTAAAGCAAGGGTATGCAATGAAATTTATATTTCTAGCCTTGCAATCCCTTGTCATATTTTCTTACTCAGGTGCCTGCAATGAAATTTTCATTTTTGCCCCCGTAATGACATGTAACTTTTTCTAAAGCTAGCGTATGCAATAAACTTTACATTTCTGGCCTCGTAACCCCTTGTAAATTTATCTAAAGGTAGCGTATGCAAAGAAAATTACATTTCTGGCCTCGTAATGACTTGTAAATTTATCTAAGGCTAGCGCATGCAATGAAATTTACATTTCTGGCCTCGTAACCTCTTGTAAATTTTTCTAAATCAAGCGTATGCAATGACAATTACATTTCTATCCTCGTAACACCTTGTGAATTTTTTTCAAGCTAGCGTATGCAGTGAAATTTACATTTCTGGCCTCGCAATTCCCTGTCAATTTTATTAAATTAGACGCATGCAATTAAATTATCATTTTTGGCCTCGTAACTCCTTGTAAGTTTTTCTAAAGCAAGGGTATGCAATGAAATTTATATTTCTAGCCTCGCAATCCCTTGTCATATTTTCTTAATCAGGTGCATGCAATGAAATTTTCATTTTTGCCCCCGTAATGACTTGTACATTTTTCTAAAGCTACCGTATGCAATAAACTTTACATTTCTGGCCTCGTAACCCCTTGTAAATTTATCTAAATGTAGCTTATGCAAAGAAAATTACATTTCTGGCCTCGTAATGACTTGTAAATTTATCTAAGGCTAGCGCATGCAATGAAATTTACATTTCTGGCCTCGTAACCCCTTGTAAATTTTTCTAAATCAAGCGTATGCAATGACAATTACATTTCTATCCTCGTAACACCTCGTGAATTTTTGTCAAGCTAGCGTATGCAGTGAAATTTACATTTCTGGCCTCGTAATCCCCTGTAAATTTTTCTTAAGCCAGCGTATGCATTTAAATTTACATTTCTGGCCTCGTAATCCCCTGTGAATTTTTCTTAAGCTAGTAAATGCATTTCTATCCTCGTAACCCCTTGTGAATTTTTTTCAAGTTAGCGTATGCAGTGAAATTTACATTTCTGGCCTCGCAATTCCTTGTCAATTTTTCTTAATCAGGTGCATGCAATGAAATTTTCATTTTTGCCCTCGTAGTGACTTGTAAATTTATCTAAAGCTAGCGTATGCAAGAAAATTAAAATTTCTGGCCACGTAATCCCTTGTCAATTTTTGTACATCAGACGCATGCAATGAAATTTTCCTTTTTGGCCCCGTAACCCCTTGTCAATTTTTCTAAAGCAGACGCATACAATGAAATTTACATATCAGGCCTCGTAATCCCTTGGAAATTTATCTAAAGTTAGCGTATGCAATAAAATTTACATTTCTGGCCGCGTAACCCTTTGTAAATTTTTCTATTGCTAGCATATACAATAAAATTTATATTTGTGGCCTCGCGATCCCTTGTCAATTTTTCTTAATCAGGTGCATGCAATGAAATTTTCATTTTTGCCCTCGTAGTGACTTGTGACTTGTGACTTGTAAATTGGCCACAATTTTCAATGGCCTGTAAGTTTATTCGACATTTCTTTTTTACACAATTAAGTGTTGAATATTGTATAAATATGTTGAAAACTAACGAAAAATGTGAATTGAACACAATCTAACGCTTATCATATGACTGCAGTCAAACCAAAAGCGAGAGAAATCTACTCTTCTTTACAAATTTTTTAAAGGCCTGTACATTTATTTCACATTTATTTTTATACACAATTTAGTGTTGAATACCGAAACAAATACGTCGGATATTGTCGAAAATCGTAAAGTGGCCACAATCGTAGGCATGTAATACGACAGCGGTTAAACTAAAAGAGAGAGAAGTCTATTCTTCCTTATAAATTTTCCGAAAGCCTGTAAATTTATTTATGTTAGGAAATTCCTCAAACAGTTGACGATGTTACTGGTCCGGTGATGGGCTGCCGCATCGAATTCAGTCGCGTGACATCAACAGGAAAATAGGAGAACATAGAACTGTAACTGTCACTGCGACAGTTGGCAGGAATGATAAAAATTCGATATACTTAGGCCGACTTAATCACTCGGATATTCAGAAGCTCTCGATGTACACAGTCTGATATGACAGAAGTTCACAACGATTAAAATTTTAAACGGTCGGATCTAACGTGTCTCGGCGATACCAACTTAAAATCCAAAAGTCACTATAAAATATTGAGCAAATAAACGTGGAATTAATGAATTTTGATGTTCAGAAACATATTTAAATAACGAAAAATATATAATAGAACAATATTGAAAATAATGCTGACCTAAAATAAGTAAAATATCAACGAAAAGTGATATAAACCGAACATAACCCGATCCTGTCAAAAGTAAATATATGACGATGGTAAGATCGCATCCATGTAAATTTTCCACGACGAAATATCGCCTCTAGCAAATTTTCCGAGTTATTTTTTATCGTTTATTGATATGGATAACAATAGTTCAATCCCCAGGATACCATACGAGCAGATACAGCTGGGAGAGGTTCTTAAAGAAGGAGCAAAACCGAATTTTCAAAAAATCGAAAAGCCGGTTCTAGCACATTTTCCGAGTTGTTTATTTTCGTCTTTCGGGTTCGATTGCGTTCCTTGAATACACCGGAAGTTGTACCAGCAATAAAAAATGGGAGAGGCGCATAGAATAGGAGCCAGAGCTATTTTACGGAAAATCGAAAATCGGCTGTAGAATTTTTTCCGGTTGTAGAATTTTTTCCGAGTTGTTTTTTTTCCATGTTCAGGGTCCATTACATTCCGGTGGTAAACCGGAAATCCTACCAGCAGCAAAAAATGGGAGAGCCGCATAGACTAGGAGCTAGAGCGATTTTACGGAAAATCGTAAATCAGCTGTAGAATTTTTTCCGAGTTGTCTTTTTTCGTTGTTCAGAGTCCATTACATTCCTTTAATAAACCGGAAGTCCTACCAGCAGCAAAAAATGGGAGAGCCGCATAGAATAGGAGCCAGAGCTATTTTACGGAAAATCGAAAATCGGCTGTAGAATTTTTTCCGAGTTGTTTTTTTTCGATGTTCAGGGACCATTACATTCCTTTAATAAACCGGAAGTCCTACCAGCAGCAAAAAATGGGAGAGACGCATAGAATAGGAGCCAGAGCGATTTAACGGAAAATCGAAAATCAGCTGTTGAATTTTTTCCGAGTTGTTTTTTTTTCGTTGTTCAGGGTCCATTGCATTCTATTAGTAAACCGGAAGTCCTACCAGCAGCAAAAAATGGGAAAGGCGCATAGAATAGGAGCCAGAGCAATTTTACGGAAAATCGTAAATCTGCTGTAGAATTTTTTCCGAGTTGTTTTTTTTCGATGTTCAGGGACCATTACATTCCTTTAATAAACCGGAAGTCCTACCAGCAGCAAAAAATGGGAGAGCCGCATAGAATAGGAGCCAGAGCGATTTAACGGAAAATCAAAAATCGGCTGTAGAATTTTTTCCGAGTTGTTTTTTTTCGATGTTCAGGGTCCATTACATTCCTTTAATAAACCGGAAGTCCTACCAGCAGCAAAAAATGGGAGAGGCGCATAGAATAGGAGCCAGAGCTATTTTACGGAAAATCGAAAGTCGGCTGTACAATTTTTACCGAGTTTTTTTTCGATGTTCAGGGACCATTACAGCCCTCTACGAAACCGAAAGTCCTACCAGCAGCAAAAAATTGGAGAGCCGCATAGAATAGGAGCCAGAGCTATTTTAAAGAAAATCGAAAATCGGCTGTACAATTTTTTCCGAGTTGTTTTTTCCGATGTTCCGGGTCCATTACATTCTGTTAGTAAACCGGAAGTTCTACCAGCAGCAAAAAATGGGAGAGCCGCATAGAATAGGAGCCAGAGCGATTTAACAGAAAATCGAAAATCGGCTGTAGAATTTTTTCCGAGATGTTTTTTTTCGATGTTCAGGGACCATTACATTCCTTTAATAAACCGGAAGTCCTACCAGCAGCAAAAAATGGGAGAGCCGCATAGAATAGGAGCCAGAGCGATTTTACGGAAAATCGAAAATCGGCTGTAGAATTTTTTCCGAGTTGTTTTTTTTCGATGTTCTGGGACCATGACATTCCTTTAATAAACCGGAAGTCCTACCAGAAGCAAAAAATGGGAGAGGCGCATAGAATAGGAGCCAGAGCGATTTTACGGAAAATCGAAAATCGGTTGTAGAATTTTTTCCGAGTTGTTTTTTTTCGATGTTCAGGGTCAATTACATTCCGGTGGTAAACCGGAAGTACTACCAGCAGCAAAAAATGGGAGAGCCGCATAGAATAGGAGCCAGAGCGATTTTACGGAAAATCGAAAATCGGTTGTAGAATTTTTTCCGAGTTGTTTTTTTTTCGATGTTCAGGGTCCATTACATTCCGGTGGTAAACCGGAAGTCCTGCCAGCAACAAAAAATGGGAGAGCCGCATAGACTAGGAGCTAGAGCGATTTTACGGAAAATCGTAAATCAGCTGTAGAATTTTTTCCGAGTTGTTTTTTTTCGTTGTTCAGAGTCCATTACATTCCTTTAATAAACCGGAAGTCCTACCAGCAGCAAAAAATGGGAGAGGCGCATAGAATAGGAGCCAGAGCTATTTTACGGAAAATCGAAAATCGGCTGTAGAATTTTTTCCGAGTTGTTTTTTTTTCGATGTTCAGGGTCCATTACATTCCGCTAGTAAACCGGAAGTCCTACCAGCAGCAAAAAATGGGAGAGGCGCATAGAATAGGAGCCAGAGCTATTTTACGGAAAATCGAAAATCGGCTGTAGAATTTTTTCCGAGTTGTTTTTTTTTCGATGTTCAGGGTCCATTACATTCTGTTAGTAAACCGGAAGTTCTACCAGCAGCAAAAAATGGGAGAGCCGCATAAACTACGAACTAGAGCGATTTTACGGAAAATCGTAAATGAGCTGTAGAATTTTTTCCGAGTTGTTTTTTTTCGTTGTTCAGGGTCCATTACATTCTGTTAGTAAACCGGAAGTTCTACCAGCAGCAAAAAATGGGAGAGCCGCATAAACTACGAACTAGAGCGATTTTACGGAAAATCGTAAATGAGCTGTAGAATTTTTTCCGAGTTGTTTTTTTTCGTTTTTCAGGGTCCATTACATTCTGTCAGTAAACCGGAAGTCCTACCAGCAACAAAAAATGGGAGAGGCGCATAGAATAGGAGCTAGAGCGAATTAACGGAAAATCGAAAATCGGCTGTAGAATTTTTTCTGAGTTGTTTTTTTTCGATGTTCAGGGTCCATTACATTCTGTTAGTAAACCGGAAGTCCTACCAGCAGCAACAGATTTTCCGTAAAATCGCTCTAGCTCCTAGTCTATGCGGCTATCCCATTTTTTGCTGCTGGTAGGACTTCCGGTTTACTAACAGAATGTAATGGACCCTGAACATTGAAAAAAACCCAACTCGGAAAAAATTCTACAGCCGATTTTCGATTTTCCATAAATCGCTCTGGCTCCTATTCTATGCGGCTCTCCCATTTTTTACTGCTGGTAGGACTTCCGGTTTATTAAAGGAATGTAATGGTCCCTGAACATCGAAAAAAAACAACTCGGAAAAAATGCTACAGCCGATTTTCGATTTTCCGTAAAATAGCTCTGGCTCCTATTCTATGCGCCTCTCCCATTTTTTGCTGCTAGTAGGACTTCCGGTTTATTAAAGGAATGTAATGGTCCCTGAACATCGAAAAAAAACAGCTCGGAAAAAATGCTACAGCCGATTTTCGATTTTCCGTAAAATAGCTCTGGCTCCTATTCTATGCGCCTCTCCCATTTTTTGCTGCTGGTAGGACTTCCGGTTTATTAATGCAATGTAATGGTCCCTGAACATCGAAAAAAAACAACTCGGAAAAAAGTCTACAGCTGATTTTCGATTTTCCGTTAAATCGCTCTAGCTCCTATTCTATGCGCCTCTCCCATTTTTTGTTGCTGGTAGGACTTCCGGTTTACAAACAGAATGTAATGGGCCCTGAACATCGAAAAAAAACAACTCGGAAAAAATGCTACAGCCGATTTTCGATTTTCCGTAAAATCGCTCTGGCTCCTATTCTATGCGGCTCTCCCATTTTTTGCTGCAGGTAGGACTTCCGGTTTACTAACAGAATATAATGGACCCCGAATAACGAAAAAAAAACAACTCGGAAAAAAGTCTACAACTGATTTTCGATTTTCCGTTAAATCGCTCTAGCTCCTATTCTATGCGCCTCTCCCATTTTTTGTTGCTGGTAGGACTTCCGGTTTACAAACAGAATGTAATGGACCCTGAACATCGAAAAAAAAACAACTCGGACAAAATTCTACAGCCGATTTTCGAATTTCCGTAAAATAGCTCTGGCTCCTATTCTATGCGCCTCTCCCATTTTTTGCTTCTGGTAGGACTTCCGGTTTATTAAAGGAATGTAATGGTCCCTGAACATCGAAAAAAAACAACTCGGAAAAAATTCTACAGCCGATTTTCGATTTTCCGTAAAATAACTCTGGCTCCTATTCTATGCGCCTCTCCCATTTTTTGCTGCTGGTAGGACTTCCGGTTTATTAAAGGAATGTAATGAACCCTGAACATCGTGTAATGTGCGTTTTGTAATGTAGTATAGTATGTATGTAAAGTATGTATAAGTATATATATGTGTGTCAAATGTTGTGATTAACCATGTAGAAAGAGTGAGAGAGAGACTAGAAACAGAGAGTGGAAACGTATCACGTATGTCGCGATTCCCCGCAACGAGGTGAAAACACTCTTGCTTAGCCTTTCGAGCGATCCAGTCTTCGGGTCAAAAGTATTATTTTATCTTCCCGAAAGAACACGTTGGTCGACGCGAAAACTGTATGTACAAAGTGATACGATCGCACATCTTCTCGATTGCTGAGTTTGGCCATAATTCCATGGGATCTTCGAAGTAATCCAGATTCAGTTATTTGAAAGAAAAAGACGCGCTGTAATTTCTGCGACTTCGACAATTTGTCGAAGTCACATGGTGAGTGTTAGAGTCTAAATACACTGAAGCCCAATTTCGATCCAGGACGGAATTACTTTCCGAAGTATTTTGTATGTTTCACGTGTTTCGTGTTGGGAAAGCACATCATCTTTGAAGATCACCTCTCATAAAGTCCAAAAAGATGTTTCGAAAGTGATCATCAGTGGTGGCATCGTTTCGAGTTTTCGACATTAATTTTCGATATTTGATGGCCTCAAAGAATTGAACCGAGCCCAAGGTCACCTCGCCAATCGTAGATGAATTTCTTAGCAACGGACGAACTTCGATAACGCTAAGTCTCTCTTTATTTTAAAAAATGTTTTTCTTTGGGAATAATGACCTTAAGTCTCTCTAATTTCTTTTTATTAATGTGGTGAAAATCTTTATATATTTATTTGACTCTTTGCCTTCAAGTTGAGTGTTTTATTGTTTCTATGAACTAAAGGCGAAATGAGTAAAACAAAAACATTCAGTTTAATAATACGTTTATAATAATAACTCTGGACATTAATTAAGTATGAATTAGTATGCTAATGGTGTGATAGTATGAAGATTGAAGTTACTGTAAAAAGTTTTATAAATTGTGTAAAAAAGAAGACGATGAATCGGTTGGCACGTGTTAATTGTGGGCCAACACGATCGATTTGAATTTCTATGATTGAAGAGAAAATACACGCCTCAGTCGACCTGAATTCGCCTCTGTTTCTCATTTTTTTTTATCATAGGTATTACCAATAAAAATGAAATAAAAAGTAACATTACAAATGGCATCCCTGGTGGGGAAGCAGACGAAAAGAGGTCGACCTGGTGTTGTATCATAATTGGAAGGTGTATTAGCTGAAAATTAAAATTTATTTTTATGATGCTTATTTCAAGAACAAATTTTGTAATAAAATATTTTTTTTTATGATAAAAGATAAAATGAAGATTTTATATTAATTATATATATATATATATATATATATATATATATATATATATATATATATATATATATATATATATATATATATATATATATATATATATTATTTGAAAAGAAAAATTAATTGCATTAGTAGTAAAATTAAAATCACATTGGAATATAAGTTATGAGAATATGAGAAAAATAGTTCGTTAAAATAAAATTTAATTATTTATTATATAACAAATTTAAAATTTAATAAGATATTTCTTTGAATTGAAATTGAAAATTTAATTTAAACAGGCATCATAACAAGAAATTCAAATTCGTTGAATCGAAAACAAAAGAGCCGACATTGTTGACATTCTTTGTTACATTGGGACAATGAGTTCTGTAAAGCATACACCGCCTAAAAGAGGCAGACCAAAGAAAGTAACAATAACAACAGAATTGAATAATGATATCGCGGAACTTGATACTTCAATAATAGAAGGTTCAAATGAAAATAATTCAAATGAAAATAATGTATTAGAACAAGATTTGTTATTAAATATTAATGTCCCGGCAACGAGTAACGATAATCCTAGTATTATAAACGATGGAAGGTCTATTTTACAGGAATTATTATGTGAAGTACGAACATTGCGAAAAGAAAATGATTCTCAAAAAACAATGATGAATAATTTTATACGAAATCAACGTGAATTTAATAATACTAATAATATTCAAAATTTTCGAGCGGAAAATGATCGTTTTAGACAAGAAATTGAACAGATAAATAGAGATAGAAATTCTAGTAATTTGAATAATGAAAATCAAACTTTTAATTCTCTTTCACATTCTAATGTAAATCGAATAAATCGAGAGATAATTTCTCAAGTTCGGGTATCTGAAAATAGTCAGTCGGAAACAATGAATTTAATTTTACAAAATATGAGGTCGATTAATGTTGATGTTCCGTTACCTAAATTTCATGCACATTTGAACGAAAATCCGGTTGAGTTTATCGAAAGATTTGAGAATTATTGCGCGGTAAAGCAAATTGATGATAGGTTGAAAATGATTTTGATTTCCTCACAAATGATGGGTAAAGCTTGTCGATGGTTTGAATCTAGAGTTTTTGATAATTTTGGTGTTTTTAAAAGAAAATTTTTAGATTATTTTGATTCAGAGATAATTAAAACTAATAATCAGACAATTTGGTTCGCAAGAAATTTTATGAATAATCAAGGTTTAACGTTACAAGATTATTTTTACGATCAAATAAAAAAGGCAAAATGTTTTGAACCACCATTAAGAAGAGCTACGTTACATTCTCATATTATACAACAATTACCAGTTTATTATAGAGAAAAATTATTTTTATTAGATTATAATGAGGAAGAAATTATAGCTCAAACTTTAGGTAAATTTGACCTTCTAAATCAAGAAAAAGAAATTATTCGTGCAAGACAAAGCTCTACCTCTCAAGGGGGAAATCAACCTCGTCATTTTGAGGGAATTAATCGTAATCAAAATGCACAAGTGCGTGGTGTTTTAAAAAGAAAAAGTGATGGTCCATCAGCACAACGCAATGTGTCATCTATTAGATTTGCCCCATATGATTCGTCTAATATTAATTATAATTTGAATCAAGTAGATCATGGTAATTCAATTCAAAATGATTACAACATGATAAATTCTAATGCTCAAAATAACCCGCCTATTCAAAATTATTCGTCAAATAATGGTGTTTCTATGCCAAACGTGAGAATTCCGCCACCGTCGGTAAGTCAGGTCTCGTCAAACTTGATTCAGTCTGCTTCTTCGCGAACGAATGGATCGTTTGATCAGTTAAACTGATATGCCACACCCTGAAAAAAGGTCCATCACGGTGTGAGGACTACGATTTTGTCGAGGACCTGCAAACGGAATTAGATCATTCACCTAGGACGAATTTGGAACAAAAAGATAATGTAGGAAACTGTCTTAGGATAACGGTGATGATTAATAATGTTCCTGTTTCTGCGTTGGTTGACACGGGGAGCCAAATTACTTGTCTTTCCCAAGAATTATTCAATTATTTTTCAAAGTATAATAAGCTGGAGGTATTACCTGTGACAGGATTAGTAGTATTAACGGCTATTGGTAAAAAACCGACTACGGTGAGAAAACAATTGTCAGTACCATTGGTTATCGGTTCTCAATGCATCTCGACTACTTGTCTTGTAATTCCTCATTTGACTTCGCCATTGATTCTAGGTAATGACTGGCTAGTGAAAAATAAAGCTATTTTAAATTATGACAGAGGTGACATTTTTATAAATAATAATGTCATACCGCCTCGATTTGTTCAGTATGATAAAGCAGATTTAGAGCGAGTGATTACCTCAAAAGAGGAAGAGATCACGTTTGTTCAGATTATAAATTATATACGAAATAATGAAAATGTAGTGAAATTGAATGAGAAATGTGACCAGTTAAATAATTGTACTTGTACGATAACACGGACGAGGAACAATTTCGTTCTCAATGATACTTGTAGTGAAACTTGTAAAGATAAGAAAAATAAAAATGTTTCTGATGAAATAATATATATTGATGAAAGTAAAGAGAATAATGTTGATAATAATCAAATTGATAATCGTTTATACGTCGCGGAAAAAACTGTTGATAAAAACATAAACGCCTCTCCTGAAATGATATATGTTGATGGCCAATCAATTAATGATAAACATGTTTTTGAAAAAGTCGTAACTGAAATGATATATGTTAACGATGAATGTATAAATGAAGATAATGTTGAAAATAATATTTTTAAAAATGATGATGTCCGTGATGTTACGAGAAATCAATTTGAATGTGTTGTTGATGTTCCTGTAGAAATGAATGGAAATGATTATTTTGATATTACTAAAATTATTGATAATTCTGGAAAAAATTTGATGAAAAACACAAGTATCATTGAAAATGAAATAATGGAAGTTTTAATAGATGATACATTTTTAAATGAGGGTCATGAAAATGAATGTATAAACGGGAATTTTGAAAATGAAAAAGAAAGTGTGATACAAGACGATAGGGTTAGTACAGTTGAGATTATCGATTTGGTACACGAAAAAGATAAGGATCACTCAATGGAATCGCAATTGGTAATTGAGCCGGAAAATGGTGATGATGAATCAATTCTATGTGATGATTGTGGAGATACTAATAATCGGTTGAAAGATTCGAACAAAACTTTAAAAGTTGATGTGGGATATCTATACGCGGAAAATGAAAATGAACGCTTTTTATGCGATGTCCGAAATATTGCTGATAATATTGAAGATATATCGGATGAACAGCGATTCAAATTTGTTCAATTTTTAGCACGATTTAAAAAGTTATTCTCGAGTAAGGTGCAACCAGCGGGCGATTATCAACATAGAATTAGGTTGAAAGACAACAATACAGTCGTACGTCGCTCATATGCCGTTCCTATTGCATTAAGAGAAGAGTTGCGAATGGAAATATCGAAAATGTTAGAAACCGGAGTGATCGAACGATCCGAGAGTGGATTCTGTAATCCTCTTAGATTGGTTCGCAAAAATGATGGAGGGTTACGTGTTTGCTTAGATGCTCGTTTTCTGAACGATCACATCGAGTCTCATCAAGAAACACCTCCTCTTATTAGTGAAGTCGTACAGAGATTTCATAATACCAAATACTTAACTTCAACGGACTTAGCCAATGGTTACTGGCAAGTGGAGTTACACCCTGATTCTCGGCATTACACAGCGTTTCGTGTTGATAATGAATTGTATCAATATCGACGAATACCCTTTGGCTTAAAGACGGCCGGTGCAGGCTTTATTCGTGCCCTTTCCAATGTATTAGGACATAGATTTGATAGTTTTATGTCTAAATATATAGACGAGCTAGTGATAGGTTCTCCTGATTTTGAATCGCATTTGAGGAATTTGGAATTGATTTTTAGTATCTTACAAAAAGAGAATTTTACGTTAAGGTTAGATAAGTCTTTCTTTTTAGCTGGTAGAGTTGATTTTTTGGGGTATGAGCTATCGATTCATGGAGTGAGACCTAAGCCCGATCGATTAGATATGATACGTGATTTCGAGGAACCGAAAAACCTTCATCAGTTACAACGTTTTCTAGGGCTATGTACATATTACAGACAGTTTGTATTTAAGCACGCATATTTTGTAGAGCCGTTTCGAAATATTCTTAAGTCAAAAGGCAAATGGAACTGGACTGAACAGCATTCCAAGGCATTTGCGGAACTAAAACATAATTTTGCAAATGCTATTATGCTTAATCATATAGATTTGAGTTTGCCTTTTGTCTTACAAACTGACGGCTCAGATACAGGTGTTAGTGGCTTGTTGTATCAGGTCGATGGGGAGGGGAATTATATGGTAGTCTCATTAGTAAGTCGATGTCTTACTAAGGCAGAAGTCAATTATACCACTACTGAGAAGGAGTTATTGGCTGTAGTGTATTCAGTTACGAAATTGAGGACTTATTTGATAGGAGTGACTTTTGAAATCCTCACTGATCATAAATCTCTCACATTTCTATCTGATACACCATTTCTCAGTCCTAGGTTAATTCGCTGGAATTTGATTTTGCAGCAATACTCATATTCCTTTCAACATTGTTCGGGTAAAAGGAATCAGGTGGCTGACTTTTTTAGTCGACACCCTGATGGAAGGTTTCACGAAGAGGTTTCTAAACGCTACGTGATTTCTTCTCTGGAATCTCCGCGACGTTTGTTGGGTAAAAACATCGAGGTTACCAAATCAAATATGTTTATTGATTTATTCCAGAGCGATCCAAAGTTACGAGCACAAATGTCACGAATGAGGGATTTGCAAGAGGAGGATAGTAAAATAAAACTAATTAGGGATAAATGTCGGGTATCTGAGGTCGATCACTTTATTCTCTTCGAAGACATATTATTTCGCCGAAATAGGGATGGAGATAATTGGCAAGTCATGGTTCCGGAGCAAATAACTCTTGATTTGTTAAACGCAGTTCATGAAGCACTCGGACATGGGGGAGTCTTTAAAACCTATGCACATTTACGTCAATCATACTTTTGGAAAGGGATGTATCATCAGGTGAAGCAGTTTGTCGTGTCATGTGACTTATGTCAAAGGGTAAAGAGCTTAAATTATACAATGCAAGGAGAATACAAAATGATTGACCCGGAGGGCCCTAAGGATCTGGTCGCGGTAGACTATTATGGACCCTTACCGACGTCCGTGGGAGGAGTTCAGTTTCTCTTTGTAGTCTTAGATGTATATTCTAAATTTGTTAAGTTGTATCCGTTAAAAAGGGCGACTGCAGCTGCTTCAGTGAATCGAATGATTAAAGATTATTTTCCAACGATAGGAAAACCTAAATCTGTCTTATCAGATCATGGATCACAATTCATTTCGGATAAATGGATAACAACCTTACGTGATCATGATGTAAAGGTGGGATATTCCTCAATTCGGCACCCGCAAAGTAACCCCAGCGAACGTATTATGAAGGAGCTTGGGAAGTTTTTCCGGATTTATGTAGCAGATTCACATACTTCTTGGGCCCGATATGTCAAAGTAATTGAAGATTTGTTGAACGTTACTACTCATAATAGTACAGGTTGTTCTCCGTTGGAATTACATTTTGGTGTGAAGCCTGATGACAAGATAAGATCGTTATTAAAGTATCCTGGTCAAGATAAAATCGTACCGGATAGGGTCCATGTGCTAGCTAAGAAGCGAATGAGACATAAGTTTGATCAAAGAGCAAAACATCAGAAAGATATATCTCGGGTTAAGCTGCATCCCAATGATCTCGTTTTGATTCGTGTCCCGCACCTGTCTAATGCAAATACTAAGGTTACGAAAAAATTTTTTCGTTTGTTCGAGGGTCCCTACCGCGTTTCTCGATCTTTCGATTATAACAGTTTCGAATTAAAGGAACTCGATAATGATAAAATCAAAGGGATTTACAATAGATTTAATTTACGTAAATATATATCGCGAGAAAAAAAAAATAAAAATAAGTAAAGGGGTGCAAGGGATTGAAATATATTGTTTATATGATAAAAATTCTTAGCTTTGGTTAGACTGGATTACTTTATATCCGTATAAGTTTACATTACTAGAGATGATTTCGTATGAAGTTATAGTAGTTTCGAGTAATAGCAATTAATTCGCGAATACTCGAAAGGGGGAGTATGTAATGTGCGTTTTGTAATGTAGTATAGTATGTATGTAAAGTATGTATAAGTATATATATGTGTGTCAAATGTTGTGATTAACCATGTAGAAAGAGTGAGAGAGAGACTAGAAACAGAGAGCGGAAACGTATCACGTATGTCGCGATTCCCCGCAACGAGGTGAAAACACTCTTGCTTAGCCTTTCGAGCGATCCAGTCTTCGGGTCAAAAGTATTATTTTATCTTCCCGAAAGAACACGTTGGTCGACGCGAAAACTGTATGTACAAAGTGATACGATCGCACATCTTCTCGATTGCTGAGTTTGGCCATAATTCCATGGGATCTTCGAAGTAATCCAGATTCAGTTATTTGAAAGAAAAAGACGCGCTGTAATTTCTGCGACTTCGACAATTTGTCGAAGTCACATGGTGAGTGTTAGAGTCTAAATACACTGAAGCCCAATTTCGATCCAGGACGGAATTACTTTCCGAAGTATTTTGTATGTTTCACGTGTTTCGTGTTGGGAAAGCACATCATCTTTGAAGATCACCTCTCATAAAGTCCAAAAATATGTTTCGAAAGGGATCATCAGTGGTGGCATCGTTTCGAGTTTTCGACATTAATTTTCGATATTTGATGGCCTCAAAGAATTGAACCGAGCTCAAGGTCACCTCGCCAATCGTAGATGAATTTCTTAGCAACGGACGATCTTCGATAACGCTAAGTCTGTCTTTATTTTAAAAAATGTTTTTCTTTGGGAATAATGACCTTAAGTCTCTCTAATTTCTTTTTATTAATGTGGTGAAAATCTTTATATATTTATTTGACTCTTTGCCTTCAAGTTGAGTGTTTTATTGTTTCTATGAACTAAAGGCGAAATGAGTAAAACAAAAACATTCAGTTTAATAATACGTTTATAATAATAACTCTGGACATTAATTAAGTATGAATTAGTATGCTAATGGTGTGATAGTATGAAGATTGAAGTTACTGTAAAAAGTTTTATAAATTGTGTAAAAAAGAAGACGTTGAATCGGTTGGCACGTGTTAATTGTGGGCCAACACGATCGATTTGAATTTCTATGATTGAAGAGAAAATACACGCTTCAGTCGACCTGAATTCGCCTCTGTTTCTCATTTTTTTTTATCATAGGTATTACCAATAAAAATGAAATAAAAAGTAACATTACAATCGAAAAAAAACAACTCGGAAAAAATTCTACAGCCGATTTTCGATTTTCCGTAAAATAGCTCTGGCTCCTATTCTATGCGCCTCTCCCATTTTTTGCTGCTGGTTGGACTTCCGGTTTATTAAAGGAATGTAATGGTCCCTGAACATCGAAAAAAACAACTCGGAAAAAATGCTACAGCCGATTTTCGATTTTCCGTAAAATAGCTCTGGCTCCTATTCTATGCGCCTCTCCCATTTTTTGCTGCTGGTAGGACTTCCGGTTTATTAAAGCAATGTAATGGTCCCTGAACATCGAAAAAAAACAACTCGGAAAAAAATCTACAGCTGATTTTCGATTTTCCGTTAAATCGCTCTAGCTCCTATTCTATGCGCCTCTCCCATTTTTTGTTGCTGGTACGACTTCCGGTTTATTAAAGGAATGTAATGAACCCTGAACATCGAAAAAAAACAACTCGGAAAAAATTCTACAACCGATTTTCGATTTTACATAAATCGCTCTGGCTCCTATTCTATGCGGCTCTCCCATTTTTTGCTGCTGGTAGGACTTCCGGTTTACTAACAGAATATAATGGACCCTGAACATCGAAAAAAAACAACTCGGAAAAAATTCTACAGCCGATTTTCGATTTTCCGTAAAATAGCTCTGGCTCCTATTCTATGCGCCTCTCCCATTTTTTGCTGCTGGTAGGACTTTCGGTTTATTAAAGCAATGTAATGGTCCCTGAACGTGAAAAAAAAACAACTCGGAAAAAAGTCTACAGCTGATTTTCGATTTTCCGTTAAATCGCTCTAGCTCGTATTCTATGCGCCTCCCCCATTTTTTGTTGCTGGTAGGAGTTCCGGTTTATTAAAGGAATGTAATGAACCCTGAACATCGAAAAAAAACAACTCGGAAAAAATTCTACAACCGATTTTCGATTTTCCAAAAAACGCTCTGGCTCCTATTCTATGCGCCTCTCCCATTTTTTGCTGCTGGTAGGACTTCCGGTTTATTAAAGGAATGTAATGGTCCCTGAACATCGAAAAAAAACAACTCGGAAAAAATTCTACAGCCGATTTTCGATTTTCCGTAAAATAGCTCTGGCTCCTATTCTATGCGGCTCTCCCATTTTTTGTTGCTGGTAGGACTTCCGGTGTATTAAAGGAATGTAATGGTCCCTGAACATCGAAAAAAAAACAACGCGGAAAAAATTCTACAGCCGATTTACGAATTTCCGTAAAATAGCTCTGGTTCCTATTCTATGCGCCTCTCCCATTTTTTGTTGCTGGTAGGACTTCCGGTTTATTAAAGGAATGTAATGAACCCTGAACATCGAAAAAAAAAACAACTCGGAAAAAATTCTACAACCGATTTTCGATTTTCCGTAAAACAGCTCTAGCTCCTATTCTATAACTCTCTCCCATTTTTTGCTGCTGGTAGGACTTCCGGCTTATTAAAGGAATGTAATGGTCTCTGAACAACGAAAAAAAAACAACTCGGAAAAAATTCTACAGCTGATTTCCGATTTTCCGTAAATTCACTCTGGCTCCTATTCTATGCGCCTCTCCCATTTTTTGCTGCCGGTAGGATTTCCGGTTTATTAAAGGAATGTAATGGTCCCTGAACATCGACAACACCAACTCGGAAAAAATTCTACAGCCGATTTTCGATTTTCAGTAAAATAACTCTGGTTCCTATTATATGCGCCTCTCCCATTTTTTGCTGCTGGTAGGACTTCCGGTTTATTATAGGAATGTAATGAACCCTGAACATCGAAAAAAAACAACTCGGAAAAAAATCTACAGCCGATTTTCGATTTTACGTAAAATGGCTCTGGCTCCTATTCTATGCGCCTCTCCCATTTTTTGCTGCTGGTAGGACTTCCGGTGTATTAAAGGAATGTAATGGTCCCTGAACATCGAAAAAAAAACAACGCGGAAAAAATTCTACAGCCGATTTTCGATTTTCCGTAAAATAGCTCTGCTTCCTATTCTATTCGCCTCTCCCTTTTTTTGTTGCTGGTAGGACTCCCGGTTTATTAAAGGAATGTAATGAACCCTGAACATCGAAAAAGAACAACTCGGAAAAAATTCTACAACCGATTTTCGATTTTCCATAAATCGCTCTGGCTCCTATTCTATGCGGCTCTCCCATTTTTTGCTTCTAGTAGGATTTCCGGTTTATTAAAGGAATGTAATGGTCCCTGAACATCGACAACACCAACTCGGAAAAAATTCTACAGCCGATTTTCGATTTTCAGTAAAATAACTCTGGTTCCTATTCTATGCGCCTCTCCCATTTTTTGCTGCTGGTAGGACTTCCGGTGTATTAAAGGAATGTAATGGTCCCTGAACATCGAAAAAAAAACAACGCGGAAAAAATTCTACAGCCGATTTTCGATTTTCCGTAAAATAGCTCTGGTTCCTATTCTATGCGCCTCTCCCATTTTTTGTTGCTGGTAGGACTTCCGGTTTATTAAAGGAATGTAATGAACCCTGAACATCGAAAAAGAACAACTCGGAAAAAATTCTACAACCGATTTTCGATTTTCCATAAATCGCTCTGGCTCCTATTCTATGCGGCTCTCCCATTTTTTGCTGCTGGTAGGACTTCCGGTTTACAAACAGAATGTAATGGACCCTGAACATAAAAAAAAAACAACTCGGAAAAAATTCTACAGCTGATGTTCGATTTTCCGTAAAATAGCTGTGGCTCCTATTCTATGCGCCTCTCCCATTTTTTGCTACTGGTAGGACTTCCGGTTTATTAAAGGATTGTAATGGTCCCTGAACATCGAAAAAAAACAACTCGGAAAAAATTCTACAGCTGATTTTCGATTTTCCGTTAAATCGCTCTAGCTCCTATTCTATGCGCCTCTCCCATTTTTTGTTGCTGGTAGGAGTTCCGGTTTATTAAAGGAATGTAATGAACCCTGAACATCGAAAAAAAAAAACTCGGAAAAAATTCTACAACCGATTTTCGATTTTCCAAAAAACGCTCTGGCTCCTATTCTATGCGCCTCTCCCATTTTTTGCTGCTGGTAGGACTTCCGTTTTATTAAAGGAATGTAATGGACCCTGAACATCGAAAAAAAAACAACTCGGAAAAAATTCTACAGCCGATTTTCGATTTTCCGTAAAATAGCTCTGGCTCTTATTCTATGCGCCTCTCCCATTTTTTGCTGCTGGTAGGACTTCCGGTGTATTAAAGGAATGTAATGGTCCCTGAACATCGAAAAAAAAACAACGCGGAAAAAATTCTACAGCCGATTTTCGATTTTCCGTAAAATAGCTCTGCTTCCTATTCTATGCGCCTCTCCCATTTTTTGTTGCTGGTAGGACTTCCGGTTTATTAAAGGAATGTAATGAACCCTGAACATCGAAAAAGAACAACTCGGAAAAAATTCTACAACCGATTTTCGATTTTCCATAAATCGCTCTGGCTCCTATTCTATGCGGCTCTCCCATTTTTTGCTTCTGGTAGGATTTCCGGTTTATTAAAGGAATGTAATGGTCCCTGAACATCGACAACACCAACTCGGAAAAAATTCTACAGCCGATTTTCGATTTTCAGTAAAATAACTCTGGTTCCTATTCTATGCGCCTCTCCCATTTTTTGCTGCTGGTAGGACTTCCGGTGTATTAAAGGAATGTAATGGTCCCTGAACATCGAAAAAAAAACAACGCGGAAAAAATTCTACAGCCGATTTTCGATTTTCCGTAAAATAGCTCTGGTTCCTATTCTATGCGCCTCTCCCATTTTTTGTTGCTGGTAGGACTTCCGGTTTATTAAAGGAATGTAATGAACCCTGAACATCGAAAAAGAACAACTCGGAAAAAATTCTACAACCGATTTTCGATTTTCCATAAATCGCTCTGGCTCCTATTCTATGCGGCTCTCCCATTTTTTGCTGCTGGTAGGACTTCCGGTTTACAAACAGAATGTAATGGACCCTGAACATAAAAAAAAAACAACTCGGAAAAAATTCTACTGCCGATTTTCGATTTTCCGTAAAATAGCTGTGGCTCCTATTCTATGCGCCTCTCCCATTTTTTGCTACTGGTAGGACTTCCGGTTTATTAAAGGAATGTAATGGTCCCTGAACATCGAAAAAAAACAACTCGGAAAAAATTCTACAGCTGATTTTCGATTTTCCGTTAAATCGCTCTAGCTCCTATTCTATGCGCCTCTCCCATTTTTTGTTGCTGGTAGGACTTCCGGTTTATTAAAGGAATGTAATGGTCCCTGAAAATCGAAAAAAAACAACTCGGAAAAAATTCTACAACCGATTTTCGATTTTCCAAAAAACGCTCTGGCTCCTATTCTATGCGCCTCTCCCATTTTTTGCTGCTGGTAGGACTTCCGTTTTATTAAAGGAATGTAATGGACCCTGAACATCGAAAAAAAAACAACTCGGAAAAAATTCTACAGCCGATTTTCGATTTTCCGTAAAATAGCTCTGGCTCCTATTCTATGCGCCTCTCCCATTTTTTGCTGCTGGTAGGACTTCCGGTTTATTAAAGGAATGTAATGGTCCCTGAACATCGAAAAAAAAACAACTCGGAAAAAATTCTACAGCCGATTTTCGATTTTCCGTAAAATAGCTCTGGCTCCTATTCTATGCGGCTCTCCCATTTTTTGTTGCTGGTAGGACTTCCGGTGTATTAAAGGAATGTAATGGTCCCTGAACATCGAAAAAAAAACAACGCGGAAAAAATTCTACAGCCGATTTACGAATTTCGAGTTACGAGTTTTCCCAGGATAACATGTCTAAAAAGTCAAAAGATCATGCTGGATCCCATGATGAAAATCGAAAGAAAATTTGTTTTTTCTGTTTAAAGAAAAAAGATAAAATGATAGAAATTGGTGGTGCTTTAAAAGATCGAGTGAAAAAAATTGTGACTTTCAATATAGAAGATAGTCGTGTTCCTACTGTTGTTTGTAATTCTTGCAAAATTCTTCTGTATAGTTCGGCCAAAGACAATAAATATGAGGTGTATTTAAAAATACCTGATTATTCCCAATTTGGATTAGTAGATCGTTATACCAGGAGTTCCGAAGGCAAATTATGTAGTTGTGGCTTATGTAATTTAGTGAGAAAGCCAGGACACATTAACTTCGTAAAAAATAAACCATTAACAAAAGAAAAGAAGAAAAATTATTGCTCAAATTGCGGATTAGAAATATTTGTAGAAAAACCACATTTTTCTTGTACACAGAATTTGGAGAAGCAGATTATAAATGATTTATCTACAAAGGAGAAAGAACACTTAGTTTGCCAATTAATTAAAGATATTTCAAGTGAAAAAAAAGAATTAATTCTGAAGAAAATGAATCAGGTAAAATGTAATATAAAAACTTAATATTTAAGTAAAATATAATTAAATATTTTAATCTCTCATCTAGGTACAAATACGATTGCTTTATCTCAGAAATATGGGAAGCCATTAAAAATTTCCTTGAATATTGAGCATGAATCGAAATTTAAAAAAAGAAAAACTGTTTCGGCTGAAGATGTCTCAAGAATTGGAACAGATTGTGGCCTTTCAACTAATACAGTAGATAGAATTGCATCTGCTTTTCGTACAGCTACAAATGACAGAAAGCTGTTTGAACCAAATTTAAAACAAAAAGTAAAAAATTTGATTCATACCAATGATTCTTATTTCAGTGTTAAAGAGTGTAACGTGACCAAATCTAAAAACAATCAAATTACAACCACATCAGAAACTTTAGTTTTTTGCAATAATGTAAATGAATTGATTTATTTTGTTAAAGAAAAAAGGGAAGTTGAAGAAGTCCACTTAAAGGTGGGAATGGATGGTGGCGGAGGATTTTTAAAAGTTTGTCTTTCGATGCAGTCGTCTACCATCATTGAATTAGAGCAAGAAGATATAAAATGCAGACAGAAATATTCTGATGGTACGGTGGCAAAGAATTTCAAGGATTCAGGTGTAAAAAAATTGCTACTGCTTGGAATAATTGCACATACACAAGAAAACTATGAAAATGTTTCATTATTGTGGTCATCGTTGAAGATTCAAAATTTAAGAGCAACCATAGCTACCGATTTAAAACTTGCCAACATTTTAGCAGGAATTATGTCACACGCCAGTAGTTTTCCTTGCAAAAATGTGGAGAATACAGAACTTGTAACGAAAGCACCGGAACGCCGGACACTTTTGTTACTACGAACTGCCTTCTAGGGATGCAAAACTCCGAACGGTTAAACCGACCAAACGTTTTTTTTGTCCCAAAACTCCGTTTTTTTCGGTTTTTTCCCTAGTCGATGAAAACCGGTTAACCGGTTGTGATTAGCAAAAACCTCCGAACGCTTAACTATTTTTTATGGAAATTTTTATGGAAATTCGGACCGAGAATTACAACTATGTAATAGAAAAGAATGTTCGCGCAAAAGCCACTATTAGGCGCCACCACCGACCAAATATGAAGTATGCCCAGCTAACACAAGCTGTGGAAAGACGTCTTAGAGGCGTCATTTTCAAGACGACTTAAAGTCATGTCCAAAAATTGGCAAGGAAGCGAACACGCAACACGCAACGCCAAGGGGATACACATATACGTATAGGGAAATGGGGATTCTATGGTGTAATATAATGCGAGACTATTACACCGAGTGTAAAGGCAAGCACCAGCACGGTGCAGCGAGAGTTGGCAACAGCGCAACGAACCATGAGGGGCGCCAAAGGACACACGCAGTCAGTCAGCCGTTCGGAACAGACCGAGTAACCTACAATGTAAATCGAGTGTATTAAGTGATATGTATTATGTATAAGCAATAAATACAGTTATTTTGGTATCGGGCGTATATTCATTAGTCGACGATACTACATATGGCAAAGACTCAGAGGCCCTGATTGGCTGGACAGAAACGAATTCATTTATTTTTCAACCTGCGTTAAGTTGGTACATATGCACATGTACCCCCACTAACCTAACACGATACGCGTACCGCGAACATAAGCAAAGTACATGTGTAATAAACAACAAAGTTTTTGTGACTGTGATCGATGCTCCTGCTGTGATATTTGTATTTAAGCTGGAAAATTGTCATTGACAATCACATATCGATAGATCGAGATTGAGGTAAGACTTTATACGGAACGAAATAAATTTTGAGGCATGAAATTCTGTCAGTGAGAGCAACAATTCAGTGAATTTTCAGACCGATCAGACAACATCAATTTTTTGAACCGCATCACTCGTAAATTTGTAATTGAATTGTAAATTTCAATGTCACATTATGTAAAAACTTATTATTTGGTATGTATGAATGTATGTGTTATATCCCAAATCTGAGAAGCAGATCTGGAACATATTTAGTTGGCCATTTTTTTGGTCAAGGCACTTAAGCCCTTTACCTGGGAGCTGGCCTATGATCATGAGTGGAAGAAAAGGAAGATTATGAATAAAACATTTTATAAATGTATATATATTTTATTTCTTTTTTCACTTACTTGTTTTACGGGAAAAGGAATAATTAGGGTTGTTTAGGAACGACCTCAACCGCTGGTTAGCGTTTAAAGTCGTCACTGCCCCTCAACCGCTGAGTAGCGTTTAAAGTGCAGTGAAGATCTCGTTCGAGGAGGCTGAATTTATACAGAATTTTTACATATACTTGCATGCGTTGGACGAAAAGAGAAGATGAGATAGGAAATACATATCTTATTGGTTAAAATCTTTTGGCGGCAAGAGTTTTCTAGCGGAAGTCTATCTTTTAAATTTTCCTATTCGTTAAAAATGAATTTCCGCCGAGTGCAGTAGTTTTATTGGGTAGGCCATAAAACTCTCAAGTATCGTGTGTGCATTGGGAGGCTTCTCTGTTCGACCAAAGGCATCTAAAAACTAATTTCTAATTTATTGTATAAATTCAAAAATGAAATTTAATTAACTTCATTTGATTAGGTTTTAAATTATCTTTAAAAAAAGTCCAAACACTTAATAGTTTGGTTTAATTTGAAACAAAAATTAATTATTGTTTTTGAGTATTATTTAATCATATTTCATTTTTATTCTTAACTTAAGTTTTATGATCCAGTTCTTAACGCTATTCACTAATCACTAGGTTCACTTAATGTTCATTATTAATGTTCTTTTTAGTTTTGTGCACTAATATTTTTCTTGTAGAAAACGTCTTTGTTTCTTTCTTATCTCTTCTATTTTTATCGATGGAGAAAACCCGGCGTTTCATGGCATGACCTAGTTACGATTTTCGTTAGGATGTAACATATGCATGTATATATGTGTGTGTGGGTGTGTGCGTATGCATGTGTATAAGACTAACAGACAAAAACAATATTTAACCTCTACAACAGCTTGTATTTTACTTGTTAGGCTTTATATTTCCCATCCTGAATCCTGCAATCCCGCAATGACCAGCAGAAGTGTAGTCTGGAAATATTTCACCAAAAAGAGTAGTACAAATACGGCATTCTGCAATTTGTGTCAAAAAGTATTAAAAACAGGTGGAGGGACGACAAATTTAATAAATCATTTAAAATCGAAGCATGAATCTATCCTTAAAGCTAAAGAGGTTTGTTTACGCTGCATTCACTAATATTTAATTATTAGCTATTTTGTTTGGGAATGTCTATTTCCACGCACGAAATGCCTCCCACCGCGCGTACTCCGTGATTCCCCTCTCGCGGTTAGGTTAGCGGGTAGTATCGGGCGCGGCCCCCCGCAGGGGGGCCGGGAGGCTTGGTGGGAGTCGTTCCATGCGTGGATATAGACTCAGCCATTTTGTTTTATTAAAATTACTTCAAATTTTGACGGTAACGTAATGAGAGAAAATCTGTCATTTCAGGAACATAATGTGTAAAGGGAATAGATTATACACGTCATTTGACCGTTATATCAGATTTTCTAAATTGTTGTTCATTGCTAGCTTACTTATTTGTTGTTAATAATTTTAAATAAAAATTACTTAAAATTTTCTGAAACTTGATGTATAGATTTTTTCACTTTGCTTTTGCACCTTGCTTTTTCACGACCCCTCGTCACCACTTTGGCATCCTCAAGGGCCTTTAATATAATTTAAATTTTACATTGTTCTTTAAACTGAAGTATAAGGGGCTTACTAATTTCATATTTAATAATTAAGGGGCTTGTAATTTAATTTAAACAAATCGATAACTATAATATCAAAAAATTATATTAAATGGACATAAAAGGTTTTTTACAATAAAAATGGCCATATTTATTGTCAATATTAACTCACAACAATAATATAATTATATGCATTTTTTGAATTGTTTATCACTGATTTTTAGAAAAACTCCGATGTAGAGACTGATAGTGAGGCAGAAGAAGAAGAGAAAATGAAAACAGCTACACCAACACGGTCTTCGTCCAGTGGCAAACGGCAACTCACAATCCAGGAAACAAATCATAATATCCAAAGTTACACAAGTTCGTATCAGTATTTTATTGCCAAATCAAATTATTATAAATGTTTTCCTTCAAAAAATTAATATTCGATATTCCAATTTAGAATTTTATTAAAAATTATTGTTTATACAATGGTAATGTGTCAATGAATTAAGTATAAAGCGTAATACAAAATATTATAATTAAGAATTTATCACTCGGTGAAGTTATTAATTAGAGATGGTTTTATCGGTGAACCGACTCACGTATCAGATATTAAACTTTATTATAGTCGACATATCAATAGTATCAGCTATCATTTTTTAATATTTTATTGCATTTTAGAAGGCGGATATAGAGATAGGCAACTGACTGAGGCATTATTATACATGATTGCTAAAGACAACATGCCACATTTGGCAGTTGAAAAAGAAGGTCTGCGTAATTTTTTGAAATGCGCGGTCCCATTATACAACCCGCCATGGAGAACAACGGCAAGTATAATTATACATATTTGTACACGAATTTTGTATACGTATACGAAAACCATACTTATATTTAATTTTTATAGTTTCTTCGTAATGAGTTTTATTATATTACAGTTAATTTCAATAATAGGAATACATTCTTTGAAATATTCTGCTTCATGTGTATATTTAATTTTATTTTCTTTCAGATCACAGCAATGTCATCAGCCTTATACACTGTCGCGGTTGCACAGTTGAAAGCAAAATATAATGGAATAATAAAATACTTTGCATTAACAGCCGACTTGTGTACTGTTACGAATTCCACACGCAGTTTTTTGGTTTTTACTACACACTTTATAGGTATTATTATTAAATATAAATTAACTATTATTCAAACGAAGCTAAAATTAGCGCCAGTTTCGGAAAACCAGTAATAATAGATAATAAGTAGATAAACAAAAAATTACAAATTTCATGAAAATCATCATTTTACTATCATAAATATATTATTTTACAGATTCTGTTTCCTTCACAATCGAATCAATGATGTTACATGTGCACAGAGTGGAAGTAGATCATACGGGTGAAAACCTGTGTGATATTTTTACAGAAATTTGCAAAAGATTTGGAATTATGAAAGAGAAAATCGTAGGTTTTTGCACTGACGGTGGAGCAAATATAGTTGCGTCCATAAGATTATTTGTAGGCGACGATATATATATTTATTGCTTTGCACATGCCCTGAATCTGTTCGTCAAAGATGGTCTCGAAGACCGAAATAATGAAGAACTAATCAATATAATTGGAAAAGTTAAAAAGCTTGTGGCTTTTGTCAAAAGAAGCAACATCTTCATGGACGCACTGAGAAATGAGCAAAAGAAAGATGGAATTCCTGAAGGCCGCCAGAAAACACTTATACAATCTATTGAAACTCGATGGAATTCTACATACAATATGATTGACAGATTCGTTGAACTAAATCCTTACATAGTGCGTGTTCTTTCGTGCGCAAATATAAAGAATGCACCTGATATGATCATGGGACATGAGTTAAATGCCCTAAAAGAAGTTTTGACAGTATTAGAGCCGTTCAATGAAGCTACCACTGAAATATCAGGAAGTTCTTATGTCGCAGGGAGTTTAGTTCTACCACTGATCAGCTGCATTTTCAGAACATTGCATCAACTACGTTTTACTAGTCCAATTGCCGAAACTTTAAAAAACACGCTAAACGCGTCATTAGAGCGCAGATTGAAGAAGCATTACCAATGTAACGTATCTCTATGCATAACAACCATAATGGACCCTAGATTTAAAAAGATCTACACACATGCTCTTACTTCAGCAAAGGCGGTAAAGATAATTGGTGATCAGTTACGGTCAACTAAAAAATGTTTAATGAATAAGCCCATTACTCCCGAACCTGAAGGACGTTCCTCATCACGCAGTCCCTTGTGGGTATCTCACGAAAATTCTTTTGGGAACAGCTCAATACCTGACACGGATTCGGCCGCTGGAGTGCCGAATGAGCTAACCATGTACTTGCGTCAAGGAGTGATTCAGAAAAATAAAAACCCAATTCAACATTGGATGGAGTGCAAGCCGTGCGTCCCAGAACTTGCTGAAATAGCGCTCAAATATCTTACGCGGGTTGGAAGTTCGGTTCAGTCCGAACGAATGGTATCCGTAATAAATGCCGTTGTAGCCGACGAAAGGAGTCGAATTTCTAACCAGCACGTCACAGAACGTGTGTTTTTAAATGCACTTGATAAAAAATATTGGCCAAATAAATGATTCGTCATTAATTACATTTAAAATATAAAATTGAATTATTTATTTTGACAATATTTCAATGTACATTAATAAATTATCTAGATATAATAACAAATGGTTTTTAATATACTTTGTAAAATAAATGTTTAAAGAATTGAATTAAAAATTTGCTATTATCTTTACAATAAACGTTTTCATCAATTTTCGTATTACGATACAGACAAGCTATGGTAAATTAAAACTTTAAAATTAAAATTTGATGTTTTTGAAAGGTATGTTAGATGGCGATTGTATAAATTACATTGTTTTAAAAAGAAGTGTCGATAAAAAGTTTATACATATTTATACATAAGCTCTATAAGACCAAAATTCCGGATATTTCTCCCACCCCGTTATCATCATATCTCCCTACCGCTAAAACATCGGCGAAGTGTAATATCTGATCGAAATATTGCTCTCCCTCGTTTTCATGGATCGTAAAATATCTATATACATAATTTAAACTTTTATTTAAGGCAATATTGGCCAAGAAAATGAATTCATAGAATGTTATATTCCTGCGAAGAATTTTCCTGCGGAGTTAGGCTTCTTTTGTCTTTCTTTTACGTCTGCAACCATTACAAACCAACGTAAAATAAACAAAGAAATTAGTTTCATTTTAACACACGTTTCTAATTACGGGGATAAAAATAGGGTAATCGCATGAAATTCAAAGCCTGGAATTTTAAAGAAATATAGACAGAAATAAGTAAAAATGTAAATATTTGTTATTTGAAGATATTTTAATAATTATACAAGCGAAATATGAAGTATAAACTGCCTAAATTACTAATTATGAAATGCAATTTTAAAATCCCACCAATATCTAAATTCGGTACCAGTCGAACTTTTTGAAGTGATATTTAGCTGTGTGAATATTCAAAGAGGGAGAAAATATCTGGATATTTTTCGCGCCATGAAAACACACTTTTATTCCGGAGGTTTTTTCAGTAGCCGGTTTTTTCTGTGCGGTTAAACCGATAGGTTTTTACAGAGCTTGTAAACAACCGGTTAACCGAAAACCGGTTTTTTTTCAAAAATTTGCATCCCTACTGCCTTCATCGGTATGTGCACGTATGTGTATGTGTATTAATGGGATTTGGCTGTATTTCAGATTTAAAAGGGATAGCCGGAGGAAGAGAAGGAGAGAGAAAAAGGGAGGGAGAAACAGAGGCGACAGGCTCGGCACGCGAAATTTGGAATTCGGGCAGATCCGATTTTTCCCTTCTCGAGCGCGTACTCTACCGGGGGCTATAGTGTTGCGGAAAAATTTATAGTGCGGACGTGAGTGTGCGTGGGTTAGCCATCCACCCTCAATTTGGGATTACCCGAGCCTGGAGCCGAGGACGCTGCGCCGCGGGTTCCCGTCAACTGACGGTCGGAAAGTTCAACCGCCCTGCGGTTGAAAACCGATTTATTTCCGGGCGGAAAACAAAATTACGTTACATGGCGCCCAACAAAAATTAGCATTTTTCGTGGATCTAATCTTAATTAGTAAAGACGGCGAAAACTGCTAAAAAACGCGTCGGAATTAATATCTCCCGAAAATCGTTCGAATTCGGTAAAATAAATGTTGAAACCGAAAATTCAAACGTGTCGGTGAGTGAAAGTGTTTACTTTTCGGGGTATAGAGAAAGTGGAAAAGTAAACAAAGAGTCGAGAAGACCGAAAATAAAGTAGCTGGTGAAATATAAAATTACTGATTGTCGAATTACAATCATTAATTCGAAATAAAAGCGCTCCTTTTTGTCCGGCGATATTAAAATTGTAAACCGGTGAAAATTAAAAATTAAAAATTGCAGAATTGCAAATTTAAAATATTCTTAAACAAAATAATGAATTTAAATTTGTGAACAATTATCCACGATAGTAACTTAGGTGAATGACTCGATAGCGTAAGTGTTGACATTGCGATTGTAAACAGCGCTCGAGCTCCGGTGTTTCTCCGAATTCCGAAAAATAAAATAAAGTATTTTAAATTTCTGTAATTCGGAAATTACAAGTTATTTGTTTTCGTTATTTTTCTTATTGATTATTATTAAAAATTGGGAATTCGGCGATCGTCCGAATGAAGAACCAAATAAAAGTGGCGTACAAATATGACTTAGTAGCGTGAGAAAATCATATTAGTTGTGAATATTAAATAAATTGAAAGAATTCGGAAATAGTTATTATATTAAATAATGGTACAATTCCAAGAATAGTGCCGATTCTCGGAAGTCCGAGAAATAATATAAAGTTAATTCGGAATTAATGAAATTAGAATTTCCGAATTTATTCAACATATAGTTAAACGAACAAAACTGAATGTGTTTAAGTTTGTGTAAATATATATTTGAATGTTATTAAAAAGAAAATAATTTAGCAAGGCTGAATAAAATTTTTTTTTTTGTGTAAACTGCAGAATAATTGTTTTGAATTTTATTTTTGTTTTGATGACCGAAATACAGTTCTAATTCGGAACAATTTATTAATTCAAAAGTAAGTTTTATTTAATTGGAAAATGGCTTTTCTTTTGTTTTGTTTTTTCTTCCCTACTCAAAGTATTTTGGAAATTTAAAAAAAAAAGTTCGTTTCGGTTAAGGCCGGTAAAATAATTACATCCCAATACCGGTAAAGAAAATTTCTGCTGTTCTCTACAGCAAAGCGTGTTGTCAAGTCTAGACCGGGAAAACAACCGGTAGGCAACACGAAGTGAACATCAGTTCACAAGGCGAGCATCAGGTCGCAAAAATAGTTAATCTCTCAGAGAAAATAAACCGGTAGTATAAAGCTTCCGGCAAAATTAGTAAACCGTTCGTAATAGATTAACTCCGTACGTCTTCCGAACGCTCGACCTAAATATAACCGAATACTTTGGAGAGGGGCAGGGGAAGAGGGGCTAATTAGAGTTGGAATTGTGGTGAGGAAATCGAAATAAAAAGGAAAATTTTTTTTTTTTATTAACTAAAACCTTGTTTCTTGATAATTAGTATCTTGCACTTGCTTATTTTCTTTTAGCTGATGTGTTGTAGGATAGTTCGGTAATATTAAAATAGATATAAGTATCCGATTAGTTCGGTCGAAAATAAATTGTCGCGAACGGTAGTCCGGGTGTATTTACGTCAACTAGTGAAAATTCATCCGGAAGATGGCGAAATTCAATCAAACTGAATTGGATTTATCCCAAACTATGCGAGATTTGCCGGTCGAAAAATGGCTCTTCCAATTAGAAGATGAAGAGATATATGATGCCCTGGAAGAACTCGGTCTACGTCAAGATGGCCGAAAAACGTTGTTAGTAGACCGACTGTACCAGAGGATCATGGGTGACTACACTGCAACGGACTTTATACCGGACGAATTAACAGAAGAACAGGAGATCTTTGCTAAGAGAAAGGAAAAGTTAAATGCTTTTCGGGAGAACACAATCCCAATCTTGATGGAAGAGGCCTCCGATCAAGAAGAAGGGCAGGCGAATAACCGGTCAATGAGTGAAGCAGAAGTACCGGTAGTCGTAACAGTCATTGCAATTACAACACCTGAGTGTAGTTATTTAAGGTGTCTTGCCTCCCGTTCGGGTCTAAAACACCCCCCCCCCCCCATGGGGGAATGGGGCCAAATTTTAGTGATGCGCCAGCACCGCTGGTTGTGCACACTTAAAAAAGATATACAACAAGTCAGCTACCACATTTATTAGCAACAAGCTGCCTGCCTTGATGCTTCTGTTGGTTCAGAGAACCTTTCTAACGTTGCCACGGCCCGCTAGAGGCCAACCCTTTCTGCGGTTACTGCCTGCACGGACACGGCACGCCGCCGTAGCGCTCCCCCGTGTGGAACCCGCCGGCAGGGGCTTGACACCGCACCCTAGCTCCCCAGTACGGTGGGTCTCTCGAGTCGTTTCACGATCAGGCATTCGTCGGCACAGACCAGCCGAACGATCGGGTCCGTGAGGTCGTCAATTCTCAAAACTTGCTAAGAGAAGCGGATCTTTCAAAAGCATTGCTCCTCTTCGAGCTCGGGCACTTCGACCCCTCACTCTTCCACAATTAAATTGTGGACGGAGATAACCCGCTCCGCTCTCTTCCACAAGTCCCCTGCGGGGTGCAATTACAACAGTGACTTGTTCCCAACCGACAGTGTCGTCGGCATCCAATAGGATGGTAGGATCATACGGGTATGGAGTACCCGTGACAGCAGTGACCCCATCACCATCCATTAATAGGATGTCAACGGTTGAAAGAATTGCTCCGACGGACCTGATAATGTACGAGCTACTAGACGGCACAGAAGCCCTCATCTCAAGCAGTGCAGCCGCGCACTTCGACACACTGCGGGCAAGTAACGATAGTCAGGGCCGAGAAATCCGAGAATTAACCGGAAAAATGGACCAACTTCGGGGAATGGTAGAGACGTTGACGTACCAAGTGGAAACATTGAACCAGCCACCAGCGTCAAGTACCCAAATTGGCGATCACACTGGACGTCAGCAGGGAAGATCCAGAGTCAACATCCAAGACACATTCGGAGTTAATGACTATGATAACGTCCGGAATTCAACGACAGAGATGGAAGAGCACGCCCCAATGAGTACTCCGAGCCACCCAATCGGAAGCGGATTGGACGTCTCTAGGGGGAGGGGTGACACCCAGTCACCTTGGCCGCCTGGGAGTAGGTTCACGTCAACGAGGACTGAAATTGGCCCACGTGATGTCGGGAAGATTGTCCGACAATGGAAATTGACGTTTCCCGGAACAAAAAATAGCCGGATTGAAGAATTCTTGACCAGGATAGGGGAATGCCGAATACCAGCTAAACTGTCGGATGACGAATTGCTGGGCGCGTTGCCGGAATTGTTGACCGGCTCAGCCAAGAGATGGTACAGCATCTCCAAAAAATTCGTGGAGGACGTGGCAGGATTTTTGCCGTTCCGCGAGGCGTTGCTATGGATTTAGCCAACGCGATGCGCAGCGATTATGCGCCGAGGCAAATGCTCGCACCCAAGCACTGGATGAACGGTACGAGATTATATAGGATGTCTGATGACACTCCTAGATCTATACCCGGAACCACTGTCAATGGAGCAACAACTGGCTTTCCTGTACCGGAATATGAAACCGGACCTGCAATGGAGAGTCAGGATGGATAGGATCCGGACTCTGGAAGACTTCATGGTCGCAGCCGTGGATGCAGAAAGCGCCGAAGAAGTCAAGAAAATGTACCGAAAACCACCACCACCGGAAGGAACCTTGGTACCGGAAGTGGCGTATGGCAAAACAAAGAAGCCATTGAAAGGGACCCCCAACATCGCGGCCGTGGCTGAACCTCCACAGAGTGAGTTTAGTCGACTACACAAAGAGCTGGCGAAAATGCGCGAGGAGATGCGCGAAATGAAGGAGAGGCAGGCTCAGGGAGAGACGAAGAAAAGCCAACCGGTGAAACCGGGGAATAAAAAGCCTTGGTGTAAGAAAAACAAGGGTCCGTATCAGCGGGTCCAGGGATCGGCCCAAGAAAGTGCAGAACAGAGGCAACCCGGACAACCGAACCGTGTTATTACAGCATCACCGGGACGAGCAAACTCGCCTGCGGGTCCACCCGGGAAAACCTTGGCGTGTTGGACATGTGGTCTAGCCGGGTATACCAAGTTCAACTGTCCAAACTGTTCGGGAAAACAGCAAAGGAACCAGTAGGTCAGGCCACTACGGTTCCCGGCTAATGGAGAAAGGCCTTTGCACCCCAAACGCCGGAGCACGAAAATGTTTCACCGGAGGAGAATCCGACAGCAGAAGATGGCTGTAGGCCCGTGAATGCGAGATGGTGGCTACAAGTCAAGATCGCCGGGTTCACTGTTCAAGCATTGTTCGACCCGGGAGCATCTCGTACAGCGTTGGGAAAAATCGGGCCGCATATGGTGTCCGCCATCGGCGAGCAACTAACGCCGTATCAAGGGCCAGGTGCAAGAGTGGCAGACGGTACCTTTTCACCGATAATCGGTTCAGTGAGATTACCGTTTAAAGTCGGTGGCGTGGAAAAACGGATTGAGGCGAAGATCATGCCCCGACTGGAAGTGGATTGTCCTCTGGGGGCAGATTTTGTTCGAATTTTCGACGCCAGATTGCAACCCCGGGAAAATGTCGTTCAGATTGAAGGGGTGACCCTTGGGGTACCCTTGTATGTCAGCAGCTTGACAGCCGAGGTACCAACATCGCCAAAGACGGACGGTATTAGGACACTGACAGAAACTGAGGACCGGAAGCTGCAGGAGTTGCTGCAGAAGTGTCTTCCGGTAGAAAGTTCTATAATCGGATGCACCGATTTAATCGAGCACGACATTGCGCTGAAGTCATCACAGCCACTCAAACAAAGGTACTACCCGGTTTCGAAGAAGATTGAAGAGGAGATGCATCGGCAAGTGGACATGATGTTAGAAGAAAACATCATCGAACCATCGACAAGTGGATGGTCAAGTCCGGTAGTAATGGTCCGGAAGTCCAACGGGACTTTCCGGTTCTGTGTAGATTACCGAAAATTAAATGCAGTGACGGAAGCTAATGCATATCCGCTTCCGTACATGGATGGAATTCTCCGGAAATTACAGCGAGCACGCTACATTTCTACATTGGATCTGAGTAGCGCATATCACTAGATCCGGATGAAAAAGGAAGCTCGTCCCTTAACGGCCTTTACGGTACCTGGAAAAGGTCTTTTTCAGTTTAAGAGGATGCCGTATGGGTTGACCGGAGCACCGGCGACATTCCAGGCTCTGTTAGACTCACTGATTGGGCCTGAGTTCGAGCCACATGCGTTCGCATATCTTGACGATATAATAATCGTCACAGAGACCTTCGACAGTCACTTGTACTGGTTGAATTACGTACTGCGAAAGATTCTCGATGCCGGATTAACAATCAACCGGGAGAAAAGTCACTTTTGCCGAAGCAAAGTTAAATATCTCGGGGTCATCGTAAATGAGCAGGGTTTTAAACCGGATCCGGAGAAGATCGCTCCAATTTTGAATTATCCGGCTCCGAAAAATTTGAAACAACTTCGGAGATTCATGGGCATGGCTTCATGGTATCGGAAGTTCCTCCAAAATTTTGCTACCATAGCCGAGCCCTTAACTCAGCAAACCCGGAAGAATATTCAGTACGAATGGTCGAACGATTGCCACATCGCCTTCGAGAAGATAAAGGCCATAATTGCAACGGCCCCGGTGTTGCAGAGACCGGATTTCACTGCAGAATTCACGATTCAGACCGATGCCAGTGATAGTGGGCTGGGAGCAGTACTCACGCAAGAAATCAATGGCGAAGAAAGAGTACTGGGCTTTGCCAGCCGCACCATGAACTCGGCCGAGCGGAATTACTCGGTAACCGAGCGAGAATGTCTGGCCGTACTCTGGGCAAATGAAAAATATCGTCGATATGTGGAAGGATACCACTGTAAGGCCGACCACAGCAGTCTGCAGTGGCTGTACAATTTGAGGAATCCAACTGGCAAATTGGCAAGATGGTCCCTTCGGATGCAAGCCTATGACTTTGAGGTGAAACACCGAAAAGGTAGGCTTCATCACGTTCCGGATGCGTATCCCGGATGTACGAAGAGGAAGAAATACCGCAGATGGCAGCGATAGATTCACCGGACAACAATGAAGATGTTGAGAAATGGTATCGCCGGAGAAGGGAGGAAGTTCGGGAAAATCCAAAAGACAATCCTTACTGGAAAGTAATGGGAAGTCGTTTGTATACCTACCGACCAGATCCGACAATAGAAGATATTATCGGTGATGAGGATGCGTGGAAATTCGTGGTTCCACAAAAGAAGAGAGCAGATGTTCTTCGGGAATGCCACGATGAAGCCACGGCCGGACATCTTGGTCAAAAGAAAACTTATGACCGAGTGGCGGCCGATTCACAAAGATGTCGCCAGACATGTGAAGAACTGTGTGACCTGTCAGTAGAGTAAGGTGCAACAGTTGGCCCCAGCAGGAAAACTGGGTCACCGATTGATAACTCGACCGGGACAGATCGTAGCAGGAGATGCTATGGGACCGTTTCCGCGGAGCAAGAACGGATACGAGTTCCTACTGATCTTTGAGGATCTATTCACCCGGTGGATAGAGTGCATCCCTCTAAGGAAATTAAATGCTCAGAATGTTGTTCACGCATTGAAACAACGGATCTTTTTGCGATTCGGAGCACCGGAAGTCTTTCTATCGGATAACGGCCTCGAGTTGAAAAACAAAGGGCTCGACGAGTTCTTGAGAGAACTGGGAGTATACCATGAATATACTCCTAAGTATCATCCTCAAGCTAATCCGGTAGAAACGGTCAACCGGACATTTAAAAACATGATCCGATCGAAGATCGGGGAAGATCATCGTGAGTGGGATAAGTATATTGACGAATTCACGTACGCTTACAATACAGCGGCGCAAGAGTCAACAGGATTCAGTCCGGCATTGTTGACATATGGTCGACGTCCGGAACCACCGTCTTCGGTACGTCGTCGGATGGAAATGGCAGGAGCCGAAGAAGAATACCGACAAGTAATTGGTAATTGGGAGACCAAGAGGGCAAAGCTTCGAGCATTACACCAGGAGGCCCTCGCCAATTCAGAAGAGGCACGACGTCGACAAACGCATTATTACGATGCCAAACGACGAGAAGTCCACTATACCGTGGGAGACAAAGTACTCCGACGAAATCGGGTACTTTCATCGGCAGTGCAGGGAATTACTTCAAAGTTGGCTCCGAAATATGTCGGCCCGTTTATCGTTCAGAATAAACTCGGACAGACGTCGTACGAATTGGTAGACGCTTCCGGGAAGAGTGACGGCATTAGTCATGTGGTCGATCTAAAGCCGTTCTACGAAGAGCATCCGCGAAGAAGAGGGGATTAGCCCCCACAAACGTCCGGGAGAGTCGGTAATTGCGAGCGAGCGTGGTCAGCGAGACCAACCGACACCGTTGCGAGCGCCGGTAAAATCGCGGGGTCGAGGGAGGCCCAAAGGATCTAAAAATCGGGTCGCGTCTCCGGTGATGTCCCAACCCGAGTTAGTACTTGCGACGCGATTGCGACCGCGGTCGTAACAACCGGGTAGGATTACGGGTATGCTAGGAAGTCGGATAACCACTAACCGATCGCTTTCTTTTAAATTTCCCAGGAGCCTGAGACGAAAATGGCATGCGAACAGAGGGACGAACTGTGGGCGGCAGTCACAGCGCTGGCTCTGACCACAGCGCCTGATGCGGACGCTCTAGAAGCGGAAGAGCGTCGGCTCTTAGATCCGGCGGCGGTAGCGTGGGAGCCGGTAGGCGAGGCTCTCCGGCAGATTCGAGCTCGGGACCAGGAGAACGATAGACTCCGCGAACAAGCCTTCCGGGATCTCCGAGCCTTTTGTGCTCAATTCGGAGTGAATGGACACGCCGAAAACCCCGCATGGGTGACAAGGATGGGGAACTTCCTGGAGAAGCGCCGGATTAAGGAGGACCTGTACCAGGAGTTCACCCAAAGGAAGAAGGAGGCCGAGCAGAAACTGACTCGGAAGCGGCAGGAAGCCGAAGCTGCCCTTCAGCAATCGCGGAGGGCCCTAAAGGAGGCCGAACGAAAGGTTCGGGAGGCAGAGCGTCGACACCGGGCGTCCGAGGAGGCCGGATACCAGCATCGGCAGCAGGAACGGCGAACGCCACAGCAGCGGCTAGCCCAACTTCGGGGATTAGCCGGAATTACCGGCACCACCAGAAGCAACAGCCGGCGGAAAACTATTTTTTTTTTTTTTTTTTAATACAGGTGGGGAAGAAAAGACGAGGAGCTTCACTTGCCTGTCCTAACCTCTCCTAACTTTACCTTTATTTTGTTTTAAGTTTTTTTTTTTAATGGGCATGAGTTAGTTACTTAATTTTGATTTATCTATTTTTTTCTCTTCTGGTATTTGATTACCGACTTGTCAGTTTATAAGGTCGAGCTGGAACCGCGTCCCGGGTACTCAGCGTCTGGGGGTGGGGCGTGTAACGAAAGCACCGGACGCCGGACACTTTTGTTACTACGAACTGCCTTCATCGGTATGTGCATGTATGTGTATGTGTATTAATGGGATTTGGCTGTATTTCAGATTTGAAAGGGATAGCCGGAGGAAGAGAAGGAGAGAGAAAAAGGGAGGGAGAGACAGAGGCGACAGGCTCGGCACGCGAAATTTGGAATTCGGGCAGATCCGATTTTTCCCTTCTCGAGCGCGTACTCTACCGGGGGCTATAGCGTTGCGGAAAAATTTATAGTGCGGACGTGAGTGTGCGTGGGTTAGCCATCCACCCTCAATTTGGGATTACCCGAGCCTGGAGCCGAGGACGCTGCTATGGGACAACGCAAATTTGTAAGTACCGGTTCGGCCGAACTTGACAAGTCGTCACTCCTCCCTTCTTCTCCGCTTTCCAACGCGATTCGGAAACTTTTGTTCACGCCGGGGATACCGATCGTATTCTTGTGCACCTTTTTTTTGTATATATTTTATTTAAGAATATAGTGTATTATTCGTTTAGATAATTCCGGCAGTTGTTTTTGTAACGACCCGTCCCATTCTCTCCGGCGTTGACTAACCGGTGGACGGAAGTTGGTTCGCCGCGGGTTCCCGTCAACCGACGGTCGGAAAGTTCAACCGCCCTGCGGTTGAAAACCGATTTATTTCCGGGCGGAAAACAAAATTACGTTACAAACTCTTGACAATTGTAAAGAAAATTATTCAGCTTGGCAGAAAAGTGGAAGTCAAAAATCATCAACGAAAAAGTACAATAGTTGTATTCATGATCCCATTATTTCTTCCGAAGATTCTTCCATACGGATATTAGAAGTAATTCCTCCACCGGAACTACATGTCATGCTGGGAGCTGTGAATACGATTTATAAACACATATTGTTAGAATTTGAATATGAGAGTATGAAATGGGCCCAGGCGTGCAATGTGACTCGAGAGTTTGTACATGGAAGTCCTGCGTTTACCGGTTATTCTTGTAAAACTCTTTTAAACAAAATTGACTTGCTACGCAGCGTATGTAACATTGGTTGCTTAAAGTATGTTAAATATTTTGAAAAGGTTCGATCTGTTGTAAATTCATGCTTTTCCTCAATTTTAATGCCGAATTATTTAGAATGTATTTCTGCGTTTCAAAGAAGCTACTGTGATTTGAAAATCCCAATAACTCCCAAAATCCATGCTATATTTTTTCACGTTGGTGAGTTTTGTAGCAAAGCAGGAAGATCGCTTGGATTTTTCAGCGAACAAGCCATTGAAACAGCACATTCTGACTTCACAAAAATTTGGGACAAATATAAAGTTTCTCCTTCACATCCGCTTTATTCAAGTCATTTATTAAAAGCAGTACAAGAATATAATGCTCGACATGTATAATTTGTGTGTAAATATATTTTCATACATTTATAACATTGTTTGTTAAAAAATATTAATTTTACGTTATTTTATTACGATATGTAAACACTTTCACTATATTTAAAGAATAAAAACTGTTATTTTAAGTTAACTTGCAAAATTTCTTTTTTCCATAAAATTTTATCGTTTTTAGAACCTGTTTTCTTAATAAATTAATCGATATAATATATTTATCTCATTTAATTTCCAAAAAATTGATTTCTTAACACAAAAAATCACTTTTTTTAAAAACGGCTCGACGAATTTCGCTAAAATTTATTTTACACACTATTTTTGAACTCCTGACTCGAATGCAAGTAAAAAATTTGAAGTAAAAAAAGTTGTTATTTAAAGTTCGTTCAGGCACACCGTTCGGTGCAAGGCCTGGAATTCACTATAAGGGAGCGGTCCCATGGAGCGGAAAGTGACCTGCGCGGACATTCGTTAAATTGTTCTGATTGGTCGTGGCGTCATCCCGTACGTTCCGCCAAATTTATTAACCAGCACCCCATGAAGCGGAAATTCTCCGCCGAATTCTGCCGAAAATTCAATTCTGACTAATCACAGCAACGTTCCGCAAATATCTGCCGTTTTACTAATGCCATGGTATGTTTACATACCGCGGTTAAGTGGACACAAATACATTCGAAGTTTCGGCACACAGATAGCACACTACAGTCAAATGTACATGAGTATACCCGACCGGTATGTTGACATATCACGGCACTAGTAAAACGGCAGATATTCCACTACCGCCATCTATCCTGAGTTTCATTGCGGGGCTTCCTCATTGGCGGATAATATCCGCTTCACGGGAGATGGGCCTAGAAGAATTCCGGAAATATATCGGCGGAGTGTATTTTCCACTCCATGGGACCGCTCCCTAAGGGTGATGAGGTACTCACCATCGCCGCTGTTGTGATTCTAGTATAAGTCAACAAGGTTTTTATGGAATTCCAAATATTATGTATTAAAAACTTTTAAAAAGTATTTATTTATTTATTTATTTATTTATTGGAATCAACGGCAATAGCCTTTTACATATAAAAATACAAAAAATACTTGTGGTGGTACTTAACTATAACAGTCCAATGTTAAATCTAAGTTACCTAAAAGGAAAAGCCCTTGGGTGGAAGATATAATAAAAAGTAAAATTTCAACAAAAACAGAGAGCTCGTTCACGCGATTTTTAAATAACGAGAGAGAATCTAGCTGTCGCACATCGGGCGAGAGAGAATTCCAACGTCTTCTCGATCGGGCAATGGGAGCACAGAACCCTATATCGGACCGATTAACCTCTTCAATTAGCACCCTATAAGATCGAATTCCGTAATGAATATGATGCTGAGGGAAAGCCTCCCTCAATTCAGAACATTTAACGATACCCATCATTATTTTAAAAGTATGTATTAAGTCAATTTTATTGTTTATTGATAAATACGTACAAACAAAAGTACAAAAACTGCATTAATCACTCCCTTTCTTTGATGGCTGCGGTCTTTTGATTTTACTCTGGAATTTGCATACAATTTTAAATTTATTTATATTACTATGGGATGAGAAACAATGAGAGAAATCTAGAACAAAGGGATCTATTATTGCCCAGCAATCGGAAATGTATTGATCTGTATTGAAAATTTTTGATGCTTTACAATACATTTGAACGCTCTATTTGATCTTAAAAGTATTGGAAAGGATTGAAATGTATTAAAATGTTTAATGCATCGCAATACATTGCAATCCAAAAGTAATCCCAGTTCATACATTTAATGAGAAAAAAAAAATGCATCGACCGAGAATCGAACCCTGGTCTCCTGCACAAAAACTTCGAGCCGTAACCACTCAACCACACTCCTTGCTGTGAAAGATGATGCGAAACTAACGAATAGTTGAAACATGGAGCATTTATGAATTGTGCACATAAAAATAATCTGCTTTTGAAAAGAACGAATGGATATAGATAGTGCATATTTTTGTTGGTAAAATAAATATTGCAATTTTTTTATAATATACGCAATATCTTGAAAACGGTACGAGATACGTGGTGAAATTTGACGTAATTTAGACATAATTCCCAAAGCAGAGGTACCTTCATGCGATGATTCGAAGTCACAATTTGAGAATTTTCGAAAATTCTATTTCTAAAATTACGAAATTTTTTAATTGTGTATGTCGGCTGAATCATCGCACATCATGTTAAAATTTCGTCAGATTTCACGTATCTCATACCGTTTACGAGATATTGCGTAATTTTGAAAATAATATATTTATTTTATCAACAAAACTATCGCACATAAAACACATCAGGCGCGCGAAATCCAAATCATACTTGAGGGATATATGCAGATCCCTACAAGCTGGCCATGGATACTTCGTTAACATGGGATGCCCTATGTTTCGCCGACCCAAATCCACCCGGTATATTATATATAATAAATTTGTTGTGTCCACTGGCAACGATCGAATTCGCCTAGGCCAAAATTTTGCGAACGCGAGTTACGGGCTATGAAGTAAACTTCATACTCATCGAAAATCGAACATTTACAGACCAGATATTTATCGTTATCTATTTATAATGGTAAGGCTTCTTGAGAAGATTATCTCTCATTTGTTCTCGGACAAGTATTAAATCTAGATAAGTTTACTTACTAACCAATTTGCAAATCATTTTTTTAACTTCCTCTCTAGGAAGCGCCGATAAAAGTTTTCGAACGTCGTCATTGGAAACAAGTGGTGTGATACCTCTTATTTCGAAATGACATTTATTTCGTTTGACGTTGGAGGTGTTTCAAAATTAATTTTCTCATTTACGGATCCACTTTGAGTTGCGCATGCATCATCAGCCATTATAGCATCTGACACTTGTGCAAATGATGTGGATGCACATTGGATCGACGATGTCGACAGCGGTTCATGTGACACTAAACTTTCTGCAGGTAGTTCTGGTAAAGTAAATATTATCAATTACAATTTCAATGAAAAATGCTAAAATTAAATAAATAAATATATATATATATATATATATATATATATATATATATATATATATATATATATATATATAATATATTAATATAATAGCGAAAGTCAAGATGTAGAGGAGAGTACGGGCGGACACTAGATGGCGAGCCGGAAAGGAAAGCTGAAGAGTTATAGGAGGTAATGGAGAACATAGAAAAAGAATAGGAAGAATGGATGAAGAAATACGTGTAAAGAGTCGAAAGAGAAGGAATAAAGTTACAAGGAAGATAGACAATAGAGACAATAGAAGAGAATCTAATGAAGAAAGTGAGATGCGAGGTGGATGAAAGTGAAAAAGGCGAATAACGGGGAAAACCAGTGATGAAGTAGAAAAAAAGAAAAAGCGAGAGAGAGAGAGAGAGAGAACAAAATAGGTTACTCTTAGGAAGGTGTGAAGAAAGAAAAAGAAGATATGCAAGAAAAAAGAACGTAGTTTTAAAAGAAGTTATTAGAAGCGAGGCTACCACAAAAGAAACAAATACAAACAGGAACGGACAAGAAAGAAATAAAGCTGATGGAATCAATTTCAAATCATGCAAAGAGTTAGAACGCATGTCATGGGATTAATTGGTGATAAAGTATGTTATTCTTAAGCGAAAATAAGTTGTATATTTTAAAATAATACAAATATCTTAACCCTTAGTCCCGACTGTTAATTCAATAAATTTTCCCCCCACTACCTGGATCAATTGAGTTATGCCGTTTGAAAATGCTTACAGTTGTGAAATTTATAAAGTATCCTTTCCATTTTCTCTAGGGTCGAAAACAACCCTGGAGTCGGAACTAAGGGTTAACAATAGAATAACTTTTGAAAAAGCGTACTGATGACCACAAAGATGACAGGCTTAAAGCTGGTCCCTTGAGGGTGGTGCAATGAGCTCGGAAGGAAGGCGGATGAATGTTACACTACATCTATAAGGTCCTCACACTGGTGAATCCCTTAATTATTATTGACAAGCCTCTTACTATATATTGCTGCTGGTAACTGTGGCTTAGAATATCCGATCAGGGTAATCGCTTTGGCCATTAGGATTTCTATTGAGCAATTTTCATTGTTTGAAACAAATTTCCAAAATGAACGTATGGCAGTTTCTTTTTGTCTCTGTTTTGGACGTAAATATTTCTGTCCACATTTTGTTAGTTGCCGTGACTGTAATTCGGCTTTGCAGAATATTTCATTTTTCAATTTTTCTATTAAGAATATGTAGATCAGTTAAATAATGTACAACTTTAGACAGTACAACATTTTTATACGTACAATCAAAATAAACGACAAACGTATACAAAGTGACAACAATGAAGCGTTCTAAGTATAATAGAAACAAAATTGAAAAGACCAGCTCAATACAGTTAAAATCGTAAAGAAAGTACTTCCACTAATGTCAAATTTATCATACTGCCAAGTAATCGCAGTACCCAAATGAGTGTAGGGCGGAAGTACGTGACTCTGCCATAAAATTCAATTTACTATAATATATTAATGACTGATAAATTGTACTGGTTGAATTTTATACTTTTCGTATACCGGGTGAGTATCTATGATTCGAATATAGGGCACGCCGTGTTATCGATTTGGCGATTGTGATTGGTCGATACAAGCTGCAAGGTCTCTTCTCAGTGACCACGATGGAGCTCTCGCAAAGGCGTGCAGTGATGCTACTACACAACGAAGGAACGTTTTTGCCCTAATATTTACATGCACTTCATAATTCAGTATGTTATTTGGCTGTATTTTAGTAAAATTTGACTTACTGTAGACGGTTTTGTAGTTTTTGTCACTGCGCGCCTTTTCGTGAGCTCCGTCGTGGCCAATAAGAAGAAAGCTTTCTGCTCGAATCGACCAATAGAGCACTTCACGTTCTAGGGAAATCTAGGGAAAATGGCGGATACTGGAGGAACAAGATTAGGCAAAGGGTGCCATAGTGGTACCTTGTGCCTAATCCTGTCCTCCAGTATCCGCCATTTTTTTTGGTTGTTTTCTAAACCATGAAATGCTCTATCACAATCGCTCAATCGATAATACGGCATGCCCTATATTCGAATAGATACTCACCCGGTATAAGGCCGGCCAAATTATCTGTATATAATGAATTCGTTGAAGTTAAAAAACTCTCATTCCGTTTCATTCCTCGATTTAATTCCGAACAAAAATTGTATTTCGACACGACTTTCATGAATCTGGAAGAATTCTTTATGTCAATCCGAAATAACCCGAGTCATTCCGAATAAATCCGAATGAATCCCTGATTTCAATCCGAACGAAACTAAGTAATTCCAAACTAATCCGAAATTGTTTCTCTCAAGTGCGGTATATGCGTTTATTCCGAAGTCGGATCATCTCGGATTCGACCGGAATGGGCAATTTTTATCGAAATCTTATTACTTCGAATTCACTCAGAATAGGGAGATTTTCTTCAAAATTAGATTAACTCGGAGTCGATCGGAATGTGCTGTTTTTACCAGAATCAGATAAGTTTGGATTCGATCGGAACGAGGCGTATTTGCCAAATTCGTATTAGCTCCGTCTAGTTGGGATCCAGACGGAATGTGTCATTTTCTCCGAATTCAGATTACCTCGTATTCTGTCGGAATTGACAATTTCTACCGACATCGGATCACTTCGGATTCGCTCGGCACGACATTTATTTGCAATTCGGATTACTGCGGTTAGGTACTGATTAGTTCAAGAACAAAAATCGGAATAAAGCGGGTTGAAACAGATTGTATCGGATTATTCCTTTTCATTCCGAAACTTTGATCAGGGCTTAGATTAACTTCCATATTTATTTGTGTTTAAATAATAATAATTAATTATGTACCTATAAAAACTCCGACTCGTGGTTTCTTCCTGATTGCAAAGTTTACTTGTTTGTGAGACGATTCTAAAATATTATTTGTTCTGTGTTTCAAATTGAATATCGTGAATTCCTGCGGTGAGATTTTCCTTAACCAGAAATTTTGATAATAATCTATAAATCCCTTCCAAATCTTTTTTTGGTTTTTGGGAATGTTTCTGCACACGTATTTATAACCCTCTGGTTTTTCGTACTTGCGAAAAATATGGCATTGAATGTACATAAAATTTTTTTTTTTTGTAAACTAGTGTAATTATCTTACAATAAAATTAATTACTAACATTGGTGATGTGCACAATCTTTGATATATTTTTGAAAATGGCCCACTTTCGTTTTCTGCTGCTTGTAAAATGGCAGCTCTCAACCGTTCTTTTTCTTCAGAGAGGTGGTCTGGTACGCACTCGTCATTTGTGTGTTTCTTGGAAAGTTCGAACTGCCCTTTTTAATACGTGCGCGTCCATCGCATTTTCGTGCACATCGTAAAATTCTGTATAGAATACTTTAAAAATTATTATGTACAAACAAACTTACATCGTCATCCTACATCAATTATGTTATTATGCATTTATGAAGTTGAGAAATGTCTAACGTGTGATGAATTAGTTTATACAGGTTTTCGTATATCTTTAGCGGCCGTCGGCTGGCGGGACATAGGGAACGTTTGGCTTGAGGATTCGTTCACTATTCATATCCGATAAATCTCCCTACGGAATAGTTGCCTATAAGTTGGACATTATAGCGTGTTCTGCTTTGGAACTGCTTTTGCACGTTTCCCATAAGAGCTGTGTAACAATTTGCACTGGATCGATGCAAGCTTATACAACATAGGCTCTTATGGAAAAAGTGCAAAACCGGTGCAAAACTAGTGCAAAAGCAGAAAGCGCTATTATAGCGTATTCCAGGGGTCGCACTGAGTGGGCACTGATGCGCACTCAGTTCAGTTTATGCCCATAAGCGCAATGTTAAAATGTAAACTAAGTGCGCACTCCCTAGCCGAGACACCGTGACGAGCAGACGTGTTTCGACGAGAGTGTTTACAAACAATATTAGAATAGCAACATACGGAAATTTCATATATTAGAAGTTAAAGTGAATCGTTTTCTAAGTGATTATACGTTTCAGTGTGTTAGGGACGCATACACCAACTGCCTTGGGCAGTTCGGAAAGTTAACAAAAAAAGAAACAAAACCCAAGCAATGGCTTCTGATAACAGGAGTCTTGCTAATGTTAACAACCCCAGCAGTGCCTCACAATTAAATGCGAACAAAAGTTATGCGGCAGCCTCAGCCCAATGTTTAATGCCAAGAAAAGAACACGCAGTTATAATAGACGCAGTGGAAGGAATAACAAATGACGAATACATCGATGGACTAGAGGAAATAATAAATCCGAGCAGCATCCGGTTCATATCAAAAATATCAGGTGGTAGAGTTTGTGTTTTTCTGAATAGTGAGTCCTCAGTTAACAACATCGTGAGCAAAACAATCCACGTAAAAGATGTCGCCCTAAAAATCAGACCATTAATAGAGAAAAACAAAAGAGTTGTAATCTCCAATGCTAACCCGGTTATACCCCACGAAGTAATCATTAAGGCTCTAAATGGAAAAAACATAAAACCCGTATCAAACATCTCCTATATTAGAGCAGGACTAATCAAACCAGGAAGATCGCATATCTTATCCTTTCGACGACAGGTCTACATTACCGAAGACGATGAACGTTTTTTACCAGAGTCAATGCAAATAGAATTTGACAACATAACATATTGGATTTACCTAAGTACGGAATCAACGCGCTGTTTCGAGTGTAAACAAAGCGGCCATACAGCGAAAGTTTGTCCAAATGTCCAATTTCCTACAAAGGAATTACTGGTAAACGAAACAGCTAAACAATCGAAAATTACAGGTAACGCAGAACCAGTCTCGAACAATAGTCTAAACAAAACGATCCCCGCAAACAAAAGACCCCCACCTTCATCTACAACGTCCGAAACACCGTCTCAATATAATAACAATGAAAACAACTTGAATTTGAACAACGAAACTGCACCGTTAGGAATATCCATGAAAGATTGTTCAAAAAACCCACAGCTAAAAAACAAAAACAAAGTCACGAACAAACACAATCTCCAAACTTGGAAGAATTGGATAAAGATCTGTTAAATATTAAACAGTTCATGCAAAATTCGACACTACCGCACATTCTCGATTTCGAACAGATACAACCATTCCTGTGTGCAACTCATGGTCGCGCAAATACATTAGAAATAGCGCACGAGTACACAATGAATATTCCAAGCCTCGTCAACTTACTAGACCAAATCTATCCACACGTGGAAAATAGATCGTTAAAAGCAAGAATTACGAAAATCAAGAAAAAGCTGTTGAAGGACACAAACAACATGGAAACCGACAGTGAGCTATCACAAGGATCCACCAGCGAATTACAAGAAACACCATTTGACAAACCATAAGCAACAAAAGTGCGGGACAATGACTGTGCGAAATGAACAGCACGACATTGATCTCAGAATAATGTTCTGGAATCCCCGAAGCATCGTCAACAAAACGTTAGAACTTCCCAAAATATTAACAGAAGTAGACATAATGGTGTGAGTCGAATCCTGGCTGAAAGATAAACACGAAAACTTCCATTTCACGGGCTTCCAGACCTTCAGAAAAGACCGCCAACATTCAACAGGAGGAGGAATCGTCATCTTATTACGCAATAATCTAGCTTATACTGAACGCCGTGATCTTTACAGCCCTGACCTTTCCGTAGAAATCGCAGGTTTGACTGTTAATAATGTAAATCCTCCGATCGATCTTGTCGTATGCTATCGGACACCGGGATTGAACCTAACAGAATTTCAGCGGGATGATATCTTCAAAAATGTTAAAGATAAAAGAAGCACACTGTTTATGGGAGATTTTAACGCTCACCACACGAGCTGGAATTGTAATGCTAATGATTCGAATGGCGAGCGACTATTGGACAGCTATCTTAAAAGTGATCTTTTTCTGCATAATACTAAAACCAGCACATATACACATTCGAACACAAACTTCAGATCCAATCTAGATCTTATCTTCTCGAACGTTAATATTGCAGATAAAGTGGAGGTTAGTATCCAAGGTGACAATAGGGGTTCAGATCATTTTCCCATTTCAATAATTTTAAATACCAAAAAGAGCATCTACCATAAAAAAACGTTTAGTATTAAATCGGTGAGAACCAATTGGGAAGAAGTGCAAACAAATTTAGATATAAATTTTCATAAATTATTTAGCGAAAAATATAGTAACTCTGAAGCGAGTGAAAAATACAACATTTTTTTTGACGTAGTAACAAGCGCGATTAAAAACAGTACGCCGCAAAGAAAACTAGTTGACTATAAAAAACACAAAAATCCAGTTCCTTGGTGGGATTCGGACTGTGACAAGGCTAAAAGGCTCAGACAGGCGAGTTTTAAAAAATGGCAGTACACGCAAAAAGTAGAAGATTTCATTGACTTTAAAAGGCTACGAGCACAAGCCACAAGAACCTTTAAAATAACAAGAAAAGAAAATTTTAAAGAATTTGCAAAGAGTATAAACTTTAGAAAAGGTCAAAAATATGTTTGGAACATGAGCAAAATTCTGAAAAATAAATGGTCAAAAGTAAAGCCTATTCACACCCCTGAAAACCATCAAACAACTGGAAAAATTTGCCCTCAAGCCCTCAGCAAAATAAGTCCCCCTTGGTGCCGAACGAACCCTCACAACATACCTGCATGTAAAAAAAACGACTTTCTATGCTCGCTATTCGATTATTCGGAATTCAACGTTGCTCTAAACAGTAAAAATGTAAGGTCAAGTCCTGGTGTAGACGGAATAGATTACGACATACTGCAGAAACTTCCGATTAGGTATAAATTAATATTACTCGACATTTATAATGAAATGTATAAAACTAACAACTATCCAAGATATTGGAAGAAATCGTATGTACATTTCCTTAGTAAATCTAATGGGAAGAATGTTAGACCTATATGCTTATCCTCCTGTCCTTGTAAATTGTTTGAAACCATGTTAAAAAATAAGCTCCAGTGGTGGTTGGAAAAAAATAACATTCTCCCCATTAATCAAACAGGATTCACGGTTCGGTGGAATTAACTTTAGGTATGAAAAAATTGGACAGACATTTTGCACACACCACGCTTTAATATGAACCTTGTAATGCTCAAAAAAATTTGTTTTAAAATATTTCATCGAGGGCTTTTCGAGATATTGCAATTTGAATATTGTATTTTAATCACGCAGAATAAGAGTCCAATTTAAAAGCTGCATTGTTATAAAATTCAATTTTCGAAAAAGTTCCAACGGAAAAGTTTTTCTTTTATTTATAAAGAAGTTTTCTGCCAATGTTTTCTGCCGAATTTCAAATTATTTTGTCGTACAATGCGTGATTTGAGTGTTATTATAATGGAAAAGAACGCCGCGTTCATTCCGAAAATCTATAAAGCGCGCAAGGTTCGCAGAATTAAGGTTTTTTTTTAAATTGTTGGGTACCTCCGTTTTTTTTTCCTTTACATGCTGATCTAAAATGTTAGAAAGTTAGTCCAATAATATTTCAAATCGAAGTGACATGCCCCATCATTCGAAACAGTAATAGTTGAAAAATTTAATGAATGAATCTGTAACTATGTAAAATAAATTAAACGAATGCCACTCCCATTTCTTCCTTCTGGAGTTGTGACCAGACATTGCTATGGTTATCATTTTTTTGGTATTTTTACATTTTTATATATTTTTTTTGTATTTTTACATTTTTATGTATTTTTTTTTGTATTTTTACATTTTTATATATTTTTTTTGTATTTTTACATTTTTATATATATTTTTTTGTTTCTTTTAACATCCTTATATATATATATATTTTTTGGGGATTTTTACATTTTTTTTTATATAGTGTTTTATTTAAATCTTCGAGGAAACTTTTTCTAACTTTAATGTTTTCATATTTACTTTTATTAATATTTAATAACGACATGTCTTATTTCTCACCAATATGTTGGCTATTATATTTTAAAACCGATTGAAGAAGACGATCACCATTTATTTCATAACGTCCTAAAGGAACGGGAAATTTTTTCAAAGTTTCATTGAAATCGAAATGAACAGCTTCGCTTGCTTGTTCAGAATATATGCCCAACCCAGTCTTTTTAGATTTGCAAAAATCAGGTACATGACTAAAAAGAGCATGAAGTTTTGGAGTGACAGGTATATTGAGATCTAAAAAGGCTTTTTCAAATGATTTGATGTCGGATTCAAAAGAGGCACGTTTGTCCAAAGCATGATAGTCTTACGCAGTTAAAAAGTTTCAATGCTGTAGCAAACATTTTCAAATGCCTTGGCAAAATCTTCCAGAGGTCATCCTGCCCGTTGTAAAACTTCTTTACATTGATTCCCTTGCATGGATCCGCCTCTATACCCAATACGTCCAATATTGCACGTTTGAGGCCATTTAAATGCCTTATCATCTCCCCATGCATCATTCAACTTATCAAATATTTTGTTTGTAATTCCGAGTAATAAATGCAACTGAGGAGGTGGAATTAAATCTAAAATTAAATCATCGTCGTCTCCTGTAAGTAAAGGATCATGAATGCAATTAAAAAATTCAGATGATTTGCTTAATTTTAGGCCCGATTTTTTGAACTCATTCGCTAAGTACCGTATTCTTCCAAGCGTCCTGGATCTTCCAATGACAGACCAAGGTGCAGTACCTTCACACCATGTACATGGATACGTCGCAGAATGGCTCTGAATACCTATCAAAATATTTGCTAGCTTCAAATCTGTTGCAAGACAAAAATTAATTTCTTCAATATTCAATGATTGTAATATAATTTTTACATTAGAGTATTGTTCTTGAACTTTTGGTGCAATACCAAGTATGAACAATCTCTTCACACCAGAGTCAACAAATTTATCGACACAAGAATACCTTTTTTTCTTCACTGGACTCTCACTTGTTAGTATCTGACAGTTTACTGTCTCAACTACATTGAGGCACACTTTGAAGGATCCGCCACCTCCATCAATACCAATTTTTACTAAAGGTGCTGCAGTAAATTTTCGTTTTTCAGAAATAAACGCGTTCAAACCAGGTACGTTATTACACAAAACAGTCGATTGTAAAACTAATATTTCAGTTTTTCCATTATCCGATTTACTTACGAATTCTAAATTCTTTACCTGAAAATAATCTTCCAGCACTTTTTTTCGTGAGGCAATTGCTAACTGAAGATTAGGTTCAATTGCTCTTGAATTACCAGTTTCTTGTCGAATAATTGAGCCGATTTTTAAAATTTGATTGTCACTCAAGTTTGCAGTAATTTGTATCTTATTCATTGCCTCATGTGACAAGGAAAAATCAAACTTTTTCTTTGCAGATGTTCCCACATTAACTGTAACAGGACTACCAAAACTTGTCAATTTAATTGTCGCACCAACATCTGAAACTTTTTCCTTTAGCACCCTGCTGCATATTTGTTCTTTTGTTTTAAGTGACATAGACTTATCTACATTTTGTAATCTTGCAGCTTTTGTGCAATTATGAGGTTTGCCACGGCCTATTTCCGAAAAGCAAAAAGTGCATATTTTCTTCACAGCTGCGATTTCTTTGCAGGAAAGATCATTTTTTTCTTTAGTCCTACCAACAGATTTTTTTGGTGGTAATAAAGCTTTGGCTCCAAAATTAGAACAAGTTGACCGATCAACTTTACATATAATACAATCACAAATAGGATTCGATCTGGTGAGTGGTGCCATATGTGTCAAATTAGCAATAAGTTGTTCGTAATCGTATGTATCTGGGAGGGTTCTCGGATTTTTACCCTTTAAAGAGGATAAAATCGCACGACAATTACTACACACAGCATTTGGCAACAGTGTTTCATGTTCTGTAAAATTTTTATAAACATATTGAGATATAACCTCTTTCAAAGAATCGGTTAAAGGTCGAGCAGCGTTTCCAAAACACACGACACACACCTTCAACCTATTTTCATCGTGGGATTTTTGAAAATTCGGCATTGTTTCGCAATGTAAGGAAAAGTATATATTGAGCGCATTCGCGATTGCTATGCTCCTAATGGACTACGGGATAATCAATTTCTATAGCGAGATCGAAAAACAGCGGCGAAAGTAAAGAGCGCGCCGATCGGCGACAAAGATAACTATGCACAAAGTGCACGATATTCCAGCCGCTACGGCCAGCCAGGTTGTACATTTTAGTAGCGGCGCTTTTCCGATAATGATACTCAATAATAAATAATATTTTACAACAAAATTATTTGAAATTTCGCAGAAAACTTCTTCATACTGATATGAAATACTTTTCCGCTGGAATTTTTCCGTAAAAAGAATTTGATAACACTCTGCAGCTTTTACATTATACTCTTATTCCGCGCGATTGAAATAAAATATTCAAATTGCAATATCTCGAAAAGCCCTCGATGAAATATTTTAAAACAAATTTTTTTGAGCATTACAAGGTTCATATTAAAACGTGGTGTGTGCAAAATGTCTGTCCAATTTTTTCATACCTAAAGTTAATTCCACCGAACCGTGGATTCAGAAAAGGCCAGAGCACGACGGATAATTTTGTCAATTTTACTATACATATTGAAGAAGCTTTTCGTAACAAAAAAGACGTAGTAGCAGCATTCCTCGATGTTACCGGAGCGTTCGACAACGTAAATTTAGACATATTAATCGAAAAACTAGCAGAAATCGAATGTCCTCTTCAAGTTATACAGTTCGTCAAGTTCATAACCTCAGAAAGGTTAATATACACTGACATCACAGGACTCGAACCAAGAGCTGTTGATAAAGGTGTTCCACAAGGAGGCGTCCTGAGTCCCCTACTATTTAATATATACGTTGCTAATATCGCGGAAAAATTACCAAAAAGTGTACAGATCTCACAATTCGCGGATGATATTGTTTTACGCTGTAGCCGTTTTAATTATAAGTCTAGCAAAAAGTTGTTAGAAAAAGCGATAGAACAAACTTGTAATAACCTAATTGGAATAGGTCTAGAACTTAGTCCGCAAAAAACAGTATTCATGCACTTCAACAAGCATAACATCCAGCCTGGTGAATCCGAAATTCGTATAAAAAATGTAGTTGTTCAATCCAGTCCAACAGTGCTTTTTCTCGGTATCATATTTGACCACAAATTAACATTTAAGAAGCACATCGAACATGTGCAGGCTGAATGCTTGAGATCTCTCAATATTATTAAATACTTAAGAGGGACGTGGTGGGGAGCGGATCTAGACACACTGATAACGATGTATAAAAGTTTCGTTCGGTCTAGACTATGGCTGCTTCACCTATTTTCCTACGCAAAAAGTAGATATAGAAAAACTGGAAAGAATTCAGTTCCAAGCTATAAGACTAGCCTTGGGCTATCGAAACAGTACGCCTACTAATATCTTACTTGCTGAATCTAAGCTAACCTTTCTACAAGACCGCACGAGACTTTTATGCAAAAACTATCTATACAAAATATACTCCAACAGTAAACTGCCAGTACACCAAACAATAAAACGACTGGAAAAGAAATTAACAGCAAAAAACATTAAATTCGAGTCATGTAAACGAATGTTAATACGCTGCATAAAAACCGCTTCCAGCAATACCGACAAAATGTTGATTAAAAACAATTCCATATTTACGGCAGAATGTAGCGCTCTCAGCGACGCAGTAGATATTGTTGTTAAACATCCAAATAATAATTTATAATAAAGAATTTTGTCGACCGTAGTATTTAATTTATTATAAAATATTCGTGAATAAACGGTCACTGTAGCCAAACGTATATGACAATAAGACGTCAACACGTAAACAATGTAAACATAAACAAAAATAAATATATATTTCGGCCATTGATCCTGGCCCTCATCAGAAAAATTTTTTGAAAAATTGAAATAAATAAAAATTAAAAAATTACAGACGGAGGTAAATCCCCTGGTCTTGAAGTGGGGAAAAAAATTCTAACGCACCCGCCCAACCAACCAAAATGCTGTTTTGTGCGCTTTATAGGTGGAACTGTAGAAATTCATCGTTCTTTATGAATATCTTAGAAACTATTATTATGATGAGAAGAAACGGCCCTCTATTTAAGTAAATGTAACGATTATTTAAATGTTAATGTATGTTCAGTAAAGGGTTATATATTTCTGGTAAAGTAGATTTTTCGAATCTAATATTTACCGTATTTTTTTTGCTTTTAATAAAAAAATTTTCTATTTCTTTTCTTTTAATTTCATTATTTTCTATTGCTAAAATTTTAACATTATTGTAATCAAAATTGTGATTTGTTTCAATCCTATGTACCGTTAAACCAGTATATGATTTTTCTTCTCCATAAATATTTTTTTGGTGTTCTTTTAATCTAGTTTCCAATTTTCTACCAGTTTGTCCAATATACACGCGATTACAGCATGCACAAGGTATTTCATATACCACTTTACTGTGTTTTAGTAAAGGAAGTTGATCTTTAAAAGGTTTAATTCCACCAATATTTCTATGTATTGGTTTTGATACTAATCTAATGTTTTCTTTTTTTAGTCTCTTTTGTAACCTTTCTGTAATGCCTTGTACATGTGGAATAGAAGTAGTTTTTTTATAATTTACTTCCTTACGTCTGTTACTATTTTTAAGCGAATTGTAATATTTATCAACTCTGGAACTAATACTTTCATTAATAATATCAGCAGGGAAACCGTTATCAAATAAAATGTGTTTAACTAAGGCCAGATTTTTCTTTCTAAAACGTATTTCAGAAAGCTGGATTGCTCTGTCAATTAAACCCCATGCTACACTAATTTTATAGTTTAAAGGGTGGTTAGATAAAAAATTAAGGTATCGACCAGACCAAGTATTCTTATGGTACCAGTCAGTATCTAACAGACCATTACTTTTTCTAATGACAAGTAAATCTAAAAAATTGATTTTGTTGTCATTTTCCATCTCGGAAGTAAAGGTAATTCTATTAGTATATCCTTTAATTTTTTTTAAACTATTAAATATGTTTAAAACATGTTCTTCTTCATTATTAGGGTAGCAAAGTAGTGTATCATCCACGTAACGTAAATAAAAGGCAGGTTTGAAATTTAATTTTTTAATTAAGATGTTTTCCAGAAATTCCATTTCAAGATTGGCCACCACTGGAGAAAGTGGTGACCCCATGGGTACACCATGGATCTGTTTATAAAATTTATTTTGGAAAGAGAATATTGTATTATTTAAAACTAAACGAAGACCATATTTAAATTCTGTTTGTGGTATATTTGTAAGAGGTGAAATTTCCGGCCAATGTTTGTCAATAACAATATTTAAAATATCAACGGAAACGTTCGTGAATAAAGAGACTACGTCTAATGACATTATTTTAAAATTATAAGGTATGTTATAAGATTTCAATTTTTTCCTGCAATCCCAGCTGTCCTTAACATGTGTTTGATTTTTACCAACAATATTTACTAAGATGTTTGCAAAAAATTTTGCTAAATTATATGTAGGTGAATTAATGGTCGAGACAATAAGTCTAAGAGGTAACCCTTCTTTATGGACCTTTGGAAGGCCATAAGCTCGAGGAATGACACCATTATGAGTCTTCAAATGTTTTCCCATAGATTTGTTAATATATTCTGCTCTTTCCCATTTACTGATCAATGAGTTAACTTGTTCAGATATAGTATGGGTGTACTCATATTTTGATATAGTATATGTAGAAGTATCATTTAATAATGTGAGCATTTTACTTAAATATACACTTTTTTCCATGATAACGGTGATATTGCCCTTATCGGCATTTGTAAAAATAAGATTATTATTATTTTTAATAAAATTGTGAAAATTATCCATAACAGATTTTGGAAACGTAAAGGTGTGTTTTTTGTATTTGTTTATATTAAATCCTTTTAAAATACTGACACAATCTTGTCTAATACTATTTTTTCTGTCTAGTATAACTTCATCTTCTTCATTTACTACATTGTCCACCTTAGTTAAGCCATCTTCAATGCCAGCAATAAAATTTTGTAATGGGAAATGTTTCATATTATTAATGGGGAAGGAGTATTTATCTCCTACAGATAAAACATCAAAAACCTCAGTTGGAATGTGTACATTAGAATAATTTTTCACCCATTTATGATTAAAATGGGGTTTAAAATTATTGTATGTACTGTATATGGTGTTATGTTTGTTCTTAACTTTCTGAAACTTAAGACTTAGTCTTTTAGCATGTAACTCATTTAGTCTATCGTAAGTCAAACTTTGTGTTAAAAAAAATTTATTGTAAATTGAAAAAGGCAGAAAATAAACAATTTCATGAAAAAGTTTTATTCTTTGTTCAGTTAATTGTCTAATTCTAAAATTAATATCAGTAATTTCCATATTTAAAAGTGTTTGTTGTAATTCATTACATATAATCGTAAACTTGTTGGACATTTTATAAGACCAGAACGTTCTACTGTATTTAAAATTAAAATTGGATAAATGACTAGGTAGGATCCTGTTACTTCTACAACGTAATAAAAAAATTCTTTGATTTATAAGTTTGGGTATCGTATCCACTAAAAAGATCCATTCCTTTAAGAGGCTGTACGGTTTCATTCCAAAATTATATTTAATATAATTTAAAAACGAAAAATACATCGTACTGCCTTAGAATAACACGTATGTAAAATTTATAATAAAGAATTTTGTCGACCGTAGTATTTAATTTATTATAAAATATTCGTGAATAAACGGTCACTGTAGCCAAACGTATATGACAATAAGACGTCAACACGTAAACAATGTAAACATAAACAAAAATAAATATATATTTCGGCCATTGATCCTGGCCCTCATCAGAAAAATTTTTTGAAAAATTGAAATAAATAAAAATTAAAAAATTACAGACGGAGGTAAATCCCCTGGTCTTGAAGTGGGGAAAAAAATTCTAACGCACCCGCCCAACCAACCAAAATGCTGTTTTGTGCGCTTTATAGGTGGAACTGTAGAAATTCATCGTTCTTTATGAATATCTTAGAAACTATTATTATGATGAGAAGAAACGGCCCTCTATTTAAGTAAATGTAACGATTATTTAAATGTTAATGTATGTTCAGTAAAGGGTTATATATTTCTGGTAAAGTAGATTTTTCGAATCTAATATTTACCGTATTTTTTTTGCTTTTAATAAAAAAATTTTCTATTTCTTTTCTTTTAATTTCATTATTTTCTATTGCTAAAATTTTAACATTATTGTAATCAAAATTGTGATTTGTTTCAATCCTATGTACCGTTAAACCAGTATATGATTTTTCTTCTCCATAAATATTTTTTTGGTGTTCTTTTAATCTAGTTTCCAATTTTCTACCAGTTTGTCCAATATACACGCGATTACAGCATGCACAAGGTATTTCATATACCACTTTACTGTGTTTTAGTAAAGGAAGTTGATCTTTAAAAGGTTTAATTCCACCAATATTTCTATGTATTGGTTTTGATAATAATCTAATGTTTTCTTTTTTTAGTCTCTTTTGTAACCTTTCTGTAATGCATTGTACATATGGAATAGAAGTAGTTTTTTTATAATTTACTTCCTTACGTCTGTTACTATTTTTAAGCGAATTGTAATATTTATCAACTCTGGAACTAATACTTTCATTAATAATATCAGCAGGGAAACCGTTATCAAATAAAATGTGTTTAACTAAGGCCAGATTTTTCTTTCTAAAACGTATTTCAGAAAGCTGGATTGCTCTGTCAATTAAACCCCATGCTACACTAATTTTATAGTTTAAAGGGTGGTTAGATAAAAAATTAAGGTATCGACCAGACCAAGTATTCTTATGGTACCAGTCAGTGGAAAAAAATTCTAACGCACCCGCCCAACCAACCAAAAAATCTGGCCTTAGTTAAACACATTTTATTTGATAACGGTTTCCCTGCTGATATTATTAATGAAAGTATTAGTTCCAGAGTTGATAAATATTACAATTCGCTTAAAAATAGTAACAGACGTAAGGAAGTAAATTATAAAAAAACTACTTCTATTCCATATGTACAAGGCATTACAGAAAGGTTACAAAAGAGACTAAAAAAAGAAAACATTAGATTAGTATCAAAACCAATACATAGAAATATTGGTGGAATTAAACCTTTTAAAGATCAACTTCCTTTACTAAAACACAGTAAAGTGGTATATGAAATACCTTGTGCATACTGTAATCGCGTGTATATTGGACAAACTGGTAGAAAATTGGAAACTAGATTAAAAGAACACCAAAAAAATATTTATGGAGAAGAAAAATCATATACTGGTTTAACGGTACATAGGATTGAAACAAATCACAATTTTGATTACAATAATGTTAAAATTTTAGCAATAGAAAATAATGAAATTAAAAGAAAAGAAATAGAAAATTTTTTTATTAAAAGCAAAAAAAATACGGTAAATATTAGATTCGAAAAATCTACTTTACCAGAAATATATAACCCTTTACTGAACATACATTAACATTTAAATAATCGTTACATTTACTTAAATAGAGGGCCGTTTCTTCTCATCATAATAATAGTTTCTAAGATATTCATAAAGAACGATGAATTTCTACAGTTCCACCTATAAAGCGCACAAAACAGCATTTTGGTTGGTTGGGCGGGTGCGTTAGAATTTTTTTCCCCACTTCAAGACCAGGGGATTTACCTCCGTCTGTAATTTTTTAATTTTTATTTATTTCAATTTTTCAAAAAATTTTTCTGATGAGGGCCAGGATCAATGGCCGAAATATATATTTATTTTTGTTTATGTTTACATTGTTTACGTGTTGACGTCTTATTGTCATATACGTTTGGCTACAGTGACCGTTTATTCACGAATATTTTATAATAAATCCAAATAATAATTATTCAATCTTCACGGATTCTTTGAGTGCTCTCATAGCCCTACAAAATCACAACTTTGACGTTACAATCAACCCATTAATTTATGAAATAAAAGACAAAGCTAATCAATTCAACCACATTAACCAAGGATCTTACAAGTTGAAATTTTTTTGGATACCCGCGCACATAGGGATACAGGGTAATGAAAAAGCAGACAAGTTGGCGAAGGAAGCTACAGGTAATGAACCGGATGCCCAGATTAAAATTCCATACACTGACTTACGACAGTATTCCAAAGCTGACTCGATCCATTCCACCAACGAGATCTTAGTAAACCGTGGCATAACAGTAGGAACACACTATTTTCAGAACTACTACAATAAAAAAATGAAGCCGTGGTTTGCGGGAAAAGATATTAACCGCGAAATTATAACAACAATAAACAGATGTCGCTCTGGGCACTACAGTCTCGCTGCGTCACTCGTAAAAAACAGACCCTAAATGTGAATGTGGAGCTGAATTACAGGACCTCGACCATATTTTATGGCAGTGTCCTTTGTACGAGAAACAGCGAAAAGAATTTGTATGTAATCTTCGGAAACAAAAAATGTACTTACCATTATCGTCAATTATCATCTTGGCAAAACCCTCTGCCAAGATGTGTAAAACTACATACAACTTCTTGGAAAAATGTAACTTAAAACTATGAAACTATATCTAGAAAATGTAAAACCGTTTTGTATATACATCATGTGTGCATAACAATCTCATAAAGGAGATTAAATTGCTTCAATAAAAAAAAAAAAAAAAAAGTGCGCACTCAGTGCGGCTACTGGAATGTGCTATTAGTTAACTCATAACATTAGCTAACGCTAACTATAAGGCAACTATAAGTGGCCTTCTACATACAGTCGAGCCAGACACTGAGCTCACCTGAGAATTTCGCCAGCATGCTGCCGCTATATCCCCACTCTCGAACGCAGCCTTTCTCCGACGGTACACGAACCGGCCGAAGGTAATGGTGGGGCTAAGCGCGGTGGGGGCAGTCGAGAGTGGGGATATAGCGGCAGCATGTTGGCGAAATTCTCAGGTGAGCTCCATGGTGGAAGTATACATGGTGTGCTCAGTAGTTTCGCCTTCTCTCTCTAAAATCGTTTCTCTCTCCCACGAGTCGCCGAGAAACTTAGGGAATGTTGCCAACTGCGGAGAAACAAAATGTTATGCTTTTATGTTGGCTATATCAATCAGGGCATTGGGTGTCGCGACACACGTGAGACATGCATCAGCCAGTTGAAACGTTAACGGAAAAATCGTGGCATTTTTAAAATGACATCGAGCTTATCAATCTAACTTTTCTTGTTAAATATTAATAAATTATTGTTCAACAACATTCTAGAAACAAACTATTTTTGTCAATGTCGGCGTAAAATATGTTCGTTGAAATATTTATCAAGAATTTTGATAAATATTTTTTTTTCACGCATACAAACAGTCAAACTTTTGTTTTTCAGTTACAATGCAGATAAAATACGGTATACGTTTTTTAAAGTAAAGGCAATTGTAAAATATATTATCAAATTTGTGATTAAATAATCCCCATTTAAGTTTTAATTAAACTTTCATGACAATAAAGCACTTATAAGAAGATAGTATCGAAAGTACAGCATAAATGGTAACTTCAATGTTACTGTTTATCATGTTTTAATAAACAATTATTATTTAAAAACATCCCAGTAGTAAATTATTTTAATTGAATGATAATAACATTAATATATTTTTCTGATTATCTGATGATCAAATGCGACCAACATTCGACCATTGGTAGAGCGTTGGCTTATGGAACCGGAGGTCGGTAGTTCGAGTCCTCGGGGTTTCTGTCTTTCCAATTTTTTTTTTATTTGTTTACCCCATAAGTATTAAAATTGTGAGAAGTATTTTGAAAAATTATTTGTTATTAAAAAAGAATTAAATTTTTAAATTTTATGTGTATATTCATATATATTTATTATTTATTTATTTTCAAAAATGACTCTTTTTAACGTTTTTTTTTAAATATTCGACAAGTGAATTATTTTAATTCATATTTATTTATTATTTATTTATTTTCAATAATTAGTGCTTTTAACGTTTTTTTTAAATATTCTAGAAGTGAATTATTTTAATTCATATTTATTTATTATTTATTTATTTTCGATAATTGCTTTTTTTAACGTTTTTTTTAAATATTCTAGAAGTGAATTATTTTAATTCATATTTATTTATTATTTATTTATTTTCAATAATTAGTGTTTTTAACGTTTTTTTTTAAATATTCTAGAAGTGAATTATTTTAATTCATATTTATTTATTATTTATTTATTTTCGATAATTGCTTTTTTTAACGTTTTTTTTAAATATTCTAGAAGTGAATTATTTTAATTCATATTTATTTATTATTTATTTATTTTCGATAATTACTGTTTTTAACGTTGTTTTTTAAATATTCTAGAAGTGAATTATTTTAATTCATATTTATTTATTATTTATTTATTTTCGATAATTACTTTTTTTAACGTTTTTTTTAAATATTCTAGAAGTGAATTATTTTAATTCATATTTATTTATTATTTATTTATTTTCAATAATTACTGTTTTTAACGTTATTTTTTAAATATTCTAGAACTGAATTATTTTAATTGAATGATAATAACATTAATATATTTTTCTGGTTATCCAATGATCAAATACGACTAACATTCATGGCTTTACGTTCGAGCCTTGTTGGCTTCATTGGTAGAGCGTTTGCTTATGGAACCGGAGGTCGGTAGTTCGAGTCCTCGGGGTTTCTGTCTTTCCATTTTTTTTTATTTTATTTTACCCCATAAGTATTAAAATTGTGAGAAGTATTTTGAAAAATTATTTGTTATTAAAAAAAAATTAAATGTTTAAATTTCATCTGTAAATTCATATATATTTATTATTTATTTATTTTCAAAAATTACTCTTTTTAACGTTTTTTTAAAAATATTGTAGAAGTGGATTATTTTAATTCATATTTATTTATTATTTATTTATATTCAATATGCCTGTAAGGGTTAAAGAGCGGATTTCACACATAGAAATTTATGAGATGGCCATATTTTATTTCCATATTTAATGGTGTTAGAAAATTGTTTTCCATATTAAAAATACCAATAATTATTTTAAGTTTTCTCATGACGATTTAAGCAAAAAACGATGAAAAATAGCCGACTTTACCCCAATTTACGGTATGTTGAATAGAATTTTCAACAGATTCATTATTGTGAAATTGAATTAAAAACTTAATATTACAGTCAACAAAAAAATTATTTGCACAAGCTGAATGCCTATAAAGGCTGACAATACGTCGAATATCTATAGAAACATTGAGCTTATGCAATAATTTTTTTGTTGACTTTAATTCCGTCTTTAATTCAATTTGACAATAATGAATCTATTGAATTAATTTAATAATAATATATTAAAATCGATATTGTGATCAAGGATTAAACGAATATCGATAACATTCCCTTTTATAAATAATCTTTCTAAAGATATCTGCATTCCGATAAAATAGTAAATCCCAATTGTATTATATTTAACATACAACATATAAACTATAAATAACATATAGTTTTAATTTGTGTATTAAAGCGATGGCGTCGATCATATACGCGTATATATATATATATATATATATATATATATATATATATATATATATATATATTTATTAACATTTACTTAAATGTTATTAAAAAATCAGTATATAACATTCTTAAAATTTTCAATTGCAACAAACGTTTTGTTAATTCAGAAATTTGTTAATACAACCTATTTATCAATAAACGTTTGGATTTTGCGAACGTTTTTTTACTATTTCTTATAATTATAGTAAACTAAATTTATTGTATATTGTTATAAAAGGAAAAATCATATTTGAACCATTTTTTTAACGAAATGATTATCAATTATTTATCACCTTTTCTAGTCGGGAATGAAATTGGACAATTTGTTGATAAATAATAGACCATATATCCAGTCTTGTGCCAAACATGTGGTTTTTTAATAGGTTAATGAAAATCAGTACCGGAAACATAATGTACTAATTTTCGATATCTTCATCGGTGTATTACAATAACATTAGTATAATGTATTTATTTAATTAATTAATACGTAAAAGAATAATTTGAAAAAATATTGGGGAAAATGTATAACTAATTTAAATAAGATTTTATACTATATAGATATACTGATTTACAGAATGCTGTTATAGTGCAATCATATAAGTTTTCTAACGGGATAAAAATATTATTGTCTAGCAGTATTGAAATATTTCAAAAAAGCAGTTAGTAATTTAGTACAATTTCATTGCAGAAGTAAAAAAACATCTTTTTATTTTAATATTACATTAATCGAGTATTACAAATATTTGTTTCCTAAATTTGTTTCCACGATACTTTCGTTTACTCTGTATTCTGTAAAAGATGTTTCCATTTACCGTAAATGCAATATAAATCGTTGCCGTATATATATACAAATAAAGATACCGGCCGATGTTAGGAATTAGATGGCAGGTCTACATTATATTTGAAACATAAAAAAATCAATTACAAGCTTATATTAACTACAATAACTTTTTTAGAAAAAATGTACGACTTGTAATTTTTGTATATTATTTCGGAAATTACAATAAAATATTGTACATTTATTTTTGTTAATATTACAAAGAATTCGATTTTTACAAATGTCATTCTGCAAAGACATATTGTTTAATGTTTGTAATTTTTTTTTACAATTCATTTTTGTAAATAAAATAACTAATAGTAAATAAGTAAAAAATTGTTTACGTTACAAATGTTGAGTAAATGAGCAATAAAAAAAAAAAAAAAATCCTCGATGTCGAAATCGAACTAAAAAAATAACGCGTTGTGCTTCAACTCATGCGCTTGTACCACTCGACTACGACGAGTATACACAAATTTAACATTCGAAGTATCTGATAAAGTTGAACCCCCCGTCATTTGTTTAATATTTTCCTCTCGCTCCGCTCCCCTCCCAAGAGCCGACAAGCTTAGACCGCCGACGGCTCCTTTCAATGCCGCGACAGTATTGAAGTATATGTACACACAAACACATACGTACATTTACCAACTTACAGAGCTTAAAAATTTATTTTTACATGGTTTGCAAGATTTCGTAAGTTTCTTGGCTGCCGGCCAGAAAAGGGGCGTGGCGTCAGAGTTCTGAGCACACCAAGATACAAGAATAAAAGGTATAACACTGCGCATTTTGGCATGGTGGGGAAAAAGTATCGACCAATCACATTAGGGCGACAGTCTACCTTACTCTCTCTGCCGGTCTATGCGTTCTCTCTCTGATATGCCCCCACTATAGCGCCACTTACAACTCTATCGGCGAAATGTGGAATGTTTACAAAACATGAAGGACTTGGAATAGTTTTGGAGAGTTTTTTCAAGTTTGCTTTTATTTTTCATAGAAAGAAGATTTTTATTCTACATATATGTCGTCGCTTAAAAAGTAACACTGTGTAACTCATTTTTTCACTATTTTTCAGGAGAACAAAAAAACAACACGATATTCCCGTTGGATAATAATTATAAGGATTGGTGTATAAGACATTGCAATTTTTCAATTTCTTATGCTTTCAAATGAAAAATCTCAGGTGATCGATCGATTCATAAAAATGATTATATAAAGACGTATATAAACCATTTCAGCCAAAAAATTAGTTACACAGTGTTGCATCTTAAGAAACAATGTATATCTATAAGTTTGCATCTGTACGCTGACATGTAATGTAAAAATTTCAATAAATCCCAGCAAATGAAAACTTATTGAACCGGATCAGCAAAGTAAAAAATCGATTCAATTATAATCAAGTGAGTGCGTATCTATATTTCACTTTTTCATGCATTTAAATCGATAAATAATGTCCAAAAATAAAATTTAATTCTTCTTAATTCCTTATAATCCAAGAATTAACGTTAAATATAATTAAATAAATTATTTATATTTAATATCAAATTTCTTAATTGCCGAAAACAACCATATCTGTGTCAAATATCTGTGACTTGACGTTTTGAGAGCTGAGTTTCATTTCCCTATAGAAAAAATTGACGTAGGAATTTGACACTGAATTTATGTTTGCTTTCTTCGTCACTTCTAAATCGTTTTCAGACGATTCTTTTTATAAAACTATTTCTGATTTTGTTGACTAGAATGTCAGATTTTCTAACCTATCTTTTCAAAGCACTTTTCTATCTTATTTTAAAAACTTTAGCAGGAGCAGAATTAATCAAAAATCACTTACACGGGAGCCAATAAAATAAAAAGTAGTTTTATAAAAAGAATTGTCTGAAAAAAGTCTAGATTAATATGAATTGATTGCATTTCACTTGAAGATGTCATATGTTGACCATGATGTTGACTTAAATGCATAACAAAGTTTGAAATATAGACATAGATTTTTGTACCCTAAAAGTTTTTTTTAGAAGAATATTTTCTGAAAATAGACATTTATATACTTAATCATGAATATTTGTGTTTATTAACAAAATGTGCAGTATTATAAAATATACATTTCATTTTTATTGAAAATATGAAAGATAAACTGTATATCACAACCATAATAAAATTTTTATTTTGCTACAAATATAACCCAATTTTTTTCACAATCATGACCAGAGTTCGGGCTAATCATGACATAACACTCAATCATATTGTTATGAAGTGCTATAAGTATGAGTGTTCAAACATTATATATTAAAATCCTAGAACACTTATTTCTATGGGTCGTTTATATATTTAAGACACAAAAAATAATAAATACTTGTAAGGGGTACATGACTAGAAACATTAAACCTATTAGCAGTGCGCATTTCTAGTATACTAAGTACTGATGTCTTCATTACGTTTTGTTTGTCATGTGTTTCATTTTTTTAATTTTATGTTTTTGATTAGTTAAGGAATTCATATTTTTTATTGATAAATTTAAATTTTTCAGTCTAATATATGTTCTTGTTCGCACAATGCAGTGAACCACACGACGTGGAATATCGATTTTTTTTATTGCCATTTTTCGTATGGCATCATCTGTTATTTTTTCAAAAATTTGATGCTCTTGGCTAAGCCCCTCCCCATGGAACTTGAGGAATTGGTCCTCTATGACTTCAGCAACTTGTACTAAATCAGGCGACGGATGGATCAAATTGTTCCTTGAAATGCAACTAATCCAACTGTGTTCCGCTAGAGGCAAAAGCCTTGTTGGTGTTTGTATGGGTATATTATATGCTACAGAAGACAATACGTCTTTGTAATACTTATGAGAATATAACTTGTATACGTATAATTTGCAGTACTATAATGAACAAATATAGATGAACATAAAAGCACGGAGGAAACATTAAATTATACCACTGTTTAGCTATGATAGAGTCAAGCGGTAACATGGATGCATGGAAACTAGATATACAAGTATACCCAGATATTAAATCTGACATCATTCTAATGTCCGGGCTGCCGCTTCTGTCATACTACTTATGACTTTAAAAATTTTGGAGCAAATATAATAAGTATGTATAACTTTATATTTCACAAAAAATAATACATTCCGCAAGGAGTACACCATCAGTTTTGACAAACTGCTGGAGACTGGAGCTATTTGAGATCATCTTATTGCTGATGATAAGCTTATGATTCCTATCGTACAGATTATATTATGATAATACACGGGTTTACGTATTGTGTATGTACTGGGTGAATTCTTCAAGATCGAGCACAAGGAAAACTATGTTTCATCTTCAACGATAGTAAATGGTTCATGGTACAGCTTCAAATTATTTAAAATTGAGTTCCAAAGAGTACATTTCAATGCAAGGAAGTATTTTGATAAATAAAAGTCCATGTCTACTTATTATTTGTAATTATAATACTCGAAATCTGCTAAAATTAGTTGAAGAAGTATGCGGTACTAATTTTTTATTTTTCTCAACTAAGGATCGGTTGCGGCGACTCTGGAATAAATTACCAACTGTTTTCACTTCGATTGTCAGTGTGTCAATACTTAAAGAACGGATACGTAAAAATATTGGAGTGTTAAATTTATAATAATTCTAATCTCTTCAGTGCGGGCAACGAAACCTTATATTTCTGTTATTTTTGTAATATTTCTATTATTTTTGTTACTTTTGTTACTTTTGTTATTTTTTATGTTCGTTATTATTATATTATTTTTATGTAATATGTCATTTATATGACACTCAGGAGCACCTGGTTATCAACCTGTATCTTAGTGTAAATATACAAAGGCCTGATCCTCGGATCAAGTAGTGCCCATTTAATAAATAAATAAATAACTAAAAATTTGTTTTGGAACCGCAAATCCCTTTCTCTATGTTCGGTTTTGTAAAAGTCATATTGTATGTACTTTACTCCTGAAGGTCATTCAGCGCACACAAAGAAAGGTATGTTGAAGTAGCTATAGAACTCTAAGCCACTCCTGAACAGTATCAAAATTTTGGGCAAAAGTTCATTTTATCAATAAACATCTTCCATGTGATACAGCATATTTATGAGAAGTTACTCGCACAAGAAGGCATGACTAAACAAACAGTGAACATGACAATTTCGTATATTATGCATGCATATTATGAGCACTTTTCAGTTGCCTCATCCATGACATGTATGCTCTATTACCGGATAAAAAAGATTTTCTGCTTCAGTTTGGCAGGGAAGTTGTGTGTTGTGACAAAATTCTTGATGTCCCTGACAGGCTTGATTGGAAAGATTGTCAAATGGATAAGGAAAAAGAAACTCAGCTAGCTAGGAAAGTTACCGTCTGAATTTGCTGTTGATACGTGATTACCTTACTTCATAAATTACTGCTGTAAAATAATGTATATGATTTGTGAAAGTGATAAGGGATGTGTGTGGGTGGGCTCGTTATGGTGCGAATATTAAAAGAAAGATTCTGTATATGATATAAAAATAATGTACTTTTATTAGTTTTTACAGATTACACAGGACCGCTAAAAAATTACATTATGAAAAGAAAAAATACTGTATGATTCATATTTATTTTACGTAGCTGTCATTTATTATACGTAGCAGATATATTGAGAATATATTATATATGTTATCTCCGATTGTGAACCCACATACATATCGATACATATACAAACGGTCACATATTAATGCGATTAATATTAGACATTATATACAATACAAATTAAACTTATGAGAGTACAGTGACAACCGAAGACAATGTAAAAATTAAATATATAAAATGAAATGACAGCTACGTAACCCAACAAATAAAAATGAATTAATGTTACATTGAACAAAATTTTTAATTCCAAAATACCAGTTTTAATATACCTCAAAAGCGGTAGAACTAGAAGGGCACTATCTACATATAAATAAAACGGAGTTGCTTTCTCTCTTAGTTGCCGGTTACCGACATCAAGGCTTCAGTTCGGATTCGCACCACGATAAAGTAGGGAGGTTATGTGCGAGAAAGATAACATACTGACAGAGAGAGAAAGGAGAGATCACCCGCCCTAATGTGATTGGTCGGCTTCTGCGCAACCATCAGTTGCTTTACCTTGTATATTTGTATCATGGAGCACACCATGTATACTTCCACCATGGGTGAGCTCAGTGTCTGGCTCGACTGTACTTGTGTTTACCGCGGGATGTACATATGTAAGGCGAAGCTAAATTAGCCTTAATGCTATGCGGTAAATATTTGCTCTTTTTTAAAGGGTATGTATATCTAAAATTATTGCCATCAATCAACTCTTAAACGTATGGAATTATGGAATTTTATAGATTTATATTTGTAGGTTTATACAAATTTCTGTATAAAATTCATAAGTTCCATTAGGGAATAGGAATTTGTTTTAGTTGACCCTTAAACGCGTTCACGACTGTGTATGTATACATATTAATATATGTATGTATACAAATTAATATATGTTTGTATACAAATTCAAATATATACATTATTGCTACCCATTCGACATATAATTATTAAAAAAAAAAACTTTTAACATATTGTTTATAAATCTAAATATACATATGTAAATCTATAAACTTCTATAGTTCCAAAAGGTAGAGATAAATTATGATTACAGAGAAATCAATGTAATTGTGGATTTACTCAAATAAATTAATTTTTATGCAGAACCTTCATTTGAAGTAATGTGTATTATTTGTGTCAATTATCAATGCAATATATGGGTACAAAATTAAATTTAAATAATAACAATAATGACATTATAATAAATGCACAGTAATTACGCTAAAAACATGTAGGTTAATAAATATGTTTTGGACTTAAATATTTTGTAAACATAATCGTCGCCATCCTTGTTTTTATCCATATAGTGGTAACGGATGCCTTCAAAAATATGTTTCTTGAAGGTACGCCTCTTTTTTTCAGCCATTATATTATTTTGTATTTTCACAATTCACATTCAAAATTATGGTTACTACAAAGTGACATGATGTCAAAAAACATGTGAACAATGACATTCATTCTATTTTTGAAATGACCGCAACTTGTAATATAACTAGTGTAGAGCAGCACATATCTTCAATTTTGCAATGCTTATGAAATTATGAGACTAGTATATTCCGCATATACTAGTTAATCCTAAATTTACAGGCCTTTGAAAAATTGTTAAAGCGTAGATTTATGTCGCTTTTAGTTTGACAGCAGTCATATTATAAGCCTACGATGTGTTCAGTTCACATTTTTCGTCCATTTCCAACAGATTTATACAATATTCAACAATTAATTTTGTAAAAAAGAAATGTTGAATGAACTAACAGGCCTTTGAAAAATGTTTAAGCACGAGTACATTTCCCTCGCTTTTAGTTAGACCGCTGTCGTATTACATGCATACGATTGCAGCCAATTTACATTTTTCGCCAATTTCCAACATATTTATACGATATTTAACACTTAATTGTATAAATAAGAAATGTCGAATAAACTTGAAGGCCTTTGAAAAACGTTTAAACACAAATACATTTCCATCGCTTTTAGTTAGACCGCTGTCGTAAATGTACATTACGAGGCCAGAAATGTAATTCTCTTTGCATACGCTACATTTAGATAAATTAACAAGGGATTGCGAGGCTAGAAATATAAATTTCATTGCATACCCTTGCTTTAGAAAAACTTACAAGGAGTTACGAGGCCAAAAATGATAATTTAATTGCATGCGTCTAATTTCATAAAATTGACAGGGAATTGCGAGGCCAGAAATGTAAATTTCACTGCATACGGTAGCTTGAAAAAAATTCACAAGGGGTTACGAGAATAGAAATGTAAATTTCACTGCATTTACTAGCTTAAGAAAAATTTACAGGGGATTACGAGGCCAGAAATGTAAATTTCACTACATACGCTGGCTTCAGAAAAATTTACAGGGGATTACGAGGCCAAAAATGTAAATTTAATTGCATGCGCTACCTTTAGATAAATTTACAAGGGGTTACGAGGCCAGAAATGTAAAGTTTATTGCATACGTTAGCTTTAGAAAAATTTACAAGTCATTACGGTGGCAAAAATGAAAATTTCATTGCATGCACCTGATTAAGAAAATATGACAAGGGATTGCGAGGCTAGAAATATAAATTTCATTGCATACCCTTGCTTCAGAAAAACTTACAAGGAGTTACGAGGCCAAAAATGATAATTTAATTGCATTCGTCTAATTTCATAGAATTGACAGGGAATTGCGAGGCCCGAAATGTAAATTTCAATGCATACGCTAGCTTGAAAAAAATTCACAAGGAGTTACGAGGAAAGAAATGTAAATTTCACTGCATTTACTAGCTTAAGAAAAATTTACAGGGGATTACGAGGCCAGAAATCTAAATTTCACTGCATACGCTGGCTTAAGAAAAATTTACAGGGGATTACGAGGCCAGAAATGTAAATTTCACTGCATACGCTGGCTTAAGAAAAATTTACAGGGGATTACGAGGCCAGAAATGTAAATATCACTGCATACGCTGGCTTGAAAAAAAATCACAAGGATTACGATGCCAGAAATGTAAATTTCACTGCACGCCCCTGAATTAGAAGAACTTACAAGGGGTTACGAGGCCAAAAATGAAAACTACATTGCATGCGTCTGATTTAGAAAAATTGACAAGGGATTACGAGGCCAGAAATGTAAATTTCATTGCATGCGCTAGCCTTAGATAAATTTACAAGTCATTACGAGGCCAGAAATTTAATTTTCTTTGCATACGCTGGCTTTAGATTAATTTACAAGGGGTTACGCGGCCAGAAATGTAAAGTTTATTGCATACGCTAGAAAACTTCATTGCATGCGTCTGATTTAGAAAAATTGACAAGGGATTACGAGGCCAGAAATGTAAATTTCATTGCATGCGCTAGCCTTAGATAAATTTAGAAGTCATTACGAGGCCAGAAATATAAATTTCACTGCATACGCTAGCTTGAAAAACTTACAATGAGTTACGAGGCCAAAAATGATAATTTAATTGCATGCGTCTAATTTAATTAAATTGACAGGGAATTGCGAGGCCAGAAAAGTAAATTTCACTGCATACGCTAGCTTGAAAAAAAATCACAAGGGGTTACGAGGATAGAAATGTAAATTTCACTGCATTTACTAGCTTAAGAAAAATTTACAGGGGATTACGAGGCCAGAAATCTAAATTTCACTGCATACGCTGGCTTAAGAAAAATTTACAGGGGATTACGAGGCCAGAAATGTAAATTTCACTGCATACGCTGGCTTAAGAAAAATTTACAGGGGATTACGAGGCCAGAAATGTAAATATCACTGCATACGCTGGCTTGAAAAAAAATCACAAGGATTACGATGCCAGAAATGTAAATTTCACTGCATGCCCCTGAATTAGAAGAACTTACAAGGGGTTACGAGGCCAAAAATGAAAACTACATTGCATGCGTCTGATTTAGAAAAATTGACAAGGGATTACGAGGCCAGAAATGTAAATTTCATTGCATGCGCTAGCCTTAGTTAAATTTACAAGTCATTCCGAGGCCAGAAATGTAATTTTCTTTGCATACGCTACCTTTAGATAAATTGACAAGGGGTTACGCGGCCAGAAATGTAAAGTTTATTGCATACGCTAGCTTTAGAAAAACTTACAAGGAGTTACGAGGCCAATAATGATAATTAAATTGCATGCGTCTAATTTAATAAAATTGACAGGGAATTGCGAGGCCAGAAATGTAAATTTCACTGCATACGCTAGCTTGAAAAAAATTCACAAGGGGTTACGAGGATAGAAATGTAAATTTCACTGCATTTACTAGCTTAAGAAAAATTAACAGGGGATTACGAGGCCAGAAATCTAAATTTCACTGCATACGCTGGCTTAAGAAAAATTTACAGGGGATTACGAGGCCAGAAATGTAAATATCACTGCATACGCTGGCTTGAAAAAAATTCACAAGGGATTACGATGCCAGAAATGTAAATTTCACTGCATACCCCTAAATTTCACTGGATTAGAAGAAGTTACAAGAGGTTACGAGGCCAAAAATAAAAACTTCATTGCATGCGTCTGATTTAGAAAAATTGACAAGGGATTACGAGGCCAGAAATGTAAATTTCATTGCATGCGCTAGACTTAGATAAATTTAGAAGTCATTACGAGGCCAGAAATGTAAATTTCACTGCATACGTCAGCTTGAAAAAAATTCACAAGGGGTTACGAGGATAGAAATGTAAATTTCACTGCATTTACTAGCTTAAGAAAAATTTATAGGGAATTACGAGGCCAGAAATGTAAATTTCACTGCATACGCTGGCTTAAGAAAAATTTACAGGGGATTACGAGGCCAGAAATGTAATTTTCTTTGCATACGCTACATTCAGATAAATTTACAAGGGGTTACGAGGCCAGAAATGTAAAGTTTATTGCATACGCTAGCTTTAGAAAAATTAACAGGGGATTACGAGGCCAGAAATGTAAATTTCACTGCATACGTTGGCTTGAAAAAAATTCACAAGGGATTACGATGCCAGAAATGTAAATATCACTGCATGCCCCTAAATTTCACTGAATTAGAAGAACTTACAAGGGGTTACGAGGCCAAAAATAAAAACTTCATTGCATGCGTCTGATGTAGAACAATTGACAAGGGATTACGAGGCCAGAAATGTAAATTTCATTGCATGCACTAGCCTTAGATAAATTTACAAGTCATTACGAGGCCAGAAATGTAATTTTCTTTGCATACGCTGGCTTTAGATTAATTTACAAGGGGTTACGCGGCCAGAAATGTAAAGTTTATTGCATACGCTAGCTTTAGAAAAACTTACAAGGAGTTACGAGGCCAAAAATGATAATTTAATTGCATGCGTCTAATTTAAGAAAATTGACAGGGAATTGCGTGGCCAGAAATGTAAATTTCACTGCATACGCTAGCTTGAAAAAAAATTCACAAAAAGTTACGAGGATAGAAATATAAATTTCAATGCATTTACTAGCTTAAGAAAAATTTACAGGGGATCACGAGGCCAGAAATGTAAGTAGTATAGGGCCCCCGATAGCCAGACGTAAACACCCCCCACTCCTCCACCTTGAGGCAGGTCTGGCGCCAGACGGCACGCGCGCCTTGGGATAGGTCAGGGGTTAATGACCTAATAATTAGGTGATAATGGTTATTAATGGGTAATTAATGTCAAAACAAGCAATAAAAATGTCAATAAATAATGTTAATAGGTAATTAATGTCAAATAAATATTAATTTATGACCGTAAATAACACCATGGCCACCATGCGAGGTAGGCCAGTCGTCTGACGTAAACAAAAACGTACGGACAACCTTTGGCACGACGGTGAGGTAGGTCATGGTTCAGCGACCTGATACACGAGTGCTTCGTGGTTAATTGTTATATAAACAATTAATAAAGACGATAATAAATATCGGTAATTGGGTAATTAAAGTCAGATGAGTGTTGATAATGATGATTAATTGATAGTTTGCGTATAAACAAATAATAAAGACGGTAATAAATAACGATAATGACCTTGCGATAAACATATAGGTACGTGGGTCCCTTTGGCGAAAAGTTGAGGTAGATCACGGTTCAACGACCTTTCAACGTCTATGTATTAGTGTTCGTTTTTTTGTTATGATGAATAAACGGTAGAGCCGACATCCCACTTCCTCCGTATTGTGTATTATTATTTACCTATACAACACTCCACTGACCTATATATGTACACATGTGGCGTATGTGTCTCTCCACTTGCAGGTCGAAACAAGAAACTGAAATTTCTTACGCCGTCGTTGGAACGCACATGTGGCTTATATTCGAAAGTCCCGGTTTTCTAGGAAAATCTTGACGACGAGGGGGAGATAAGGTTCTAGAAGTAAGTTAGAATAAGTTATGTGTAAAAAAATAATATAGATTGTAATAAATTACGATATCGGTCTTGCGACAATCAGTTTTGTTTGGAGCCCTTTGACGAAAAGTTGAGGTAGGTTATGCAGTATTATATTTTTCTTGGAAATCACTCAAAATACGAAAGAGGAGATACGATGTCTTCCTATGAACTTCGAATGGGAAGAAAAGCAACTGAAGAGATTACGTAATAGTATGTGCTTACCTTGTTGTCTTAAATTAATAATTACACAAAGGACATAATTATTTTTATTTTTATTATTATTTTTATTATTATCATTAATAAATGGAATATCAAAAACAATTTCGCTTATATTGCTAATTTTTCCTAAGTAACGAGAAAACTATTGTTTTTTACAATAATTTACATTTTTACAGCTTTGTTACACTTTATGCTTTGTATCCAAAAGAACGCGAATATCTAGTCGAAATGTGACTTCTTTTTTTAAAAACTATTTTACATGTTGTTTCTTCTTTGCGCGTTACAACTTCGTGAATTTCGGTTCGTCGTATCGCACTGAATCGAATTTTTATTTTTGGTGGTGTAGTAGCAGTAGTAGTACTAGTATAAGTATCATTTCCCATAATTAGCTGATAAATCGAGTCGAAATTGATTTAATTTCCATTTTCGCAATTTAACGAAATCCCCTTGACCTTACACGTATCGGAGTATTTCCCGTTACTAGTTTGTACGCGATAAGTATAAAATTTAGGACTTCCCGAGATAAAAGTCTGAATGTAAGAACCTGGACCGTAAACCGCTAATTCATCAGTCAAATGTCCGAGAAAAGTCCCGAGCTGTGGGTCGTATTGTTTGGCTGATGTGTGTCCTCCCGATAAGTAAATTACCGAGTCGGTATCAAAATAAAGTACGCGACACGGTTCAATTTTTCTAGGTAGCTGTAGAGTTTCAGGTGAGCTTGAGTTGTCACTGAATCCGCTAACACGACATTTGTGCAATTTGACGATGACGAAGTTTCTTTGGTTTGTTATGGTGATCCACCCCCACTGCTCCTTGTTATTTACTAATATTTACCAACACATTGCGTAGATGACCTTTAAATACATGTTGCGCACGTGACAGTTCACTTGTAGGTCGAAAACGAGAGACTTTAATTTCATACGACGTTGAAATGCACACACGTGGTTTTTACTAGAGAGACCCCATTTTCTAGGAAAATCTTGAAGACGAGGGAGAGATAAGACTCTAAAAGTAAGTTAGAAATCGTACTATACAAAATAATACATATAATAATATACACGTATAAACTAGGATAATTAATGTCGAAAATGTTCGATTTTGTAATCTGGAAACCGTATAGACAACTACTTGATTGTAACACTTTCTCGGAAATCCCCGGAAAATACGAAGGGGAGATATGATAAAGTTAAAACCAGGAAAGATTCGATTTATTAAAAACACGTTTTATTCAAACATAGCAGATTTGAAATGCACGGTGATCTTAAAAAATTTGAATAAACCAGCCTTACACCTACAAAAACTGACGAACGTGAAGTAACGTCTGCTAACGTATAATAACAATCCCCGTTAAATAGAAAATCGAAAAGATACATTTTCATTAAGTCTGTTTCGTTCTATTTTTGTTTTCTTTTTCAATATCCTAATATGTAATTTGTAGTTGAAGTATTGAGGTATGTACACTGATCGTGTATACATATGTTTCGGATATTAAAAAGATCTATAAATTTTGTATCATTTTTCACGTAACCTCAAAATTCTCGAGAAACATCAGAAAAACGTGTTTTTAATTTTTAAAATGACATTTTTTGTAATCAAATTTACAAGACGTTTTCATTGTCTGAAAGCTAGACCAGTGCAGTTACTCCAATATCAAACAGAAAGTTGAAAAAATTAATAACAGTAAATCAAGAAACGTATCCGAATGTCTGTCAAAAGCCGCCCTCCTAATCAAAAATATTAAATGGAGAATTTTTAGATATTAAGAAGATATACAACTTTTACCTACATCAGTGATTTCATTAAAAAATTACAGCTTATTCGGAACAAAAAATGTTAAGTCTCACGTAAAGTTAATGAAACAAATCTATTTGTTTGTAAGAAAATAAAAATGAAAAACGCAGTTTTTTTCGATGTTTTTCAAAAACTTTAAGGTTAGGAGAAACATGATGTATATAGAGGTTGTACATATTTATAATCTCTAAAATATTCCTACACCACAATATACAAATACTCCAACCATTTATTGTATATAATACGATTGTTGAAAAAAAAGCATAAATAGAAAGAAACGGTATTATCTAAAACAGTGTATCTTTTTCGATTTTTTTTTTCACGGGGTTTATTTTTATACATTAGCAGAAGTTAGTTCACGACGTTAGTTTCGGGTGCAGGGCGGCTTTATTCAAATTTTATTATACAATACCGTGAAACGTACAAAAATGTATCATTTTTAGTATTTCCAGAATATTAATTTTTACTAAAAAATTGATCGTGCCACTTGCTCACAATATAATCGTTATTTTTTCTATTATCATTACAGAAATTCTGGTGATATTGACCGCACACAAAAAAGTAACGCTCTGAAGACATTTGTCGACCAATCGGATTGTCTTGCAATTTCGTCGAAGGCGGCGAATGTGTTGCCTGATAAATGGAGACGAACCCATACATGTCAAAGAAGATTCCATTAGAAAATTCGTCAACATAGAATGCTACCTAGTGCGTGCGTGAACCTGGTTTTATCGGCCGTGTTAGCGATTATACCGCAGGTTTCGTCTATACCAGAGTAATCGGATCTGCCGGATACACGCCTGTCGGGATTTAACCCTTTGAAACATACATTTTTCTTAACACGGAAAATGGCTGAAAATCTTTACTCGGTGGTTTTCGGGGTCACTGATTACGAATCTGACGTCCGATTTTCAAAATTCAATATGGGGGATCCATGATGGCGAACCAATAGTAACGTTATTTATTTTCAACAAACACTCGTTTTACACCCTCGAATTGTACAATTTTAACATTCCGGTTAATAATATGAGGTTAGTATCGCAATCCGCGACAGTCCGATCCGCCATTTGGATCCACCGTATTGAATTTCGAAAATATGAGTTCAGATCAGCGGCCCGCGAAAACGGCTAAAGTAACCAATTGCGTCGTGTTTGAGTGGCGTTTTCGTCTCAACATACGTGTTTTGTAAAAAAATCCACCAAATTTACAATTTTTTTATTATTTTAAACAATATGACATAATAATTAATGATAAATATTGATTTATTTATGTTTCTAGCATGTACTCAAACTTAAGAAGCAAAAAATTTCAAAAAATTAATGAATTATTACCTGAAATATGTAAAAACTGCATTACAAAAACGATGGATCGACACCGTGCTTGTAAGGGTTAAGGATCGTAATACATAGGCTCGAGATCGTTTTCCGTTACAGTTGTCCGTTATCGTCAGATCGTTCCGTTACAAGATATTTTTTCCAGAGAATGAAAAACACGAAATACTGTCGTATCCTTTTTGTGCACGATCTATGGCTTTACGATTTCTTGCGATGAGATGACTTTTGTTATTTTTATGTTTTTCAACAGTCGATACCATAATCGCGATTTACTGGATACTAAAAATGATAATTATCTGTACATTTTTTTCAAAACTTGTTGGCTTTTATCTACGTACACCCGCCTATGCAACGTGAGGTTGTTCGTTCGGAAATATACATGGGCCAAATCTGAAATCACGTGAAGAGGGGGACCACGCTCAACTATCCTTTCAGGGTCCCTCTCTTCGATAGCACCGATTGCAAGACATCAAATCCGGGTTATACATGTCATTTGTCGAATATGCGTAAGAAATTTTGAAGAAAGATGTATACATTCGTACATACACATACATGTACCACTAAGGAGAATAATACATACAAGAGATATATTACACAAAAAAACATGCAACTGGTAGAAATTGACGTAAGCAACGACGAACACCACGATTAAATACTATCTAAGACAGGGATCATCTTATAAAATAGATCCTTCCAATAAATTTTGCTGCAAGATTTTAGATGAATGTCGTTTCATATAAACAGGTTTAAATTTTAATAAGTAATTTAATTTATGTTCAAACATAAAATTGTTTTATAAAAAATGGTACGTTATATTATTTATATCAATTTTACAGTACCGTGTTAATGGTAGATTTTGTATTTTCGATGATTACACAGCCCAACAAATTTTTGAGAATTTCATGTTGCTCTATAAGGAAGGGTCGCTTCTTGTAGGATTTTTGCTCCAGAAACCAAGTATGCCTGCCAAAATATCCAAGTGCCTCTAGTTTATCAGATATTGAAGGTCAAAGGGATAAAAAATCCGATTTCAGGCATTTTCAGCACTTATTCACATCCTAAAAAAATGCTGTTGTTCCAACAGTACGAGTCAATTCTGATAGGACTTTGATAGCAGAATCAAAATATGTAATCCAAAATATTGAATTAACCGTAGTTTTTGCCCAAATTGAAGGTCAAAGGGGGAAAAATCGTGTTTTCGGGCATTTTTTCCTGTTTTTCTCGGAAAGTAGTCAAGGCGATAAAAAGTTAGGCAGACATATTGAATCTGTTATTTTGCATTTTTAATTTTTGGCACCGCATACCCATGGAAGTTGTCCTAAAACAAATTCAAAGTTTCTGCCAGAAGCTTATAGAGATGCAACTTGTCGCCCACACGGTTATCTTCTCTTAGATCTTCAGCAAACCATACCGGATGACTTCAGATTTGGCCCATGTATATTTCCGAACGAACAACCTCACGTTGCATAGGCGGGTGTACGTAGATAAAAGCCAACAAGTTTTGAAAAAAATGTACAGATAATTATCATTTTTAGTATCCAGTAAATCGCGATTATGGTATCGACTGTTGAAAAACATAAAAATAACAAAAGTCATCTCATTGCAAGAAATCGTAAAGCCATAGATCGTGCACAAAAAGGATACGACAGTATTTCGTGTTTTTCATTCTCTGGAAAAAATATCTCACTTTATTGAACGCTCTGTGTCCTGCGGATAAACGACAACGTACAGCTCTGCTGAAAACCGCCGACATAAAACTCGTCAAATATATCTGCGTGTGTGCGCTCAATGTATTGCGTGGGTTGTGGTTTCTTTAAACTCGCGGTGGAAGTGTTTACTTCGTAAGCAAAAAATGTTACGAACACTCGTCTTTTCCATGAAAAGAAACGATAAAAAGAGGTTTAGACAGATCGGCGGTGGTGGTAAATACCGATTCTTCTGGCATCGGTTATCAGCGCCATTTTCTCGAAATTAATCAGCAACAACGGTGATGAAAAGACATTGGCCTTATATTGTATGCAAAGAAAATGATACTAGTTCCAGAAAGTGAAGTACACAGGGCGAGTGATGATAAGAGAACGGTGCAAACATCCGGGACGGAGCTTGATATGAAGTAACATTCAAGGAGAAGGACATAATTTCACTGACAAATCCGATTGTTTTCTCCGAAGTTGTAACAAAAATTTGAAATTACTGAACTACGTCTACATCGCACGAAACGTGGAAAAATGAAGGTGTAACCATACACGGTTATGAGCTTATCGCGTCTGACATTGTCGATGTGTTAACCAGTTGGACGCGAAAAATTTATCCGTAGTCACATCACATTCCATCGTCAACAAATGTTTGTGGCAGCTCGCCGGTACTCCTCGATTTGGTAAAAATTCCGATATATTTTAAAAGCTACAAGCTTATGAAAAAACTTGTCAAAAAGTATCGTCGTCGCAGAGGACAGTGGCAGTGAGAGAAAACAAGCAAAAACGCAAAAACAAAAACAGGACAACTGTAACGGAAAACGATCTCGAGCCTATGTATTACGATCCTTAACCCTTACAAGCACGGTGTCGATCCATCGTTTTTGTAATGCAGTTTTTACATATTTTAGGTAATAATTCATTAATTTTTTGAAATTTTTTGCTTCTTAAGTTTGAGTACATGCTAGAAACATAAATAAATCAATATTTATCATTAATTATTATGTCATATTGTTTAAAATAATAAAAAAATTGTAAATTTGGTGGATTTTTTTACAAAACACGTATGTTGAGACGAAAACGCCACTCAAACACGACGCAATTGGTTACTTTAGCCGTTTTCGCGGGCCGCTGATCTGAACTCATATTTTCGAAATTCAATACGGTGGATCCAAATGGCGGATCGGACTGTCGCGGATTGCGATACTAACCTCATATTATTAACCGGAATGTTAAAATTGTACAATTCGAGGGTGTAAAACGAGTGTTTGTTGAAAATAAATAACGTTACTATTGGTTCGCCATCATGGATCCCCCATATTGAATTTTGAAAATCGGACGTCAGATTCGTAATCAGTGACCCCGAAAACCACCGAGTAAAGATTTTCAGCCATTTTCCGTGTTAAGAAAAATGTATGTTTCAAAGGGTTAAATCCCGACAGGCGTGTATCCGGCAGATCCGATTACTCTGGTATAGACGAAACCTGCGGTATAATCGCTAACACGGCCGATAAAACCAGGTTCACGCACGCACTAGGTAGCATTCTATGTTGACGAATTTTCTAATGGAATCTTCTTTGACATGTATGGGTTCGTCTCCATTTATCAGGCAACACATTCGCCGCCTTCGACGAAATTGCAAGACAATCCGATGGGTCGACAAATGTCTTCAGAGCGTTACTTTTTTGTGTGCGGTCAATATCACCAGAATTTCTGTAATGATAATAGAAAAAATAACGATTATATTGTGAGCAAGTGGCACGATCAATTTTTTAGTAAAAATTAATATTCTGGAAATACTAAAAATGATACATTTTTGTACGTTTCACGGTATTGTATAATAAAATTTGAATAAAGCCGCCCTGCACCCGAAACTAACGTCGTGAACTAACTTCTGCTAATGTATAAAAATAAACCCCGTGAAAAAAAAAATCGAAAAAGATACACTGTTTTAGATAATACCGTTTCTTTCTATTTATGCTTTTTTTTCAACAATCGTATTATATACAATAAATGGTTGGAGTATTTGTATATTGTGGTGTAGGAATATTTTAGAGATTATAAATATGTACAACCTCTATATACATCATGTTTCTCCTAACCTTAAAGTTTTTGAAAAACATCGAAAAAAACTGCGTTTTTCATTTTTATTTTCTTACAAACAAATAGATTTGTTTCATTAACTTTACGTGAGACTTAACATTTTTTGTTCCGAATAAGCTGTAATTTTTTAATGAAATCACTGATGTAGGTAAAAGTTGTATATCTTCTTAATATCTAAAAATTCTCCATTTAATATTTTTGATTAGGAGGGCGGCTTTTGACAGACATTCGGATACGTTTCTTGATTTACTGTTATTAATTTTTTCAACTTTCTGTTTGATATTGGAGTAACTGCACTGGTCTAGCTTTCAGACAATGAAAACGTCTTGTAAATTTGATTACAAAAAATGTCATTTTAAAAATTAAAAACACGTTTTTCTGATGTTTCTCGAGAATTTTGAGGTTACGTGAAAAATGATACAAAATTTATAGATCTTTTTAATATCCGAAACATATGTATACACGATCAGTGTACATACCTCAATACTTCAACTACAAATTACATATTAGGATATTGAAAAAGAAAACAAAAATAGAACGAAACAGACTTAATAAAAATGTATCTTTTCGATTTTCTATTTAACGGGGATTGTTATTATACGTTAGCAGACGTTACTTCACGTTCGTCAGTTTTTGTAGGTGTAAGGCTGGTTTATTCAAATTTTTTAAGATCACCGTGCATTTCAAATCTGCTATGTTTGAATAAAACGTGTTTTTAATAAATCGAATCTTTCCTGGTTTTAACTTTATCATATCTCCCCTTCGTATTTTCCGGGGATTTCCGAGAAAGTGTTACAATCAAGTAGTTGTCTATACGGTTTCCAGATTACAAAATCGAACATTTTCGACATTAATTATCCTAGTTTATACGTGTATATTATTATATGTATTATTTTGTATAGTACGATTTCTAACTTACTTTTAGAGTCTTATCTCTCCCTCGTCTTCAAGATTTTCCTAGAAAATGGGGTCTCTCTAGTAAAAACCACGTGTGTGCATTTCAACGTCGTATGAAATTAAAGTCTCTCGTTTTCGACCTACAAGTGAACTGTCACGTGCGCAACATGTATTTAAAGGTCATCTACGCAATGTGTTGGTAAATATTAGTAAATAACAAGGAGCAGTGGGGGTGGATCACCATAACAAACCAAAGAAACTTCGTCATCGTCAAATTGCACAAATGTCGTGTTAGCGGATTCAGTGACAACTCAAGCTCACCTGAAACTCTACAGCTACCTAGAAAAATTGAACCGTGTCGCGTACTTTATTTTGATACCGACTCGGTAATTTACTTATCGGGAGGACACACATCAGCCAAACAATACGACCCACAGCTCGGGACTTTTCTCGGACATTTGACTGATGAATTAGCGGTTTACGGTCCAGGTTCTTACATTCAGACTTTTATCTCGGGAAGTCCTAAATTTTATACTTATCGCGTACAAACTAGTAACGGGAAATACTCCGATACGTGTAAGGTCAAGGGGATTTCGTTAAATTGCGAAAATGGAAATTAAATCAATTTCGACTCGATTTATCAGCTAATTATGGGAAATGATACTTATACTAGTACTACTACTGCTACTACACCACCAAAAATAAAAATTCGATTCAGTGCGATACGACGAACCGAAATTCACGAAGTTGTAACGCGCAAAGAAGAAACAACATGTAAAATAGTTTTTAAAAAAAGAAGTCACATTTCGACTAGATATTCGCGTTCTTTTGGATACAAAGCATAAAGTGTAACAAAGCTGTAAAAATGTAAATTATTGTAAAAAACAATAGTTTTCTCGTTACTTAGGAAAAATTAGCAATATAAGCGAAATTGTTTTTGATATTCCATTTATTAATGATAATAATAAAAATAATAATAAAAATAAAAATAATTATGTCCTTTGTGTAATTATTAATTTAAGACAACAAGGTAAGCACATACTATTACGTAATCTCTTCAGTTGCTTTTCTTCCCATTCGAAGTTCATAGGAAGACATCGTATCTCCTCTTTCGTATTTTGAGTGATTTCCAAGAAAAATATAATACTGCATAACCTACCTCAACTTTTCGTCAAAGGGCTCCAAACAAAACTGATTGTCGCAAGACCGATATCGTAATTTATTACAATCTATATTATTTTTTTACACATAACTTATTCTAACTTACTTCTAGAACCTTATCTCCCCCTCGTCGTCAAGATTTTCCTAGAAAACCGGGACTTTCGAATATAAGCCACATGTGCGTTCCAACGACGGCGTAAGAAATTTCAGTTTCTTGTTTCGACCTGCAAGTGGAGAGACACATACGCCACATGTGTACATATATAGGTCAGTGGAGTGTTGTGCAGGTAAATATTAATACACAATACGGAGGAAGTGGGATGTCGGCTCTACCGTTTATTCATCATAACAAAAAACGAACACTAATACATAGACGTTGAAAGGTCGTTGAACCGTGATCTACCTCAACTTTTCGCCAAAGGGACCCACGTACCTATATGTTTATCGCAAGGTCATTATCGTTATTTATTACCGTCTTTATTATTTGTTTATACGCAAACTATCAATTAATCATCATTATCAACACTCATCTGACTTTAATCACCCAATTACCGATATTTATTATCGTCTTTATTAATTGTTTATATAACAATTAACCACGAAGCACTCGTGTATCAGGTCGCTGAACCATGACCTACCTCACCGTCGTGCCAAAGGTTGTCCGTACGTTTTCGTTTACGTCAGACGACTGGCCTACCTCGCATGGTGGCCATGGTGTTATTTACGGTCATAAATTAATATTTATTTGACATTAATTACCTATTAACATTATTTATTGACATTAATTACCCATTAATAACCATTATCACCTAATTATTAGGTCATTAACCCCTGACCTATCCCAAGGCGCGCGTGCCATCTGGCGCCAGACCTGCCTCAAGGTGGAGGAGTGGGGGGTGTTTACGTCTGGCTATCGGGGGCCCTATACTACTAATGTAAATATCACTGCATACGCTGGCTTGAAAAAAATTCACAAGGGATTACGATGCCAGAAATGTAAATTTCACTAAATTAGAAGAACTTACAAGGGGTTACGAGGCCAAAAATGAAAACTTCATTGCATGCGTCTGATTTAGAAAAATTGACAAGGGATTACGAGGCCAGAAATGTAAATTTCATTGCATGCGCTAGCCTTAGATAAATTTAGAAGTCATTACGTGGCCAGAAATGTAAATTTCACTGCATGCGCTAGCTTGAAAGAAATTCACAAGGGGTTACGAGGATAGAAATGTAAATTTCACTGCATTTACTAGCTTAAGAAAAATTTATAGGGGATTACGAGGCCAGAAATGTAAATTTCACTGCATACGCTGGCTTAAGAAAAATTTACAGGGGATTACGAGGCCAGAAATGTAAATTTCACTGCATACGCTAGCTTGAAAAAAATTCACAAGGGGTTACGAGGATAGAAATGTAAATTTTACTGCATTTACTAGCTTAAGAAAAATTTATAGGGGATTACGATGCGAGAAATGTAAATTTCACTGCATACGCTGGCTTAAGAAAAATTTACAGGGGATTAGGAGGCCAGAAATGTAAATTTCACTGCATACGCTGGCTTAAGAAAAATTTACAGGGGATTAGGAGGCCAGAAATATAAATTTCACTGCATACGCTAGCTTGAAACAAATTCACAAGGTGTTACGAGGATAGAAATGTAATTTTTATTGCATACCCCTGAATTAGAAGAACTTACAAGGGGTTACGAGGCCAAAAATGAAAACTTCATTGCATGCGTCTGATTTAGAAAAATTGACAAGGGATTACGAGGCCAGAAATGTAAATTTCATTGCATGCACTAGCCTTAGATAAATTTACAAGTCATTACGAGGCCAGAAATGTAATTTTCTTTGCATACGCTGCCTTTAGATTAATTTACAAGGGGTTACGCGGCCAGAAATGTAAAGTTTATTGCATACGCTAGCTTTTGAAAAGTTTACAAAGAGTTACGAGGCCAAAAATGATAATTTAATTGCATGCGTCTAATTTAATAAAATTGACAGGGAATTGCGAGGCCAGAAATGTAAATTTCACTGCATACGCTAGCTTGAAAAAAAAATTCACAAGGGGTTACGAGGATAGAAATATAAATTTCACTGCATTTACTAGCTAAGAAAAATTTACAGGGGATTACGAGGCCAGAAATGTAAATTTCACTGCATACGCTGACTTAAGAAAAATTTACAGGGGATCACGAGGCCAGAAATGTAAATATCACTGCATACGCTGGCTTGAAAAAAATTCACAAGGGATTACGATGCCAGGAATGTAAGATATATATAGCTATATATATCTATATATAGCTGGCGCCTTTTTCCCGGGTCTTTCCCGATTCCTACTGTACGAGTAATTTTCATTACGCCTCGGAGGAACTTGGGTGCACGGCTGAGTCTTTTGAAGATCTTGCCGTAACGTAATACAGCGCTCCCGCGTATAACCGATTCGCTTACAATGAGTGCACTGTGTCTCATTGTATAATCGCGCCGGGCAGTCGTTTTCGTCGTCCCCGACCTTTCGCAGTACGGACACGTGTCACACACCGTATTAGAATCGGAAAGACTGCACTCGTCTAGATAGCGAGTCTCGTCGCACGCAGTAACGACGCGTGCGAATGCGCGTCTTAGCGGTTCGGTACGGTGGTTTGGTTGGGTTTCAGTTGTAGTGGCATCTTTTGCGGAGAACTGGCGATCAAATCTAATCGCGAGCTCCGTGGCCTCTCCTAGCGTTTTCGGTCGCGCATTTTGGACTCTAAACTCCATCACATGAGACCGGCCGGATGCGCGGCGTTACCTTACGTTTAACCTGATACGTATCATTATTAGTAGCTATAAGATATACGTATAATTATTAGTAGAATGTAGATGATCTACGATCGACGGATCGTAACAGATGGATAAAGTTTCTGGTTCCATAAGGATGTTGAACATATTTCAGTAAGTTCTCCTTGAAACAGTGAATTACGGCTGAATAGAGGTACTTTGGTCGGATATCGAAAACCCCACTCTCCTGATATACTCTAGTTGATGAGTAATATCGACTTCTGTTCCAGATAGACTTCAACACTGCTTTTTGTACGATGTTCAATTCATTTATATGCGTATCACAGGCAGCTCCCAAGCCTTTAATGCTATAATGTAGTATGGATTCAAAAAGTGCATGATAGACCATTTTTAACTGGTTGAAATTTAAAACTGGTCTTAGTTTTCTTTCCTAAAAACGTATGAATAGTATATTATGTATCTAGTGCGTGAAGTGAACTTTTTTTCACGACAGCAATACGTGGGACCGAGTGGCCACTGTCGCTGGACTGAAAAAATGTCACGCACGACATACATACGATATTTTATGCTCAGGTGTGCGTGATGGTCGTGGCTATATTGAGCATTGCTTAATAATATATTTGTAATTTGAATAAGAAAAGTTAGTCAGCTGGCAGGGTCGTACGATCGGGAAGGAACGGGGTATAAAATAATCCTGATCTTTAAAGATAAAAAAACCGCCATTTATGAAAAAAATATGCAGGAACGGGAGGTGCATGGTGGGCGGTGATAGAGGCGACAATATCTTATTAAAAAGTTCCCCCACGAACGTCCAAAATCCCCCTGAAAAGGTAACACTGTACATTCCTCGTAGAAACCGGCGGTGTGGGGAGGGGAAAGGACACTAAATATATAGATATTTAATGCAATAGAAAAGAAATGTCCATTTATTCTTTAAATACATAGGTATCTAAATGTAAATATAAAGTTTAATATAAATAATATAACATTCCTGTAAATACTGCCCTACATTTTGAAAATAAACCATACTTTTTGTATATATATATTGAATAATATAATGTTTCTGTAAATAATATAATACTTCTGTAAATACTATGTCGCACTTCTTGCAAGAAAACTATTTTTTTTGTCAATGCGCTTAGAACATTAAGTACAAATGTGAACGGTAAAGACTCGTACTCAATTGAATCTAACTATAATTTCTTAATTAATGCTCTGCGTGACACTGCAACACAAGCAAAAATTTTAGTTTTACCAAGAATAATTAACACATTCTTTAAGCCACGTTACAATAAAGCTTGGTTCGATAAAGACTGTGTCGCGGCTAAGAAAAATTATAATCGTACATTGAGATCGATGAGAAAGAACTCATATAGTTCAGGCTCGGTTCAATTATTTAAGACGGTGAAAAAGAATTATTTAGAACTAATGACAGACAAAAAACGATCTCATGCCCTGTCAATCACGAACAAATTTGCAGCGGTGCATGATTCCGGGGAATTTTGGAATGCGGTTCGTTCCTTCCGTATAAAACCGAGTGTTGGATCGATGGTCTCGATAGAGTCCTGGGAGGCTTATTTGGCAACGATCTTTCCGCAAGTAGGAGATTCCTGCGTATCCTTCCTTGGAGATGTTAATCCCTCGTTAGATTCGCGTTTTACGCTTATAGAGTTATCTAATAGCATAAACAGACTGAAGGTCGGGAAAGCCATAGGACCGGACGGGCTGCCGGCTGAAATTTTTAAGTTGCTCGATAGTCCCTGGCAATCTCTTCTCCTTGACTTTTTTAATTCAATTTTTTTGCGGGAAACTTTTCCAAAGGATTGGGCCCGTGCCTCCCTATTCTTTTTGTATAAAAAAGGTTCTCGCGAGGAACCTGCTAATTACCGAATGATTGCGATTTCTAATGCTCTTTCAAAAAATTTTTCGCAGATTCTTTGTACACGCCTGACTGAATGGGCTTCTAAAGCATCTATCTTGCCAGAGGAACAAACGGGGTTTCGAAGTGAGAGGGGTACGGAGGATAATATTTTTGCTTTGTTTGCTACCATACAGATCATGCTCCGCCGTGAAAAGTCGAAATTATACAGTTCATTCGTGGACTTCAAACGCGCATTCGACTCTGTACCTCACGCACTGCTATGGAAGAAACTGCTTAGGCTTGGCGTAAGTGCGAAATTTGTAAGAGTATTAAGTGCCATGTATCATACCGCTTCCGTTTTTACTCAAACCGATAACGCTCTCTCTTCTGATTTTAAAGTTACCATAGGAGTACTACAGGGCGAAATTCTGAGTCCGCTGCTCTTTATTTTGTACCTCTCGGATATCACTATTTTTTTTTAGGGAGAGAGGCGCCCGTGGCGTAGATGTAGCAACATCGTACGATCTATTGTTGTTACTATATGCGGATGATCTTACGATTTTCGCGTTCTCATCCAAAGACCTGCGCAGAAAGCTGACGCTTCTTGCCGAGTACTGTACCTTGAACGATCTCACCGTAAATACCGATAAAACTAATATCATATGCTTTAGAAGAGCGGGTCAACTCGACTCTTATTCCAAAGACTTTCGTTACAATGATTGTCCGGTTGAGGTCGTAAATGGGTATCGTTACCTGGGAGTCGTGTTCTCCTCTTCTGGGTTAGGGCTGAAGCCATGCGAGGACGCTGTCTCTAGGACGGGCGCTGCGTCGTCCTCAGTCTTACCAATCGTTACCGCCGCTAAAATCGATACTTGGGACGCTTATTTTAAAATTTATAGTGCTATGATAACCTCGGTCCTACTTTATGCAGCGCCATTTTGGGCTTTAAGATATCTGGGTAAACTGGAAGGTGTGCAGTGTCTATTTTTTAAGAGGTTATTTAACCTAACCCTCATATCTGATTAGACTCGAGTTGGGGCTCCTTCCTATTGCGGTGGAGATCCTGAACCGAGCTATTAAATGGGTGGTAAAAGTCCTTAGAATGCCTACCTCCAGGATACCCAGAATTTTATTGATGCGTTTACACGAACTAGTAAATAATTCGTTGTCTCCACCTACCGCGAATTGGTTAGGGCAGCTGAGAACTATTTTGGACATTGCAGGAGTATCTGATCTTTGGGAAAAATTCGAAGCGGACCACTGGGAGCGTTTAAGACCTTCCATTGTCGAAAAATACGCGGATTTATGCCGAAGAAATGATCTGGCCTCGTATTTCGACTCCGATTCGTCGCAGCTACCTCTATTACGTCTGCATAAAGACTCTGCTTTCACCCAGTACCCAAGGCGTTTACCTCTGGAATGCCTGAAATTAAAAATGCAGCTCCGTCTAGCTACGAAATATACGCGCTCATTATCAATCTCCGGTTGTCGCTACAACTACGACCCGACGTCTGTTTGCACTTTATGCAACTTAGGATTAGTCGAGGATATCATACACATTTTTTGTCAGTGCCCAGTATCGTATTGCCTATGTGAGGATTTTTTCCCAACAACAAATTCTCCGGAAAATGCGTTAATGGAACTAATCTGCGGCAATGACGTGCAGTCCGCGATGCGCTTATTTAGATTTACAAAAGCCTGTATCGTTCGTCGTAATTTTTTGAAGGGACTATGAAGGAGTTTATGAGTGTTTGCTTTGTACGTCAGCAGCTATAGTCAACTTTTATAATTTATTCGGCATATGTACCGACTTTTATGTTTTGTTTCTCCTTATGTACCGGTTTTTAATAGAATTGTAAGTTTTGTGTATTATATTCTACTCTGTAATTTTAAATTGTGTATCTGTTTTACGGAACTCTTTCTCGATGGGACTTTGTTCCCTTTTCAAGAGAAATAATAAATCTATCTATCTATCTATCTATCTTTCTATCTAACTATTTTTTTTTAAATTTTCTAGTAAATAAAGTCTCACTTTGTTTATAATAATATTAATAATTCACACTATTAATTAGATATTAATTTTATTGTACCGAACAAATATTTAATTGTAAATTGAAATTTGACGTCACATTCTCATTAACTACCACATTTACAGAACTATCTGAACGACTGTTTTTGGCACTAATCTCCAAACGATTTTTTTTACGGACCGGCATCACCAGAATCATTTGGTGTAGTGATCGAATCTGTAAGTAGAGGGCTAAAGGGGGTCTGCCCTTTCCTCCTGGGGACCGCAAGAACTTGCCGTTGGTGGAGAGCTAAGTGTTCGGCTATCCTGGAGTGCTTGGAGTTGTCTATGAGTGCATGCGGGATTCCCATAAATGGGCTCTCCCTTGTGTGAATGGGGGTTGGACCCTATAAACGGGGCAACCCGAAGTGAGTGTGCGGGCCAAGGGCCGGGGAAGGGCCGGTTTAAAGACTGGAACTTGCCTGCGCTTGCGGTCCTTGAGTGATTGAGAGTCGACTCTCGCCGCGTGCCTGTTCCAGCCAATTAGGTAGGAGCAAGCGCTGGCCGAGCGCTGGGGGAATGCCAAGGATGACGGAGAAGCGGTCCCTCAAATGGGGTGGTGGCCCGACCATTTGAGTATTGAGAGGCCAGGGAGAGCGTTCTCTGCTCAAGCCCACTGGGAGTGCTCCGAGCTATGTCGGCGCTGTTTTCCGCTGCCATGGCGAGGGGCTGATGTGAGCTTGCTCTGCCGAGGTGTCAGCTGGAGCGGGGATCAGAAGCCAGCCCCTTTGGGACCCTGCTCGGGAAGTGTGCAGTGAGTGCAGGGGTCGGAACCTGCACCGCTCCGGGCGAGTCTGGTCCGTCTGGCATTCCGGGACTAGCCAAGCTGTAGCTGGGCCAGGGGGAAATGGAGGCGGCTACATGTTCTCCCGCGGGAAGCATGTGGCCGTGGGTATACCCGTTCTCAGCTTTGACCGACCCGCCCCTCTGCACACGATGCGCTGGTGAACAACATAGGACGCATACTACTAAAGAAAACATAAGTAATGAGAGAACGAACAGCAGCACGGAATGCAAAATAATAAGAGAGGCGCGGTTTACGCTCCCGATGCAAAATGACCCCGGATCAGAAATCCCCAGAACTTCGAGCGCCCCTAGTTTGATAAGTATGGACAGGATAGAGCCAGAAGAGCTTGAATTAAAACGAAGAGAATTAACACAAATCCGAAACAAAGAAGCAGAAGCTATCGTGACAATGGAACAGGAGATTAAGAAAATGCTCGATGTTTGTCTAGTCCAGAAAAATGTTAGCCAAATCATTAAAGAAGGATTAAAGCTGGTTGCAGAAACACTCGCTACTACCAAAAAAAAACCACGAAGAGGGTTGCAAGAAACAAGAAGAATACCTCGACAGCTTGAAACTCGCGGAAGCGATGAGGAAGGAAAAAAGGAGTATAAGAAAGGAGACCCCTTTGAGAAAGAAAATAAATAGGCGAGACAAGCGAACAGCGACCTCCCCACTCGAGGATGGCAACAAACGAGTGAAAAAGAGACTCGAGGAAGAAAAGAACGAACCAGGAAAGAAGGACGACCAGGGGTGGGTAAACGTAACCCGCCTAAATAGGAATATTCACAAAGAAAGCAGGAAGACGAATACCGACCGCAAGGAGCGCAGACGAAATGAAGCCATCTTGATCCGCCCAACCGCAACTGACGCAAGTTATGCCACTATATTGGCACATATAAAGAAAGACGTAAACCCGGAAGAAACAAAAATAGAGATCAACGATCAGAAAGACCTTCACAGGAGGGATCCTAATCGAATTGGACAAGGAAGGAGAAAATAAGGAAAAGTTTGCCGAAGTAATAAGAAACGTACTCGGAAACACCGCTACGGTTAAAAACCTAGCACCGAAGATTACGCTAGAAATCTTAGACTTAGACAGCGAGACGACAGGAGAGGAAGTACGGGAATCCATATCAAGAGACCTACCCAATTACGGAGGACCAGTTGAAGTATCTGTGAGCAAGCCGAATAAAAGAGAACAGAAATTCGCAATAGTAATTATAGAACAGGATGCCGCTTGTACCCTTGTAGAAAAAGGCCGGATCAAAGTCGGCTGGCTAAATTGCCGAATAAGACGAAGAATCATAGTAGACCGGTGCTATAAATGCATGGGATACGGCCATCAGGCAAGAACATGCAAAGGACCTGACAGGTCCACCCTTTGTTACCAGTGTGGCGAAGAAGGTCATAAAGGGAAGAACTGCAAAAAAAGAGAAACGATGTATACTTTGCGCAGCCAGCAACATATAGGAAGAAAAATTGAAACATACCCCCGGCAGCGGAGAATGTACGATATTCAGGAAGGCCTTGGAGGAAGCCAAAAAGAAGGAAAAAAGAGACAGTTAATCGTTGAAGATATTGCAAGGTAACATGCACAGAGGGCGAACCGCAGACAGCCTGCTTTGCAAGATCATCGAGGATACAAGTGCAGAGGTGGTCCTGATTAGTGAACAATATCGAAATAAAACCGAACTTGGGTGGTTTACTGACGATACAAATACTGCTGCGATATGGATACCGCAAATATGCAGAGCAAACATCGAAGCGAATGGAAAAGGAAAAGGCTACGTGTGGGTAAAGTATAAAGCGATAACTCTCGTTAGTTGCTACTACACTCCCAGCGATAGCATTCATAACTACCGGGATAAACTCAACTGCACGGAGGATATGTTGTACAATAAAGAAGGAGATATCATACTTGCTGGTGACGTGAATGCAAAAGCCCTTGAATGGGGCTCACCAATTACGGACAGCAGAGGGCGGCGATTACTAGAAATGACTGACAGCAGAGGACTGATAGTCGCAAATATATGGAATACAACAACCTTTAGGAGAGCCGGCCAAAGAGCAACTATACCAGACGTTACTTTTGCATTAGAGAGACTCATCCCTAGATTTAAGGAATGGAGAGTATTAGAAATAGAAAATGCAAGTGATCACCAATATATCATTTATGATATCCAACAAGAAACTAGACATACAGTCGTAAATGAGAAAAGAACCGCAAGGAGATGGAACGTGAACAAACTAGATATAGAAAAAGTCAAAAAAGTAATCGACGATAACCGGAACACCATACAAATTCCAAAATCGCCAGTAACGGAACAGAAAGCGAAGGTTTTTACTAAAATCATGTTGAAACTTATACATAATTTATGCCAGAAATCGATGCCGTATAAAGCCAACACAAAAAAAAACACCTGTTTATTGGTGGACTGAGGAAATTCGAGAAATAAGGAGCCGATGCTTTCGCTTGAGAAGGAAAGCACAACGCGCTAGAAGAAAACCGGAAGCGTGCAGACGGATCGCCGAGTATAAAGAGGCCAGGAAAACCCTTCGTAGAGAGATCCGAATTAGCAAGAACCGATGCTGGAACGAATTGTGCACGGAAGTAAATAATAACCCATGGGGACTAGGCTATAAAATAGTAACGAAGAGACTGAAAGTTAAAAATACAGGACCGCTCCTGAGTACACAAGAAATAGACAGCATAGTAAATGCGCTATTCCCTGAACATCCTGCATTGCATGACAACCAGGATCTATTAAGCACAGGGGAAATACCTCTCTTTGATGTACAGGAGTTACAAGCAGCTGCTGCTACAATGCAAAATAAAAAAGCGCCAGGACCTGACAATATCCCCACGGAGATATTAAAACTACTGGCCAAAATGTCCCCAGAGGTCCTACTTAATATGTATAATACATGCCTCAAGGCAGGCATATTTTATACGAACTGGAAAAGACAGAAACTAGTCTTAATAGATAAAGGAAAAGGTGACCCAGAATCACCAGCGGCATGGAGGCCACTGTGCATGCTAGACACCCCGGGTAAACTATATGAGCAATTACTTAAGACCAGACTCAATACAGCAGTGAGCATTGCGGGTGATCTTTCTCCCAGGCAATACGGATTTCGAAATAAAAAGTCCACAGTGGACGCTGTGCGCGAATTAATGGTGGTCGCCCGAAAAACAAAACAACGGAAACACTACTCACGCCCAGTTGTACTACTGTAGGTAGCTTTAGACGTCCAAAATGCCTTTAACTCGACAAGGTGGGACATACTTAAAGCAGCAGCAGTAGACAAATGTAAAGTGCCGAATTATCTCTTCAGTGTAATATTAGATTACTTTAAGGAACGTGTATTATTATACGACACCCTATATGGAGTTGGAACAAGAAAAATCACGTCAGGAGTCGCTCAAGGATCCGTCTTATGCCCGATTACGTGGAATATTCTCTACGACGTCCTGCGTATTTAGATGCCGGCACAAACCTTCCTGATCGGATACGCAGATGATAATGCCGCAGTTATAATGGCAAGAGATTTAGAAAGAGCACAAATAACTTTGGAGCAGACTATGAGAAAGGTCTCCCGATGGATGGGTGAACACAAACTCAACCTAGCTATAGGGAAAACTAATATAGTTATGATCACGACCAGACGAATCCCTACAACGATACCTATCCGTATGGGCTCTGATACAATCGTGACCAGAAATAGCTTGAAATATCTAGGAGTGATAATTGACACCAAATTGAAGTTCCGTCATCATATTGAGAAGGTAGCCGAAAAAGCTACGAAAGTAGTCCATTCACTAGCTAGACTAATGGCAAACACAAGAGGACCCAGCCAGGCGAAACAACGACTACTTCTAAATACTGCGCAATCTATTATGCTCTATGGAGCGGAGATATGGGCGGACGCCCTGAAGACGGGTTATCTGCGTAAAAAGCTAGCAGCAGTACAAAGGAGAGGAGCATTACGCGTTGCTTGCGCGTATAGAACGGCATCAGAGGCCGCTATTCTAGTTATAGCAAGTGCGATCCCGATCGACTTACTAGCATCGGAACGGAGGTACTTATACAGCCGCAAACAAGAATTAGGGACAAGAGCAAACAAAGGAGAAGCCCGGGAAAACATACTGGACGAATGGCAGAATAGATGGAAAAACGAAAAGTATGGGCGCTGGACAGCCACACTCATAAAGGACGTGAAAGAGTGGTATAACCGTAAACATGGAGAAACCAATTTCTATATGACGCAATTTTTAACAGGACATGGAAACTTTGGAAAATACCTGCACAAGATGAAAATCAAACAGAACCCACAGTGTCAATACTGCCCAGACGAAATAGACGATGTGAGACACACATTTTTTGAATGTACGAGATGGCAGCCGCTGCGGCAAGAAATGGAGTTGAAGATAGGTAGACTACAACCAGAAGAAGTTGTCCAAGCAATGCTCCAAAACGAAGACACGTGCAACACAGTGGCAGTGTTTACCGAAGCAGTGTTACGAAAGAAGAATGGAAGAATTGCGCAAGTGGGCCGTCAGAAGGTCAGGAGTGAAAGGAGGTTATTATAAACAATTTCATGTATTGTTATTACAAATTTCGAAAGTTGTGAAGGTCGAAAAACATAGGTAATTTAATGCGTTACATTGTCGAATGAAAAGAGAAGGTAAAGGTCAAACAATATTTATTATTTCATTAGATGTTGTTATTAATAAAATGTTTTTACATTATCGTTGAAAATAGCGTCTTTCTAATGCTTGATCTTACAAAATTCAATTAGAGAGATTGAAAAGTGTTGGCCGTTATACATTAGTATTGCCATGTGTCGAAAAACAAATGTTAAAAGTCGCCTTCATTAAAGGTCAGATATTGCATCATTACATTCGCTTCTCCGTGATTATGTGAAAATACATCGTAAGCTAGGAACCGTATTGAGAGTAAAATTAAAATGACCTTTTCCTCGAGGCAGCCTAATGCAATCATTCCAATATAGTATTACCATGTGTGGACTGTTCAAAAACAAATTTTAAAAGTCTCCTTCATTAAAGGTCAGATATTGCATCATTATACTCGCTTCTCCGTAATTATGTGAAAATACATCGTAAGCTAGGAACCGTATTGAGAGTAAAAGTAAAATGACCTTTTCCTAATGCAATCATTCCAATGTAGTATTGCCATGTGTGGACTGTTCAAAAACTAATTTTAAAAGTCGCCTTCATTAAAGGTCAGATATTGTTATATTATAGTCGCTTTTCCGTATTTATGTGGAAATACATCGTAAGCTAGGAAGCTTATTGAGAGCGAAAGTAAAATGATCATTTCCTCGTGCGCCCTACTATCATCTCTCCTGCTCTCGCATACAATTTGATAGATCCATTAACATTAGCAGTATACCGTTTTCACGGTCGTCGATTATCCGTCGATCACTTATTCACCGTACATTTGTTTTCCCGAAACTCTCGAAATTGTATACAGGTCCAGACATCGTTTCAAAAGAATGTCGCGTTCCTGTCTATGTTTGACAGTACGTAAGCACCTCTATTTCAAATATTGTATTTCTACATCAATATGGGAGGTGTCAAGAAGATTTTTTCGTCATGGGAAGAGGCCTTGAAGAGGGTTTACAACACTCTTGAAAAAGACGCTACTGAGGATCATTTTTCCAACTTCATTCGAGAATCCATCGCAAAGATTGACAAAATCAATTCATTCTTAAGGGCCAATCCTCACATTCCCAATGAGATGAAGATATCGTTGGGGACACTTATTCATTGCATCACGGTACAGAGGGTTACAGCTGCTGTCATATTGATTAACGTATCTCAATGATCTCCAATAGAGACAAAACCGTCGACTCCCTTCACCCAAAACTGCTAAGACCATTTTGAAATTAATGTAGGAAAGCCGCTAAGCAAGTCTGAACGCGTTCAAAAGACCTGGCGCCAACCCCCCTAATATTGTTATAAAAATGTCCTGCCTTTAGATGGTCATTGCAAACGGCCTCTTTCTAATGCGTGATCTTAAGATATTAGATAATAAGTATTGAAAATTACTAGCTGTTACAGATTCGTATTGTCATGTGAGGAATGTCGAAGAAAAAAATTGCAAAAATCCCCTTCATTAAAGGTCAGCTATTGCTACATCATTGTCGCTTTTCGATGCCTATATGGAAATATATCGTAGGCTAGGAACCGTATTGTGAAAGTGAAGGTAAAATTGTAATAATGACCTTTTCCTCCTGCGTTCTACTACCACCTCTCTCGCTCTCGCGTACTCTTTGTTAGATCCATTAACTTTAGCATTATACCATTTTCACGGTCATCGTCATTGCCGATTACCCGCGGATCATTTTCACCACATATTTTTCCATGTATACAGGTTCAGACGCGTTTAAAGTCATTGGGCAATTTCATCAAAACATATACTAAGTGACACATTTTCTCTTTCCCAAATTTAGGCAACCTCCGCCATAATAGAAAGGCGATGTCCTCAGTTCCGTATTTTATCTGTAGGAATGACCTAGCGGATCACCCGTAGGCCAACACACCCCATCCTTAACAAAGGTAGCATTAATAAATAAATAAATAATTTACAATTATAATATTCAGATAGTAATAAATCTCAGATAATCCGAATAGCGTGTATTAAAATGTATAATATAGAACTGATGGAAGAAGCTAGCAGTAATTAGAAAGAGAGAGGATGACACGCTTATCCCTTATGCATTTATCTATTCACGGTGTTTACGTGTTTTCATGACGTTCGAACCATAGCTATACGAGTTTGGACACGTGGGTAATGTCATTAATCAGGTTCCTGACCATTTTTTGATATGTGTACAATTTACAACATCTTAAATATCGCCATGCAGATTTCGACCTGTTAATTATCCATAGACTTTACTATACGGTAACGATGAATCTGACTTCCCATAAGTGGCGAATACATACGAGTATCGACTTGCTTTTAATGTAATTAATTAACCTTTATTTAATATTATAAGCGTGTAAAATTGAACCGTTTCTTTCTATCTTTACGCACAGTTGTGTTTCTTTTAAGTAAAGAGTTAAAGGAAGTGATGACAGTGCTACCATCTTTTGGCATGGTATAATAAGAAAAGGTATTCCAACTTATGTGTGCGCAGTAGACGACCAATCAGACGCCGACCGGTCGGTTGTCATCAAGTAGAGAGGGAAGCATTCACGGAGCACATTGCCGCGCGGCTGACCAAAACAAACCGTTCGCAGATATCTACTGGTGTAGTGAGCGTTAGTGAATTTCGGCGATATTTCCACGTTTTTGTATTTGTACGACGATTTTTGGCAACCCATCTGGACAATTCTTTGGCAATTCACGGTATTTTTACGACTTTTTACGACTAAATTATTTTTCCCGTTAAGATTTGTTTGATTATTTATAACCGGTGGCAATATATTTATCTCAGGGATATCCTGATTATTGTTGTTACACTTGACATTTTCTTCAAATAACAAATCACTAGTGTTAAAATCAGAATTGTTTGTTTTCGTAATGAATCTTCGGTTACGCCTAAAGTGGTTATCAAAGTTGTCATTAATAATATACGAATGATCATTCACTACATCAACGATTGTTCCATAATGCCATTCCGTTCCGTTCTTTTTAAAAATGACCCGATCTCCTATATTTAACTTTGGTAATGACTTCGCGTTTCGATTATAGTAATACCGTTGTTTTGCTTTTTTATTTTCAATTTTTTCTTGTACTGAGTCTTCAGAGAGGTTCTTTCTGATCAGCATCGAACTCGATACTGGCAATTTGGTTTTAATTAATCTACCAAAGAATAATTCTGACGGCGATAATTTCATGCTGGCTACAGGAGTCGTATTGTATTCCAATATTCTGTATTGATAAGATTTCATGTCATTTATTTCATAGCAACGTTTTAAGATATGTTTCGCGATAGTCACGCCTTTTTCAGCTAGTCCATTACTTTGTGGATATCTTGGATTTGAGAAATTGAATTTAATATTGAACTCAGACGCGTAACAATCGAATTCTCGAGACCCAAATGGCTGGTTGTCACATTTGATTATGGTAGGGAAACCGATTTTAAAAAATAAGTGATTAATGTGTTCGAATATATGTCTAGACACTTTATTATTAAGTGGAATTGCAATTAAATAATTGGAGTATGCATCGATAAGTGCTATAAAATCATGCCCAGCATATTCAAACAGGTCCATACCCACCACATGAAATGGATATTGCGGTGCTTCTTCCTGATTTAAAGGTTCTTTCTGATTATTACGATGAAACTGTTCACAAGTACCACATGATTGTACCAACTCTTTTATTTGCTTATTCATTTCAGGCCAATAATATAATTTTCTGGCACGTGCCAGCGTTTTTTCTATACCCAAGTGCGGTTTGTGTAGCCACTGAGTTAATTTCATTTGTAACTTAGTGGGTATTACTGATCTATGATCTCTAAATAATAACCCATGTTCAACGTGTAGTTGGGATTTGAATTTATGAAAATGTTGCCCTAAATCACTTAACTGATGAAAAGTTGGCCACCCATACTTCACATATTTACAAATACGTTTATAATTTTCATCTTCATTTAGAATCTTCTGGTAATAATTGAAATTTTTATCAGATAAGCAAGCTGATTTGATGACTGAGTGAATAACACCCGAAAGATCCATCAATTCATCGTTATCCGATAATTGGGCACGTGATAAACAATCAGCGATTAACATCTCTTTTCCCGGTTTATAAACGACAACCATTTGTGGATATTTCAATAGAAACATGAACATGCGTTGAAGACGCATTGTGACATCATCAATGTCACGCTTGACTAATATTTCTAAAGGCTTATTGATGATCGCTTTCAACTGTAAACTTACGACCGTACAAAAAATAATGAAAACACTGACATGCGAAAACTATGGCTAAAAGTTCTTTTTCAATCTGGGCCCATTTCTGTTCAGTTTTGCTCAATGTTCGAGAGGCAAATGTGATTGGCTGTAATTCAGCTGTTAGATCATTCTGCCTTAGATAAATTAGGAATGAATCGCGCTAAATATTTCAACAGCCCAAGAAATCGCAAAACGCCGGCCTTGTCTTTTGGTCTTTCCATGCCCAGAATAGCTTCACAATACTTGCTTTCGGCTTTAATTTGATTATATGATATAATGTTTCCCATGAATTTAACTGATTCTCTACGATATTGGATTTTTTCCGGATTTATTTTGACGTTATTTTGCCGCGCGCGATCCATTACAGTTTTTAAAATTCGGTCATGTTCTTTAAGATCAGAGGCAACAATTAAAACGTCATCAAAATAAATATACACTCCGGGAATATCTCCAAAGATTTGTACCATTGCTCGTTGAAATATTTCCGGCGCACAATTAAGACCAAAAGGCAACCGATTAAATTTATATCTACCGAAGGGAGTCATGAACGTTGTTAATTCCGATGCAGCGCTGTCCAATGACATCTGCCAAAATCCACTTGTAAGATCAATTACAGTGAAATACTTGGCATTAGACAAGCCCGACGTGAAATCTTCAATTGTGGGTATTAAGAAATGTTCGCGTTTCATGCATTCATTCAGTGGCTTAGGGTCGAGGCAGATGCGTAACCTACCATTTGGCTTTTCGACTATTTGTAAATTATTAACCCAATCAGTTGGATAGTTAACAGGTGAAATAATTTCGTCCTGCACCAGTCTATCAAGTTCCGTTTTAAGCCTATTTGATAATGCAAGGGGAATACGTTTTTTATAGTGGAGCACTGGCTTAGAATTTTCTTTCAAATGAATTTTAAATCCACCCGGGAACTTTCCGTATCCAGTAAATACGTCAGCGTATTGTTCAACAAACGATCCTATAGTTGTGGGCAAAACAATTCTATCAATATCAATACGTTTAACTATTCCTAATTCAAGGCAACTATCTAATCCGAGTATCGGTTCAAACTTATCATCAACAACCAAAAAGAGTGTCTCTTTTTTGAAATCTGAGTTTAAATCTACGCAATTTAATTTTACAGTACCAAAGATTTTAACTTTATTATTACTATAATCAAATACCGGAAAATAATTTTTCTGATTATTCAATTCAATATTTAGTTTCTTTACTAAATTTAATAGAATGCAATTAACATCAGCTCCGGTATCGATCTTAAATTCAATTAATTCTTCTTTAACCCGGTATTCTTTGGTCCATTTGTCTCGATTTTGTCGGAAGCTATTTATTCTACAATGAATTTTATTGATAAGCGTGTTTTCTACTTTCTGTAAACAGTTAGCTTGTATACCTGCCATATCGCCCCATGTTATACCACTTTGTTGTGCGTATTGCCTTCTTCCCTTTTGACGACATAAGTGGTCGAAATGTCCTTTCTTTGAGCATATACGGCACGTGACATCTTTCGCTTTGCAAATATTTTTGTGTTGTGGATCCCATGAATAACCGCAATTGAAACAAAGACGTTTAATCTGATTAATGGCTTCTGCTTGTTGTTTTTTTCAGTGACAATGTTGCAATCGTTGATGATTTTGAGTCTAATTTAATTTTATTAGCATTAGCCGATTCGTAGATTTTACACGTTTCAACAATTTTCGCTAATGTTTCATCTCGACCGTCCAATAATTTTAGTTGCAGTTTTTTATTGTGTGTTCCGATTATAATTCGGTCGCGTAGCATTCTTTCTTCATATGCCTTTCCACAAGTACACTTGAACTCACAAAATTGGATTTGCTTGCGTAATTCTGTTTCAAATTCACTAAATGATTGTTTTTCTTTTTGTGAAATCATGTTAAATTTGAATGATTCCATTGCGACGTTTTTTTGTGGTAAGCAATGTTCATCAAACTTTTTAATGACCTCGTCCAATGTTCTTTGCGAACAGCTTCTGCATTTTCTTCAGTTGGTGCCGGTATATTAGCACCAAGCATAGAGTCTTGTGTTCCATCATTTGGATATAGCGTATTGTAAACTGTCATACCTTGTTCACCAATTAACCATATAAATGTTGCAATTTTGTATTTCTCTGGTTTCACCATTTTCCCTGTTGCAATCATTCAAACAGTAAAATTTTGTTTCCATTTTTGCCATTCCGTAGCCATATTTGAACAATCCAAGGCACGTGGTGTACGATTTTGACCGTCGTCCGCCATTGTGCGATTGTTCTTGAATATCTATAATCGATGATAATGTTTTTTTCAAAATTATCACTGAATTTCACTTTATATTTCGTTTAACTTCTGACACCATGTAATAAGCTGTGCTTATTATCGAAAGAAATGTAATATTTGTGAGTGTACAAACTTGTGACTTTATTAATCGCTACATACATGTTTACAATACGCCGGTCGAGGTCTTACTGGCGAGAGCGATGTTATGTTGAATGTAGTATGCATGTCTGGGTGTGACAGTCCTACCTTACAATAACAACATTTAATTAACTTATTACAATTGTTATCGTGCTTATTTTTTAGCCATGGGTTACTGCACAGTGAAAAACTGTTCCGTTTGCAACGGTCACATGTTCAGAATGCCAAGGAATCCTGAACTGCAAAAACAATGGTTGCTCGCTTGTGATAAAAAGGAAGGAGAATTTAAACATATAGATAATGGTAAGAATTAAAATACTTTTAATATTTTCCATACATTATTTACTATTTATTAAGGATGGAATTTACAGTCGTTTGATAATCAAAACGAGTTTCAAAATCGGAATCAAATAAAGGCAGAAAACCAAAAACCTTCATTCGATAGGTGTTTCACCTTAAGAACAAGATTTTCAGATAAAATCTTCTTCGGTGACAGTTTCATCGCTGAATGAACTGCAGGAGATATAACAATGACAAATTGTATCATTTTCCTTTCATTTTAGTGTACAGCTTCGTTCTTCTTGAACATGTGATTTGTTATTTGTTCTTTTAATTTGTAATTATCACTTTCAGTTGAATTGATTTAAGTCGATTGCACCTAAGAAATCAAATGTAACATGTGTTCAAAAAAATAACAATTTGTCATTGTTATATCTCCTGCAGTTCATTCAGAGCTGAAACTGTCACCGAAGAAGATTTTATCTGAAAATCTTGTTCTTAAGGTGAAACACCGCTCGAATATAATAATTTCCATTAATTGAATTTAATAAAGTCTTTCTGAAATGACATATTACGTTTAATGAAATTAATTTAATGTATTTCATTGACCAAGCTTCTAACTATTACAAGCTTGCAATTTGTAATAATTTGTATATAATTTCATAAATTGATTTTATTGTTAATTATATTTGTTCAATGTAAGTAAGTAGATCTATTATTATTTATTATTTATTATCAAAAAAATATCAAGTATAATGTAAAGTAACCTTTTTCAATGGATTATTATTCTCTTTGTGTGAACAGCGTATCAAACACTGTTCGGAAACTTGTATCTATGATTGGAGATTCTCAAAACTCGTTTCGAAAATCTGAAACCTGATATGAGAATCTGAAAACGCTTATGTGTCTGAAGTTCTGAACGTTCAGTGAACGGTCTTCTAGGGTTGACCCACGTGTAAAAGGTACATTTGAGGGTACCGCTGGGCTCCGCTATTTTTTTACACTTATAAGAAATAAATTTTAGTTTTTTACACAAACCGCTCATAGAAAGTTGTATTCAAAGGACATTCATGAGTTCTGATTTTAAGGAACTCATATTTCTCAAGTACCAATCAAATTTACTAGTAAAACAATTATCAATAAATTTCTTATTTCGACCATTGAAAGTATTATAGGTATATACTTTAAAATGATGAAATATTCGTTGATCGGTCTAAATGTAATAAAATTTACTAGTATTTGATAAACATGAACTGACGGGCATAAAATTACAGAAAAAAGAAAAAAACTCATAGACATTCATTATCCAGTTCCCCCTTTTTTCTCACCAATTATTCTTCTTACACTTTCTGAAAATGTTTAACACATTCTAAGCCTACTTTCGTTCACTGCACTCCCTTCAGGATTGTCCAAACGGTCGTAGATAAGTATAAAAAAGCATAACATTCTGATTCCTACTCTCAAGTTCCCCTTTTTATCAGATGAAATATTTTATTTATGTTTTCTGGCAATGTTTAACATATTTTAAGCCTATTAAGGAATTATTGCACTTTTTCAGTTAAGGTATGCCCAAGACATTTTGAAGATGAATGTTTCGTGCAGAAGACATCACAGACAGGAAAAGTGCTAATAAAATTGAAACCAGGTTCCGTTCCCACTCTCCATCTCAATCTTGAAAAGGAACGAGTAAAAAGGATTTTTAATTATTGGACATTGAAGAAGAGTTCAGAGGATGGAGCATCAAATATGTAAGTTTGCACTTGTTCAAATTATTAGGATGTTGGTTGTTCAAAATTATTATTATTTAATAACTACTTTTTTTTGCAAAAATTCTACACACCGTTCATGTGAAAAGATACGTTTTAAACGAACAAAAATATACTCTATAAATAATCTTTAATTCTTCACCTATGTAGAAATACTGGAATACCATCATACGAAGAGCTAAGACAGTTTTCGTGCCCATTGGAAACTATACCAGAAGATTTTGAAAACGCAAGTGAAGGGGTGCACTCTGCACATTCACAAGAAACGTAATCAATATCAGTCTAATATATATTATACATAAATAATTATATTATACATTAATAATGTTTCATTGTTTATGTACATAGAAGCACAGAAGTACCTTCGTACAATGAGTTAGGGAAAGCTCCTTACCCAATGACAACTAGTTCAGAAGTTGTTGACGAAGCACGTGAGGGGATCGACTTTGTGCAGTCACAACAAACGTAAGCAATTTCTGTCAATACGTCATATACATTAATATTTTGTAAATAATAATATTTACACAATAATGGTTTTTTTACCAAATTTGTTTCAATGTTTTTTTTTCATGTTTTTCAAAGAAATGTTCTTTTGTTGCTAATTTCTTTGAGATGGTGGACTATGATGTTTATTAAGCGCAGTATAATGTCTCTGTGTAAATTTGATACATTTTTTTACAGACCACCGACAAATGTCCCAGAAGGGGAGGAAATCATGTCCCTGAAAGAACAAATTGCTCGTCTTCAAAAGCAGAACGAACTGTTACAACATAACAATCAATTGTTGAAACAAAGCAACCAATCATTGCAACAAAACAATGAATCATTGCAGCAAAACAATGAATCATTGCAACAAAACAACGAATCATTGCAACAAAACAATGAATCATTGCAACAAAACAATGAATCATTGCAACAAGATGTGAAAAGATTCAAGGCTTCTCACGACGCTTTAGAGAGAACGTTTACTAAAGGTCAAGTTCTCCGTCTGCTTCACCCAGAGCTCACTAAAAGTAGATGGACGTCAGAAGATATTGCACCAGCTCTAGCTTTACGTGCAAAAACAGGGGGAACATCGTATGAATATTTAAGGAAGATTATGAAAATACCATTGCCATGTGATTCTACACTCCGAAATTGGATTTTGAATTTCAATACGGAACCTGGTCTATTAACAGATGTCTTGAAAATTATGCAGGAAAGAGGCCGATTAATGACTAGAGCAGATAAAGTTGTTATCTTGAATTTTGATGAGGTATACGTGTCAAAAAAAATTGACGTTGATAGGAGAGAACAAAAAGTATACGGTCCGCACAAATCTTGCCAGGTAGCCATGGCTCGTGGACTTTTCAAAAGTTGGAAACAACCTGTATACTATCAATTCGACCAGCCGATGACAAAAGACATTTTGCTAAATATTATAAAACAACTGTACAACACCGGCTACATTGTTGTTGGCATCACTAATGATATGGGTGGATCAAATCGCACTCTTTGGAATCAGCTGAATGTTTCCCATGATGCCAACTTTTTCGTTCACCCAAGTAACGAAAAATTTAAGATATTCGTTTTTGCCGATGTGCCACACCTCATAAAGCTATTGCGTAATAATTTTATAGATAGCGGATTTGTTATAAATGGCAAATTATTAACGAAAACTATTTTTGAAGAGGTGAGCCGCTTGAATTCGGGAGACTATCAACAAACCTTTAAGCTTAATGAACAACTCTTGGATGTAAAAGGATTTGAGCGGCAAAAAGTTAAATTTGCTGTCCAGTTATTTTCGTGGACTAATGCCAAGGGGATTGAGTTCGCTGGACAAGAAGGATACTTGAAATCACGTAATTGGAAAGAAATGTCCGACTTTGTTGGCTTAGTAAACAAGTGGTTTGATCTATTAAATTCCAGCTCAAAAAATCGTACAAGTAACGAGACAAAAGCATACGGAGAAGAACTGGACAAACAGAATCAAATTTTAGATGACATGTCTCTGCTTATGGAGAACATGAGAGTTTTTGGTACGAAAACGGGAAAAGGGAAGTTATATCTGTATCCATTCCAGAAAGGAAAATTGCTAACGAACAAATCGCTGAAGCAATTACTCGATTATGTTAAGACTGAATATACTGATGAAACCTTTCAGCCATGTTACATTTTGACACGGAGACTGTGCCAAGATGTACTTGAAAATTTTTTCGCCAAAATTAGATCGATGGGAGGTTTAAATTGCCACCCGACTCCACTAGAATTGAAGCACAGACTTAAATGGACGTTATTGGCCAAGCACAGTGAACCTATGTGCCGAAATCACAATGCAGAAGTTGACCCTACATCTGAGCTGCCAATAATTGATTGTGAGAGTTTCGCGTTGCTTAACACTATCGGCTGTCAATTTGAAGACGCTAACACAGAAGATTGTACGGAAGATGTTGAGCTACATGAAGAATCTGAATGTAGAGGTAAACACATTCATTTCATTAGTAAACATACATGTACTTATTTAATTAATAAGTATCTGGAGCTTTTCTAATAATGGAATGAGGGTAATTCGTATCGGAACTGGCAATTTGTGATTTGCTAACGCTTTGAATAGTAGCAAATTTGGTTATTCTGTGTTTGTTATAAAAAAGTGTAGACTAATTTTCAATGTCGTTGATCGATCTACTTACTCTACATAGGTTTTGGTGAAAGTATTTAGGTTCATTAACCATTCGTCTGCAAACGGGGGTTGTTCATGACTCGACGAAAGAGAAGCAAAAATTACTTCTGAAATTTACAAAAAAATACGTTGCAGACGAAGGGTTAATTTCCGTTTCGAGGCAACAATATTAAGATTGTCTTAACCGCTTTATTTGAAGTAGTTAGATATTTAAATGAAAGAGATGTCGAAGAAAGAAACTGTCTCTAAAAACCACAGTGAAGTAAAAAAAATGAAACAGAAAATTATGTGGTCGAATGCTCCATGATTGAATGACAAATGTATTTATGCTAGATGTACGATGTGTAACTGTTACTCATTGAAATTGGTATGATTAATTTATATTTAAAATGATGAATGAGACTGCGTGTATGAAAATGTCATGACGTTTGCGAATCGTCATGTTTAACTTGAATGCAACAGTATGCTTAGTAAATTATAGCTTCTACTCTCTCACAATTAGTAAATTATTCTTCATTGCCACATGAAATTTAGTCTTAGTTTACTAAAAACTGGATGATGTACTTCGATGCAAAAGCATGTGATGTTGAGATATGTACATAAACAATTGTATTGTATGTATACATGTGTACATGAATGTAAAAAATAAAAATCCTATCAAATCCTATCAAAACAACTATATGTATAATAAGCTTACCCATATTTAAACTTTCATTTGGATTTGGGTCTACAGTCCGAGTACTATGTCAGTATGATCATACTTTTCATGAATTTCATTTGGGCTACAAAATTTATAAGTTTTCTGTTTTTGTTTTAAGTTTTCCATGACATTTTATCAATTGTATTTAATCAAAGACGCGTACGGTTATGTAGCCGAATGTAATAATTATTTATATTATATTTATTATAAAATTTACGGAATGGCAGCTTCCGATATTCAAAATAATGTTCAGGTAAGTGTGAAAAGTAAAAAATGTATGATTGGTGCGCAGTTGAAGCAAAAGCATTTTATTATTATTATTATTTTTTTATTTTGGCTTGACGTATAAACCTCTCTGGCCAACGAATTAAGCGTATGCATAAGAGAGTATACATTTGAAATAATGATACAGATATACCTCATAGAAGTTATGCATACTAAGGAGGTTCTTTGTGAGAAAACAGATGAGTATACTACAGTCCAACATTTTTAATATTTCTTTTGTAATAGGAGCTATGAATATCCTATTTTACGATTTAATTTAGTATAAAGTATTTTTCTTATTCAAATGATTATATTCAACTGGAAAACAGTTGTAACTAATATCAACAAGAGTATACCAATATTAGAGATCAATCGAATACAGTCAAATGGAGCAGAATCTAGCAACCCTGGATCCATTCGTTTTTCGTTCAGTGTTCAGTAACCGTTTCTTAGAGCAAGAACCAATCAAAATTATTGTTTGTAGAGACGAAGTTTACTAGCCAGTAAAGAGAATGTAGATTTTGGATTGAAAATGATTAACAGTATTTAAAATATTTTAAATCTGGCAATCATTTTCTATTCCCCAGTTGCCGACCATGAACAATGATAACGAAGAATTTTAATAAACAATTATTAAATGACCGCAAAGAATTTTAATATCAAATAAAACGAAAATCACAAATAAAAGAAATGTTTTTAAATCCTTTAGCATGAATACAATAGAATTTATTGTATAAGAGAAAATTATTCAATACATGAAGTAAATTGAAAGTACAGCATTCCACTTCTAGTTTTGGAGTAACAGTCAATTCAGCGATTGCCAGGGATTGAAAAGTTTAAATTTTTAAATGGAAATAACAAAACCGAAACCTCTTTCATTCACTGAGCGAATACTGAACCGAAAAAAAAAGAATATCCTGTCATATGTGTGTCAATTTCAGTGAAGTTTTTTTCTCGAGTACCTTTAGTTACTTGTACACATAACCAGTTACTTTTATAGTATACAATATAGGACCTATTGGACTTGTATAACTGTGCCAGGCTGCAAAACAATTTTTGCTGTTTCTCGCCCTTTGTACATTAATAATTTTTTTTTAATTTGTTCATTCTTGTTATAATTGTTAGACGTGTATATGTATCCAATAAATTCTGAAGTGATAAGTTTTAGCGGACTAAAATGGAAACAAAGGTGGACTCTCAACTTTTGGTAACGAATTCTCGATAATACTGAATGAGGTACTGAATCATTCTATCTTGGAGAATCTTGTTGCAAATGTATGAAATGATGCTACAGTTATGGTCAGAAAGTTGCGCCCCAAAATTGTGTTCAGGAAAACTTAGAAGGAGTGACGAAATTCATTGCCATAAGTACAATTTCATAATGTGCTACGTAAAAAGTCGTAAATAAGGAGGTAAAATGCCCCAGATCTTTAAAGTAAGTAATTTGAAAAAGATACTGATTGTTTGCACACAAAAGGGAAATATAGCAATAAGCTTCGATAAAAATTCTTATTCAATTATACAAAATGTTTTACGAACACTTTTGTTAATTTATAATGGGCCCGTAGGCATAAATATACTTACAACCAATCGTAAATCATACTTTGGTCCTCTAGTTGTGCTCTTAATGATAAATAAATTCTATCGTGAAAAATGTATATTTTGCTTTGATGTATATAACAAACCCTGGACGATATATTTCGGGTCAACTAGTAATTTTTTTTTCTCCTTTTCTGTATATATCAATTGTATTTTTTTTTACATTTTTTTTATCGGGGGAGCTTAAGAATAAAGTATTGTACGTTTCGAAATTGTTATCAAACTTGACATATACATATTCTTTTCATTCTTTTCAGAGGTTATTGAAGGGTACATCCCTGAAGATGAAGAGTGGGAACTTCTTCGCAATTTTGAAGAAAGTATGGGCGAAATCCACATTGAAAAGGAAGCCTTTCTATACGTTGCTGGGTATGTGGCTCATCGGTTCAGGAGCAAATACCCCAATTTAGGGACGGCCAAAAGAATAATGGAACCGTTAGCAAAACATTCTTGGATTGTCAGCGTTTCCAGAGGAAACTTGCTTTATCCGTCGGAGGAATTTCAGAAAGTCGCAACAATCGCTGAAGAGGAGTTTAATAAATTTAATGGCTCAAGATTGAGCAGCGAGAATAACATTTTTGATAAAGTCACAGATTTGGTATATAGACGAATTCAAAATGACGTGACTATACCAAGGCGCGTTGTACACTGTTTTGTCCGAACGCGTTCCTACATTAGACTCAAAAAAATGAATTTATCCATTAAAGAATCTAATTCTATGGAGAAGCGCAGAAGAAAAGAGTATAAATTAAAAAAGATCACAAATGTGACAAGATGATTAGGTAGGTAGTATAAGTAAAAATCAATTAAAAGTAATTGTGTTATATTAAATTTGTTATGGCTACTTATAGTTTCATTTGTTTTACAGATAAAGAATGTCTTAAAGATGTTGAAAAATGGATTAAGACATTGTTTTTAACAAATGCCAATATGAATGTGGTCTATCGATTTAAGGCCGTGTAGTCGCATGTAGCGACGGACATGTAAAGGAACAGAGTCCGTTTCTGGAGAAAAGAGATTAAAAATTTGGTGTCGAAGGTCCACAAATCCAGTTGCAATGTTTGGTAAGTAATCCAACAACATACACTTCATCCCATATAATTCAATTCAAATTCTCAAAATAACGACCAATTTTCAGTTAAAGAATTTTAGACTCCGTGTTCAGAAAGAAATATTTTATTGTGATATTGTTTGTTTTGTCGTCACTAACGTTGCTATAACTACAAATTTTCTCAATGGAGCAAACATCATATCCAATCTCATAACTTTTGCAAAATTGGTTACAGGCAATTGCACTGTACACAATGTCTAAGTTCAGATAATGTGAGAGCACAGATGTTTTTTTTTTTTAAAGGGTCGAAAGTGTTAGAGGATAAGGTTGGGAAGAAATTTTTTTACATTAGTTGTGAAATTATAAAATTCTGTAGATAAGAATGAAGTTGGCTGTTATTTTGAGAATTAACCGTATAAGCATAATAATTTCTAGCCAGCTTAACAGCATTCAAATTCAAACCATTGTCGATGATGAATAGACGAATCCGAAAATTGGATCGAAGAAGAATAAAAAGTAAAAAAGAAGAAATATAAATATGATGTTGGGTGGCTTTATAATAAACAAGAAGCTGGAATTGTGCAACGTATTTTTTAATTCTTTGGCTGTTTTCCTTCTGATGTCGAAATCTTTTCCGCCGCATTCGGCAATTTTTCGCAACTCTTCTGATGCACAATTCCATCTTCTTGTTCATTATAAAGCCACCCAACATCATATTTATATTTAATTGAAGTGAACATTACAAAACCCATAAATAAAAAGAAGAAATACTTATTCGCTAAAGATGAACAGTCAAAGGCATTGCAGTCTTGTTTCGTGCAAAGACACTGCTAATAATGGAAAATAATATATGTCAACGAATGGAATATTGTCGAAGCTTTGAAAACAGTTGATATATATGCGTAAAAAATTGGTCAAACCTACTCCACAAATTTTTGCAGGCAAAGTATTACTTAATATATATTACAGCAAATCATTTCTTCTAGTACAACACTATATAATAATAATACTCTTCAATTTTCAGATACTCATACAATTTGGGTCAAGGAAGTGTTGAATTGAACATTTTGTGAAATTATGGTCATTCAATAAAGTATAAGCACCAAGGTATATTACGGATTAAGAATCGATGTTTTACAAACTGCGGTACCTGGTGTGGGGTTTTCCCAACAAAGTGGTTTTCCCCGCGCCATTGCACACCTGAATGGGGTACCTTTTTAAATGAAGGTGACCTGTGAGGTTGTTATATGTAAAGGCCCTTCGAAATGGTGACGATACTGAGAATTATTATCTGCAAGCATCCGAAATATTGATTGTACGCGCAGCTCATTCAGAAAATCGAATATTGAAATATGCAGAAAGTGAAAAAGAGTTGCCTAGCAAGGAGTGTTTTGACAGACTTTTTAATCGCGTTCGCGAACGGTTTTCAGGGAACTTTAATTTTGTGATTGTGATTGCCAAGATCTGCAAATTGTGATCGACAAATAAAGTTGTTGTTTTTACTACAGCCAAAAATTAAGTGTTTTTATTCCGAAGTAATTTCGCTCGAGTGTGCGACAGCGTACATATTGTACAAATTCGCTATTATACTATACCTAATTATTAATATTATTGTAAACTCACTATACGAATACGAATACGAATTTGAGATCTCGAAACCTGTCATTTTAAACTTGATTTTTTAGTTATATCTACAAAACAAGTCATGACATTATAATTATATACAAAAAATTCTACAAAAAACGCAGGACATGGCATTCCAAATTTGAACTTCAGATCATTTGAAAGTATTATTTGTTATTAATTTTGCTCCAAATTCAATACTGCAATTTTTTATTGTCAACTCGTACGATTTTAAAGCATTTAGGCCCTTATATATTACAGATTTATAGATCTCGAATTCGATTCGAAGACTCATTCCTGAGATTGAAATTGATTGGCGACTATAGATTCCAGCCTAAGATAATTCTCCAATCATGTGTTTATTTATAAAGTAAAATCCAATACTTCGTCCAGATATATGGTCTGGGTCGAAGTAATTATTTCAAAACATTGCAATGTATAAACCTGTTGGTGGACAAGTAGGTCCATCGGACCCGGTAAGTACCTGTTTTTTAATTCCTTTGAATCCTTATCACGAAATGGGTTAAGCCTAGAAATTCTTTTAAATAGAACAAAAATACATACATTCGAATACTTTTACAGTTTGCATGTTCCAATAGTAAATGAGGTGACGGATGTTTCAAATTTTTATTGGCAATTTCATTTAACAATCCAATGTATCTGAAACAACATAAACACACTCGCTGCAAACTTGAAAAATATTAATTATAATTTAGGTAACCTGCTCTATTATGAAACAATGTCCCCTTTTTTTAAACAAGACATTTAATGACAGATTTCAAAATGAATACAAACACCCGGCTTTTTGAAAAAATTATACATATAAAAATTAACTTAATTTCAATTTAATTTCATATTTAATTTCTATTTTAATTGCATGAATACAAACGGTACTTGAGAGATATTAAAATCTAAAAAAATCTTAAACATGCATAAGTAGTTCACAGCCTGTACAGAAGTTTCAATGCGCTTATATGCAACGTACTCACCTGTGGTTCAACGTGTGGTTCAACGTATATTTAAAGAATGTATTAATACAAACGATTTAAGAAGCCTATAACATGTAGTTTATAGATTATATATTAATATTGATTCAGAATTTTCAACGTATAAACGCATTTATTTTTTTAAAACGATTCTTTCACAATACATACATACATTTCTATCTAGTCTGCGTTATGAAACAATCGCACTCCTGTTTCATAACTTCCGGATGTGTGATCTGTATTGCATTGTCCCGATTGTAAAACGAAAACAAGTACTTCGTTGTGGAAATGTTGTATAAGTTTTGTAAAGTTATTTGTGTTTTACAAATCTTCCTTAAATTTACTTTCTATCGAATAGGGATCTAAATAAAGATAATGTAACGTTTTCCATAAATGCAAAAACGTAACCCATGAAGTTTCTCTGGGAAGTCGCCTGAAATGCATAATAGTACTTTTGGACACAAGGGCGAACATTTTTTGTTGCAGTGTGAGTTAAGTGCCTAGGACAATCGAAAAAATCACACTATTCGTACACTGTAACAAGAAGAAGTTTCTTACTTACATTATACTTATCTTAAGTAATAATTTACTGTAGGAGTTACACAACGGTCAGGTCTTAGATTATTATTTTAATTCTCTAATTAATAGCTTCACCAACAATACAATCAATAAAGACAACATTCAAATTAATATGAATTACGGTAATTTAATTTACGATTTCAAATCTATTCAACTAATTTCCAATTAAAAATAAAGTGTTTTTTTTAAATATACATATTTCCTACTAATTGTAGTTAATAGTACGTCAACAAATGATATTTTCTCACATGCATTTACATTACCCACTGAACGTTTACCTAAATAGAAAAGAAAGAAGTTTTCTGAAAAATTTATTTAATTAAGATTTGTGTTTGTATTCATTGACAGTGTCAAACATTCTAATATTATACATAAGTCCGTGGTCGTAAGGAAAAACCAGGTAACAGCACTTTTTGAAAAAATTGAGAAACCGACGAAAACAGGATGGATATTTCATTTATTATAGATCTATCAGATCGAAATTTGGATCCAACATCATATTTTAGCATTATTTTACCTGGTTTTTCCTTGCAACCAGAGAAGTACTTATGTAATTATTACCTAAAAATACATGGTCATTTTATGTAGTATACTTATAAGATGTTCAAATGTATAGAAAAATAAATTAATTTCCAATTATATTTGACTGTTTCATAATTGGGACACCGCACATATAAAACACAGGATACATGATACTAAAACAATGTTTCACAGTTGGTACACTCAAACTGCTTTACTTTTTTTAATGATATATATTTTTTTACAACTTTCCTCTAAGGAATATAATGTCGAAGCATCTATGATATAGATGACATCTATCAATTACTGAAGAACGGCGGAGAGAATCGGAGAAACGGAGTCCCGAGTGACTAATTTTATGCGTTTTCTGATCAGACATGCTCGAACTACTTCAGCGACCGGTCACTATCTGATTGGTGGCCCGCAGCTGCCCCCCCCCCCCTATGGCCTATATATACTGCCTGCGCGGAACGGACGAGTTGCGATACCTTTTCTTATTATACCATGATCTTTTGGTATGTTTAAAGAGATTGCAGAATCTGTGTGTCACAGAATTAAATATGCGGGTGCATCTGAAATGCATGGATTCATCGTAGGCTACGATGATACATTTGCTGATATAAATTGTTATGAAAAATTTACAATTGAATACGAGGTTCTTGAAAATGGGCTCTGGTTGACAACTAACCTTATTCTCGCCATGCGAAAGTAGGTAAGCTATGCGGGTTCCATCACAGCCCAGTCGGTAAATGGTGGTTCTGATCCGTGCTATACCGTCCGAGGGTAATGCAGATTGACCGCGATCGGTAAATGTTGGTGGTTCTGACCCGTGCTATACCATCAAAGGGTAATGCAGATTGCCTACATTCGGTAAATAGTGGTTCTGAGCCTTGCTATACCACCCAAGGGTAATGCAGATTGCCCTCGGTCGGCAAATGATGGTGGTTGTTCTAACCCATGGTCGGTAAATGATGGTGGTAGTGGTTCTAACCCGTGCTATACCAAACGGTGTGGTTCAGATCTTTACTAACTGTGATATTGGGGGTGTAGGGTTCTTGATTTTACCGTGTGATGTCGCGCGCGTTATTTGCCCACACGTAGAACCAGTATCCTCTACCTTCAGTATGTTAGGGTCAGCTTTCTGCATTACCGACCAAAGACCTACACGAGATTTCGCATTGATCCGCTAGATGGCGCTTTATGTACATGCCTACTATGCTATCATATCGATAAATATTATGTATATTGTGATCTCTACATTATCGATCAGTGACCTGTACGAGATTTCACTTTGGACCGCTAGATGGCGCTTCATGTACATACCTATATTAACATATTAATAAAAGTTATAAATATATGAAGTATATACATGTTCATGCAAATTATAGATAATTATATGTGATATATGTTTATAGGATTGTATAGTTTTGAATGCTATGTAAGTAATAAGCCATGATGATTACAAGTTATTCGTGTACTTAATGCTGCCTTAATACGTACATATACAGGGTGTCCGAAAAGTATGGAAACACTCAAATATCTCGGAAAATCGACATCGAATCGAAAAAGTAAAAATACACGTATTCAATGGTTTCAAGAGAGCTATCCAGTGACACCTAACACAACCCCCCACCCCCACCCGCTGGGGGTGATAGAGGGGGTAACTTCAAAATTTTAAATGGGAACCCCCAATTTTTATTGCAGATTTTGCTTCCTCAGAAAAAGTTACGTAAATTTTGCCTACCATTATAATTGTTTTTGTTGACAGATGGCGCTGTAATCAACGAAATTAAAAAATTATTCTAAAAAGTTTTAAAAATCTCGCGAAAAACACAACGGATCAAAAAAGTAAAAACACACGTATTCAATGGTTTCAAGAGAGCTATCCAGTGACACCTAACACAACCCCCCACCCCCACCCGCTGGGGGTGATAGAGGGGGTAACTTCAAAATTTTAAATGGGAACCCCCAATTTTTATTGCAGATTTTGCTTCCTCAGAAAAAGTTACGTAAATTTTGCCTACCATTATAATTGTTTTTGTTGACAGATGGCGCTGTAATCAACGAAATTAAAAAATTATTCTAAAAAGTTTTAAAAATCTCGCGAAAAACACAACGGATCAAAAAAGTAAAAACACACGTATTTAATGGTTTCAAGAGAGCTATCCAGTGACACCTAACACGACCCCCCACCCCCACAGGCTGGGGGTGATGGAGGGGGAAACTTAAAAATTTTAAATGGGAACCCCCAATTTTTATTGCAGATTTTGCTTCCTCAGAAAAAGTTACGTAAATTTTGCCTACCATTATAATTGTTTTTGTTGACAGATGGCGCTGTAATCAACGAAATTAAAAAATTATTCTAAAAAGTTTTAAAAATCTCGCGAAAAACACAACGGATCAAAAAAGTAAAAACACACGTATTTAATGGTTTCAAGAGAGCTATCCAGTGACACCTAACACGACCCCCCACCCCCACAGGCTGGGGGTGATGGAGGGGGAAACTTAAAAATTTTAAATGGGAACTCCCAAATTTTATTGCAGATTTCTCTTCTTCAGAAAAAGTTACGTAAATTTTACCTATTATAATTATTTTTGTTAACAGATGGAGCTGCAATCTGCGAAATTAAAAAATTACTAAAAAATATTTAACTTGACGTACATGGAATAGCATACCACGTTTTCAGAATTTTAAATAACGTCTTTTGCCTTTAAATATTTCTAGTTTACCGATTCTCACCGCGAGGAGGTAGACGATTTTGAGAATCTTCTGTTTTACTTTTTTTTTTATTTGATTTCTGTTTTTTACCTTTTTTTTATTCTTCACTATTAAATTTTTTTATGTTTTTTTTTAATGTATTTGCTTACCTTTTCTTCCAGATATTAAAATTCTTTATTCGCTCCCCCCTTGTAATTGTGCATACAAAGTTTTTGACAGAAAAATGAAGAATCGACATCCTTATTCTACGAGGAAGTGAATGTCGTGTATCCGAATAGCGTAAATGGTGACCAAATCCGCATATGGTGTTATGGCTTTCTTGCATGACTGTGATTTTGTATACTTGTGTGAAAGTACTGTAGGTATCGCTTGCGGAAACCCATTGCATACACTCGGTCGATTTTTTCAACTGCCAGTGTTACAGAGAAAGTAGTCAATAATCGAACATCGTCAGCGTCCAAATCAAAACAGCACGTCTTAGTATTAGTTAAGCTCTATTGTTTGAATGAGTCAAGGTCTCGGTTATTTTTCAGCTTTGTGAAAATTACACATGCGAGCGTCACTCTTGTCGAAAACTTGGTCAAATTCGTACCGCAAAAAATCGCAATTCTCTTCGTTCTCGCTATTTGATACTTAATGTAATGTTTCTCTAACATTTGAATTTCTTCTAATTTTTTATATTTCTTTTATTTCTTCATTCTTTGCTTCATATTTCTTCCATTTCGATACATTCTGTATTCTGCCTCCTGTTGTAATTTGGCATACTATGTCTTTGACACAAAAAGAAAGGATCGAAATCCTTATTCTGCGAGGATGCGGCGATAAAAAAAGAACATACGAACAAGTCGTCCGCCAATTTAATGATACCCATCCTGATCGTCTACCTATTTGCAAATCAACTGTTTGTAAGACTGTTTCTCGGTTTCAAGATACTGGCTCTGTCAATGATCGACCAAAATCAGGAAGACCAAAAACGTCCACGAACGAAGACAACAGTTTAGCGGTCTGTGCAAGTGTCGTTGAGGACGTCCATACTTCGGTAAGAAAGATTGCGCAAGCCACTGGTATCGGCAAATCGTCTGTCCATGAAATATTAAAAGCAAATAAGTTCCATCCATATAAAATAAAATATGTACAAGAACTTTCGGAAGATGACTTCGATCGGAGATTAGAATTTTGTGAGGAAATGATGAGACGTTGTGACGAAAATGAATTATTTCCTTTCTGGATATGCTTCTCTGATGAAGCTACGTTTCAGTTGAGTGGAGAAGTTAATAGGCACAACCTACGATATTGGTCGGACGAAAATCCTCATTGGATGAGAGATACTCACACACAACATCCACAGAAAATCAATGTTTGGGCTGGCATTTTGTGCAATCAAATTGTTGGGCCTTTCTTCGTTGAAGAGAATTTCACGGCTGAAAGGTACTGTAATTTGTTAAATAACCAGATTATACCGGCAATACGAAATATTGCTGGTATAGCGTTTGATAATGTCTGGTTTCAACAGGATGGAGCTCCTTGTCATTTTGGTTTGATTGTACGCAATCTATTAAATAATATTTTCCCCCGACGTTGGATTGGTAGGAGGGGTTCGATCGAGTGGCCACCGAGGTCACCTGATCTAACTCCTCTGGACTATTTTTACTGGGGTTTCTTGAAGAACAAGGTCTACGAAACGAAACCAAAAGACATTGATGAGTTGAAAGAAAAAATAATTCAAGGTTCTAATACAGTATCTCAAGAAATGCTGCAAAAAGTTTATGATAACTTCTATGCACGATTGGGATATTGTCAAGTTGCTGAAGGACTTCAATTCGAACATCTTATAAATTAGTGGGCATAGACATGTTAAAAATCCAGTAAAGAAAATAGAAGCGAAGGAAAATTTAAACTTTAAAATAGAAAAAAAATTAAAAAAATAAAAAAAAAACAAATAAAAGGTAAAAACAAAAAAAAAATATACAAAAATAAAAAAAAAAGATTCTCAAAATCGTCTACCTCCTCGCGGTAAGAATCGGTGAACTTTGAAATATTTAAAGGCAAAAGACGTCATTTAAAATTTTGGAAACGTGGTCCGCTATTCCAGGTACGTGGTTCGCTGATTGCAGCTCCATCTGTTAACAAAAATAATTATAATAGGTAAAATTTACGTAACTTTTTCTGAAGAAGAGAAATCTGCAATAAAATTTGGGAGTTCCCATTTAAAATTTTTAAGTTTCCCCCTCCATCACCCCCAGCCTGTGGGGGTGGGGGGTCGTGTTAGGTGTCACTGGATAGCTCTCTTGAAACCATTAAATACGTGTGTTTTTACTTTTTTGATCCGTTGTGTTTTTCGCGAGATTTTTAAAACTTTTTAGAATAATTTTTTAATTTCGTTGATTACAGCGCCATCTGTCAACAAAAACAATTATAATGGTAGGCAAAATTTACGTAACTTTTTCTGAGGAAGCAAAATCTGCAATAAAAATTGGGGGTTCCCATTTAAAATTTTTAAGTTACCCCCTCTATCACCCCCAGCGGGTGGGGGTGGGGGGTTGTGTTAGGTGTCACTGGATAGCTCTCTTGAAACCATTGAATACGTGTATTTTTACTTTTACGATTCGATGTCGATTTTCCGAGATATTTGAGTGTTTCCATACTTTTCGGACACCCTGTATATTAATTTGATGTTAAAGTAAAACTCTTAGATAAAGCTTATTATTTAGAATTTACATCTCCATTTATATGATTGTAAATATAATAGATACATGCAATATGTTTTACGTTTGATACGTTTCTTTCTAGAAGTATGAATAAGAAACCGTACATGATCTTATTTATTTCATTTTCGCAATTCTAATACAATTTGAATAAAAGACATTATTTAAATTTAGTTCAAACCAGATTAATTAAATAAGAAAGCAAAGCGTTTAGAAACGATAAGTTTAACATCTAAATTGTACGTATATAATTGAAGTTAATTAAATTCTTTCAGTTAAGATATCTTTTGCTTAACTATTTGAATGTTGTGCATTATTAAATATCATACATTAATACAGCACTCATGGTTTTCGTAATGTACGCGCGCTATCTTCGAACTCCCGAGTTGCAACCCGACATCATTGAGATTTATCGCGCGGTCCACGGAAGTGCCATCCACGAATTCATCTTGTTGCATTCCCGAATTTCTTCCATTTATAAACATATAGACAATAAGTATACCAATCGCATATACCTTCGCTTGGTATAAAAGACTTCGGCAAGTTGGGATTTTTTCATTAGAGTCTGCGCTCAGTTGCCGAAGAGATTATAGGGGAATACAAATTATTAGTAAGTATACAATAATTAATAATATTCATTATGTAGAAATTGTTGTTTAATGCAGTAGTTGGGTATTTTGATGCAGTAGTCTGCGTCGATACTTGAACGCTAGATGCAGTTGTCTGCGTCGCGGTTAAAATTAATTTTTTTTGTATTTTGATGCAGTAGTCTGCGTCGATACTTGAACGCTAGATGCAGTTGTCTGCGTCGCGGTTAAAATTAATTTTTTTTGTATTTTGATGCAGTAGTCTGCATCGATACTTGAACGCTAGATGCAGTTGTCTGCGTCGCGGTTAAAATTAATTTTTTTTGGTATTTTGATGCAGTAGTCTGCGTCGATACTTGAACGCTAGATGCAGTTGTCTGCGTCGCAAAAAAATTAAATTTAATTAAAATTAATTGCGATGACAACGATGACGATGACGACGATGGAGACTAAGATGAATTAATTTCATTCCGCAATGAATTGCTAGACGTCTTTGAAAGATTTATTCACTAATAGTATATTGCATTTCTCATACTCTTATACAACGATGATGATGATGATTAAAAATGAAGACAAAGGTAAAAACAAATTGTAATATAAGTATGCTTGTCAACGAAACGAATACATACCCAATCAAGTATTCAAAAATTATTATTTCTACTTCTTTATTAAACGTGCATCCACATGTCGTTGAGTAGTGAGTTGTTACACGGCAGAAGGCAATTGATTATTCCTAATCCGTACATCTTAAGTAAAATTGAAACACACACATAATAGAAAAAAAATTGTTGGGTATGGTAAGTATATATATTCTTTATAGCACAATTAATTTACAAAATGCTTTTAAATTATAATGATTTATTAACGTTATCTACTACATCGACGCCTTCGACATGACTTGCATTCGTTGCTTTTAGAAACCATGCTTTTAATGCTAGAGCATTGTGGACAGCACAAACTGGTATTACACAGGTGCAAAGTGGATGATTCGAACATCCAGTAAATGTCACCCGATCGCGAAGTTTTTCCAATGACGGACAGGACGACTCAACGTTGTATACACTCCGCATGTTTAGAAGTTGCATTAACCATCTTCTTTTTTCCTCTCCTTTAACGTAAATTCTTCGACAGTTTAAAAGTCGGAGTTTTAAACTCTCCAATCCCGTGTAATAAGGAAGTTCGCCCGAATGTCCATGGAATACCGTGAAAGCATTTTTCCATCCACCTAATCGTTTGTTGATATTTACTGGGTAAAATATCTGATGCGTATGGAGGTTTAAAGTGATAGACGGATGGTGGTATATCTTCTCCAAGCACGAAAATCCCAACTTCTTTATATATAAATTGGTTGGAGCTGTCTTTAAAACCCTGAACATCTACCACGAGGTCTGACATCTCGAAATATATTGACGAAAGTAGCTGACAATCGCGGTTTTATAGCAACGAATTTCTCTCACCATGAATCTTTTTTTTTAACGATGTTTTCATTCACTCAACTAATAAAATTTCTCTCCCCACCAATTTTCAAGCGTTTTGTAGATATATAAGGAGCTGCGAATTCGGCTCTCTCAGCATTTTATTCCCGATAGTCAAAATCAGTGATTAATAAAATATAGTACATTTATCATGGCTACTAGTGAGTTATGCAATGAAGCTATAAGGATTGTGCAGGAGGCTTTGCAGCTTATGCAAAGTGGCAATGTTAATGATGATGAGTACATTCAGAAATGGGCAGATAGAATTGTTGATAAGTATATTAATATATTTTCAACTGCATTAAGAACGGTAAATTTAAATGTACATGAAAGGCGCAGATACCGAACAACTATTAGCCTATTATATGGCTTACAAAATAAAATTTACCAGTGTTTCAAACACGGTGGGAGCTTACAGAACAGACGAGAAGATATTAACATTATTTGGAAAGATGTTCAATCAGCATTTGCTAATAATATAAAATCTGGCGTGATAACGAATTTAAAACATTTAGATTCAACAACATTTTTGCACGACGCCCAAAAAATTGTAATTACTCAAATTGAAAATATTCGCATTAAACATGATGCGTTAAAAGTTTACACAATACTAGCAGCTGAGTACACCAAAATTACTGATGAGATTGAAATCAATGATACTAAATATTTTCAAACTAAAAGTGCAGAAGTTTTTCAAACAACTGTTTTAACAGAATGGTACATACATAATGTTCAGAGACCTATTGAACGCGTCATGGAGGAATTTCAAGAACGTGAGTCTGGATGGGCATTACGTACAGTTTTGAATTTAACTGTTAATATTAATGTATTTAGTCCAATTAAAGAAAGTTCTTACATACCGCTCCCGAAATTTATAAAAGATAAGAATGCGTGTGTAAACGTGAAAAATGATGATAATGAATGCTTTAGATGGGCAATATTATCTATGCTGTACCCAGCTGGTAATCCTAATCGACTGTCAAACTATATAAAATATCGAAATACATTGAATTTTGAAGGTATTGACTTTCCAGTATCGCCAAAACAGATCAGTAAATTCGAAAAGTTAAATGATATATCTGTTAACACATTCATTTTGAAAAAACGTCGTTCTAAATACGATTTATCACCATACCACATCACATCCTGCAAGAGAGATCGACACGCTAATCTCCTACTAATTCAAGATTTTTACGTAGATGAAGATGATGACAATAATAATAATGATGATGATGATGATGATGATGATGAACTACCAAGAATGCATTACGTATGGATAAAAAATATGTCTCGATTGGTAACAAGTCAATTTTCATTATCTAAACGAGCTGTACATGTCTGTGACAGGTGTCTTCACTATTTTTATTCAGTCGACAAACTGGCTGCACATGAAACAAATTGTGCTCAATTAAATAAATGTAAAATCACACTACCAACGATGAATAACAATGTTCTCAAGTTTAATAATATATCTCATAATTTGGCCGTGCCAATCGTTGTGTATGCTGACTTCGAATGTTTATTGAAGCCTATTGAAGATGGTAAACATGGATATCAGGAGCATGAAGCGTACAGCATTGGATATTATGTTAATTATTATTACAGCGAAGAAAAATGTGAATACAAGAGCTATCGAAAATGCGGAAATCAGCAGGAGCTAGAATTTCCTGCAAATTGGTTTGTAAGACACCTTCAAACACTTGCTAAGGAACTTGAAGACATTTATCAAAATCCAATGTCTATAACTCCTTTAACAGCCGATGATGTAGAGAACTACAACACAGCTATAAATTGTTATATATGTTTAAAACCATTTATCGAAAATGACCCGAAGGTACAAGATCATTGTCATTTCAAAGGACGGTGAGTAATACGAACGCATGTTACTTATATTTTTTATATATACATATTTTTATTTTACTTCTACCAGTACTTTTTTTTGTTTATTATAATTCATTGCTTATTTAATTATTAAGTTCATAGTTCATCATGCAATCGTTGGGTATTCTTTTCTTCTTTGCGTGAATCCACAACCTTGCTCATAGTTATTTCAACAATTGTATCAAGTTTTTGAAAATTTTCTTCACACTCGTCTTGAATGCTTTGAATTTTTGCTTTTAAATTATTAAGTTCAAAATTCACACGTTCGAGACTTTTAAGATCGGTTTTAAGCAAGGTTACACAATCTCTTATTTTCCAAATCATAGTGACCTTGAGCATTAAGTTTATACCCAACACCGGCTGGACCGCGTGACAATGATAATGAATGATCGATTCGATCAAGTTTACGTCCAAACACATCGATACTCATTTTAAAACTGATGCGCTATTAGCAATTCATTCTAATATATAATACCTGCCTCACGAAGTTCCTCAAGGATAGAATGAATCTCATTTATATGACTGGGATTTCCTGCTGATTTTTCGGCTAATAGTAAGCGAAGACGCTCAACAAGTTCATTAGGGTCATCCCAATAGACATAGTCCGTTAACATACCTGTTCGCGCTATTTTAAAAGGAGGTATGCTGTTTATTCCACCACCACTTTTTGTAGATTTTTTCACATCAATATTGAACAGTGGAGCGATAAAATTGTTAAATTTTTTACTTTTCTGCTTACGAATATCTTCATTCGCGCTATATTTTTTCTTGTGCCCGTTCGAAGTTAAAAGGATGCTGCGATAATTTTGTCTGTCAGAGGGGCTGATAACATCTTCGTTAGGATCCATTCTGAAGAGCAATTCGAGTAAACCCGTAGTTAATGGATAGGTCTCATTGTTCACACTAACATTTTCATTATCAAAACGAATAAATGAATCTCCAATCATAATCTTATCGTCTTTCTTACGACAGCCATAGAGGTTGTCTAAATATTTTTTACGATTCATACGTAACATATGGAGATATTTATTCGTAAGTGATTCTCTTTCACTTGTTTTCTTATAATTTTCTTCATCATCGTTATCTGCGTAAGACTTCGCAGTGACGAATGATTTATATTGTAAATCATCATCATCATCATCATCATCATCATCATAGTAGAGACTCTTATTTTTCCTTAGTGATTCATCAAATTTGTAAATTTCACTTTCAGGTGTCATTGGATTAGCATCTGGAAATCTACTTTTTTCTCGGGATATATCAACGAGCTTTTTAAGCGTTTCTACAACGGGTTTAAATGTTTCAACTAATGCTCGCTCGGCTCCATCTTTACCCATCTTGAGCAATCTATGTTTTCGTTTAATTGCTTCTCTGGTTTTTTCAATCTCTTGAAGAATATGACGCTCTTTCCGGAACTCAGCCATGATTTGCTTATAACAATGTACGATATACTGATACATCTTTAAACGCTGTGTGGTATATTTATAGCAAAACAGTCGAATCCTTTTCTGAATCTTCCGCTGCTAATTCCTCGGTCTTTATCTATAACAATAAATCCATACTTTTCATCTTTCCAACATATTGAACATAAATTTTTGAATTGAGAGTACGTCATGTCAGAATTTACATGATCATCGTAAATATGTTTGAAATTTCCATCGTCTTGCCGAAATATTACTAATAAATTAACATTATCGCGCACGAGATGTTTGGGAACACGGGCATACGACTGACATAGATAGAAACAATCAACACTTTTGTGTCTCCCCATGCAAAAGAATGCTCTTATATTATCTTGCTTCTCGCAAGCTACATCGTCAAATATCATAAGGGAATTTGGAAGTGTATTCTCCACAGCTATTACCGATTCATGTTCGCTGAACGGAAAGTACTGCATACCATCAAGCGGTTCGAGTAAATCTTTCAAAAACTTATACTTTGGTTGATTTAAGGATTTGGAGTAAACATATATATTTTCGAATCGTACTCCATTAGGGTGTGCTATGAGACTAAGTAGTGCCTTCGTTTTTCCACAATTTGAGGGACCGCAAAACACGGCCCTTATACTGCTAGGAAGTAATTCCCCATGACGTCTGTTTATTTCTTCCTGCTTTGCAATAGTGTCGAAATTCGTCACCGGGAGCTTCTTATGTTGTTCTTTAAAATTCATGTTTATACAGCGCTGGCTTTTACGCGACTGGATGATTGAGTATAAATAGCGCGTATATAAATGTTTTCTATCAGTTCCATGTCAACACTGAACGCTCAATGATCATGCATCAAGGTAAAGCACATAGTGATCGAGGTTTCATTAACAAAATTATAAACAAATTACCTGTTGAACTTCACGTGCCTGGTTATCAATACTGTGGACCTGGAACTAAATTAACTAAAAGACTTGCTCGAGGAGATACTGGAATTAATCCTTTAGACGCGGCGTGTAAAGAACACGATATAGCATATTCTCAGAATCGCGAAAGTATTGCTGCAAGAAACTCTGCAGATAGAGTTCTAGCTGATAAAGCCTGGCAACGAGTCTTAGCTAAAGACTCAAATTTTGGTGAAAAAGCTGCCGCTTACGCCATTACTAATATCATGAAAGCGAAGTCAAAGCTTGGAATGGGATTGTCACGGAAGGTGACGAAGAAGTCGCCTAAGAAAAAAAAGAAATCTTCTATTAATCTAACAAATGTAGTTAAAAACGTTTCCCATTCCATAGTTCCAAGTAAAAGTGCTCGTACAGTCATTCGTTCAGCACTTGAGAAAGCTCGCAATACTGTTAAGTTAGCAGGAGGTAAGAGAAACGTGAAAATTCCACGAACTCTCAGTATACCTCCAACAATAAAACAAGGTGGCGCTTTACCCTTTCTCATTCCCCTCTTTGCTGGCCTTAGTACTGCCGGTGCATTAACCGGTGGTGCTGCTGGTATTGCAAAAGCGGTCAATGATTCGAAAGCAGCGCAAGAACAATTAGAAGAAGCAAGACGGCATAATAAAAAAATGGAAGATATTTCTTTAGGCAAAGGCCTTTATCTTAAGCCATATAGACAAGGCTTTGGTCTCCAGATAAGAACGCATGCGGAAAAAGCTTTAAACAAAAAAAAAAAGCAGCTCGAAATAAGATTGCCTAGGCGAGCGCTTACCAATATCGAATTACTGAAATATGCAAAAAGAATGAAAATTCCTTATTTTCGAGGAGTATTTATGCGAAATGATTTACCAGTCAGTGGTCCACGCTTTCGTGAATCAGCTATTGTAAATCTCGATGATAAAAGTGGTCCTGGAACGCATTGGGTCGCATACAGACAAAATGCTAATGATATTGTGTACTTTGATAGCTTCGGTGATCTTCAACCTCCCCTTGATTTAATGTTATATTTAAATACTAATACCGTAAAGTATAATTATGAAAAGTTTCAAAAATTTAATACATTTAATTGCGGTCATTTATATATATATATATATATATATATATATATATATATATATATATATATATATATATATATATATATATGTATGTTCAGTCAAGCTTGTTGGACAAAAATTTTAAACATAAATGACCGCAATTAAATGTATTAAATTTTTGAAACTTTTCATAATTATACTACGGTATTAGTATTTAAATATAACATTAAATCAAGGGGAGGTTGAAGATCACCGAAGCTATCAAAGTACACAATATCATTAGCATTTTTTCTGTATGCGACCCAATTCGTTCCAGGACCACTTTTATCATCGAGATTTACAATAGCTGATTCACGAAAGCGTGGACCACTGACTGGTAAATCATTTCGCATAAATACTCCTCGAAAATAAGGAATTTTCATTCTTTTTGCATATTTCAGTAATAGAGGTCTGATGTGATAAACGCATCATTATTAGTTAAACAGACATGGAAGAATCATTTACTCTAACACTATCCGGCAGATCATCTGTACTTGAAGCACATTATTTTCCACCAATTGAACTTTCACCGAACAAGAATTATGTACTTGGCTTGGTGGAACTTTTTAACTTCAATTCAATACCTAATATCGATATTGGCAACAACAAATTTTATGTAGGTGATGAAATAATTGAAATACCTACAGGTAGCTATGAAATTAAAGCTATAGAAAGCTATCTTCAAGAGATTTTAGTTCCAAGAGATATTACAATCAGCTTGAAACGAAACAATAACACCCTTCGCAGCGTGATTAAGTGCAGTCAGAAAATCCAGTTTAAACGTGACTCAGTTGGGCAACTATTAGGTTTCACTGACCGGACCTTATCTCCGAACGTGTCTCACATCTCCGACATACCAGTATCTATTCTAAAGATAAACGCATTGCAAGTTGAGTGCAATATTACTAGCGGTGCATATATAAATGGGCGAAAAGTGCACACGATCCATGAATTTTTTCCTGCAGTACCTCCAGGATATAAAATCTGTGAAATTCCATCGCAAGTCATTTACCTTCCAGTTACCGTAAAGAGCATCGATCATTTACAATTACGCATAGTTGATTAAGATGAGCAGTTGATTAATTTTCGAGGCGAAGTTATAAGTGTTCGATTGCACATTAAAGTATCAACGTAAACAAATAAATATGGGAATAATTTATAAAGTGAAAATTGGTAGAGGCTATACTAAGAAACCAACATGTTATCGAACAATCAGTCGTCGGAAAGCAATCAAAGCGCTAACACGGAAGAATATTCAATTTTTAAAAAGTCTAGGCTTAAGAGTCGTTGGTACAATTTCTCAAGCTGCTGCTGGTGGAAAAAAAAACAAACTAATCTGCATATTGTTTTGTTGTATTAAACGAAATGGAGGAGATTCTGAGCATTCAGTCTCCAGTGACTTTTGACGAATCTGTTGCACATTATGAGGTGCATGCACATCAGCCATATACGTCATCAACCTTCAACAATAACGACGAAATCCATATATCTATTCAACATCAAGATCTATACATTCATCACTCTAGAAGTTCCCTACGCATATGTGGGCGATTACTTAAAACAGATGGGACGAATGTTCAACATACAAGTTTGGTTAATAACGCCATTTGTCATTTGTTCGATGAAATTCGATATGAGATAAACGCCATAGAAATTGATAGATGTAAAAATGTTGGTTTAACTAGTCTAATGAAAGGCTGGGCATCGCTTAATCCTGCCCAAAGCTTGATTATTGAGAATGCAGGATGGTTTGATGTTGAGGAAACTCGACGAATAACTAATGATAACGGTTACTTCGACATATCTCTTCCGCTAAGCATGATAATGGGTTTTGCTGAAGACTATCGAAAAATTGTAGTTAACGCTAAACATGAGCTTATACTTATTAGATCAAGGACTGATATTAATGCAGTTCTTCAAACACCGCCAAATCAAGAAAACCCTAATGTTTACGAAGAATTCAATATTCAGATATCAAAAATTGAATGGCTAATGCCGTATATAGTAGTGTCTGATAGAAGAAAAATCCGATTGCTAAGCTACATTGAAAAAGATAAACCTATATCAATAAGTTTTCGAACATGGGAGTTGTATGAGTATCCACTTCTCCCAAATACTTTAAGACATATTTGGACTGTAAAAACATCCAATCAGTTGGAAAAGCCACGCTTTGTAATTCTCGGTTTTCAAACGAATCGAAAGGGGGTACATGGTAGAAATTGTAGTAATTTTGATCACTGCAATATGAGCAATGTGAAACTCTATCTTAATTCACAGCAGTATCCATACGGAAATCTAAATCTCGACATTGCTAGAAATCAATTTTCTAAACTGTACGATATGTATGCTAACTTCCAAAATGTGTACTATGATAAAGCTGCAGAACCTATACTAAAAAAATCTGATTATCTAACATCTGTACCGCTCATCGTATTAGATTGTTCAAAGCAAAATGAATCGTTAAAGAGTGCACATGTTGATGTACGTCTAGAATTTGAAGCAAGGGAGAATTTTGCGGTTGGAACCTCAGCTTATTGTCTGATAATTCATGATCGCATTGTGCAATATAACCCCATTAGTGGTGACGTAAAAAAACTTGTATAAAATATAATAAGCTACATCTAAAGAATTATTTAATACTTATTATTTTAACTTACTCACATTTTAATTGAAAATTATGTACTAAGAACAGATATTGAATAAACTAATAATTTGGTATAATAAAAATTATAATCAAGAGTTATTACTTACCTACCATTAGGCTACTTACAATCTTGTAATATTTATCATAATAGTATATTAAGAATGTACGTGAAGCGCCATCTAGCGGTCGAAAGTGAAATCTCGTACAGGTCACTGATCGATAATGTAGAGATCACAATATACATAATATTTATCGATATGATAGCATAGTAGGCATGTACATAAAGCGCCATCTAGCGGATCAATGCGAAATCTCGTATAGGTCTTTGGTCGGTAATGCAGAAAGCTGACCCTAACATACTGAAGGTGGAGATACTGGTTCTACGTGTGGGCAAATAACGCGCGCGACATCACACGGTAAAATCAAGAACCCTACACCCCCAATATCACAGTTAGTAAAGATCTGAACCACACCGTTTGGTATAGCACGGGTTAGAACCACTACCACCATCATTTACCGACCATGGGTTAGAACAATCACCATCATTTGCCGACCGAGGGCAATCTGCATTACCCTTGGGTGGTATAGCAAGGCTCAGAACCACTATTTACCGAATGTAGGCAATCTGCATTACCCTTTGATGGTATAGCACGGGTCAGAACCACCAACATTTACCGACCGCGGTCAATCTGCATTACCCTCGGACGGTATAGCACGGATCAGAACCACCATTTACCGACTGGGCTGTGATGGAACCCGCATAGCTTACCTACTTGTGAAAGAATATGAAAGTGAAATTGTTAAATATTACCGCGCATCTACTGCAAATCTCGAGGAACCAGATTTCTTATCTTTAAAATACCTATATTGCCATTGATATACATCCCTCTGAAATTGACACTTTGCACAGTCTTTAATCATCGGCGGTTGTCTATCTGTGGTATCATCACTCGTTTCAAAATGTTTATCGATGACATTCACGTAAATCTGGATGCATTTGCATTATGAGTGGTAAGCATGACTATACTTCTTCAATTTCACGTTCTGCAAACGTTGAAATGAAATCTGTAGGTAGACACTCGATGTCATTTGTTTCCATTAATGCAAGACGTTTCACTTCATAGTAAATTCTCATTGACCTTTGAAGAGATGCAGGCTAGTTTTGAAGATTTTCCAGTATCTAATTTTTAAGCATTTTAACATTTTGTTTAGCACACTTTCCGTTAAATGTATGATTTTCGCAATTTATCGACGTTATCGTTGTCCTATGAGTTTCGGTAGAGATGGACAGGCTAATATGTCCATGTCGACAACATTGTCAGCATCTAAAATTATCTGCAACCTATGTCTTTTATTTGTCTACGCCTTTTATGTATATCTTTTGAGCACATGTAACGATAAACTCCAACGTGTCGTTGATTGCATCAAAGGGTATATCACCCGATTCCATCGTAGACCATGATAATTTTGCATTAACCAATTGTTTTACGTTCAAAACGTACTTTACAACATCACTGTCGGAAATATCCATAATGCACTCTTCCTTTGGTATAAACCGACTACCAGATCAGGGAAATCCTTGCACGTCAGCAATATACTACATTTCTATTACCTAATACTGATTTGCTTGTCCCATTCATTAATTGACGCATCATTCTCTCTCTCCCTGTCACACACTCTTTGCCACTTCCACATATAGCATGTTACCTCTAATTCATGGGTATACGTCGTACCTCTCTTCTAGATCGTAGTATCTCTTCGTCAAATCCTATGGTTTGGAAATCAAATCAGAGTGTAACAAAAACAGATAGTTTTCACTGTCACTAAATCCCTCTCGGTATCATCCAATGTTCCTCTCGAGATTAGGATAGACGGTCCCATACGTGCCCATTGTCGATAGTTTGCGAGTTACGATACTCAGATGATGAAAAAGTTAAACGCAATATTAAATCGTTTCAAGATACTAGCACCAGAATGATGGCCACCACATTTTTACAATTGAATAAATCTTTTCTACGAAATTCGATCTAATTGAGATGAACATAAACGTACGAATACAAGTTTCGATCCATTTATAATAATACAATTGAGCGTGGCAAAGGTCTTTAAATTTTCAATAAATAATGTTCAGTCATTAAGTTCACATCGTTTAAACAATTAATTTTTGTATGTATATTAAATCGCGATGTATTGCACTCTAAAAACAAATACTTAAAATCATTACATCTTAAAGTTAGTCCATGCATAAGTCTTACATGGTCTAAGTCATCTTATTTATACTACATCTTTCTTTCTGTCAATGTAAAAACAAAACGAAAGACGACAAAGTATTTATCATTACCATAATAACAAATTTCTTCACATTAGAACCGTGTACAATAGCCCACATAAGGCGCCATATTTTTTTTACTTCCACATTGTAATCGTAATTAGTTAACTAAGTTATTCACGTACGAATACTATTGTTATATGTAGGTATTTTGTTAAATATATTGGCATAAGGAAAATGTCATCCTAGACTACTTCCAAACGGGTGCCAGACTCTTTCAAGACTTTATTTTGATGTAAAAAAAATAAATTTAAACATTTTTTAAATTTATAAATATTTTATATTAAAGTCTCGCATTGTCTATTTAAATTTAACCTATTTTCTTACAATTATTAGCGCTCGCAAATAAATTAAAAAAACCTTTCGCTTCGGGGGATTTGAACCAGCGACCCTAACATCGCAAAGCATGCACGCTAACCACTACGCTACGCCCTATGTTACGAAATAAAATTTCAGAACTTGTATATTAAGATCGTAGATAGTCAATTTTTTATATAGACATATTTCCCGTATCTCTGGCCATATGTTCTAAGGTAATTAAACATTTTGAAAATTTTTTATTTTATATATTTGCAAATTTTGTATGGGAGTGTATCGATTTGCTCGAGGTCGTCCCCCTTATCTATACACCCCCGAATTTTGTCAGATTTCGTGTATCTTCTTCCCTTCTCGCGATATTTAAGTATTTTGAACATTCAAAATTTTGCAAATTTTTAATAACCGCTTGCACTCACAAGGGGAACCCACGGTCGGGGGGTCGCGATTTTTCACGGCAATTTTTGTACGTATGCTAGGGCGAAAATAAAAATATACGTGTTTCATCATTTGAGGGGCCAGGCATTCGAATGTTTCGAGGGGAATGTATCTGACGTTCATAAGTTGATATATATATGGCAATAAGAACGTGAATTTCAATAATTTATTGTATAAAAACCAAAACCCATTGGATAAAATGATGAAACACGTATATTTTTATTTTCGCCCTAGCATACGTACAAAAATTTCCGGTAAAAATCGTGACCCCCTGACCGTGGGTTCCCCTTGTCAGTTAACTAACTCTGCGTACCCGCGGCATAACCCCGTCGGTAAACTCCAATTTAATTTAATTACTTGAATTCAAATCCGTTATTCTACTTTTCTTTCTTCGAATTATCTTAAACCGTCTTTCTAAACAGTGTTTCTAAATATGTTTTTATACATGCATGTTCCAAAAAACTACGAAATTTTATTCAGTAATGTAGCTTTATTCGTCTCCTTGAATTCGCCTCCTTCACTTTAGAATATTCCGAAATCAAAAAATATTTATATGAAATTAAATTAAATTTACTTGGTACGATTATAGTTAATTGAGTTATGACCTTTTTGTATCACATAACTTTGCAGAAAAAAATGTAATATTATATTTGCGCAAGCTTTTAAAATTAAAATAAAATTAATGTAAGTTATGTAGTAAAAGAATAATCATCCAATAAAATTAAAAATATAAAAAGCATACTGTTTTTGAAAAATAGTTGCAGATTTTCCGATTTGTGTACAATTTGTGTACAATTTGTGTACAATTTGTGTACAATTTGTGTATAATTTGTGTACAATTTGTTACGATTTTCACATTTTCACGACAAATAAGTCAATAAATGATAAAATTATAATATATATAGCTGCTTTGTATTGATTACGATGGTAGCGTTTTTTCACGATAGAATGTGACAGATTTTCATGATTTAATAATAGTATCGTAAAATAATAGTTTTAAAATTAGGGCCTACCAACAATGGGTTTGATAATATTGCATGCAAGCGGTTACTAAAAATTTGCAAATTTTGGAATATTCAAAATTCTAAAATATCTCGAGAACGGCAGTAGATACGCGAAATCTGACAAAATTCGGGGGTGTATCGATAGTGGGGACAACCTCTAGCAAATCAATACAGACCCCCAAACGAAATTTGCAAATATGTAAAATAATTACCTTAGAACATATGGCCAGAGATACGGGACATATGTCTATACAAAAAATTGACTATCTACGATCTTAATATACAAGTTCTGAAATTTTATTTCGTAACATAGGGCGTAGCGTAGTGGTTAGCGTGCATGCTTTGCGATGTTAGGGTCGCTGGTTCAAAACCCCCGAAGCGAAAGGTTTTTTTAATTTATTTGCGAGCGTTAATAATTGTAAGAAAATAGGTTAAATTTAAATAGACAATGCGAGACTTTAATATAAAATATTTATAAATTTAAAAAATGTTTAAATTTATTTTTTTTACATCAAAATAAAGTCTTGAAAGAGTCTGGCACCCTTTTTGAAGTAGTCTAACAAATATATGGGAAACGCTCATACGCCTTATCGCCTATACGCCGAAACGACTTATCCCATATACCTTGACCCAAATAAGGGGCATACAACACCCATATCATAGCCATACTCTTCCCAATACTTAGCCGTACTCTATCCAATACTCAAGCCATACTGATGCCATACCGAAAATTTCTGCGCGGGAGGAAACAGCAATATGTGGGCATGGGACTGCAATGATGAACGATTCCACATTTAATGCTTATACGAAAAGTAGATAATCATTGATAAAGTACCCATGTGCGAATTAACGTTGGCACTCGTAGTCAAACAGTTGGTTGAAGGTTGGCCGAGCTACCTTTTCCCATAGTCGGCTCCCAGAGTATCACCAACTTGCAGCCGAGGTCAGCAAAACTTTGGAGCGTATATACCCCGACGATCGGGCAAACTCATAAAAATCGTTCGAACACAGTAAAGCCGATTATTGGTCCCACTTTGGTCCATATTCGACTTGTTGGTTGGTTAATATATACAAATAGATTTAAATTATATAATTCAGAATTATTAACCCCACTTTTCCCCTCAACTGGCCCTACCATTGGGCCTTTTATGGTAATTTATTTTTATGCGAGTACCACCGACTGTTGGCCCAGTTCTTTCCACAGACTTACCCGACTGTCAGTTTCATTTTATAAAAACGGATTACAGGTTAGTTGCACCAAATGTTGGCTGCATATTGTTTCCCAAAGTTGGTCCAACCATGGCAACCAAGGTAGTGCCAACCATAGAAAATAAAGTTGGTCAAATTAAATTTGTGGTTATCATTTCGTTGGTTAGGCCATTTACGGTTATCAAGGCCGGACCAATGACGCCGTAGGCGGCCCAACTCCGCGCCAACCGAAAATTCGCACATGGGTAGGTGATCGTTTTTAAGACCACATTAAGATGCAGAACCAAGGTGAAGTAAATTTTACGGAAACAACAAAAATACATCTCGCAATGGTAACAAACGTTCACAATGCATATCATAACGTAGATAGCTTAATATTCAAAATTATAAATACAAGTATATTTAGAAGTGTTCTTACTTAAGATGAACTACTGTACAGTAAAATGTTGCAGATTGCATATTTTGAAGAAAAATATTGAATGTAGGCTCATGACAAATTGCATTCAATCATTATGTTTAACATAAGATTCAAGCCTTATTATGAATGTTTTTATAGTAACTGAATGTAATGTTCCAATGCGTCGAAATATTAAATAAATGCCGACAGATTTAAATCAAAATGCAATAATGCATTTACGTGTTGACAAACCGGAATGTTAAATTGAAAATGATGACGTCATACAGATAAAATTCAAGTCTTATTAGAATGTGGTACCAGGGAATATAAAAGGTGAGGAATTGGTTGCTGTACTCTCAGAGTCGAAAGAAAACAGTTAGAGTAATCTCTAGAGAATAAATGTGTGCAAACATATGAGTTGGAAAATATACAAATTCAAGAATGAATGAAGAAAATGTAAGAGTATTCGTATAGATGTAACAAATCGGCAGCTAATGCGAGAGAGGGAGTGAGAGAGAGAGAGAGAATGGTCAACAATTAAGGAAGACAGTTCCGACGTCAAATTCGCTATGAATAAGGCGCCTTATGTGGGCTATTGTACACGGTTCTAATGTGAAGAAATTTGTTATTATCGTAGTGATAAATACTTTGTCGTCTTTCGTTTTGTTTTTACATTGACAGAAAGAAAGATGTAGTATAAATGAGATGACTTAGACCATGTAAGACTTATGCATGGACTAACTTTAAGATGTGATGATTTTAAGTATTTGTTTTTAGAGTGCAATACGTCGCGATTTAATATACATACAAAAATTAATTGTTTAAACGATGTCAACTTAATGACTGAACATTATTTATTGAAAATTTAAAAACCTTTGCCACACTCAATAGTATTATAAATGGATCGAAACTTGTATTCATACGTCTATGTTCATCTCAATTATATCGAATTTCGTAGAAAAGATTTATTCAATTGTAAAAATGCCCGCGTAAAAATGAAAAGTATGAGCAACATATTGACAATATATTGGAAATGCTATTGCCAATATATGGGGAATATATCGGAAAACCAATATATCCAATATATTGCCAATATATTGCTAAAATATTTTTGATTATATATGCCTTTATTTATTTTCTTCAAGATATTATAAAATTCCACAAAAATAGTTTATTATAATAATAAATTAATTTGATTCTCATCTTGTTTAGTGAAATTTATGAATGTCTGTTTTGCAAGAGCAAATATCATACTGCTTCATTAAATAATTAGTTTGAAAACAAGAGATAAATGACTGAAAACCAGAATAACATATATTTTATTTTATTTTTGTTAGATTTAAGTAACAAATATAATGTAATGAACATTATAATAATATTATGAATTACTCTTGTTCTAAAGTATTAACAGATTCTATTAAATAAAAAGTTTGCATAGTTTCCATGTCAATATGACAGCACACATACAATAAATTCTTAACATTAACTATTTTCAATTCGAAATTATTACTTGTACATTCGTGAATGAAGTATAATTCGCTTGTTAATGCGTTTATACGAAAAGGATTATTGAAATTAAATTTTTTAATAATAGCATAATGGTCTCCAGAGCAGGCACAAAATATATCGCAATGACAGTTTGTTACTCTTACAAAGCTTTGAATTGACCCACAATATTCTGTAGAATGAGCCGCGAATTGGGCATAGAATGATTTTGTTTTTTTGCTATTACTATTTTGGTTTGATTCGGCTGTGAATACAATTTTGTCTGTAAAAAGCCTTTTAAAAGAAAAAAAATTATTTCCGGCGAAATTAGCATTTAATAATATCTGTGGTATATTACTTTTTAGTTTTTTTACAGGACCTACTAAAAATATTCCATTATTAATTTTTGACAGTTTTAATTTATTTTTTCGATCATTTAGTAATTTGCAAAAATCAGAAGCAATGCTATTTTCTTTGATATGTTCAGATATATATGTGTTTACATTCATGTACAGTCAAAGCCGTATATGCTGTAACATTTGGAACTAGGGGAAAATTTGAAATCCGCATGCTCTCTTGTCTTCTCATGAACCGTGGAATGACATACGAATGCATCCTTAATATCGATATCCATCTAACCTGAAAGCAGCAGATTTCGCGGTTAAGTGTTTGAAAAGAGAACAGTTTTTAATCAAGCAAAACAAAATAATAATATTTATTATAATAACAGTGATATTATAATAAATAAAAAAGCAACCGTTATTGCGCCACCAGAAAGTCAACCTGTCAGGTATTGAATTTATTTAAATGATCAATTATTGATTGTTTTGTGGGTAATTATCCTAAATAATTAATAGAAATTTATATTGCTCTACAATACATTGTTTTCAATTTATTTTTAACAAGGCTATAGTTGAATTGATTATTTATATAAGATAAATTATAAATTACAAAGCAAACCTCTCAGGTATTTACATTTTTTATGTAAATGACGAATTATTATTTGTTTTTTGGGTAGTTATCTTAAATAATTAACTGAAATCCCTAAATTACTTTACAAAATAATTCTTTTCGATTTATTTTCACCAAGACTATCGTTGGAATAATATTATTATATAATGAGATAAGTATTAAATAACATTTGAATTTTGAAATTCTGCAACAAAAGTAATATTGAATTTGTTAAATTTTAATGACTCGTTTAATTACTATTTTAATTACATAAATGGAAGATGTTAATTAGAGAATTTTTTAATTACATTTTTAACGGTGAAATTAAATTTAAAACTATCCAAATGTTTTTTCAAAATTTGTCGATAGTTATACTCCAATATATATAATTTGTCGTTATTAATCTAATATACATAAAGATAATAATATGTGTATTTGAGCAATACTGATAAATCATACATATTGGAGTAAATGTCGACAAATTTTGAAAAATTTTTGAATAATTTGAATGATAATAATAATAAAAGAGTGTAATTAAAACATTCTCTAATTAACATCTTATATTTATGTAATTAAAATAGTAATTGAACCAGACATTGCTCCAAATATAAGAAAAACTATCGACAAATATTGAATTAATTTTAATATTACTCTTTTGGAGCAACGTCTGTTTTTGTTGAAGTTTTTGATATTATAGGACGCCCATGGTAATGACGACGACGAGCACGCAGACAACGAGGTTGACGACGACGAAGACGAGAACGGGAACGAAACCGAGAACGATGAGGACGACGACGAACAAGCCATTGATCCGGGAGATTCTAATTTCACAAAAATTTGGGATAAATATTCAAACAATTTATTAAAAACAGTACAGGAATATAATGTTCGACATTTATAATTTGTATGTAAATATATTATTTTCATATATTTATAACATTATTTGTTGAAAAAATTAATTTCATGATATTTTACGACATGTTAATAATCTATTTGAAGAATAAAAACTGTTATTTTAAGGTAATTAGTAACATTTCTTATTGCCTAAAATTTTATCATATGTAGAACAAATTATTTTTTGATTCAGTTTGTGTAAAGTGTTATTTTACGCACTTCTGACTTTTTTGGACACACTTTACACACACTTGAATCAAAAAATAATGTTCGGCGCATGTGCGAAAATGTTTTTTTCAACGAATGTGCATGCGACCTTCCCTTCGCTCCGGCCGCAACCCCGCGCATTCGTTTCAAAAAACTTTTAAGCACTTGTATTGAAAACTACTATTACTAATCTACCTGTTTTCTTAATCAATTGATCGAAATACCACGTGTTTATTACATTTCATTTTAAAAAAATTTATTTTCTGACACAAAAAATTACTTTTCTCAAAAACGGCCCGACGAATGTTGCAAAAAATTATTTTATACACTATTTTTTAACTCGTGAATCGAATCCACGTAAAAAATTTGATGTAAAAAAGTTATTATTTAAAGTTGGTTCAGGCACACCTTAGGAAGCCATTAATATTTATAGAGTACTATTGATAATATAGTTTTTGATATTAACTATTGAAAATAAATATACTTGTTAAGGAATCAAATTATTTATTATTCACTATTTTGAACAAAATGAAATCAAGCAAGTTACAATTGCAATTTAATAACTGGTCCAGTAACCATTTGCATCCAGCACACTTTGCAGGCGACGGGGCATCAAATAAGCACAGTTAGCAAGAATTCCTGCTTTCTGGCGGAGTTCATTCCCACAATTTTTAACTCGATTTTTCAAAAGTGGTCGTGTTCGCTCAATTCCAGACATCCAATTTCTCACCATTAGAGCCCAAACATTTTCAATTGGGTTCAAGTCTGGTGATTTTGGTGGGTGTGGAAGAACTACAAATTCTGGGTGTTCGTCAAACCAAGAACGCACAACACGAGCTGTGTGAACCCCACTGTTGTCATGGACCACTTTTATTTCGGGAAATTCATCAGCTGGGAAGGTTTGACGAGCACTCGGAAGAAAATGATCTTCTAGTAACTCCACATACGTGGTAGCATTCATTCTGCCTGGGACTTCCACCAACTCGCCTACTCCACGTGATGACATCATTCCCCAGAAACTTAGTGAGATTCTTCCACTATGTTGCTTACTAACAACATATTCTGGGGAAAGTCGGGAACCTCTTGGTCTCCAAACTTTCAAACGACCATCTTCGGCAGTGCAAAACGACTTTTCGTCCATGAAAATGCAATCTTTCCAATATTCCACTGGTTTTGTCACATATTCTGTTGCGTAGGCCATTCGTTGTTGCCTACGGGCATCAGTTAACGCCTGTCTTTTTGCCGGAATATAATTTTTAATTCCGTTTTCATAGAGTCTTCGTTTTATTGTCGATTCGCTTATACGGTCGTTGACATTTGTTTTGAAAGACGAAACGGAAGAAAATGGATTTTCCTCAACAAAGTACGTAAAAATTTCTTCGTCCTCTTCCTCTGTTGTTTTCCGAGGACGGCTATTGAAGTGGCGATGGTCTGCAAGTCCTGCGTTTCCAAATTCTTGGTATTTTATTACCCATCGTCTTACGGTTTGCCTAGATACGCCAACTTCATTGGCAATATCGTTTATTGTTTTGCCATCTTCAAATTTTCCAATAATACGCCCTCGTTCACTTTTTGGTAAATAAAAGTTATATAATTTGTTATAATATCATTTCAATCATAGTCTTCATGACAAGAAATTGAAAACAAATCATTTGCAAAGCAATTTAGGAATTTCAATAAAATAGTTAAGATAGTTACACAAAAAACCAATAATAATTGGCCATTTGCACAACAAAATTAAATACCTGAGCGGTTTGCGTTCTAATTTGTAATTTATGTTATAACAATATAAGTTCAATTGTAGCATTCGTAAAAAGAAATTGAAAGCAATGAATTGTAGAGCAATTTAGAAATTTATATTCATTATTTAAGATAATTACCCAGAAAACCATCAGTAATAGATCATTACAAAAAATTAAATACCTGAGAGATTGGCGCTCTGGTGACGCAGCCAACATCAGTTGTTTGTCTTATTTATTGTAATGATAGGTTGTTAATATTATTATTATTATAATTATTATAAATATTGCTATTTGATTTTAACTGAATAAACCTTTTGAAGAACTTAACCGCAAAACCTAATGCTTGCAGGTTAGATAAATATCGATATTCAACTGATGACGTGTCACCAGAATGCCAATCTCTCCGGTATTCAATTTCTTTAAATGATCAATTATTGATTCTTTTCTGGGTAATTTATCTTAAATAATGAATAGAAATTTCTAAATTTCTCTACAATTTCTAAATTGTTATACAACATAAATTATAAGTTAGAACCCAAATCGCTCAGGTATTTACATTTTTGTATGTAAATGGCCAATTATTATTTGCTTTTTGGGTAATTATCTTCAATAATTAATTGAAATTCATAAATTAATTTGCAAATCAATTGTTTTCAACTCCTTTTCATGGAGGCTATTCTTGAAATGATATTATTGTAACATAAATTATATAACTTTTATTTACCACAAAGTGAACGTGGCCGTATTATTGGCAAATTTGAAAATGGCAAAACAACCAACGAAATTGCCAACTAAGTTGGCGTATCTATGCAAACCGTGAGTCGATGGATAAGAAAATATAAATAATTTGGAAAGACAGAACTTGGAAATCATCGCCGCTGCAACAGTGGGCCCCGGAAAACAACAAAGGAAGAGGACGAAGAAATTGCATTTAAAAAAATATTAAAAGTTTGTTTCATTATTACTTAATATAGGTGAAAATTCACGTATGGGTGAATTTAAAACTTTTAAATTTTTTAAATTTTAGGACGCTTGATGATTATGACGACGTGATGATGACGATGCCGAGCACTAACCGCCTAGGAGTTTAGCTAAATGGCGCCTAATAGACAAACTATCTTGATAGTTGCTCTTTTTCATCTATTGGCCTGGACAAATCCGCCACTTAGCAAACTGGCTAGGTATAGTAGCAATGTCTGATTCAATTACTATTTTAATTACATAAAAATATAAGATGTTAATTAGAGAATTTTTTAATTACACTTTTAACAGATAAATTAAATTTAAAATTATCCAAAAATTTTTCAAAATTGTTCGATATTTACTCCAATATGTATAATTTGTCGATATTAATCCAATATATATTATTATCTTTATTGGAGGAGTATCGACCAAGTATGAAAAAACATTTGGATAGTTTTAAATTTAATTTTTCCGTTAAAGATGTAATTAAAAAATTCTTTAATTAACATCTTCCATTTATGTAATTAGAATAGTAATTAAACCAGATATTTAAACTTTAACAAATTCAATATTTCTTTCGTAGTTGTCATCGCCATCGGCGTCCCAAAATTTCAAAAACTTTAATAAAAACAACAGATGTTGCTCCAAAAGCGTAATATTAAAATTAATTCAATAGTTTGTAGAAATTTCACAGTAGGTTGACCATTTACTTGCTACCGCAGGTTGACTACCGTTACTAAAGAATAATCTTCATTGCTTTATTTTTACTGGGAAAATCTCGATTTAAACCAATTTATATATTTATATAATATAATATAATTTAAACAAATATATATATTGGTTTAAATAGGGATTCTCCCGGTAAAACAAATCACTGAAGATTATTCCTTAGCAACTGTAGTCGATGTGTGTCAAGTAAACCTGTACCAGGTATCAAGTAAAGAGGCTAGAATCTGCTAGAAACTATAATTGCAATAAATTATGTAAGTAATTTCATGATTTTATAAATTATTCTGTATCAGGGTTTCCCACCAGTGAGCCATGGCTCCCGTAGCTCCCCGAATTCTCTTATATAGGAAATGCTAGGGAAGTCACGAGCTCAACAGATTATGAACCCTTGTTCTGTATGGTATAATTGTACTTTTATATCATACAGGCCGAAAACATCTTCAAGAAGACGGGACTGCCCATCTGAGGGGCAAGTGGCGGAATTGTTAGATTTCGTGATGAATCACGATTACTTGTGGAAGGTGAACCACGGAAAACATCAGATCCTTATAGATTTCTGGTGGCGGGTAGCTGCCAAAAAATGCAATCAACGGAGCCGCAGCTTTCAGCGAGAGCCGCATTTTTGGAAGATGGTAAAAAATTAAAAACATAAACTTAAAAAACTTAAAAAAATTAAAAACATAACTTATGGTGAAACATAAATATATAAATATTAATTAATTATTTTTTTCAAATAAATTGACGATTTGTGATGTTTTTTTTAACGTTTTAACCTCATTCTAACCTTCATCATTCTAACCTCAAAACTAATTTTGTTTTGCTTATATATATCTGCTTCAATTTTCTGCAATAAAAAGAAGAATTCCGATTCTTTCTGTTTTTTTAAGAACTTTTTTTAATTATTTCGAAGCGAATTGGGGGCGAACCCAAAAATGCCTTAAGGGTCCTAGAGCGTGAAAATACTGTCTGAAAAGTGATAATATTTTGTGCCGATTTTTAGGAATTAGGAAATAGTTTTCAAATAATTTTTCACAACCAAAATAATACTTATTTTATTAGGTACCGAATAAGTAATTTTGGATAAATTTTGCTGTTGTAGTTAAAAATAGGTTCAGAAGTTACGAATTGAATTGCAGGTTAGAGATATGACAGGTTCACTTTCTCTAACCTGCTATTCAGTGCATAACTTCTCAATCTAGTTCAAACTACTACCTAGGTGTAGAATTTATCCAAAATCGCTTTTTCGGTAGCCAAAAAAATAAGAAATATTTTAGTTCTAAAAAATATCTGAAAAATTTTTTATATACATATATATTTATATATTTATTCATTTATTTATTCATTCATTGATTCATTCATTCGTTCGTTCGTTCGTTCGTTCGTTCGTTCGTTCGTTCATTCATTCATTCATTTATTATCATTATCATTACATATTATTATATCTGTGCGTAGGCCCGGTATATATATAAGCAAAAGAACTATAGTGTAGGTTGTTTATAATAATATATATATATATATATATATATATATATATATATATATATATATATATATATATATATATATATATATATATATATATATATATACAGGGTGGCCGATTTATCTGAAGACATCGAAATATCTCGAGAAGTAGACACAAAATCAAAAAAGTTGTCGGATGAAAGTTGTTCGACACGAAGGGGGGCATCCAGTGATAATGAAATTTACCCCCTCCCCCATCCCCTGGGGGTGGAGTGGGGGCAAAAACAAGGCATAGACTACTACCTTATAGAATGGATTTTACTTTTACTGACTTACCGACAAAACATGAAAAATATTAATTAACCATAATTATTGACAGATTTTTTTAATGTTTAGGCTTTACTATAATTTATTCATTTCAAATGGTCCAAAAAACCTTAACAAATTCAATATTATTTTCGTAATACATATCGACAAATTTTGAAAAAGTTTTGCGCAATTTTATATTAATTTATTCGTTACAAATTTAATTAAAAATTGCTCCGAAATATTAAAATTAAAAAGCATTCAACAGCTATTGTGGAATTTTTTAATTAAATTTTTAACTAATAAATTAAATCTAAAATACTCCAAAACTTTTTCAATATTTGTCGGTATTTATTACCAAAGTGATATTGATTATGTTAAGCCTTTTTTGGGACCATTTTTCATTCATAATAAAAATATTTAAAATTTTTAAAATCATTATTTAATATTGCTGAAAATTCACGTATGAGTGTTAATAAGTTCAACAAAATTCACACATAACACAACATTTATGTAACATTAAGCTTTTACATTTTCATTTATAATTTTTTTTTTCGGTTTCATCATAAGTAATTGAATTATACGTCTTGTTCAACTTCAACTTCAAGCCGCTCATTCATCGCTGTCTTCTCTGGACGATTATCCCAGACCTAAAAAAAAATTTATTTTTATATGTTTGTATATTTAGTATATTTATATATATTTATTTATTTATATATATATATATATATATATATACAGGGTGGCCGATTTATCTGAAGACATCGAAATATCTCGAGAACTATGCACAGAATCAAAAAAGTTGTCGGATGAAAGTTGTTCGACACGAAGGGGGGCATCCAGTGATAATTAAATTTACCCCCTCCCCCATCCCCTGGGGGTGGAGTGAGGGCAAAAACAATAAAACTTAAATAGGAACCCCCAGTTTTTATTGCAGATTTGGATTCTCCGGGAAAAAGTACACGAATTTGACCTAGGAGCTATTGCATTTTGGTTCACAGGTGGCGCTGTAATCGATAAAAATCCAAATTTATCCGAAGACATTGAAATACCTCGAGAACTATGCACAGAATCAAAAAAGTTGTCGGATGAAAGTTGTTCGACACGAAGGGGGGGCATCCAGGGGGCAAATAGGGACAATTTGATCCCTTTATGAAAATTTAATATTAAAAATTCTAATATTAGAATTTTTGATATTAGAATTTAGTAATATCAATTGCGAAAATTGTTATTCTGAATATGAAATTTTAATAATGTCCATTCGAAAAATTAAGATTATGAATAATTGATATTCTTCATATTAAAAATCAAAACTGATTACATAAAAATTGTGCATACAATATGGAAGCAATTTTATAAATAAGTTTTCTACCTTCAATAAAATTACATTTTAGGTTTTAAATTTATTATTTAATAAACAAAAAGAGGACATCACGCAATCCATTAAAAAACGCGTCATGTCCCTTCACTCAGCTCATTAATTCTCTCTCTGTATGTTTTTTCCGAAATGAGAATAAATAAGCTGAGCATTGACGGTCAAACCAGCTTCTATTAAACAAAACGAAACTCTTACTTCATTTGGGGATTTCGTCGCCATCTACCGGACCCCGAGAGAACTCACGTGGTTTCATACATGTACATCGCTTGCATTTCGGCCATCACCGGCGCCGGTTCTGTTACATAACGCTAGAAGGCGACATAACTCGAAAATAATGTAGCATATCGTTTTATACATAAGTTGAGTCACACGTAACCAGTTCACCTACATTTTTCTCTACTTTCCTGAAGGGAAGTAAATGGATATCGCGACTTTCTAATCCCCATATTAAAATTTAGTATTCACGGTCTCTCAGTGTAAGACTGTTTTTGAAGTCCATTGTATTGGTAGTAATTCGGTCGGAGGTCACTTTGCTTTTAGGATAACAACTTTCCGTTTACGTGACTATTTTTTGTCTACCCTTCATTGCTTAAATCGAATTGCAAGTTAAAAATAAATCCTGATACAGTTCCCGAAAAAATCGAAATGATTCTTATTTATGGTGAATGTAAGAGGAATATTGACGATGCTGTTGCGTTGTATGGTGGGCGTTTTCCAGATAATGCTCGCTCGCGTTCTTTTTTTTACAAATTTGTAAATGCCTTTCACTCTGATGGCAGCGTACAAATGAAAAAAAGGAAGCGAAGTTACATCGCGATTCCGGCATTTCCAGAGACAGTATTCAAAGAATATTGCATCGTCATAAGTTTCACCCATATCACATTTCACTGCACCAGGAACTAGATGGCGATGATTTTCATAACCGCGTGGTGTTTTGTGAATGGGCATTTCAAAAAATGCAAACGAACCACAATTTCTTTGCTAATGTATTATTTTCAGATGAATCTACATTCACGAACCATGGTGGCGTCAATAGGCATAATATGCATTATTGGAGCGTAGAAAATCCCCATTGGTTACGACAAGTTAATCATCAACGTCCTTGGTCGGTGAACGTTTGGTGTGGAATCATAGGAAATAAACTCATTGGTCCTTATTTCATTGAAGGTAATTTGAATGGAACAAAATATCGAGATTTCCTAGAACAAGAAGTACCATTACTACTTGAGGATGTTGCTATGGACGTCCGACGGACAATGTGGTTTCAGCATGATGGTTGCCCAGCACATTTTTCAAGAGTAGCAAGGGAAATACTAGACCGTGATTACAATGGTAGGTGGATTGGTAGAGGTGGCCCCATTAATTGGCCTGCGAGGTCACCTGATCTAACATCTCTGGATTTCTTCCTATGGGGTTACCTAAAAGGTAAGGTTTATGAACAAGTACCAACGACTCGTGAAAACATGGTGGAACGCATAAGAACTGCTTGCGCAGAAATTTCTGCAGATATGATTCTATCATGTATAAAGTCATTTGAAGAAAGAATAAATAAATGCATTGAAGTGGAAGGTCAACATTTGGAACACTTACTCAAGTAAGTGAACAGTGAGACAGTGAGAGGCAAGGGGACTCACGTAAAACAAGCACCCCAAAGGGAACAGAAAAATACTACGTCCACGTCGTTGTTCCTGGGTAACGCTAAATGTATTTTTTCCCGGCTCTGACCGTATTCCATATCGGGTACGCGGGCGAAAATTGTCAATATTGGAGAATCCAAATCTGCAATAAAAATTGGGGGTTCCTATTTAAGTTTTATTGTTTTTGCCCCGACTCCACCCCCAGGGGATGGGGGAGGGGGTAAATTTCATTATTACTGGATGCCCCCCTTCGTGTCGAACAACTTTCATCCGACAACTTTTTTGATTCTGTGCATAGTTCTCGAGGTATTTCAATGTCTTCGGATAAATTTGGATTTTTATCGATTACAGCGCCACCTGGGAACCAAAATGCAATAGCTCCTAGGTCAAATTGGTGTACTTTTTCCCGGAGAATCCAAATCTGCAATAAAAACTGGGGGTTCCTATTTAAGTTTTATTGTTTTTGCCCTCACTCCACCCCCAGGGGATGGGGGAGGGGGTAAATTTAATTATCACTGGATGCCCCCCTTCGTGTCGAACAACTTTCTTCCGACATCTTTTTTGATTCTGTGCATAGTTCTCGAGATATTTCGATGTCTTCAGATAAATCGGCCACCCTGTATATATATATATATATATATATATATAAATAAATAAATAAATATAAATATACTAAATATACAAACATATAAAAATAAATTTTTTTTTAGGTCTGGGATAATCGTCCAGAGAAGACAGCGATGAATGAGCGGCTTGAAGTTGAAGTTGAACAAGACGTATAATTCAATTACTTATGATGAAACCGAAAAAAAAAAATTATAAATGAAAATGTAAAAGCTTAATGTTACATAAATGTTGTGTTATGTGTGAATTTTGTTGAACTTATTAACACTCATACGTGAATTTTCAGCAATATTAAATAATGATTTTAAAAATTTTAAATATTTTTATTATGAATGAAAAATGGTCCCAAAAAAGGCTTAACATAATCAATATCACTTTGGTAATAAATACCGACAAATATTGAAAAAGTTTTGGAGTATTTTAGATTTAATTTATTAGTTAAAAATTTAATTAAAAAATTCCACAATAGCTGTTGAATGCTTTTTAATTTTAATATTTCGGAGCAATTTTTAATTAAATTTGTAACGAATAAATTAATATAAAATTGCGCAAAACTTTTTCAAAATTTGTCGATATGTATTACGAAAATAATATTGAATTTGTTAAGGTTTTTTGGACCATTTGAAATGAATAAATTATAGTAAAGCCTAAACATTAAAAAAATCTGTCAATAATTATGGTTAATTAATATTTTTCATGTTTTGTCGGTAAGTCAGTAAAAGTAAAATCCATTCTATAAGGTAGTAGTCTATGCCTAAAATTGTCAGTTAAAAATGACTAAATTAGTTTTTGAAAATTCAGATTTTACGAGAGCAATTCTAAAGACTGTATGATCACCTAAAATAGTTTTTTAAAATTGTGAATTAATCGAGAATTTTCGGGAAGAGACGATGTTGATTTATTTGCGACAATTCTCGGTCAATTCTCAATTAATGCTTTTTCGTGATTTTTTGGAAATCATATAAGTATGATGGTTAGAATTGCCTTTGTAGAGTCCGAATTTGAAAAAATCAATTCAGTCATTTTTAATTTACATTTTTAAACATATCGACTGACCTGACTAGTAGCCCCTTAAGAAGTTACATGATCTACTTCTAATTCCAAAAAATATAAAAAAATATCTATTGCTAAAGATGGCAGGATGGATGTATGGCGACCCAAAGGTAAAAGGCTGGGTCCGAAATATGTGGTGGAAGACAAATATAATGGAACGATTTATTTTAACTAGTTTTAGGTTTTTCTTAATCAATTTACAGTTTACTTTTTTTTATTTTGTTAATCAATTTACAGCTGAAATTCATTCGGTAACAGGGTATATTATGCCCAACTAGTGAACCATGGGCTCCAGGGGAGCCACAGCCTTATGAACACGCAGTAAAAATGTGTTATTTTCCTCTTGAACGCCATCGTCGTAGACGTCACCCTCGTCCGCGTCGCCATTGGCCTCGTTCTCGTCGTCTAACAGATGTTGTATGTTGCGTGAAGTTGTCATTTTCAATCGTATACTCGAATATACTACAATATGTATGCAAATGACAGTAAAAATAAACGAGTTACATTTAGTTGATATAACCTACACTGACGAAAAGGAAAAGTTATGTTCGTACTAATCTTTTGGATTGAAAGCAAAACTACGAGCATTGTTTCAGAAGATGATTTATACTCACGGGTAGAAGAAGGGCACACAACATTTTTACCCTATAGCGATGATAACGAGTACAAGGCAAACATTATACAAAAAAGCGGTGAGTTTCTAATAACGCTAGTAAATATCAGTTTTATTTTGTAACATTATTTTTTTAAATTTGATTTATTGTGTTCCATTGAACTGAAATAAATTTTTCTTGCTAATTCCAAAGGATAACAAATGTTTGAACCGTTTAGAAGTGAATATCGAAGGCGAAATTATAACCAAAAAGAAAAAAGGCGATTTAAATTCAGCAGTGGTGTATCGAAAGCAATTAAAAAATAAAAATAAAATACTGAATCAAAGGAAAAATGAATCCGTGCACGCTATAAATAAAAAGATTATTCAATCGACGTCAATTTTTGAAGACTCAGAAGATTCTGGCAAAGAAGAAGGAGAAAGGGAAAGGGGACAATCGAGTGAACAACGAGAAAGAGAGAGAGGCGAAGAAAGTGAATCAGAAAATGAGGTATTTTTATTGTGTTTAATAAACATATATTATCTATGACATTAAAAATTTCATACCTAAAATTAAATTAAATTTTTACTTTCATAAATAATCTAATAATAACATGAGAAATCGCAAGAAAAGCTTCGTAGATTATCTTATAGATACTGACGAGATATTATAGGTCTTATATTATTTATCATATGATACGGAAATGTTTAGCAGGTTTTATATTTTAGTCTTACACTTAAATAAAATAACAACGTTAAATTTAAAAACTAGAATAAAGATATTGACATGAACAGAAGTGATTATTCAAGAGATGAACAACGACAACAAGATCAAGAGCGACGACAATATGGAATGGCTGGGAGGACAAGACAAAGGGAACAAGAACGGGAAAGAGAACTGGAACGAGAACGGGAACGAGAAATGGAACGAGAACGGGAACGAGAACGGGAACGAGAACGGGAACGAGAACGGGAACGAGAACGGGAACGAGAACGGGAACGAGAACGGGAACGAGAACTGGAACGAGAACGGGAACGAGAACGGGAACGAGACAGGGAACGAGAACGGGAACGAGAACGGGAACGAGAACGGGAACGAGAACGGGAACGAGAACGGGAACAAGAACGGGAACGTGAACTGGAACGAGAACGGGAACGAGAACGGCAACGAGAACGGTAACGAGAACGGGAACGAGAAATGGAACGAGAACGGGAACGAGAACGGGAACAAGAACGGGAACGAGAACGGGAACAAGAACTGGAACGAGAACGGGAACGAGAACGGGAACGAGAACGGGAACAAGAACCGAAACGAGAACGGGAACAAGAACGAGAGGGAATAATAAATAATGATAGAAGAGAAATGTCAGAAGATCGTGAGAGGGAAGAGCAAGAGAGAGAGATCGAGATCAAGAGCGACAGAAAAATCTAAGGATAGAACAAACGCGAGCAAGAGAAGTTGTTCCAGGACGAAGAGCAGAAAGAGGACAGGGAATAATGGTAACTTTCTCGTTTTAATTGAAATTAGAATCTGTACGATTTATTCCTTTTTATTTATTTTTTCACAAAAATGACATTAAGACGTACCAAAAACAAATGGAAAACTAACCATACTGACATTTTGCTAAAATTAGAGTAGAGAACTGTTAGGAGATCAAGAGTCGGAAGAAGAGCCAGAGAGAGAACGAATTCGAGCGCGACAGCGAACTCCAAGAATAGAGCGATCACGAGAAAGAGAACGTATACACGAGGTAGCACGAAGAAGAGAAAGAAGCCAGGAAAGAATGGTAAAGAACGAGTTTCAATAAGAACGTTTTTTGAACCAGCCTGAAATCGGGCAATTTTTATCTCCTTAACAATCCCTCAAAGTTTTTCAATTTGTCATCTTAAAATGGAAAAAATTGCCATTCCTAATTTCAAAATACAAGAGTTTTTATACCTCTCAACAAAGATCAGTAACTTTTAATGAAGAACACATTTTACCAGTTCTCTTTGCGTTATTTAATCGAAAAGAAACCAAAATGTGAACATTATTATGAATTTTAAAAAGCCATTTATTTATTTTTGATTTTGTAGGCGTAAAGCGGCCATTTTTTTTAATACATTTTCAGTCATTATTGTTAAAAATGGCCGTTTTTCACAGCTACTGAATGAAAAAATTAGGTTCGTTTCACGGGCATAAACTTCTGTCATATTTTCTAACCTTACAGATATAAAATATGATATGAGGCAAAATTTCTCAAGTGGTCCTAGACAAAAAAATCAATGATGCATAATGGAGCTGCCAATTGGCCCAATTATTGGTCTATCGAATAGTAATGCATGGCCTAAAATTTATTTAGTTCCATTCGTAATTGAGGGTAACTTTTTATGCGTCGCTCCAAATAAAATTGTACTATGGACCGTTTGTCTTCGTTTTTCAAGGATCTTTCACCGGATTCCATTCACTTTTTTAAAAAATTAGAATATAACCCTTACTTTTGCAAAATAAAAATACCATTCAATTTTTCATCACCAAAAGGTCACTTTTATCGCTCTAATAAGTATCTAAAATTAAAGCTGACGTTTTTTCCAACAATTTACCTAATTGAAAGAGGATATTTTTTGTTATTTTTTAATTATGGAATTTTGAATTCCCGAGCGCAGTCGTTTTGGTCATTCAAAATTCCATAACACAGAAATAACAAAAGACATCAGATTTCATTTCAGGACGAAAAATTGAATTTTATTTTTATTTTGCAACACTTCGGGTTACATTTTGATTTTGGAAAAAAATGAATCTAATCAGGTGATAAGTCATTAAATAATAAAGGAAAACTGTCTAGTAAAATTTTGTTTGAAGCGACCCATAAAAAGTTACACTCAATTATATATATGACTTATGGTCAGAGACTTATGGTAAATAAATTTCGGACCATCCATTACTGTACGATAGACCAACACTAATTCAACCAATTTGCATGTCAATCAAGCGATTTTGATTTTTTTTCTTTAAGACCACTTGAGAAATTTTACTTCATAAATTTACGGGCATAAATATCTGTAATATTTTGTAACCTTTTTAATTACAAATTCGTGGTATAAACTCAAATTTCTTACCCATTATGACGGAAAATATTGTTCGCATCGTGGGAGTAAACTTTTACACCCATAAGCCGGACACTCGATACCTTTCTTGGGAAAGGTGATCGCCTGCGGGTTTAAAACTTCATTTTACTCCCTTGATACGAAAACTACTATTATATTTGTAAGCAGTTGTTACCAAAAGTTAAAATTCGATACTTCTTAATTTCTATTTTAAACAGAACTTGTATTTGTTAAGGACGAAGATGACGAAGAAAATCATTTAGAGCGCGGCCGTAGGGGGGGGGGGGATGGACGAATCGTTCTTTGTGACGTGTACAACGTATGGATCGATAAAGGCGATTTAACCTATCTTCAGAGATATTGGGCAGATCCGAAAGAGTTAACTCGCAAATTACTGAAGATTTTAATTGGACCTAGGAATTTAAAAAATATGTGCGCGAGAGATAGATCCTCTCGCACACGTGCGATCCCTCGAGATATTGTATCTGCAGTTGAATGTAAGAAATATATTTGTATGCCTATTCTTTTTATCAATCCATTGTAGCTCTCAAAGGTTTTGTTTGTCCAAAACAAATCCTAAAATAAATATCAGTTCTGATTCAGGGTCAACATTTTCGAATATCAGTAAAATCATATAAAACAGTCCTTAAATTGATCAATATTTTCGTTTAAATAAAAGTTTGAGTTACCTGTTGGTTTAATTAAAAAATAGAGTTTGGAAGTTAAAATTTCAGCTTTGTTACTACGAAATTTAGTATTTTATATTATATGTACTTTCAAACCAAATTTCAAAACGGGTGGTTGAAAATTGGCGTAAAAAAACTTGAAACTAAAAATGATCGACGAAGATTCGGACGACAAATTCACGAAACGAAAGAAATTTTTTAGTTTCAGGTTTTTCTTTTCGAACTCTCAATCAATCTTTTCGAAATTGGTTCTGTATAGTAATGAGTCTGAAATTTCGAAAATTGATTTACTTTTTTTCAAATTTCAATATTTTACATTAGGATAAATTGACATTATTGACCATGCAAGTTGAAAGATAATTTAAGTAAACATTTAATAATTTTCATTCAATCGATTAAAAAAATAAAATCCGAGTCCTCCACAAATCAAACTTATGCAAATAATAACAAATGATCTTATTTTATCCTGGTTTTCAGATTACGTTAATAAGAAATGTTCTTCTCGCTTGAAGCCTGTAGAATTTACGAATTTCATCAACATGATGTGCTGTACGTTGCGAAACCCAAAAGATTAAAAGGAAAATTATGATGTTCTAGAAGTTAAAAAATATGCGAATAATTAAAATACTAATTTTAATGTTTACTATGTAAAAATTCCCTGTAGTCAACATAAAATAAATGATATATTATTAAGCATTTTCACTGATGTATTTCTTGTACTCAAACAAAAAACTAACAATACAATATATGATATTCACTCTTGTAAAATAATACATTCATGAATTTCAATGAATTTTCACTATGAGGAAAAATCGAATTCTGGTTTTAACTTTTTATGGTTATTTTTCACAAAATTTGCAGACAGGTATGGGTAACAGGTTTATGTGCAAACGGTCCACATTCCATTCTCGTCGGGGTAGTTTGATTTTTAGATTCATTTGTGGGCATAAAAAATTATTAATTTTTAGTTTTAATATTAGTAAATTGGGTATGTGAAAATGAGGTACTCCATAAAAATATATTCCCATTTGAACAAGATTACCTACAAAATGAAAAAACTACTGCTTTGTCACTTAATAATTTGATTTCATTTTTATTATAAATGCGTTTTCTGACATTTTAGCAATTTTATCAGTTCAAATAATTCATTAATTAACTTTTTATGTTGAATGATATACTACTTTTTTAATAAGTTAATATGACCAAAATAATAAGACTATGCATACATATAGTCCATGAAATTTTTCCAATATATTGGAAATATATTGGATATGTTGGTTTTCCCCTATTTTGCCAATATATTGGCAACAGCATTTCCAATATATTGCCAATTGCATTGGCCAATATATTGCCAATATATTGCCCATGTTTTTCATTTTTACGCGGGTGTGGTGACCATCATTCTGGTGCTAGTATCTTGAAACGATTTAATATTGCGTTTAACTTTTTCATGATCTGAGTATCGTAACTCGCAAATTATCGATAATGGACCCGTATGGGACCGTTTATCCTAATCTTGACAGGAACATCGGATGATACCGAGAGGGATCTAGTGACCGTGAAAACTATCTGTTTTTGTTACACTCTGATTTGATTTCCAATTCATAGGATTTGACGAAGAGATACTACGATCTAGAGAGAGAGGTACGACGTATATCCATGAATTAGAGGTAACATGCTATATGTGGAAGTGGCAAAGAGTGTGTGACAGGGAAAGAGAGAGAATGATGCGTCAATTAATGAATGGGACAAGCAAATCAGTATTAGGTAATAGAAATGTAGTATATTGCTGACGTGCAAGGATTTCCCTGACCTGGTAGTCGGTTTATACCAAAGGAAGAGTGCATTATGGATATTTCCGACAGTGATGTTGTAAAGTACGTTTTGAACGTAAAACAATTGGTTAATGCAAAATTATCATGGTCTACGATGGAATCGGGTGATGTACCCATGATGCAATCAACGAAACGTTGGAGTTTATCGTTACATGTGCTCAAAAGATATACATAAAAGGCGCAGTCAAATAAAAAACATAGGTTGCAGATAATTTTAGATGCTGACAATGTTGTCGACATAGACATATTAGCCTGTCCATCTCTACCGAAACTCTTAGGACAACAACAACGTCGATTATTGATAAATTGCGAAAATCATGCATTTAACGGAAAGTGTGCTAAACAAAATGTTAAAATGCTTAAAAATTAGATACTGAAAAATCTTCAAGACTAGCCTGCATCTCTTGAAAGGTCAATGAGGATTTACTATGAAGTGAAACGTCTTGCATTAATGGAAACAAATGACATCGAGTGTCTACCTATAGATTTCATTTCAACGTTTGCAGAACGTGAAATTGAAGAAGTATGGTCATGCTTACCACTCACAATGCAAATGCATCCAGATTTACGTGAATGTCGTCGATAAACATTTTTAAACGAGTGATGATACCGCAGATAGACAACCGCCGATGATTAAAGACTGTGCAAAGTGCCAATTTCAGAGGGATGTATATCAATGGCAATGTAGGTATTTGAAAAATAAGAATTCTGGTTCCTCGAGATTTGCAATAGATGCGCGGTAATATTTAACAATTTCACTTTCATATTCTTTTGCATGGCGATAATGAGGTTATTTGTCAACCAGAGCCAATTTTCAAGAACCTCGTATTCAATTGTAATCGCTTCATAACCATTTACATCAGCAAGTGTATCATCGTAGCCTACGACGAATCCATGCATTTCAGATGCACAGATTCTGCAATCTCTTTAAACATACCAAAAGATGGCAGCACTGTCAACTTTTACTTAAAAGAAACACAACTGTGCGTAAAGATAGAAACCTGAGTAAAAATAAATTGCATCTAATTTTGATCAAAATTCATCAGTTGAGGACTGATCGAAATTTGATTAAAAGATGATCTGCTTTTTGAGACAATTTTAGATCTGAAATCAATTGAATGTGATTCATTTTTTATCAAGTTTGAATAAGAAAATGATCAAAGAAACATCCAGCAGAATCGATTCGGTAAGCATCAAAAGTTGATGCAATGAGGATTATAAATGAATAAAATGAAAAATTTAGACATTTTCTAAAGTCACAATTACACGCTTTAATAAAACACATAATTTTTCCTATTCGCTGCTCTCCATTGTCGTTGTATTTAGAATAAACGGAATGGGTTTTAATATTACGCGCGTAGTTTGTAGACGCGTATAAAATGCCTTCTTTTGACAGACCATGAAAAACGTACAGATTTTTATAATTAATTTCTAACATTAATAACGTTTGTGCGAGTGAAGGACCGACTTCTCTTACTTTTCCAACAGCAAAGATCATTGATGAAATACATTGCAATTTACGTCTTTTGTTTGGCTGCATCATTTTTTCGCAAAACTGATAAGAATTTCTTCCCTGAATCATATGTTTTTGCTTTATAATTTCAACATTAAACAGTAATGAAACTGCTGAACATATTTGCATATCCGAATGGGTAGTACCATGAACAAGATTTTTGTACAGTCCGTTTAAATTTTCAAGCGCAAATAGTGATGTAACCCACAAAGGACCAACGTTACGCACAGTTTCTGCCAAATGCAGTAACTGATGAATATTTGGTAACATATTATTAAGACCATATAATCTTGAGAATTTTGATACATATAATTTCAAGAGGGTTGTTGCAGTATTAATATGTTGAGGAGAAACGCTTTTTTGGCTGAGTAGGAAATACCATTTACTAGCAGCAAGTAGTGCTTAAAATATTCCGGTGACATTATACCAAACAACACTGGAATAGAATAATATAAAAACCATAATTTAAATTCCATGGCCTTCCAAAAATGGTAATCATCCAATTTTCTGGGAAATCTTTTCACGAATGAAGGTGGTTGAATAGAGCATAAAAGTTGATTGACTACGTCACGAAAGTTATACAATGACCAAGTTTCGTTTCGATATTCTGAATTAAACCACAGAGTTATTAATTTTTTTACAACACCTAAATATACACAATGCATATCATCGACAGCGGTTGTACATATATAATCGTAAACAAAAATGGATAGTGTTGTTGGTCCTTTGACTCCTATTTTTGGTTGCCCCGTTTCGTATGCTTCTCGAGCATGTGTAGTTGTTTCGCTGCTTTTTCTTAAATTGAGCATTTCGTCATATGGATACACGTGCGATCTACTTACATGCATGCCTTTTAATTTACAACGCGTACAACCAAAATTTCCATTGTATTGAGTCATGTTGAGGAACAAAGCTTTTGCAGGTAGATCGCAGCTCCCACACATGACGATACCTCTAACGTGAATGCGTTCAGTTGAATTTATATCAATCCCTGCATAGAGCTCTTTTATTTCATCGCAAAAAGAGTTCATAAACAAATTAGCGCTTGGTTTCGATTTGCCAAACCATAATCCAGCTAAAATAATATTTTCCCTCTTGAATCTTTCCGAATATGATAATTCGTTTATTACTAAATAAAATGGCCAAATGCTGTATTGAGATGACTTGAACAACTGTACGCCATCTGAATTCCACAAAAACGAAATATTTCTGGGATCCGATAATATACCATTTTCAACAAGTTTTTTATAAACGTATCCATCATAAATATCTTCCAAGTTTTCGTTATTTGGTTTTTTGTCGAGTGAATCTATGTTTCAACTTTTTTACGAAAGATGGTCTTTTGTACATCATTTTTAATTGCGACAAGATGGGTATTCGAATAAAATACCCATCTTATGAAGCATTATGACAATGCTCACAAAATGCTCCCTTTTTTTCCAATGCTGTATGGCAAATATTACAATAATAATTGCGTATAATTGGGATATCAGAATGGCAGTAGAGGGGCTAGGAGTGTTCTGGATCCCCCCACCCTACCTCCCATCGATGATAGTGTGATGGAAAAATTGCGCAAGTGGGCCGTCAGAAGGTCAGGAGTGAAAGGAGGTTATTATAAACAATTTCATGTATTGTTATTACAAATTTCGAAAGCTGTCAAGGTCGAAAAACATAGGTAATTTAATGCGTTACATTGTCGAATGAAAAGAGAAGGTAAAGGTCAACCAATATTTATTATTTCATTAGATATTGTTATTAATAAAATGTTTTTACATTATCATTGAAAACGATATCGTTCTAATGCGTGATCTTTCTAAAAAATCTTACAAAATTCAATCACAGAGATTGAAGTGTTGACCGTTACACATTAGTATTGCCATGTGTCGAAAATCAAATTTAAAAAGTCACCTTCATTAAAGGTCAAATATTGCTACATTATAGTCGCTTATGGAAATACAGCGTATTCGGTAGGAACCGTATTGAGAGTGAAAGTAAAATGACCTTTTCTTCGTGCGTCCTACTACCATCTCTCTCGCTCTCGCATACTCTTTGTTAGTTCCATCTAGCATCTGTATTTCCCGTTGATTATCCATCGATCACTTATTCACCGTACATTGGTTTTCCCGAAACTTTCGAAAATGTATACAGGTCCAGACCAATCATTCCAATGTAGTATTGCCATATGTGGACTGTCGAAAAACAAATTTCAAAAGTTGCCTTCATTAAAGGTCAGATATTGCTACATTATAGTCGCTTATGGAAATACATCGTATTCGGTAGGAACCGTATTGAGAGTGAAAGTAAAATGGCCTTTTCCTCGTGCGTCCTACTACCATCTCTCTCGCTCTCGCATCCTCCTTGTTAGTTCCATTAACATTAGCAGTATACCGTTTTCATGGTCGTCGATTATACGTCGATCACTTATTCACCGTACATTTGTTTTCCCGAAACTTTCGAAAATGTATACATGTCCAGACGCGTTTAAAACGTCATTGCACAATTTCTTCAAAACATTTTCTCTTTACCAAATTTAGGCAATCCGTGACGTAATAGAAAGGAGGCATTCTAATTCAAATACTCCAATGTCATAATTTCTATGATTTTTTTCTCAATTATCTATTGATTTCATTTTACTGCGATTTGGTGGGGTTTTTTTTTCAGTTTAAATACAGGCTGAGTAGATGTCTTTTACATCAGTTACTTACAGTCCATCATTCTATGTACTCGAAAGACGTTCGTGTTAAAGCTCGTAAATTACAAGAACAAATTAACACATTTTTAAACAAATTGGAAAAATTAAAGTCCGAACTTAATTTCCAATCTGATCTATTGATAATTCATCGTAAAGTAAAAAATTTATACATTTGACAAGATGAATTCAGACGCAGTAGTAGCAGCAATTGAAAAAATTAATAATATAGATGCATCAATAAAATTTTTGCCTACTGTAAAGCTGTCTGACTTAGAAGTAGGATAATTATACAAAGTTACAAAACTGCGGAAAGTCACAACACGTTATGGATCTCGCATTACCGTTGACCTTAACGGAGAATTATCATGCTTCCTACCTGCGAGATATGCATCAATGTTCCAAATGGATTCCAATACATTCAAAAACTTTGAGCAAATGGTCGCGGATAATCATTTATACATGGAGTATCTCGGAGGACGTATGAATAGTTTAAAATTTTCTAGCAATTAATGCGAGGATGACTGCCACAACGAAGAAGGAATGGGAATGGTATGTATATTACATATTACATAAATATTAAAAAAAAAAATATAAATATATATATATATATATATATATATATATATATATATATATATATTCTTACTTTATATTTGTCTTCAATTATTAAGTAATCCATATAATGTAATATTTTTATAATTTATTACTCTTATTACCATAGGTTGGTGATTGGTCTGTTTCACGTCATTAGACATCTTCGAGAACATGGCGATTACACAAGCATCAATCTTCTATTCATCTGATGATGCGTTAAAATATCATTGGCAATAACAAGGATAACTCAATTATATTAAAAATAGAGTGCTATTATTATTATTATTATTATTACTATTATTGTCATTACTATGTTATAAAACGGTTTAAAAATAGAAAAATAAAAACAATATACGATAAAAAAAAATGCTAATAAAAGTTTACTATTTTATTAACCTTCCATTTTAGGGTGTTTGGGATATTTATGTAATAAGTACTCGTGAAATATATTCAATAAACTTTATTTTCATATTTCATAATTAAACATTACAATAGTTAATGAATATATTGAAAATACATATTATTATTCGTAAAATTAAAAAGACGTTTCCTCTCATTGAAAATGACACTTGACGCAATCCTTAATCATAGGAGGTTGTCCATCTGGCACGTCGCCGCTGGCCTCAAAATGTGTGTAGCATCTTCGACATTCTCTTATATCAGGATGCATTTGCATAGCAGGTGGCAGGCAGGTCCATGCTTCTTCAATTTGTCGTTCAGCAAACATGCAGATGAAATCGATCGGTAGACATTCTATATCTTTTGTTTCCATCAATGCGAGACGTTTCACCTCGTAATAAATCCTTAATGAACGTTGAAGTGATGCAGGCTGTTCAAGTAGATTTCCCAATACCCAATTTTTAAGTATTTGTACATTTTCTTTAGTGCAAGTTCCATTAAGCGAATGATTTTCACACTTCTCCGACAATTCATATTGCTGCTGTTGCTTCAGTTTTTTCAGAGATGGGCAATCCAAAACGTCGAGATCAATAACATTTTCAGCGTTTAATATATCCTCCAACCAACATTTTTTATCGACTCCTTTTACATAAATTTTGTTGGCACATTTAATGATATCCTCCAAAGTCTCGTTTATAGCATCAAAGGGAACGTCGCCAGATTGCCATGGTAAGCCATGGTAATTATGTATTAACCAGTTATTGACTCTTTTATAGTGTAGAGGTAACCATACCCATTGATATGGCGCTTTAAACACACAAGTCTCAATTTCACCGACGAAAATATTCATTATAGACATTTCCTCCGGTATGAAGCGATTACCAGGCCCGCGGAATCCCTGCACGTCTACAATGTATTCCATTTCGTATGATACTGATTCACTAGCAATTAAAGTATGACTATATTTTATTCATTAATTAGCGCATGCGCAATAATGGCTAACCCCTTCTCAAACCAACTTCTTTACATTTCCACTTATGGGATTATATTCTACAATACGATCATGTAAAATTAAACAATAAGCAGAAGTGTTTGCAGGAAAATTTTCTTTTGATTCAAATTCGAGCCGCACATCGACAGGCGCGTGTTTTAAAGCTTCATTCTGCTTAGAGCAATCAATAATGATTAATGGAGCTTTCTCTAAAAATATTGATTTATTCAATATAGGTTTACCATTAACATTTTTATTATAGTAACTAGCTTGAAAATTGATATACATATCGTATAATAAAGAAAATTGATTATTTGCAATATCAAGGTTTAAATTACCATACGGATAATATTTTGAATTCAGAAATACTTTAACATTACTAATGTTACAGTGATCAAACAGGCTAGCATTTTTCGCCTTGTCATTTTTTCGTGCTGTTTGGAAGCCGATAATAATATATCGTGGCTTTTCTAGTTGTGTCGCTGTTTTCACGGACCACACGTGGGATGATGTTACCGGTAATAGAGGATATTCATAAAGTTCCCATGTACGGAAACTTAAAGATATGCAAGGGTCTTTTTCAATGAAACGTAACAGCTGTATCTTTTCCCTATCAGCCAACGTCACATATGGAACTAACCATTCTATTTTATTCATCTCAATTTTGTAATGTTCTTCTGCATTTTGTATAATTGCATTATCATCATGTTTAGATCTTGTTAAAACAAGTTCGTGCTTCGCGTTTATAATTATCTTACGATAATCTTCAGCAAATCCGAGAATCATACTCAGAGGTATGATTACATCAAAATAACCATTATCATTTGTTATCTTCATATTTGAACTAGATATCCAACCTCATTGATTAAAACGGGTTCATCATTTGGTGTGTAAGAAGGATACCCCTTCATCAAGCTAGTAATACCAACATTTCTATTTCGTTCAATTTCAACACCATTCAATTCATATCGCGCCTCATCAAATAAATGACAGATTGCGTTAGACGTTAGATTAGTATTATTTGCTTTAGTTCCGTCGGTTTTCGTCAACCTTCCACTAACATGTATCAAACTTTTACACGGTAAAATACATAAATCTTGATTTTGCACAGCAATACGAATTTCATCATTTTTACCAAAAGAACTTGTATTGTAAGTTTGATGTGAATGCAGCTCGTAATGAGCGACAGATTCGTCGAAAACGACTGGGTTTTGAATGCTGAGTATTGGATCCTCCATTATTGCTATTATGATAACGTGCTATAAGTATGCAAATACAACAACGGCAATAACAATTTTTATTATTATTATTATTATTCACTGTTTGATATTGTGATGATAATGTAACTTGAGTCCCAAGCTTTTCAGAAATAGAGCGTTCCGACGTGTTAACGTCTTGCGAATTTGACGACGACTGATATGTTTTCTCCATGATGGGTTATTATTATAGTAACTATTAAGGTTCTGACCATTATACATAATACCCATTGTTACGTAGATTTAAGATGGAGTCGTATTGTAATTGTTTCACCACGAAAATTCACCAATTCACCGTTCTGATCAACAATACGCAATTGAATATGATCTATTAATCTGACGGCAACAGGTAGGTAAATGACGTGATTCGGCACTTCCACAATCTTATATCCGGGCGCCACAGTAGGAAAGAATTCATGAATCGTGTGCGCTCTACTGCTATTAATATAAGCGCCTGTAGTTATATTGCATTCTACGCGAAGTGCATTAACTTTAATTATGGTTACTGGCAAATCTGAAATGTGCAACTTGTTTGCTTCCAAAATTCGTCTATTAAAGCCCAATGTTCGTCCAATTGAATCGATTGGTGTAAAATCAATGTCTCGATTAGATCTGATTTCACTACGTAGTGTATTATTATTCGGTGTTATATCTAGCGTAATATCACTATACTCCGACAGCTTGTTTCTAATATATTCTGCTATATCCTCAATTTCATAGCTACCGATCGGCACAATAATTTCATTGTTACCAATATGAAATTTATTATTAACGTCAAAATTTGGGATTGAATTAAACGTTAAAAGTTCTATCAAACCCAATTCATAATTCTTCTGCGGTGAAAGTTTAATAGGTGGAAAGTATTGCGCTTCCAATACTGAAGACTGCCCCGAGAGCGTCAACGTAAAAGAATCATTCATACTGATTGTTCAAATTACACTGATTATCATAATATTTTATGCGATATATTTATACAACTGATACTTGTTTGGACAAAACAGCTGATTGCATAAAAACTTGAGACATAAATGCCCACAATCAAAAGTGGCATAGTCTTGAAATTTTTCACGGTTATACATAATGCTACCTACACCGAGATATTTTCCCAACTCAGCAGGTGGGCTAAGGTTTCCAAAGCTGTCAAAATAAACGACTTTAGAACCACGTTTTCGATATGCTACCCAATGTGTCCCCGGACCGCTTGCATCGTCTAAATTTATGACTGCACATTCATTAACTTGGGGATTCTTTGGTAAATTATTACGCATAAAGACACCTCTAAAATTCGGAATTCCAGCTTCTTTCGAATATCTCAATATATCAACATCGGTGAGTGCTCGATGCGGTAGCTTTACAAGTTTTTTCGATTTTTTTCTACATTTAACACCTAAACCCGTTTTATATGGTTTTAATTTCAAACCTAGACCATTTTTATAAGGTTTAAGATATAACCCTTTACGTATAGGTATTGTCTCCATAGCACGATTATGCCTCTCACTTTCATGTAACTGCTTTTGAGCAGCTTTTGCATCATTAACAGCCTTGGTTATACCCGCTGCGCCACCGGCTAATGCACCTACAGCACTTAATCCAGTAAATATGGGTGCTAGGAAAGGTAAGAATCCTCCAACCTTTGAAGGTATCGATAGCTGTCGAGTTTTTTGAATGAATCGTTTGCCACCTGCTTCTTTTACGGCTTTACGTGCCCCTTTCAAAGCGCTCGATATAACACTTTGAACATTATTACTTGGTGACATTGACATTTTAGCAGCCGCAATAAGTTGTTCAATGATGTTTTCTTTTTTGACACTTTTTTCTTCTTCTTTTTCAGTCCCATGCCTAATTTGCTTTTTAGTTTCATTGTGTTTGCAACACCCCAAGCTGCCGCCTTTTCTGCAATGCTTGCGTCTTTTGCTAAAACTCGCTTCCAAGCCTGCTCCGCTAATATTCTATCGCCATCGTTTCTACCGGTGAGATTTTCACGAGTTTTGGAATAAGCAATATCGTGTTCCTTGCAAGCCTTATCTAATGGATTTATCCCCGAGTCCCCTCTTGCTAATCGTTGCTTTAATTTGTACCAGGTCCGCAGTACTGATAACCGGGTATATGAAGTTCTACCGGTAATTTATTAATTAAAGAATTGACCAATCCTCCCCCACTCTTTATACGTCTTTGCTTCTTGTTTTTACCCACATATGTAATCATTTTAAGATGTGCATCATTCAAGTAACAAACAGTTAATGACTGACATTACATATAAAGGCGTTACTTATACTTTTATGATAAGTGATTATCAAAATGCGATTTCATAAACAACCAACAAAAATCCCAATCATCAATTTTGATGATTTAACATCGTCTGTACAAAATAATGCAACTAATCATAAACGACATGGGGAGTTGCTGCCAAAGTATACGTGCGCTTTACTGTGGCCCGTCTAATTGCGGAAAAACAAATACACTACTCAGTCTAATCATCGATCAGAATGGATTAAAGTTTGAAAATATATATGTATATTCGAAATCGTTAAATCAGCCGAAATATCAATTTTTACAAAATTTACTCGACTCTGTGGAGGGTATAGGATACTTTCCTTTTCACGATAATGAACAGGTAGTACCACCCGCCGAGGCCAGGCCAAACTCTATTATTATATTTGATGATGTTGCGTGCGAGAAGCAAGATAACATTTGATCCTTCTTTTGTATGGGTAGACATAATTGCGTCGATTGCTTTTATCTCAGTCAAACGTATGCTCGTGTTCCTAAGCATCTTATTCGAGATAACGTAAACTTTTTGATTCTCTTTAGACAGGATGAAATGAATCTTAAGCACGTCTATAATGATCATGTAAATACAGATATGCCATACAACACTTTTAAAGATATATGTACACAATGTTGGACAGAAAAGCATGGATTTATTGTAATCGATAAAGATAGTGAAATGGAAGAGGGAAGGTATCGAAACAGTTTTGATTGTTTTATAAGTATAAATGATTTTAAGAACAAACAAAAAGTGTTGTAACAAGTCAGTGCAGAGTGAGACTTGCATGCATTAACATGTCTTCTCCTCTTAAACAGCAGCAAGACGTTTTACGTCAAATTGTCAAAGCTAGCGAATCTATTCGCCGAAAACATCGATTACTAAAAATGGGTAAAGAAACGCATGACCTTGCGATAAGTGAAACGCTCAAACCTCTGATAAGTCCATTGGAAAAAATAGCAGACGCTACAACAATGTCAATCAACAAAAATGCGATTGATGATATAAACGTACAGAATAAAGTAACAGATAGCATAGAAATTAATGATGTTAACGATTTTGATGATGATGATGATATGCTTGATGGATATAATACTCCTTTAGAGCAGACATTTAGCAGTGATATTAAAACACCTACATATCATACTGAAGAAAGGTTATCAAATAAGTTTCTAACTTTACTGGTGAGAAATTTTCATGAGAAAAGTGATATTATTGATACAATTTATGGTGTTCGCATAGAAGGTGGTACTACAAGAATCGGTGATTCGACAATAGAATTTAAGAATAAAAATGTCATTGTTAAGGATAACAAATTTGCTATTACTGAAGGTTTGCTAGAGTTATTATTTAAGAAAAAAGCTGATATAGCTATAATCCAACAGTCTGATTTAAACAATTACAAAAGTATACTAACCTTAACTAATGCACATAGGAAAGATTGGAATCAGGAAAAACCTATTCGGTATAATGCTTCCCACAAGTATCGAAACTATATCAAGGAAATGTTCAAAGATGTTCCGAAAAAGGGTGGTGATTTGCCTGAATACATGACTGTTGAACAAAACCACAAAATTGACTACGTGCATTGGGATGATCCATATGAACTTGTCGATCTTTTGCGCCTTCTAATAGCATCGCAAGCTGCTGGTAATTCAAGTCTTTCGAATGAAATTTTATCGATTATTGAAGAGTTGCGCGAAGCTAATATAATCTATTAATTGCGTGATAATTACGTCAGTATCATAATGAGTATCGATGTATTTGGACGTTCGTCTCAACGAGCACGGAAGCAAGTATTTCAAAGTGTCGAAATTGCTACAGACGGTTCTTATGATTTTAAGAAAAGAAAGTTATGTAATATCGGAATTCCGACAGATTCGGATGATGCCATTACTTTGAGAATGTTCCACACATCTATTCGCGATATTAAACAGCAACTAGATGAGCTGTGTAAAGGTGTAATTAAAAATAATGAGAAGATTGAATATTTTGAAAAAAGTATTAATAAAATGCAACAAGATATCAATAAAAATTACAATGAAATAGAAAAGAGGCGGATTATATCTTCAGATTTTGGAAATTATACTATTGAATTACATCAGGAAATAACTAAACATACGAATAATTTAAATAAAAATAATTACACTCTTAGCAATCTTACGAATAATATCACTGTCTTAGAGCGGGAAGTAAAGAAAAATAAAGATGATTTGAATAAAAATAATGGTTTGATTGATAGTCTTACGGTAGATATTGCTAATATAGAAGGAGACTTGAAAAAACACACCTATGACATAAGGGATAGTAGTACTGTAGCTCACGATGCTAAGACATTAATTTTTCTCCTAGAACAAAATGTCAATAAAAACAGAGAAGCCATAAAGAAGATTAATGGAATAATTGATGTTGTTTACGGGAGAATTAATTAGTTAGTCTGAAAAATGTGCATAAATAGACCATCTGCAACAATCTACCCAACAGTTTTAATCAAGACGTTGTCTTATCTGTTTAACAACAATGACTTCTAAAGAGAAGAGAGAAGTCGTGAAGGAGCTTCATAAACCAGCAAGAAAAAATTATACAAGGCGGCGAGTAGATATTCGCGGATTAGATGAAACTTGGCAAGCTGATCTTGTAGAAATGATTCCATATGCAGATGAAAATAAGGGTTACAAATACTTGTTAACTGTCATCGATGTATTCTCTAAGTATGCATGGGCCCGCCCAGTAAAAAGAAAGACTGGCGATGACGTCACAGCTGCCATGAAATCGATATTTGAAATGGGTCGAATTCCAGAGAATCTACATACCGACCATGGAAAAGAATTTTATAATTCAAAATTTTCAAATTTAATGAAAACACATGATATCAATTTATATTCTACATACAGTAATCTAAAAGCCTCAATTTGCGAACGCTTTAATCGTACTTTAAAAAATAAAATGTGGCCACAGTTTAGCCTTCATGGTAATTATCAATGGCTCCGTATATTACCAGACTTGGTTAATGATTATAACAATAGCACACATCGTACTATTAAAATGAAGCCGCAAGATGTTAATAAAGACAATGAAAAAGAATTATTGGAATGTGTGTATAATGTAATTGTGAACGAAAAGATTCATCCAAAGTTTAAAGTAGGTCAACAAGTACGCATTAGTAAATTCAAACATATATTTGAAAAGGGATATACACCAAATTGGACGACTGAAGTTTTTAAAATAATAAAAGTTAAAAAAACGTATCCAGTAACATATTTACTAGAAGACAATGCAGGAAACGCAATATCAGGTGGATTCTACGAATTTGAACTGCAACGTACTAAAAATCCAGACGTTTATCTTATTGAAAAAATTCTACGTCATAAAGGTTCTAAAGTGTTTGTTAAATGGATGGGCTTTGAAGATAAGCATAACACCTGGATCGACAAGGAGGATATAATACTTTAAGACTAATATGGTGGACAAATGATGGTTGAATAGATGGAAGCAGGATTTACTTAAGATAAAATTAGATGCAATTATTGTACAAGGGCAACACGGATATTGCAACGTCGTTGTGGTTTACGAAGTCCACATCTTCGTCGGGATTTACGGAGAAAGAAGGTTGGAAAAAGAAAAAAGGTAAGAATAAACTTATATTGGTTAATTTATTCATATTTTTATATGCGTATTATACATAAATCCATTTGCATGTACATATTTACATATACAAGTACATAAATCATACATCTCATTATGTCCCCACGGTAAAGTGTCGGTAGAATTTTTAATTAAATATCGCTTATCATCATGGGGGCTTAGAGCAATTTTTTTCTCACATACGGTGTATACGTTGTGTAATTTTGAACGAATACATCTTTGCTCGCGCGTAACTGTAGACGTATTTTGACGGCAGTTCAGATAGTCATCGGAAGTGATTGTTTTTCGGACGACGACTTCTTTCACACCTTTCGCTCTCTTCTTCTCACCTTCGCCTAACACACGCAACGCATACATTTTTGACCTGAGTCCGACAAACTCGGTCATTATCTTTCCACTACATTCATCCTTCATTAGTCCTAAAACTTTTTTATTGACTAGTGGCATACCGTACTCATTATTTTTGGAATAATCACTCGTATCGTACATATTAATATCGCGTTTCATACAATCATACACATCACACTTAAATTGATAAATAAGACTATCGGTATCGGTATACAATAGTTTCGCCTTTTCTTTAAATTTGTCTAAAACATAATCGTAATGGAACTCGTACAATTTAGTCTTAGAAATATCTAAAATAGCCATTCCGACATATACGGGCTTATCTATAACTACTTCTAATTTTTTTAGTTGTATCGCGACCAAGTCTTCACCAAATATTACTATTCGATGAAAATTTGGTTTCGAAATGAACGCTTCAACGCCATATCTTCCATCCCATTTCGATTTTAAACTTACATCCACTCTTTTACGAACATTCTCCATGGTTTTCCCAAATACCGCATTGTTCATCAATTTATACAAATTTTTTTCGTAATCATTTGTCGCAACTGTGCGGAGTTTGGTATTTAAATCAATGTACGACTTTAACCATGGAGTCTGCTTGAATTGTAGTATCCTATGAATTTTATTTAAAATAATACCGTGGGTGAGCGCTTGCTTTAAATTTCGGTAATGTATGACATAACGTTCCTTGTCATTTAATGTAGCGAGTAATTTCGGTTGTTTTGAACCGGGTGGAACTGCTCGCTCGGGGCATAGCGGGAGATCTTTCTGCTTATTATGTATTTCTCCAGGATAGGTCAAGTCGACTTCAAGAATATATCCAATTTCCGAGTCATCGGGTACATTTTCCAAGTCAACGTTTTCCACCCATTCGAAACCTCCGGTAGGCAGTGATTGACTCATTGCCCACCCATACAGATTGTTTATATCGAAGTACATTAAGTACTTTGACTCTTTAGACGGGTCATAATCGGGCATGTATTTGTTATTGGCCTTTGCGTACCGGTTTGAGCATTGAGAAAGACCTCCCCTTATACCGCTCTCGATAAACATTATCATGTCTCTCTATATCGGTAAGTAATTCCAACTCTACTCGAGTATGCTTGAGAGCACAGTCCCAAGTATATCCAGGTAGAGTGTAATAATGTGCCGGATCTAACCCGTGCGATTTTAACAAAGTTGTGCGAAAATTTTCAAAGATATCCGCAAGTAGAAGGACGTCTGTTTTTAAATACAAGTCTGAATACTCACCCAGAGTATTACACTTAAATACGGTCCACACATTCATCGCATGCACATAATCATTCTCACTGACATCACACTCGTACAGTTTATTAAAAAATTTGTCTCGTGAAGAAAGATATGATTGATCTAGGACGCTCATTTCGGTTATGTAATCATAAGGGAAAACTCCTTTACGTATTAATAAATTGAATTTTTCCTCATTTGGAAAGTGGGACTTTAAAATTTGTTTTTTTTCATTACTTAAATAAGACGCCAAGTTTTCGAGAGAGCAGTTTAAAAATCCAAGAGAATCTAAAAATGTAAGCTTGATTTTTGTCTCTTGTACACGCTTTATAATGGATATATATTTTTCCATATTGCAAGGAATGACTTTCACGTCTCCCTCGAAACAATTAGTAACTTTGCGAATTAAAAAATGAGCGTCGTAGCCACTTAAATTATGAAAAATTATAGGAATATTAAAAGTAAATTTATAATTAATATTGCAACTATTATGCGCAGCACCTCGAAATTGACCAGTGAGATGATCGTGATCTCTGACTGCAACATCTTTGTCGGTAAACGAGCCCCCGCAGATGTGGCACATCGTCGCCGACCGAAATGCATTCTCTTCTCTCGGAGTCAAGTTCATCGGCTTCGTGTCTAGCAAAATCTGGAACAAACAAAAGTCATCCACTATTAATTAAGATTGACGAATAATTGAAAATATAAAATGTATTTATATTAGTTTAAGTTTAATTTGTATTACTTGTTTTTTTAAATTATGTATAATCGTTGTGATGTAAAAAAAAAGAATAAATAATCTAATCAATTATATAAAGTGAGTGTTTACCTGATTGACTTCCTCGGACAACTCCTTCAATTCCTCAGCAAACCAGGAAGCTAGTTGAATTCTCGATGTGAGCGGTATCGGGACAACGATGAGTCATGGTTACAATGCAGGTAGTATCCTACACTATAAATCTTGTGTTGCTCGTAGGCGGTTTTTGGGGCTGTCTCCATTTCAACTTTCCCGAGGAGACACTCGGTGTCGGCATATATTATGAAAGGGACCTGCATCGCACGACCGAAATTTTTAAATTTTAAAGTGTTTTGTTCCGGTACTTTAACTGCACATTCATTCATTTTACAGCAATTGATTTTATGAGCACACAATTTCTCATCGCTATGAAAATAGTGAAGACATCGATTACACATGTTTTCCCCCATTTTTTCTGCTGCACTGTGTACCCACTAGCCGAGATAGATTCTTAATCCAACAGTAATGATAATTACCGCTGTCATCCTCCTCGACTTCAACCTCATCGGACACCAAAGACGAAGATGGGCATAGCACTTTATTTTGTTTTTCCGACACGAGAAGCAGGTTCACGTGGCGCTCCTTTTCATCGATGGTTAAGTGTACGGGTAATACTTCTTTCTTTTCATCGGGTACGATGAAGACATTCACCGAAATGTCATTTTGTTTTTCAAACTTCGGTATATCTTTGAGTGCAATCGGGAAACTGATGCCGTCAAATTTAAGATGTTGTGCATAATCCGGATACGATGTTGGTCTGTGTGAACATTTAGTATTAAATGGGAATAATGCAGACATTATCGCCCAAGCGAAGCAGTCATCCCCAAATACTTTTACATTAATAACGGCCTTTTTATCTTTGATCCACTTTGGCAAATCTATCCACGATCCGGCACGCATTGGGTTGTACTTTGCTACTTGTATAGCGAGTGAATTTATGGCGGATAACGTCCAACCACTGCCCGTTCTTGAAATTCTTCAAGTTGAGGTAGAATGACACTCTTTACTTTGTCATCATACCACTCATTTAAATTGGTAGTCTCGCACAATTGTTCGTATTTATTTGAAAAGAATTTGTTATCATCCTCCTGCATACCGAGTGCAAATTGCCCAGAAAGCACCGTGCACACCTTGACACAGCGGTATTCCTTTACTACCTCACGCACATAGTTAATGATGGTTGTTTTTGCCGCTTCGAAAAACATTGCGGGGTCCAAATATTTTAAATTCACAACCAGTCCAGTACGAAGGCGATTGTTGAAGGCGGATTGAACGTTTTCTTCGAGAACTAGATTTCCTTGCAGTGCTTTACCCTTCTTCTGCATTAATCTGTCAGCAGCTGTAACTTTCTGTACCGTGATCCGATGAATGCTCGTCTCCAATGATAACTTCACCCCATTTGGAATGTGAGTATTGGTTCTTAAGAATGAGTCCATTTTCTCAATCTTTTCGGTGGCTTCGCGAATGAAGTTCGAAAACTGATGCGCAGTAGCGTCTTCTTCAAGAGTATTGTAAATCCTCTTCAAGGCCTCCTCCCATGAGGAAAAAATTTTCTTAACATCTACCATATTGATGTAGAAATACAATATTTGAAATATAGCTGCGTACGTGCTGTCAAATACTGTCTTCCATTTGCCCAAGCACACAGCATTTATACACAGTCCATCTTGAAGAGGGAAAGAAAACGGTATCCACATAGACACAGGAACGCGACATTCCTTTGAAACGATGATTTAGAAATATTTGAATTAGGCTGCCTCCTTTCTCTTACGTTACGGATTGCCGAAAATTGGTAAAGAGATAATGTTTTGAAGAAATTGTGCAATGACCTTTTAAACGCGTCTGGACCTGTATACATTTTCGAAAGTTTCGGGAAAACAAATGTACGGTAAATAAGTGATCGATGGATAATCAACGGGAAATATAGATGCTAGATGGAACAAATTTTGTAATGCGGCTAGACACCTTCAAACTGGTATTTAGAGTAATTGTGACGTAGGTTGGAGGAAATCTAAACTTTCAATTCATCAAAAAAGATAAGTAAGTTCTGAAATACGTCGGTAACGGTATATCATATTGAATGTGAGATTTCCCAACAGGGGCCATTTAAAAGATCGAAAGATGTATACATAACGCGACATCATTAATCTTGTATGCGGTTTCGGGAAAACAAATGTACGGTGAATAAGTGATCGACGTATAATCGACGACCATGAAAACGGTATACTGCTAATGTTAATGGAACTAACAAGGAGGATGCGAGAGCGAGAGAGATGGTAGTAGGACGCGCGAGGAAAAGGCCATTTTACTTTCACTCTCAATACGGTTCCTACCGAATACGATGTATTTCCATAAGCGACTATAATGTAGCAATATCTGACCTTTAATGAAGGCAACTTTTGAAATTTGTTTTTCGACAGTCCACATATGGCAATACTACATTGGAATGATTGGTCTGGACCTGTATACATTTTCGAAAGTTTCGGGAAAACCAATGTACGGTGAATAAGTGATCGATGGATAATCAACGGGAAATACAGATGCTAGATGGAACTAACAAAGAGTATGCGAGAGCGAGAGAGATGGTAGTAGGACGCACGAAGAAAAGGTCATTTTACTTTCACTCTCAATACGATTCCTACCGAATACGCTGTATTTCCATAAGCGACTATAATGTAGTAATATTTGACCTTTAATGAAGGTGACTTTTTAAATTTGATTTTCGACACATGGCAATACTAATGTGTAACGGTCAACACTTCAATCTCTGTGATTGAATTTTGTAAGATTTTTTAGAAAGATCACGCATTAGAACGATATCGTTTTCAATGATAATGTAAAAACATTTTATTAATAACAATATCTAATGAAATAATAAATATTGGTTGACCTTTACCTTCTCTTTTCATTCGACAATGTAACGCATTAAATTACCTATGTTTTTCGACCTTCACAGCTTTCGAAATTTGTAATAACAATACATGAAATTGTTTATAATAACCTCTTTTCACTCCTTACCTTCTGACGGCCCACTTGCGCAATTTTTCCATCACACTATCATGGATGGGAGGTAGGGTGGGGGGATCCAGAACACTCCGATCCCCTCTACTAATGGCGTATCAATTTTAATAATTTGTAAAGTGTACGCTGAATATTATTGGGGACTGCACAATGTAAATAAATCAATCGAAGTATATCAACAAATGCTGCAGTTAATTCATGACGAATAACAACTAATATGGTCGATACTAAACTTTCAGCTAACGTGATAGTCGCACCGTTATAGATTGGTTCATCAAGAATGGGATCATCATTGTCGTTGTCATCATCAGAAACATCTGATTCTTCCGTGTCAGAAATCAAACTATCTCGATCTGATTCCGAACTCAAACTAGAATTATTTTCATCAGAATCATCTGCTTCATGACTTGCATTCTCTATTATAAAAAATATAACAAATAAAATTGAAGAAATATATAAATAAGCTTTTCCCTTAATGCGGGGACGGCGGGCGTCGGCGGGCGGCGCGGTCCGCGGCTTCGCGAGCTCATTTTCGCGACTTCGTAAGCGACTACGCAAGATTACTTTCGCAGACCGCGGCTAAGCAAACTCATTTCCCGCGGTTTTACAAAACTTACCTTCAATGCTACATAATTAAAGATGTAGTATAACAACTTTTTTTTTATTTATTAAAATTTCATATGTTTTAACTGAGTATTTGTTGGATAAATAATTTTGAAGCTGTGAAAGATCTAAGCGATCTTATTTGTTCCTTCGTCGGTATATATACGTTACAAATTGTTTGGACGTAATTCGTAAACATGCGAACGTCTACTCACATACACTTGAAAGTCACGTCTGTGGAAAAATTAAATATTTACTTAATGATAGTTTTAGAATTCTCAATATAAAGGGTAAGGGAATAAATAAGTAGAACACTGTAAAATATAGATTCTATAAAATTAGTGTATATGTATATTTTTTTTTATCTCTTTCAAACAAAGTTACATTTTGTTTCATTTATTAAAATGTCCATATTAAAAGCAATCAATTCATTTATAACAATATTCAAATACGAAGAAAATGACTCCGAGAGTCTAGTTTTAATATTATCGCTTAAACTGTCTCTAATTTCGTATATAATGTTCCGAATTCGTAATTCGCTTGGTAAACTTTAATAGTTCATTGCATACAAGTGTTGTCGAATTTCGTCTATAATTACATTTTTGCACTTGTTCACATCGTCACAAATTTCACTCAATCGAAATAAACGTTCATTGATGCAAGGAATTACGATTTTTAAAATATCATATGTTGATTTTTGCATCACTATGGATGGTGTGTAAAATTTCTTGTCTGGTATTTTCACTTCACTTTCATTTTTCACACTGGAGGATGACGTTGCAAAATCAGTTTTGATTTTCTTCGATTCTAGCTCTTCCTTCGTATCACCGTCCTGGACAATTTTATCGAAAACAATTGCTTTCTTATTATAGCAGGTAGTAAAGAGAATTTTGAATTCTTTGAACTCTCTCTTTTCATCCCGGAGCGTCGATTTCGAAAACGCATTTTCCAAAAAATAATCTCCTATACTTTCTGCGTTGTCTGCAAACTGTTTCCAGCTAGTCGGCCCAATAATGAATCCGTTATTAGCATTCTGGCTGTTCAACAATTTCACTATTGTCACAAATTTCCCGTTATGATTTGCCGACAGCCCTAGGTAAATCGCTTTACCAGCAGACTTATTCAACGGATACATTGTTCCGAGAAGCAATGCAGTCGTTTGACGAAATTCGGACATCGCAGTCGGTGATGCTGGAGACATTCGCACTCTTTTCACCGAAGATTTTTTCTTGTCACTATACACTGAACTATCAATCGTTGCAATTTCTTAGTTCAAAAACTCATCCGTGATAATCTGAGACTCGTGATGGAACTCTACTGGAATATTTTCAATGCTCTCCATCTTATCAGGCACTTGTTTCACCAACCAACTTGCAATTTCTTCTCTGATATATCTTTACTAAACCACTGTAGCTGTACGAATGAAAAATGTGAGATGAGAAATTAGTATCTAAGTATATAGCTTGAAGCAAAGTGATAGAGGGAGGAGAGGGGGCTGGCTGGGGGTGAATCATTAACGTTATTTGAAAGTTTATCGTAAATACAGGATTTCTTACCGATGCAGGGTTGCCAGCAATACTAAGCGAGGAGGGGGGAGGTAAATTTCAAATGGACATTGGACGATTTAGCGGTAAAATCTGGCATCTCTGTACCGACGAAGTAATTTACGGTTAACATACACAGTATTAATTCCGTCATACCACACCCGTGAGATGGAAAACTTTCTTCTAGTATTACTTGAATGACAATTGAGAATTTATGTAATAAATTTTCAGGAAAAAAATATTAATACCGTCAAAAATCGTCGACGGTTTTTATTTCAAATAAATATTTAGTTCCCAGATAAGAAATTGAAAGGAACGAATGAATATGACCATTGTGAGAGTATGAAAAATATTAATAACAGAAGAATCTGAATACAAAGCAATAAATCCACGTTGAATGGAAATTTAATACTTATATTAACGTTTTCGTCTAAATTTCAGTTTCTGCTTAATATCTAGCTTCGGATTCACAGAATCTTTATCGTACTCAAGTACGCATACGTGTTATAAACATCACGATTTCTTCTTCTACGGGAAGAAAAGTGAAATAGCTTTTAAGTAAGTATATTCATTAATCTGTCTCGTACTAAACGTGATTGCTCACTCATTAACAATAAATAAAGTCTCGGTGGTAGGGAAGGGAGGGTAAAACTTGGAGATTTTTTTCGTGGCTGAGATTGTCAGATTTAGTTTCACTCTCATAGTGAGAACATCAGGGTGAACATTTTTGACAAGTGTGATCAAGTTGGTATTCGTAAAATGGCCTGTGAAATGCGGAAGTTATTGTGTAATTGTGTCAGTTTTGTGGTTACCGTGAATCCGCGTATCGCAGATATTTTTGGTCCGCGGTACTTAGTGCCGCAAGAAAATCGTATGAGCGCTTGAGCCATGATTTTCGACAATTTCTGCGGTACCTTATTATGGAAGATCCACTCGAAAATGCATAACGTTCAGAAATATCTTTAGAATCAATAGATAAAGAAGATACTCCACCGATATTTCAAAAGCAAAGAAGTGTATTCCCTAATTTGGAATCTAGTACTCTTCAGGAGTCTATGTGTAAAACCCCGATTTCAGAAGAGGGACTTCGGTTTTTGACGGCTCAAAGGAAGATTCAGAGGAGGAAGAAACCTCTTACCCGATCGCGATTAAATTATCAGAGAAAGAAAATAATAGTGATGATAATGAGTTTGAAGTGGATCAAACGATTTCCCAAAATTCAGATTCAATCACATTAAACCTTGAAGGAATGTGAACATCTTTTGATCTTTTGGACAGTTCAATACGTAGTCGAGGATATATTCCGGTACCAGAGATTCAAAGTAATATATTGAAATCTAGAGGAATGTGTACTAATCCCATAACGAAATCAACAAATGGGAATGAACAGACGTTAGTTGACAGTTATAATAGGAAAATGAGTTCAGAGGATAAGGAAAATACTAGACCAGTTCAAGAACGCGGGACAAATCATAAATTAGGATTAAAAGTCATTAATGAAAATATAGAATCCGAATTTTCTACGGTTAGGTCAAAACCTACTATAATAGAGGACAGTATGTTAAAGAATCCTATGTCATATAATACGTTGATGACACCTTTAAATACACTCAATCCTATTGCCTTCTCCACACCAATGGAAAAGGAAGATCATTTTAATTCTCCGAAATCTAAACAGGATTCTAAGAAGGGAGGAGAGGGTGAATCTAAAAATGTAATGCGTCCTAGAAAATTAATACCATCAAATGTAACTACTGATTTGGATAAAATCCCAGTATATATGAGAATCATTCTTTGATACCTGAGAAGAGTCTCAACCCGCGCGATGCATTCTTTGGTGGTCGAACTGGAAACACGGCTACCTTTTACACTGTACGAAATAATGAACAAATACGATATGTAGATGTTTGTTCATTATACCCGTACATTTGTAAGACAGGTCGTTATCCAATCGGTCACCCGACAATTTATGTCGGCGAAGAATGCTCAACTATAACAGACATGAACGAGATGACATTGCACGGTGTTGAAGGACTTGTACGGTGTAAAGTATTACCGCCGCGAAATCTGTATCATCCGATACTTCCTGTACGGATGAACGGGAGATTACTTTTGCCGCTTTGCAGAGTATGTTGCGAAACACAGTCTGTCCACGATTGTTCGCACGAACTCGAAGAAGATCGTGAATTCACTGGTACGTGGGTTTTGGACGAATTGAAGAAATCGATCGAAAGGGGTTATCGTATTGTCGAAATATTTGAAATTTGGCAATACAAGATAACACAATATGATCCGAAAACACGCGAAGGTGGCCTCTTCAATGAATACATTGATACATTCTTAAAAATAAAACAAGAAGCCAGTGGTTGGCCCCGTGAATGTGTTGATGATTCATCGAAGGAACGTTACATCGAAACATACGAACGTGAAGAAGGAATTCGTCTTGACAAAGATAAAATTTGTAAAAATCCGGGTCTACGAGCCGTTTCCAAGCTATGTCTTAACTCGTTTTGGGGGAAATTTGATCAAAGAGAAAATCTCCCACAAACCGAAATCGTAAACACGAGAGATGATTTGTTACGGATTTTCGCAGACAAGGACAAAAACGTAACACGACTTCTTCCCTTAAATGATGACACTATGTTTGTTAACTGGGTTTTGCGTGAAGAAGCAGGCCTGCAAACGTCGTGTACTAACGTAGTATTAGCTGCCTATACTACGGCTCAGGCACGATTAAAACTTATATACATATTTAGAAAAACTCGATCGTCGGGTATTGTATTATGATACGGATTCGGTGATTTATGTGAGCGACGGAACAAAAGACCAGTATGAACCATCATTAGGTAATCTTCTTGGGGATATGACGTACGAATCATCAGCTTACGGTGAAGAACTATTAATGTATGTAAGGTAAAAGGTAATCGGTTAAATTTCGAAAACGCTCAAAAGATAAACTTCGAAACGATACACGATCTCGTGACGAACGATACCGACAGTAACAAAAGTATAGAAGTACGATTCGGGGCAATCAGGCGTATGGAAACGCACGATGTTGTTACGTGTGAACAGAGAAAGACGTGTCGAGTTGTATTAAAGAAACGGCGACATGTATCGCACAGATATTCGCTTCCGTTCGGGTACAAACATTTATAGTATAATTAATAACAATGTATACAGGGTCATCGAAAAGTATCGGACCCCCCTAATATCTTCAGTTAGAATGCACTTAGGAGAAAATGTCCAATAGCAAAGTTGTATGGTTTCATCAAGCGGGGAGTAAGATGATGACCTTGACTTTGACCTTGACCATGTCCTTTAAGGTCATTTCAAGGTCAATCTTATTTTTTTAAATAGAACCCCCTACATTTATTGCATATTCTTATAGCTGATCTCGAGAGCTTTCCAAAACACTATAATAAAATATTTTTTTATTAAGTACTTTTTGAGTTATAAAGGTTCGAAGTTAACAATTTTTTGACACAAAATGTAGAATATCTTGTAAAATATTATTTAGTTTTCAGTTTGCCTTAACTGGCCGGACTCACACACCACTCTTGCCTTAACTGGTCGGACTCGCACACCACTCTTGCCTTAACTGGTCGAACTCGCACACCACTCTTGCCTTAACTGGTCGGACTCGCACACCACTTAACAAATTGTTAACTTCAAACCTTTATAACTCAATACGTACTTAATAAAAAAATATTTTATTATAGTGTGTTGGAAAGCTCTCGAGATAAGCTATAAGAATATGCAATAAAATGTAGGGGGTTCTATTTAAAAAAATAAGATTGACGTTGAAATGACCTTGAAGGACATGGTCAAGGTCAAAGTCAAGGACATCATCTTACTCCCCGCTTGAAACCATACAACGTTGCTATTGGACATTTTCTCCTAAGTGCATTCTAACTGAAGATATTAGGGGGGTCCGATACTTTTCGATGACCCTGTATACAGGGTGGCCGATTTATCTGAAGACATCGAAATATCTCGAGAACTATGCACAGAATCAAAAAACTTGTCGGATGAAAGTTGTTCGACACGAAGGGGGGCATCCAGTGATAATGAAATTTACCCCCTCCCCCATCCCCTGGGGGTGGAGTGGGGGCACAAACAATAAAACTTAAATAGGAACCCCCAGTTTTTATTGCAGATTTGGATTCTCCGGAAAAAAGTACACCAATTTGACCTAGGAGCTATTGCATTTTGGTTGACAGGTGGCACTGTAATCGATAAAAATCCAAATTTATCTGAAGACATTGAAATACCTCGAGAACTATGCACAGAATCAAAAAAGTTGTCGGATGAAAGTTGTTCGACACGAAGGGGGGCATCCAGGGGGCAGATGGGGACAATTTGATCCCTTTATGAAAATTTAATATTAAAAATTCTAATATTAGAATTTTTAATATTAGAATTTAGTAATATCAATTGCGAAAATTGTTATTCTGAATATGAAATTTTAATAATGTCCATTCGAAAAATTAAGATTATGAATAATTGATATTCTTCATTAATATGAAAATCAAAACTGATTACATAAAAATTGTGCATACAATATGGAAGCAATTTTATAAATAAGTTTTCTACCTCCAATAAAATTACATTTTAGGTTTTAAATTTATTATTTAATAAACAAAAAGAGGACATCACGCAATCCATTAAAAAACGCGTCATGTCCCTTCACTCAGCTCATTCATTCTCTCTCTGTATGTTTTTTCCGAAATGAGAATAAATAAGCTGAGCATTGACGGTCAAACCAGCTTCTATTAAACAAAACGAAACTCTTACTTCATTTGGGGATTTCGTCGCCATCTACCGGACCCCGAGAGAACTCACGTGGTTTCAGACATGTACATCGCTTGCATTTCGGCCATCACCGGCGCCGGTTCTGTTACATAACGCTAGAGGGCGACATAACTCGAAAATAAAGTAGCATATCATTTTATACATAAGTTGAGTCACACGTAACCAGTTCACCTACGTTTTTCTCTACTTTCCTGAAGGGAAGTAAATGGATATCGCGACTTTCTAATCCCCATATTAAAATTTAGTATTCACGGTCTCTCAGTGTAAAACTGTTTTTGAAGTCCATTGTATTGGTAGTAATTCGGTCGGAGGTCACTTTGCTTTTAGAATAACAACTTTCCGTTTACGTGACTATTTTTTGTCTACCCTTCATTGCTTAAATCGAACTGCAAGTTAAAAATGAATCCTGATACAGTTCCCGAAAAAATCGAAATGATTCTTATTTATGGTGAATGTAAGAGGAATATTGACGATGATGTTGCGTTGTATGCTGAGCGTTTTCCAGATAATGCTCGCTCGCGTTCTTTTTTTTACAAAGTTGTGAATGCCTTTCACTCTGATGGCAGCGTACAAATGAAAAAAAGGAAGCGAAGATTAACAGTTACAGGAGAAGCTAACGAAGTAGCTGTACTAGCAGCTATTCACCAAAATCCACATGTAAGCACACGACAATTACATCGCGATTCCGACATTTCCAGAGACAGTATTCAAAGAATATTGCATCGTCATAAGTTTCACCCATATCACATTTCACTGCACCAGGAACTAGATGGCGATGATTTTCATAACCGCGTGGTGTTTTGTGAATGGGCATTTCAAAAAATGCAAACGAACCACAATTTCTTTGCTAATGTATTATTTTCAGATGAATCTACATTCACGAACCATGGTGGCGTCAATAGGCATAATATGCATTATTGGAGCGTAGAAAATCCCCATTGGTTACGACAAGTTAATCATCAACGTCCTTGGTCGGTGAACGTTTGGTGTGGAATCATAGGAAATAAACTCATTGGTCCTTATTTCATTGAAGGTAATTTGAATGGAACAAAATATCGAGATTTCCTAGAACAAGAAGTACCATTACTACTTGAGGATGTTGCTATGGACGTCCGACGGACAATGTGGTTTCAGCATGATGGTTGCTCAGCACATTTTTCAAGAGTAGCAAGGGAAATACTACACCGTGATTACAATAGTAGGTGGATTGGTAGAGGTAGCCCCATTAATTGGCCTGCGAGGTCACCTGATCTAACATCTCTGGATTTCTTCCTATGGGGTTACCTAAAAGGTAAGGTTTATGAACAAGTACCAACGACTCGTGAAAACATGGTGGAACGCATAAGAACTGCTTGCGCAGAAATTTCTGCAGATATGATTCTATCATGTATAAAGTCATTTGAAGAAAGAATAAATAAATGCATTGAAGTGGAAGGTCAACATTTGGAACACTTACTCAAGTAAGTGAACAGTGAGACAGTGAGAGGCAAGGGGACTCACGTAAAACAAGCACCCCAAAGGGAACAGAAAAATACTACGTCCACGTCGTTGTTCCTGGGTAACGCTAAATGTATTTTTTCCCGGCTTTGTTAGAATGACCGTATTCCATATCCGCTACGCGGGCGAAAATTGTCAATATTGGAGAATCCAAATCTGCAATAAAAACTGGGGATTCCTATTTAAGTTTTATTGTTTTTGCCCCCACTCCACCCCCAGAGGATGGGGGAGGGGGTAAATTTAATTATCACTGGATGCCCCCCTTCGTGTCGAACAACTTTCATCTGACAACTTTTTTGATTCTGTGCATAGTTCTCGAGATATTTCGATGTCTTCAGATAAATCGGCCACCCTGTATATACAGTTTACATGTGACATTTGCTTGGGCGCTAATGGTGCTTGGGCGCTAATGATATAATAAGAACCTGGCGCGAGGAGCGACCGCTCCTCTTGATATTTAAGTGAAAATTTTAAGATTCATCGAAAACAATGCTTTATAACTTGACAATCACTAAAAATGGTGGAATTGCAAGTGAATTCATGGAAATATAGGAGAATAAAACAATTATTTTGTAATTCTACGTAATATTAGAAGTTTATGTTTGTAATTTTCAATGTAATGGTTATTATTAAAAAATAATAATGTCTGATTTTTTAAAGATAATTATTCATTTTTACCGTGTATATGTATATTTTTCTAATTTAAACATCCCTTTATTTGAAATTCAGAAATTGACGCAAATATAACTAATTTAATATTCAATTTTACAATAATAACGAACTAAAATCATAGAAAATATATTATTATTAATCTAATTTGAAAAGAAAAATACTAAAAGCATACTTGCAATTTTTATTTGGGAATAATAACAAAAGAAAAGTTAAAAAGAGTAAATTGAACAAAAGTACACATAAATTTTGTTAAAATATATAAGTTTATCAGTAGTAGTATTTTAATAATGTGTATTTTAATGGTAACAAAATATATTATTATTAATCAAATTTGAAAAGAAAAATACTATTCATTACTTTTGAAAAATCAAAAGAATAAATTAAACAAGGTTCACATAAAAAAAATATCATCACTAGTATATACGCTAAAAACATAAGAAAAATTATATTAGTTAATAATATAGTGCCTATGAATTTTGAGAGCATTAGTTAATTTATGCAATGTCACATTACAATTATTATAATCTGAAATAAAAGATGTAATTAGAAAATTCATTCGAAAGTCTGTAATTTAGAAAATATGTACTTTGTAACACTCACATCTGTTAAGAGATATTATTATTATTATTATTATTACCGTATAATAAATAAATTATAATAAGAAGAACGCAACAATAGATAAGAAAAAGGCAACCAATAAATAATAACGAGAGAACATGCAACGATAAATAATGACAAATGCAACTAATACATAATAAAAAGAGAACGTGCAACAAATAAATAATAACAAGAAAACATGCAACAAATTAATAAGAACGAGAGAGCGTTTGGAACCTGAAATTCCATAAGGACGAAATTCTGCCGTGGAAGCGACGACGAACCATAAACCATGTTTATTAGTTTACGGTAAGACGAAGTCGCCATTATTTCTGAGAGTCGCGTGTAAAGCGACGAATAATAAGTACAAATTCTTCATATTCAAGGCTAAAACAAAGATGGCAGCGTGGCAGAAGCGTTTGTTTCAAGTCGTGAACGACGGCGCGCACGGTGTTTGATGAACGACGTCCCGCGGACATTTTTTTGGGTCGATCATCCCCTGGCGAATTTTTAACCGATTTCAATGAATCCAGGTTTAAAATACTCAGGAAGGATTGTAGAATCACTGAGGAATGCACATTGTTGATATCTTTATTTTCCGATTGACAGTGCATCCTCAAAGTCACCAATATTTAACAACGTAAATAACTCATAGAGGTAGAAGTTGTTTATTTATCGAAGTACGCTTAGATTAATTTGAAATTTCTTACTGGGGGGTATTTTGGGTCGCAGAATAAGAATCTCGTACCGGATTTGCAAAATTCAAAATGGCGGATCCAATATGGCGGACAAATTTTTAAAAAATCTTACAATCGCTTAAAAGTTGTTGCTCCGGTTTTTTTTCCGTCGTAGAATACGAATCTCTTACCGGATTTGCAAAATTCAAAATGGCGGATCCAATATGGCGGACAAATTAAAAAAAAATACTTACATTCACTTAAAAGTTGTTGCTCCGGGGTTTTTTAAGGCGCAGAATACGAATCTCGTACCGGATTTGCAAAATTCAAAATGGCTGATCCCATATGGCGGACGAATTGTTAAAAAAATGCTTGCATTCGCTGAAAAGTTGTTGCTCCGGTGTTTTTTTGGGTCGCAGAATATGAATCTCGTACCGGATTTGAAAATTTCAAAATGACGGATCCAATATGGTGGACGAATTTTTAAGAAATGAGATTCGAGTCAATATTGTCTTATTTACTAAAAATGCTTACCATCGCTTAAAACTTGTTGCTCTGAGGTTTTGTGGGTCGCTGAGTACGAATGTCGTTCCAGATTTTCAAAATTCAAAATGGCATGGCGATCCCAATATGGCGGAAAAATATTCTAAAAAATGTTTAATTTAGCTTGAAATGTGTTACCCGGGTGTTTTGGATTGACGAATACAAATTTCGTACCTGATTTTCCAGTATTGAAAATGGCGGATCTATTTCTCAGATATGCGTTTTCGTGTGCGTGTGTGTGTGTGTGTGTGTGTGTGTGTGTGTGTGTGTGTGTGTGTGTTATTTTCGGTGTGTTTTACAATATAAATATTAGCGCTTATTAAATTAAAAATAAGACTAAAATATTCTCCCACAAACTGAATCTTAAAAGTTTTAAACACATTTGGTTTAAACGCATTTTAAATATCTCGTAATGCAAATAAAAATATTGCGCTTGTAGTGCTGGAAGTTTATTATTTTATTCCTTGTATGTAGGAATTCTCCAGAATTTTATACATGTCAGGATAAAAATGATGAACCCGTCCACGTGAAAATTGCAGTTTTCGAGTACTTACACTGCACTGTAATGGAATGCCATTTAGTTTATTAACAAAAACTAGGGTGAATATTACTGAAATTCCACATCCGACTATTTACGTATTTGGATAAAATGCAAAAAATGTGAAAAACACGCTATTTTTTAATCTATTTTTTCCCTTACACGCTGTTTTTATTGGAATTGAAAACGCATATAGTAGTAAAAAAGATTTTTTTATAGTTTTCGGAAACATTTTTGAATTTTTGAAATTGGCACCTTTTCGAAAAACTTAAAAGTAGTTACAAAAATTTGAAAAAAATTCATTTATATTTTTCGAGTGATTCTACACGTTTTTTGTTGTATAATATTTTTTCTTAAAATTTACCATACTTGAGGTTGAAAATCATGAAATTTTACCCTGCAATGCACCCTTTCCGTCGCCATATTGGATTCGTTACATTAAAATTAATTTCTTCAGGTCCGTAACTTTTTAGTTGCACTAAAAGTTGCTGTGGTTTTAAAAGTTTTTATACAGAAAGATGAGGTGCTTCAATGTAAAAGTAACGTTTGATGAACAAAAAATGGATTGAAAGAAATCGTGCAGTTGTAACTTTTTAATATTTAGCGTGTTTCTGACATTTTCTCGCATTGTAATCCTTGCCAATGAAAACAACTCACTGAAAAGTTTGTCTATTATTTTCCACACTTTTTGTTCAGTTGCACTTCATTACATTGAGTGTACTCGAAAACTGCAATTTTGACGTTAACGGGTTAATTTCAACGCATTATTCACACACAAGCATTGATTCTGCCGGGCAGAAACGGGGAACCCGGACAGAATCAATGGGTGTACAGATATGCCCCGTAATTGCTTTTTATAAGTATCTCCCGTAGAATATATAAGAAATTGCTGCATGCATATTTGGACAGAGTAATTTCTTCTTAACGGTGTTGGTAATTTGTCCAATCACAAATTCGTATTGCTTCGGCAAGGAAAGTTCTGCAGATGATTTTTCTAAATGACTGTGTATATATGTTACACATATGTCCTTTACAATAATTCGTTATGTAGCAGCATTATTATATAATTATATAAGTATATTATATTATTTGTTATTAGTATATAAAAAATCTATTATTAAGTACATTCATTGCAATTTCCACAAATTATGTATGTTTTGAAATTACCGCGAGTTTGATTTTTAATGCAGATGTCCTAAGTTGTTTAAAGATAGCGCTAGTCTCGATAGATATAGTTTTTTACTTCTGTGGTAATGTCTAAGACGTGGTGTGTTAATTTTTGTAGTCAATATTTTTAAAGTAATGGCACTTATTAAACACGAAGACGTTCATAATTTCGTTTTAAGTTGTGGCAGTATAAGCATTGACGAAAAGAAAAGAAAAATTACAGATTTCGTGGCGGATAGGTTAGGATGTAATCAAGAAGAAAAAGGAACACTAACAGTTCATCTTAATCGTTACTTTCTTAACAAATATATTGCAAAATGGAACGATAGTCGCAGATGTAATGACCGTTTCCTTTCAAAGAATAAGGCCTGGCTGAAATGTTACATATCGTATAATACAACAAATGAAGAAACAAGTGATGATGCAGCCTCGTCTGTTTTGCACGCAGAAAATGTTGCCTCATCAGATTTTCCTGCCGAAAACACAGACTCTTCAGTTTTGCTTGCAGATAATAAAGTCGAAGGTTGTATGAAACTCAAATAATTATTTTCGACTGAACATTATTATTTTTTTTCGAAACGGGATTTCTTGACTGATGCGGAGGAAAATTGCGGTTAGCATTTACCACTTTCCCCTTGCAATGTTCTATTTAGCAATTGAGATCTGTATTCATTTGGTGTTCTGGGAAATAATCACATCTCCATAAATGCGAATTCACTTGTTTTATTGTTGTTATGACATTAAGGGGAGGCACCTCACTCAAAATAAATTCATTGAAATACAGCTTTAAGGGGAGGGTATATCCTCAAAGTCAGCTATATGAAATACTCGTTCAAAAATTCTCCAAAAATGATTTCTTTAGTAATTTTTACGATGAATTCAGTGGTGCTAGAATAAAAAGTGTAAAAAATTTGTTGACCCATAAATTGTAGCTTTAAAAAAAATTCGATTTTTCGAAAAAAATGCTACTACATTTTTCTACATGAATGTAAAAATTCCAAAAATTAAGGTGTACATAAAAATACATTTTCTAAATAATTACGGATGGATATTAAAAAATGTCATTTTTTTCGAAAAAATTTTTGTTTTTACGGTTCAGAAAAATTTTTTACTCTTTTTATTCTAGCACTACTGAATTCCTCGTCAAAAATTATAAAAGAAACAATTTTTGTGGAATTTTTGAACGGGTATTTCATATAGCTGACTTTATGGGTATACCCTCCCCTTAACAAATTGGAAAACAGTGTATCTTTAGTAAGTTGTGACCAGGAATTCAGTGGTGTAAGAATAAAAAGTGTAAGAATATTTTTTTTACCGCAAATTTCAGTTACAACAAAAATTTTCTTCTTGAAACAATGCTACATTTTTATACGTTCATTTAAAAATTCAAAAAAATTAGGATGAATATGAAAACATATTTTTTACATAATTGCACATGGATTATAAAAAAAATCAATTTTTGTTGAAAAAATTTTTTTGTCCGGCACAATTTTGTTAAGGGTCAAAACACTTTTTTACATTTTTTTATTCTAGCAGCATTGAATTCTACGCAAAAATTACTCCAGAAATAATTTTTACGACCCTTACATTTTAGCACGAAAATTAATTTGTTTTTTCGAAAAAATGCTTCTTCGTTTTTCTAAATTAACGTAAAAATTCAAAATAATAAAGGTGAACATAAAAACACATTTTCTAAATAATTGCGCAAGGATATTGAAAAATTTCATTTTTTTTCGAAAAATAATGTACATTTTTTATTCTAGAATCATTGAATTCTACGCCAAAAATTACTACAGAACTAATTTTTTCTAATTTTTTAAAGGCGTATTTCCTGGAGCTGATTTTGAGTGAGGTGCCTCCCCTTAATCCATTAACGCTGAAAGTGCCCACTTTTCTTGTAAAACTTTCAACTCTTAATAAAGTATAAAAAATCGAGCCCTGGTCGGCCTAACCTTGTACCCCTATGTTTTCGGGGTTGCTCTTGAAGATTCCATAGTAAGATAGGATTTTTTATGTTGTTCTGATGCATCAATATAGGGGTCATTTTTTTTATTTGAAGAATATATATTGCAAACACAAGAATAATTATTTTACAGTAATAAATCATAAATTTTCCGAGCGCAGTAGAAGAACTTATGTAGAAATTGTCAATATTTTGGAAAGCACAAACCTCCATTTTGAAAACAATATTTTTTTTATATTGCAATAATCATGAATTATATCAGTAGATAACACAATAAAATAATTTTTATATAAATAATAATATTTACCCCCTCGGTAAAAAGTGTATGTGAGTGTTTACCCTGCAAGAACTGCCAAATAGGTGCAAATAGAGCATTTATTGTATTTAGATGATATGTGATGTGTCACGTAAATTCTAAATAAATACCGGCAGATTTTGCGTTTCTCAGTTATATTTCCAGTTTACAATTGGCATTAGGCACCTAGGTTAACAGGATTATATACTTCTTAATGTGCAAAATACTCCTCTATTTGGTCGCCAAATACATACCAATAGACATTCAATATGGATCTATTGGGCAGTTCTTGCAGGGTACTTCACTAAAGAGAGGTATCGAATATTTCACGCATGATGTTTGGTTACCAAAAAATATCGAGTCTGGTAACCTTTAACACGAAAAAGATTCAAAAATATTTTAGTGTTGCCAATGCCCAATGCGACTGAAAGACAGTCAAGGAATTTTGCGGAATATAGTGCAAGGCATAAGCGACGAAAAGTTACGGGTCTGCACCAAGAAAATGAGTTGGAAGCGCTACTTGCTGCCACCGTCAGAGCTTTGCGATCATCCGGTAATGAATCCGGTGCTAAAATAGTTGAGGAAGTGGGCAAATGTCGGGAACAAGGAGATAGACTACATACACTGTGGCGTATGGCAGAAAGACCGGCTACTCAAAGCAAGTTCACGTCGGATGAGGCATTATCTTTGATTGTGTCACATAATTTAACCGTGAATGCCTACAATCAGTTACGTGACGGTGCTCTAAAACACAACCACGACCTATATCCACTATATCATGCAATACTTATCGCCAAAAAAGCTGCATATCCAGACAATATATCTGTCTCAGAAACGAAATGCGAAGTTCCTTTACAAACGCTATTACACCACACAGCTCGCCGGCTCATTGAGTCGACCCATCCAACGTATTTAGAGGAAGATCAGGAAAATGTCAATTTAGAAATAATATTCAAAGCCGGATTTGATGGCAGTTCGGGACACTCTCAATTCAAACAAAAATGGACGGTAGAAAATGAAGGCGATGAAAATTTGTTTCTAACTTCAGTTGTTCCTGTTCAAATGCTTCATAAGGAATCAGGAATAATCGAGTGGCAAAATCCAAAGCCATCGTCACCGAGGTTTTGCAGACCATTGTCAGTACAGTGGATTCATGAGAATCCAGAACTCATCAGAACTGTAAAAGAAAGGCTAGATAACGAAATTAACCAGCTCCAGCCCTTAACAATTAATAATTGCACGGTTTCATTTTCAGTTCGCCTGTCAATGTTAGATGGAAAAGTAAGATTTGCCTTATTTGTAAAAATCATGCTTGTGTCATTTGTAATAGCAATGTACATAACTCTTCTTAGATTGTAAATACGTTAACGAATACGTCGTCAATGTATTGTTGCATGTGTAATGCTACCATTTCCGAAATGAAAAAGATCGACGATGTTATGAATAAGGCTGAAAATTATGACGTTTTCCAGTACAATATTCCTATTACACATGCGTATATTAATGCGATGGAATGTTTACTGCACATCGCCTATCGATTACCATTTCAGGAATGAAGGGTAAGTTGTTTATATATATAAATGTAAACGAATGTTTAATTATAATTTTGAAGCTGAAAATAGGAAAAATGTAAACTCCGTCCTGTGTAACAGTTTTTACGCTGACGGAGTTTCCCAATTTTAAGCATTAAAATTACAATTAAATATTCATTTACAACATAAAATATATGCTAACATATCAATATATATGACATTACAATTGTTTTATCATTCTTTTTCATAATTTAAATGTTATTTGTTGTTGATTTATCAGTAAGAAAAAGGTTAAATAAAATTGACCACAATTTTTATTTCACCCGTATTCCTTATTTTGCATAAAAAAAATTAATTGCTTTACATTAATAACAAAAAATTGTTTTGATGTAAAATTTTTGTCCATATACGTGGTTCGTTCCAATCATTTTATTGTATATTTTTAGCGTAAATTCCTACGTTATCGGCTAACTACTTTACAACTCCCTTAAGGAAGTAACTTCAATCTAAAGATGAAAATCATTCATATAATTTCTCGACTTAGAATTAGTTTTTTTTTTTAAATATAAACACTTTTTTTTCTACTAGTTCTCATTTTTTGATGGACCTATTCCTAAATCTACTCGCATCTGAGTTGAGTAACATGTATTTTCTATACACGGGAAAAATGATATAGTTGGTTCAACTATCTCAAAAATACTTGGAGTTTTGATGTCAATTGGTGCGTCTATTAATAATATTCCTTCAAGGTTTTCTATACAGTTTAACTGATTATAACTGAGTATAACAACTAGTATAAAGTACCATTTAAAAGTATTAAGAAATACTATTTTTGACTACTCAAAGCTATCTAATAAATTGTTAAGCGCATATGGAATTACGCATTTTACTATCTTTTTTAGTTGGACTAAATATTTATTTCATTGTGCCAACTATTTTCTTCTTTCCGTGTAATATATTACAAACGTGTGTTAAATTTCAAACAATCTGTAAAAACTAAAAATGATCTGAGTTTGGATTCAAAAATATCATTCATTTGATTCAACCTATAACATACATATAGAAATGCCCCTATCGACTATTTCTTATGGAAATAGACCAACCCACCGTCCATCGCATTTCTGCACACCAGTGATAACAACACAGTTCTTATATCCTGACGAAATTACGTTAATTATCGCATTCTCACATAATTGATAACATACATACAAGATCGCGAATGGATATTTTTTATTGGAACTGTAGTGACGGTTACATCTCTTATTTACATTTGATAGGTAAATAAAAAAAAAGGCACAGACGCAATTATGAATGCCCAAAAACGGCAAATTCAACAGAGATTCATAGACGAGATGGGGTTAAGGATAGATTTCCCAAAACCAGGTTTTGGTTCGAGCAATGACGGAAATACTGCTCGCAGATTTTTTCAAAATGCTACACAAACTTCTCAAATTACCGGTGAGATTATATACATTACGAAAGCTTCATCGATCTTGAATGGCACTTATGTTACATGTTTTTTTTCTTTTATATAATAATATTGTAAAGAATTGCAACGTTGGAAAGTAACCTGTATTATATCATGCGTCAGATAGATTATCAGGCCCAGATGAGGCCCCGATTCACAGCGTTTTTGCAATATGCATAATTTCAGTGGAATTTGCCTTCAATGATCAACCGAATTTCAGTCACGACATGATGTTCTTTTGATGATTGTCAGAAACACTGTCATTACTGTAGAAAACAATCATTATAAATATTGGTTCTTTTTCAGGCATTAACGAAGATCTAATCAACCGGTTGTCTGTCATCCTTTTAGTAATGGCGAGTGGACAAAAGATTAAGTTCGAACCGTATAAAGCATACTGTACTGAGACAGCCAATTTATATGTGGAGCTATACGGATGGTACTATAGGAGCCCGAGTCTTCATAAAATATTAATTCACAGTCCGTCCATTGCAAAAAGTGGGTTTCTGCCCTTAGGACTACTGTCAGAAGAGGTACTCGAAGCTAGCCATAAAATTTTTAAAATATTTAGAGACACACATGCTAGGAAGATGTCACGAGCTGCAACTAATAAGGACGTGTTTAATCGGTGGGTACTTTATAGTGACCCAAAAATTACCTTATCTGGTAAAATTAAAACAAAAGTAAAAACGCCTTTGCCGAGTGAAGCTGAATTGCTTATTGACAAGATGTCTGCAGAAGATAGCTTTTCAGAAGAAGAATTTTAATTAGAGATTTTAATACAGTACTGAGAACGTGTAAATTTATTTAATACCATATCCTTTCCCAAAAACATATCAAGATATATCTCGACTAAGTTAAAAAGTAACTCGCAAATTGTCGCAACCCGAAGTTTATTAGCTGTGATTGAAGATCACATTCGTAATTTGATATCCCGAAAACCCCAAAGTATCCAACTTCCCCTGGAGCAAGTAACATTTACATTTCGGTCGGCCATCGTGAATCTGCTATTTAAATTTTTAAAATCTAAGGACAGTTTTGTAATCAGAAACCTTGAAAAATCCAGAATAACAAATTTTAACTGTTTTATGTGTAAATAAAAGTGTATACTTTCATGGGTTATTGGTATTGGTATTGGTATTTTCTTCATCAGGCTCGGGTGAACCCCAGAAATCAGCACACTTAGCTGTTTGCCTTTGTATGCTTTGCAGAATCTCAGAAGTTGCCCGAGATTCCGCTCCCTGACTTCCTCCTTGCTTACAAGTGGAGAGTCCAGGTATCTCCTTCGACTCTCCATCAGTGCAGGGCACTCGCATAGGAAGTGAATTGATGATTCCTCCTTGTTTTCATCACATCTAGTGCACATCGGTGAAGGTTTCCTTCCTACGATGTGACTGTGCTTGTTTAAATTTCCATGTCCGGTTAGGATTTCGATGGAGATTCTTATTTCTGTTCTGTTTAGTTCGAGCAGTTTTTCAGCCCATCGGTCCGCCTGCAGCTCTCCTGCAAGGCTTTTGGTTGTGCTGCATTTTTTTTTTTGATCCACTCTCTAACCTGTTGGGATTTCATTTGTCTCTCCAGTAGGTTGAGTCCTTCTTGAAATGGCAGTGCCACCCTCCCAGTCAAGTCAGTTCCATTTACTATTCCCGACTTGGCAAGGGTGTCCGCTGTTTCATTTCCTTTCCAGCCCATATGGCCAGGTATCCAGGTCAGGCTGAGTTTGTTTCTTTCGGCCAGGTTACGTAGGCAGGTCTTTGTATCTCTGACTAAAGCTGATTTGACGACTGGATTGTCTATCGCTCTCAATGCAGCTTGGCTATCCGAGCATATCCATATCGTTTTATTTGTCACTTCTTTCTCCATGAGGGTCTCGGCACACATGAGGATTGCCGCCACCTCTCCTTGGAAAACATTGTTAAATTTGTTGAGCTTGAGGGAAAAGTTCTCCCGCAGCTTCGGTCCGCAGTACCCTGCGCCTACACCCTGGTTGGTTTTGGACGCATCTGTGAACCAGATGATGCCATTCCTGGGTATTGCTGATTTATTTTTCCAGTCCTCCCTGTTGGGGAAACAAACCTTAAAGTTGTTTTCCCCCGTGTGGTGTGTCTGGATCTTGTCTTGTGGTTGGTACCACATGTCTCTCAGGTTTCCTTGAAAAAGATTTTTGAACCAATCTTGCTTATCTGTCAAGCTTCCCAAGCACTTGAGTCTATACACGGTTCTCATGGCTTCGCATTTTACTGCCTGAGCCATGGACGGTAAGTCCAAAAGAGACCTCATTGCGGCTATGGGTGTACTCTTCCTTACCGAGCAAATGCCCCTAAGGAACATAGCCTGTACCCTGTTCAATTTTTGTTGAACTTGGGTCTTTTCTGTCCTCTGCCACCAAATTGGCGAGGCATAGGTAATCCTTGGTAACACAATCTGTTGGTAGATCCAGAGCAGTTGTTTCGGTCCTAAACCCCAACTGTTACCAAGAGCTCTCCTACAATGCCAGAAAGTGGCAATTGCTTTGTGACATTTGTTATCCAGGTGACCATTCCAGTTTAATTTTTTATCCAGGGTTACTCCAAGATATTTGGTTTCGCTGGCATATGGCACCTGCTTCCCGCCAATCACCATTTCCCTTAGTTTTTTGATCTTATATTTTCTAGAGAAAATGATGACGGCAATTTTTTCCGGTTGTATCGATAGCGCTTTTTCATTGCACCATTTTTCCACAACCCTCAGGGCTTCTTGTACCAGCTCCTGCAAAACTTCCTCGTAGTTGCCTCTAGCGAGGATAGCAATATCGTCCGCATATCCAATCGCATAGATTCCGCTATCGTTGAGTTTCCTGATCAAGCTATCAGCTACCAGGTTCCAAAGAAGTGGGGACAACACTCCACCTTGAGGACAACCCTCAGAGATCGTCCCCTCCACTAGGGTACCCTGCCATTCCGTATAAATATACCTATTTCTAAGGGTGCTCACAATCCAACTTATGAGTTCCTTGGGCACTCCATGTTCTTCCGCTCCTTTCCGTATTACTTCCACGGAGGTACGGTTAAAAGCACCCTCAATATCTAGGAAAGCACCGATGCACGTTCCCTTCGTACTGAGTTGCTTTTCTATAAAGCCCGCGGCTGACATAAGTGCCAACTCAGCAGATTTGCCAGCCTGGTATGCATACTGTTCCCCATGGAGAGGTAAGCGTACCAAAGGACCTTCTATAAGATACCTCTCAACCAATCTTTCCAACAATTTTAATAGGAAGGATGTTAGGCTGATCGGTCTGTAGTCCTTTGCCTCCACGTAGTTCCTGTTTCCAACTTTGGGTATAAACGAAACTCGTGATTTCTTCCATTCTGTAGGTGTGTAACCAAGCGCAATGCACCCCGAAGAAGTCCAGTCAATGGGCTCAGGATAGCCCCCAGGCCTTCCTGAAGGAGGGCCGGGTATATGCCATCCGGTCCCGGTGACTTGAACGCCTCAAAGGCCATTAGTGCCCTTACAACCTTGTTTGGATTTACAACTTGGGCAGCGATCCCCCAGTGCCTCCCTTTACTAGTAGTAGGCTCCTCGGGGGCACCGTTCGATCTCAGTTTAATGCTTGGAAAATTGCTTGTCAGCAACCTTTCCAGTGTTTCCTTCGGAGATTTGGCAAACTCGCCATTTTCTCCTTTGATAAATCGTAGTTTACCATCATTTCCTTTTGATAGTATTCTCGCTAATTTTGCAGTAGAGTGTATACTCTCCGTTTCCGAACAGAACTCCCTCCATGCATTTATCTGAGACTCTCTAATCTTCCTTTTGTAGGCTTTCAACCTATCCTTGTAAGCCGTCCAGACTTCTGCTGTGTCAGCTTTCTTTGCTCGATTAAATAGTCTCCTCGTCTCCTTTCGGCTACGCTCCAAGGCTGATCCCCAATTAAGCCTTCCCCTTTTGGGGTTTACTTTCTTGAGTGGGCAATTGGCTTCGAACGATCTCATCACAGCTCCCCTAAGAAAGACCTCTGTGTACTCAAGATCGTTTTTCGCTCCATACTTGCCTTTGAAGCCCTTCATCCTGGCTTGCAGACTTTCTCTGAACCCTTGCCAGTTCGTGCTTCTTGGATTTCTGGACCATTTCTCTGCAGGGTTAAACTGTTCCAGTTTGGCCCGAATCAGTTTGTGATCCGAGAGCGAGGGTTCATCAATAACCCTCCACTCCTGGACAGCCTCACGCATGCCTCGGCTGCATAGAGTGAGATCAAGGACCTCTCTTCTGTTTGCCGTTACAAACGTTGGCTCAACTCCCTCGTTCAAAATTTCGAGGTTAGTGGATATCAGGTATTCCATGAGGGCCTCCCCTCTCTCATTTGTGTCGGTGCTCCCCCACAGAGTACTGTGAGCATTTGCATCACAACCAATGAGGAGATCAAGGCCCGCATTTGCGCAGTACCTGACTAACCTAGTTAGCTCCTCCGGGGGAGTTTCCCTATCGTGCGCAAAGTAGGCTGATGCAATCACCAAGCTCCTTTCCCCTATTCCCTGAGAGACTTTAACCGAAGCTAGGTCCCTAGTAGAGAATTCCTGTAGCAGGGCAGCGTCCATGTTTTTAAGAACTACGCATGCCCTCTGCATTTCATGAAGTCCACTGGCGTAGACTGTGCCAATCCTACTCAGGCCCCGAATCTGACCTTTGTAGCACCACGGCTCCTGTATTAGTGCCATGGCTGGTTTTGTATGCGTCACTTGCAGGTCCCTCATAAGTTGAGCTGAGGCACCTTTGCAGTGATGCAAATTAATCTGGAAAATTTCTGCACGACCGTTAGCCATTGGAACTAACTCGCGCTGGAAGCTCCCGTCGCCGAACTTATCGGGTTTTTAGAGGTTGGCCTGAATACAACCTCTCCTGTCCCCAGATAAGCTCGGTAGCCGCGAGACTCGAGGCGCTTGGCAGAGTCTTCGTCCACGCCGAGAACCATAAGGGTGCCATGCGGCAGCTCCTCCCTACGGTGGACAACCCACGTCCCGACCCTCAAACCAGCATTCTGCCTGTCCAAAATCTTAAGCAGGATGCTAGTCTCTTTCTTGGGTGGTGGGGCGAGTACCGTCATTTTAACTCTCTTGACGAGTTCCTCAGGGAGTACAAGCCTCACCTTTCGGCCCCCATCAAGGGTTATTTGCGGAATTGCTTCCCGCAGCCAACAGGCACTCTCGTCATCCACACAAGCGAAAGTGGCAATTCCTCCTCTCAGGTGAGACTCCACGAACCTGGGTATGAACCCCCCTTCCGGGATGTCCACAAACCGGTCAATGATGACCCCCCTGAGTTGGTCAAAGACACCCATCTCGACCCGCTCCCCTACGTCCTCGCCCAAGGCAATCAATACCCTTGGGAGTCCAGCAGCGGCCGTCGAGTATGACATCCTTGTTGCGGATGCTTGCTTCTGACTCTTGGCCTTCTTCCCTCGGGGTTTGGCCGTGGGATCCGAAATACTCCTCTCGGCCTTCCTTTTATCCCCAGAGGGAGGACCAATGGACTGTGTAGTGGTTGAGGTCGATCCGGGATGCCCTTCCAGACGGGTTCTAGCCCTAGCCATGGAAGATGCCGCCTTTTTCTTCTTCGAACCGCTTACTCTCGGTGGAGGACGCTCCGGAAGGGGGAGACCTTCAGCCTCCGCCCTTCTCTTCGCCTCCTCGTACGCTACCCACTTGGCCTTTCGCCTCTGTGCGCCGTTCATTCGGATCGGGCTTGGACGAGTGTCTTCCGCCGTACCGGTCTTCATCAGAGTGTCCTTAGCCACATCCGACGTTATCTCCTCGGTGCAAGGCACCTGAGGCTCTTGTTTTTTGTTTATTTTCATCTGTGTGTCCATTTGAGTCCCACGAGAAGCTAGGGAAATAAAGGTCACACCTCGCAGAGCCCCGCGATACGAGGTGAAGGCTATGTACAATGGGAGGTCGCCCGGTATCCCAAGGGCATCGTTTGCGGTACAGCTTCCCCTGTACCATGCATCTCTAGGCACGATAACTCCCACCTGTGGATTGGGGGATCCATTCTTGGTCACGGCACCTCAGAGGTCCTTTGCCCAACCCCCCTCCAGCCCGAAGGTCGAGGTGGGGCTTGAGTTTCTAACCTCACTCATACCCACAGTCATCGGAGAAGCCCGTTTATAGAGCCCCGAACCATTCATCGGAGAGCCCGGTTTATAGGGATCCGCATTCTCTCACCACTCACACTGCTATCGACTCAGGACCTCCTGTATGGTGTTTGTTAAGCCCCCCCACCACGACAAGGTGATAGGATCCAAACGGGGGGGGGGGGGCACGGCACGTTCATGGGTTAACTTATCTATAAATGTTTATCGATGTGCTAGTAAATTGTTTTTTTTTTACATCAAAAGTTACAACTTCTGGACAGTTGCCCACGTGTAATTCATAAAATAAATTTCCAGCACAAGCTCAATTTTTTTAATATGCATTACGAGATATTTAGATGCGTTTGAGCCAAATGTGTTTAGAACTTTTAATTCTCAACCGGTATAACATGTCTATTGGAGAAAATATTAAAGTAATATGTATAATTTAATTAACGTTAATATTTCCATTGAAATTGGGAAATAGTATTTATGCTGAGACGTAAATTATTTACATTGCTTTTACTATCATGCTACATATTATGCAACACTATCGCATTTAGAATGTTGAAAATCTCACTTGTGTGCCATACATGTCTCATCAAGCTCTTGCATACCAACATTCGCACCGAAATCGACATAACTTCAAGAACATGATTTCCAATTTTTGTTATATCACAACTAATGTCACATTTGCATTCAGGCCCCGAATAATATATCTGCGTACGAAATTCATATTCTGCGACCCAAAAAAAACCCCGGAGCAACAACTTTTAAGCGAATGTAAGCATTTTTTAAGAATTCGTCCGCCATATTGGATCCGCCATTTTGAATTTTGCAAATCCGGTACGAGATTCGTATTCTGCGCCTTAAAAAACCCCGGAGCAACAATTTTAAGTGAATGTAAGTATTTTTTTTAATTTGTCCGCCATATTGGATCCGCCATTTTGAATTTTGCAAATCCGGTAAGAGATTCTTATTCTACGACCGAAAAAAAAACCCGGAGCAACAACTTTTAAGCGATTGTAAGATTTTTTTAAAACTTGTCCGCCATATTGGATCCGCCATTTTGAATTTTGCAAATCCGGTACGAGATTCTTATTCTGCGACCCAAAATACCTCCCAGTAAGAAATTTCAAATTAATCTAAGCGTACTTCGATAAATAAACAACTTCTACCCATGTGCGAAATTCGTAACGGCCCAGGCCTGGTCCAGTCCTGGCAACGGCGGTGTCGAGGCTCGGCTGCGACATTGGGCCAAAACTGGCATGAGTCTTGGCGCGACACTACGGCCTAGACTCGGCAACCGGTCTTGATCCAGTAATGGCTGCCAGCACTGTCACGGCATCGACAGCCAGCACTGGCCCGGCATCGGCAGCCAGTATTGGCGCGGCATTGACTGTCGGCAATGGCCCAGTGTCTGTTACGACACTACGGCCTAGACTCGGCAACTGGTATTAGACCATTAGTGGCTGCCAGCACTGTCACAGCATCGACAGCCAGCACTGGCCCGGCATCAAAACCAGTATTGGCGCGGCGTTGATTGTCGGCGATGGCACAGAGCCTGTTGCAGCTAAATTTTACAGGCATTATTGTCTTTGCAACGTCGCAGCAGCAGCACGATAAAAAAAGAAAAACAAACGTTGAAACGAATTTATTGTTATTGGAAGAAACCTTGAAGATGTATATAACATCGATGGATATATGCATGTATCCCTGCTTATTGACGAGTCGTTTGACGTTGTAAGCCCCTGGGTGGGGCCAAATTTGGAACTCCAACGAGTTGGATTAGTAAGTTCGTAAAACGTCGTACTAGTTACATCGTATTCCTGTAAATAAAAATATTAATTTCTAATTCGTCGTTTATCACGACGAGTTAGTTCTTAGTCGGAGGGAAAGTCCCCCCGACACCAAAAAAGGTAAAAGTGGCGAGATCGCCCTCCGGCCAGAGTTGCCGCGTCGGTGCCCACACTTCAAGGAACGCGGGCGCTACTTCATATGCGGTTCGGCGACGCGTTCCTAGCGGCTACGGCCGGAACTTAACTGCTGGGTTTCCGTGGGGATTCGAACGTCACCGCTGGCTATGGGCCGAGTCTCCAGAGATCGGAGGGCACGTACACGGAGAGAACTGTGCAAGTATGTAACTGTAGGGAATCCTTCGCCATTGTACTAAGATTTCGGAGCTGCTTCTGCACCTTGTGCCGCGAGATATCAATCTAAGAAAGTCACAGTCTCAGACTGTGAAAACGCTCACGGATGAGACAGCAAAACTACCATGCTTTCTTCGAGGCTTGCTCCCGCCTAAGTTATACTTTTTAGACTAGAACTCTCCCGGACTTTTTTTGTAGGAAATTTCCTCCTCTACCAAAAAGGTTTAGTAAATTTTTGCTCTATCTTGCATCGTTTTCGATACGGTCGATATTCAATCGGCAATATTCTGTGTGAAATAAATTTGCTATGCTTGGCTCGATGTTCGATCCTGAATGTTTCTATTGCTGGGCCGAGATTTGGCACTATCACTTTGCCAGACTTGGTCCGATACTCGGGCCCAATATTGGGCCGACGCTGGGACGACGATCGGGAGAAATACCTATGAGATCAATTTGCCAGGCCTGGCCCGAGGCGATGGCCAGTTTTCAGCCGAAGTTTGGCAATTTGTTATAGCCAGTATCGGCTATCAATGCTGGCCCGATTCTGGCACAGTGAAGTTGCCGACGTTGGGCCAGCATCGGCAGCCGAAAGTCGGCTGCCAACGCTGGGCCAATACTGGGCCGTATGGTCAGCATCGGCATTTCGCACATGACTTCTATGAGTTATTTACGTTGTTAAATATTGGTGACTTTGAGGATGCACTGTCAATCGGAAAATAAAGATATCAACATTGTGCACTCCTCAGTGATTCTACAATCCTTCCTGAGTATTTTAAACCTGGATTCATTGAAATCGGTTAAAAATTCGCCAGGGGATGATCGACTAAAAAAAAATGTCCGCGGGACGTCGTCCATCAAACGCGCATCCAAAATTCTCCATGATTGAAGCGATAGACAGGCTGAGAGATCGCAGAATTTCCTGAACGAGAAGACTATCACACGCCGCAAGCCCACTCAATTGAAGGACAGTTTGGAGGTCTTCGTGGAACATTTTCATAAAAAAGAAAAATAATAAAGAAGCTGGCACGAGTTCTACAAATCAGATAAGTTTGAGTGTTTTATTCAATAAGACGTCGGTTTCCTTTCGCGGGTTGCCAATTATTTTGAACACTTTTCCTCAATTGACATGTTCTCAAATGGTTGCAATTAGGTCCTCTTTTAGGATAATTCATTTCACTGACATTAAAGTGCGTGAAAAACTAGACTCGAGTTAAAGATACGATTTTCTGAATTGTTGAAGGTCATTATATGTGTAATAAAAATTTAGAGTAAAACATGCGATTCAACATAATTCAGCGGTTGCGTTGTGCGTGTAGAGTTTGTTAGAATTTTAGTTATTGACTATTGTATCAACCGAAAGAACTAGGAATATATGTCAATTTATGTAATGATAATCGTATTTAAATTATTTATTTCCTTCTTCACAGTTAGGACTACCAAGACGAATTAATTTAATTTAAATGAAATTGATTTGACATGCATCGTGCATGCAATCGAATCAAATATTTATTACAACTTGCATTATCCGAAAAGAAAAATTATTATTTCCTTTCACTCTTGAGTCCTACCGACTGCGCCAATTTTTATCCATATGTCACGTCCGGGATTTGACATAACATAAGGAAAGGGATGTTCTTCTTAATCATCCTAAGTATTAGGAAGCTCAAGAGGAAAGGAGATAATAATAAAAATAAGGATATTAAGATTGTAATATTAGTAATTCAGTTTATTAACGAGGCTAAATTACTTGCTTCGTGACAGTCAACCGTGGGTCTGAATTTGGGGTTTAAGATTCGGGATCGTAGTGTAAAACTGGAGGGCAAAAGGGACATTTGAAAAACATGGGTTCTTCGACAATAAAGGGGAATATTTGGGGTTTAGGAAGCATGAGCAACCTAAACATTTCGGGACTTGGGACCGTTGTGGGGACAACATTACAGTATTGTAATGTTATCATATATTTTGTCGGGCTAGGGAAAAGGGGGCAACCAGTTCACCATGGGGTGATTTTGCGGGGCGGTAAGTGCACTGCTACTTACGTTGGGTTGGATTGAAGACCAAGTTGTTGGCGGGTGGCGGCTGGTTGCTGGTTGCTGGTTGGCGACGGGTTGGCAAACTAATAATACTAACGACGTAGGTAACTCCACAGTTGACTGACTGCTGAGCAGGGCGAGGGGGCCTCTTTTTATAGAGACACGATTAGTGTCTGGGGCGGAACTTGGACCCATGTGTAAGGGCCAATAGAGAGCTTTCTTGAGGTGGATGGGTGCAAAGATCTTCGGAAAAACGGCGAGGGTAGGGGCGTTACGAGCGAGCTGTCGCCGAGGCAAGACAAATACAATTTTATATTATTAACAATATTAATATCATATACAAAATTAATTAACGCACAAATAGTTAAAACCTTGTTTCTAAATCAGTTATTGATATTAATGAACATTGGATTTAAACAAGAAGAGTATAACGAAATAATATTATTACGAAAATTAATTTTAAAGTGGTTATCGACATTATTTCCAAGTGGATCATTAATATTAATAAGTGTTACATAATTTGAAACAGGCATTTATAAGTGCAATTGAATACGCTAATTATAAACTAAACAAACTTAAATGTTATTTAATATTAATATTCGCCTATGGTAATAGATATTTTGAAATGTAATTGAAGACGGTTTCTGCAATAGTTATTAATAACGAAGAAGATATTGTTGTAATAGTTAAGGGAAAGATGTGTTTTGATTTAACAGTTAAAATATAGTTCGGATATTAAAAGGCGAGGATCTATATAAATCTTAAATGATATTGCTTAAATTTAATTAATAATAAAAGTATTACAAGAGAAGCATCCATTATTATCAATATTTTTATATTAACTATAATTTTTTAATGTTTCAATAAAGCAATTTTTAACAGTAGGTACATTTAACAATTTAGTTTAAATGAATATGGATGATTCTTTTGTAACTTAATAAAATATATAAATTTAAAATATTTTCAAGAAGAAACTTCTAGAACATGAGATTAAGAGGGTTTCCTTGGTGTTTAAATTTAGATAAATTTGGTGACGGTTTTTCCGCCAGATTGCATGTATGAGAATGAGAGCAAGGACGCGGTCCCAAAGCGTTCCCACACTTGGGCCAGTTCATCAAATATGATATAATTTTTATGATCGTTTTCCGAGAGAAACCTACAGTCCCCAAGTTCCCATTCTCACAGTTTCGTTAGTGATGACTTGCAGCTGTGTTAAGGGAAACGTATGCTTCACTTTTCCAACTGTTTTTGAGATTTTAGAAGACTTCCCCTATGGAAATAAAAACGGTATGTTTTCGTTACATTTAAGCATGATTCCGTACGATTACGTACGATTTGGTACTTTTAGGTACGTTTTGGTTACGATTCGAACATTTTTACAGCATTATACAGAAACGTACGCGAACGTACGCGAACGTACGCGAAGGTACGTTAACGTACGCAAAATTATGCAAAGATACAGTATCGTCCAGAATCCTACAAAAATGTACACATACGAGAAAAATGCATAACAGAATATTTCTAAACAGATGTAAACGTACGTAAACGTACGTAAACGTGCACGAACGTACGCGAACGTACGCGAACGTACGCGAAAGTGTGCAAAGGTACAGTATCCTGTAGAATCCTGCAGAAACGTCACTCACGAGAAAAAATGCATCAAAGAATATTCCTAAACGTACGTAAACGTACGCGAACGTATGGCAAATGTGCATCATCGTGAATTATGCTAGAGGAGCACATGTAAGCTCCGAAAATAATTCATAGAATCCAATTAGTTTTAAAACATTATCAAATCCATTTATTATATTTCGTTAAGCTTGTTCGAAGATATTAATATTATTAATTATTAATTCCAATTGGACTCTAAAATGAGGCGTCATCGTGCGGCGAGTCACCGTACTACATAGTTAATATCTTCGAACTCATATATATCGCTACTCATATAATTATGGTCGAACTTCACTTACGAGTAAGTTCGTTTAACCATCAACAATACATAGCGAAATATACCCCCTGCACCGTTTCTACACCACTGCACCGGTGTAACGGTGCACGTGTTCCACCCAAAAAGCGCTGGCTTCAAAACGCATATAGTCTCTACATTAAAATCCCCGTTAAATTTTTTCTGCCTATCTATATGAGACACCTGTGACCTTGACAATTTCGCTAGATATATAAAATATTCTTATATAAAAATGATATCTTCAAAAATATCGGTTTTTAAATGAAAATAACTAAACAAACGAAACCTAACCTCGGTCTCTAGCCGAGAGACTTGCATCCGGACGGTGTTTATTTACACGCTTTTGATGCAAAAGTGCAACACTGGTGCAAGGGGTAGATTTCGCTAACAGTAGTGTCCGTTGTGTTGACATGTCGCTGCCCACAAGTCGCTGCACTCAGAGAAGTTTGGTAATCGGGGACTTCATAATTTTTGAAATACTGTTGTTCAAATTAGAGTTGAGGTTTCTTAGTACGAAAAATGGTGTCTAAAAGTCTCACAATGATAACATAAGTCTTCAAGAATGTTTTGAACTCAGCCAATACCAACCTGCCATCGTTATACTTCTAATTTTGTGGGGGGACAGTTCAATGTTGCGTTGAACGTTTAAAGTTCCAACGATGGGCGCCTCACACGCCCATCCTTGAATCTGCGACGACGTTGTGCACTGAGAGAGGTTTGGTAATCGGGGACTTCAACATTTTTGAAATTCTATTGTTCAAATTAAAGTTGAGGTATCTTAATACGAAAAATGAAGTTTAAAAGTCTCATAATGGTAACATACGTCTTAAATAATGTTTTGAACTCAACCAATACCAACTTGTAATCGTGACACTTCTAATTTGTTAGAGAAGCAATTCAATGTACGTTAAACTCTTAAAGGTCCAACGATGGGCGCCTCACACGCCCATTGAACCCGCGGCACAGCCACGCTGTGTGCCGTCGGAAGCACAGATGTCGTTTCTGCATTTTGGACGGATCGACATATTCTTAAAAGAACTATATAATGTCCGAAATTACTATGTAAATCAATAGTAATTCATAATAGAATATTTGAACTATCCGTTACCATTAACTTTCATAGTAAATTTAAAGATTACACAGTAATTTTCCGTACAGATTTGTCGAATATCCTAAAATGGCAGAAATGCTTTTTTTTATATTATAATATATTATAATATAAAAAAAATAATAATATATAATATAATAATAAATATATATAATATAAAAAAAATAAATAAATATATAATAATATAAGAAAAAGATATAATATAAAATTTCTCTAAAAGTCTTCAATACACTGAATCACCGTAAAAAATCAGAATTGAGCCACTCTCCTGAAAGTCACACTCATTTTATACTAAAGTGAAATTTCGCTTCTTACTAAATCCTATAATGAAAATAATACAATACTTTAGTGAAAACATCAATAGACTATATAATGCATTTTTATCAATTGTTGTTGCTGCTTCTCATTGTTAAAAAATGTTTTAACCCTTAGCGTCACGGTTGTGACTCACGTTTACTGCCTGGATTTTTTTGAATTTTAATTATTTACGTCTGAGTTGACGTTTTCTGATCGGTCTTTTTGCTATTTTCTGTTATAGTAATACTTAAAGAACATATTCATATGACTAAAAATACATAATTGTTTATTCATGGTGGCTGCTATCAGGGAAAACCGGGAAAAGTCAGGGAATTTCATGAACTAGTCAGGGAATCAGGGAAAAGTCAGGGAATTTCAAAATTGGTTAGGGAAAATTATTGCTGGGTCGCTGAAAAAACGAAATACCTAAAAAACTCAATATTTTTTACTAAAAAACTAAATAATAAATTCTATTTTAATTACATTGAATTAGTGATAGTCTTTTGTTGACATTCATTTCTCGAGCGTTGTTTCTTGTCTGTGTATCGACATGCGCGAGAGTCATTCGTTTGTCTCGCGGATTCGCAGTCACGCGGTCACCTCTAATTGTTTATACCTGAGAGATCGAGAAATTCAGCGGCTTATTGCTTGCATCAGTTGAGACATTGGAAGTTTCGAACATTTTATAAAAATGTTATATTGTTTTATATTTTATATTAAGCTTAAGAAATCCAAAGATTGTTACCAAAGATCTAACATTTGTAAACTAAAATTACAAAATATATTTTTAAATATAGTTTATTCGTTGTTCATTGAGAAGTATGTCAAATACCGTTCCCTCTTTTATGTTTTAAATCATTACTATTCATTTATTAATAGCAATCATTAAAATATAAGTCAGGGAAAAGTCAGGGAAAAGTCAGGGAATTTTTTTCTTGGAAAAAAGCGGCCACCATGTTATTGTTCTCGTTATATAAATAAACACAGAAAAATAATTACTTGAAATTTGGATTGTATAATTTTTTGTTGCGAGATGTAATAAGACGTGAATTTTTACGAAAATGTATTTGATGAATTTCGTAAAGCTGACATTGGATTCGTAATCAACAAAATCGAAAACCCCCGAGCATCGAGTTTCAAATTCAGTGAAAAGAAAAATGCGTGACTCAAAGTGTTGAACAATTTTTTCTACTTCTAGAGGTTATAAAGATAATCTTATAATTTTTGTGGATGTTTTAATTTTTTGTGCAAGTAGCCAAGTACTATTAAATAGTATTATTGAAAAAATGCGATGCGAGATCTCAGCGCCACGAATGGTGAAATTGGGACTTCTACCGATGGGCTTCTGAGACGCCCATCATTGGAGCGTCACGCATCAAACTATAGAGCTCTAAGCGTTCAATGAAACGTTGAACTGTTTCACGACTAGATTGGACATGTACCAATACACTTTTAGAGGTGTCATAATACAGACTGTTATTGAAGTTCTGTGGTAAAAATTTAGTGCTAGGGAATCTCACTTTTTGACTTCATAAAGTTCAATGCAATGGGACTAGGGATATTCGAAAAACCGTTGAAGTTTCCAATTGCCAAACTTCTCTCAGTGTGGACGGCTTAGGTATATACTGCCTTACAATAAACTACGGGCTCCAGGCATTGGATTCAACGTTACGCGCAAAATCGTCAGTTACGTATATGTTGTTAAGTAAATGTTTAATGTATTCCAAAATTATTTACAATGGATGTCGTTATACATCTTGCACATATAATCGATGTAAAAAAACGAATGATTCGGTATTTCAAACCAGACATGGAGATTTTGGTATAATACAAAAAATTTATAAAGTAGAGTACAGTAACAGAAATAAGGTATTTATATTTTATAAAAAATTGGATGTTCGTAATACTTATATTTTCAAAAATGCGGATGTATCTGTTAAACATTTAAAATATTGTAAAATAGTGGAAACAAATGATTTCAATGTCATCAGTTGTAATGACATTTACAGACCATGTATTTTAATGAATGTAAGAAATCATCTATTCATAGGTTCTTTGAGCAAAGCAACTGCTGCAAAATGTATCAACTAATTTAAAATTTTGTTACTATTCCAATAAAGATATTTTGTTCCTTTCTGTATATTGTTCATTTTATTCTTCATTACGTGCATCATTTACAATGTATATTTAAAAAAATATATGTGGGGCATTCCAAGCCAACTTGACCGCGATCCGTGAACAATATTGCCGACTTTGATGCAAATAGTTTATATGATTTCTCCATCGAAGTAAAGCTTACACAAATTTTTCGTGATTTTTTTTTAATAACCTTGCAATTCTAAAAAATGCCCGAAAAATATGAAAAAATGTACAAATATCCCTACAAAACGCGACAAATTTTTGTCCAATGTAGAAGAATTGGTTTGGGTCATTTTTCTCCAAAATTACGTGAAAAATTTTGGATAAAAAATCGAAAAAATATAACGGAAGAAAAACGGGCACCTATCTGGGATATTCAATATTCGTGCAGTCGGGCACGTTCCTGTAAATAGTTCCAACATCTCGTACGTTTCGATACATGGCTGCATTAGGGTGGTCGTTAAAAAAAAATGTTTCGTGCCGCCCCCCAGATCGACTCCAAATAATTCAAAACTAATTCCTGAATTTTTTCAGTTTTTTATCTTGACTTCTTCACGTGCCCCAAGAGCCTTGAAAATTAACATTGTTTTTACATAAGAAATTTCTTTTTTTCAGTATTTCCACTCGCATTTTCAATGCAGTCGTTCTAAAAATCTAATAAGTGAGATATCTTTTCTTGAATGTTTTCCGAAGGCAAAGTTAATTGTATATAATAATATATAATAAATAATATATAATATATAATAAAAATAATAAAAAAACCTTCCCGCTCGTTCTGTGTTGGCAGTACACTGTTTGCCTACAACCCAAATGAACCCTGTTCTGTCTGTAATACGGGCAGAATGGAGACCCTAACACACATTTTGTGTGACTGTCCCCATTCTAGCCCCTCGAGATCTAGACTCCGACGTAATACCTTGTTGGAGCACTGCACAGACGAAAATATAATGGCTTTCCTAATAAATTCTCCTGATCCTCGTTTGCTGAAAATTCTTTTCGGATTCGTTAGCTCGTGCTTCTCCAGAAGACAATTTCTCCTGGACATGTAGGGTTATAAACGTTGAACTGCTGTTACGGGGTTAGGGCTTCCGGTACCAAGCGAGAGTTCGTGTAATGTATCCTGCGTTTCCTCTCTTTACTTTATATTTTTGTTTTTTTGTACTTGTAATTTAATTGCGTTTTTTATTTGTATCGAATTGTGTCAGCGTAGCGCTTTTGTTTTATATATATACTTTTTTGTATATGTTGCGGTGCACTCCACCCAAAAGAAATTTTTGTATTTCAAATATGGGGAAAATATACATACATACATACATACATACATAATAATATATAATAAATAATATATAATATATAATAAAAATAATAAAAAACCTTAGTCTGGTCAAAAAATATTAATTTTCGGCCGAGTTATTGCGTTTTGAATATTGATAATTTTTCGTACAAAAAATACTAAGAGCCTAAAATTTCCCAATTAAATTGCAATAACTTTGTTCGAATGCATTCTAAAATTATGTACCATGTAATTTCGAATTTCTTACTGATTTCCGATGAAAATGAGCCTCGGTTTAGTAAAAAACGATAATTTTTAGCCGAGATATAGAATTTTTTGTGAATAATTTTTTTTCAGCTAAAATTAGGTAAAGGAAATAAATTTTTTATTTAATCACTACAACTCGAAAGAAAAAATCTGACGATAATATACGATGGATGTTCGTTTTCTCTGCATTTTTCGACTATGAAATGCCTACTTATAGACCTTGAAAAAAAATTCCTGACGTAGTAGAGGTCACTTCAATTTCGCTACTCTTGGAATGCACGAAATCTGGAAACAGTCGTTTTATTTTGAATTATTTTTATTTACTAATGGTATTTCCATCGGAGTTGATCTAAAAATCCGACAAGTGATGGATGTACCTTTTCTTGAACATATTCCACATGCAATGAGCCTAATTAGATAAAAAAATAAGTGGTGAAAATAGGTTATTGTACAAAATTCATTGGAATACCTTTATTTTCTTAATTTTTTTATTAATTTCTAAACAAATTTCAAGATTTGGTAAGAAAAGTTGACAAGCATATTCAAAAATTCGTTGATTTTATCAGAGTTTCATTATTCGCATTTGGAAATTGTTTTCGACACTCGCTAACAATTTGAAGAATGCATTGTTTTTGTTGAAAACACGCTTTTGCATAATAAATGCTATAACTCAGCTCTAAATTTTTTGTTCCAACTCGATCGAAGTTCATTTTCACAGGAAACCTATAATGAATTCAAAACTTTGCAGTACGTAATTTTATAATGCATTCCAATATTGGTGTTTCGATTGAGATAGTTTAGATTTTTATCGTTTAAAAATTCAAATATGATCAATGTTCTAAATCGAATAAATCGGCTGAAAATTGATTTTTTTTCTCTAATTAGGCTCATTCCATGTGGAATATGTTCAAGAAAAGGTATATTACTTGGCGGATTTTTAGATCAACTCCGGTGGATATACTAGTGGAAACGCCCTCGCGTTTTACGGAGTATTGTGAAAAAAGTCAAAAGGTGGAACCGTAGTAAATACAAATAATTCAAAATAAAACGACTGTTTCCAGATTTCGTGCATTCCAAGAGTAGCGAAATTGAAGTGACCTCTACTACGTCAGGAATTTTTTTTCAAGGTCTATAAGTAGGCATTTCATAGTCGAAAAATGTAGAGAAAACGAACATCCATCGTATATTATCGTCAGATTTTTTCTTTCGAGTTGTAGTGATTAAATAAAAAATTTATTTCCTTTACCTAATTTTAGCTGAAAAAAAATTATTCACAAAAAATTCTATATCTCGGCTAAAAATTATCGTTTTTTACTAAACCGAGGCTCATTTTCATCGGAAAACAGTAAGAAATTCGAAATTACATGGTACATAATTTTAGAATGCATTCGAACAAAGTTATTGCAATTTAATTGGGAAATTTTAGGCTCTTAGTATTTTTTGTACGAAAAATTATCAATATTCAAAACGCAATAACTCGGCCGAAAATTAATATTTTTTGACCAGACTAAGGTCATTGCCTTCGGAAAATATTCAAGAAAAGATATCTCACTTATTAGATTTTTAGAACGACTGCGTTGAAAATGCTAGTAGAAATACTGAAAAAAAGAAATTTCTTATGTAAAAACAATGTTAATTTTCAAGGCTCTTGGGGCACGTGAAGAAGTCAAGATAAAAATCTGAAAAAATTCAGGAATTAGTTTTGAATTATTTGGAGTCGATCTGAGGGGAGGCACGATCATTTTTTAAAAATTTTGATTTTAACGACCACCCTAGGCTGCATATATCCGTACAACTGCGTACGTTTCAGTACATATTCATATGATTCCGGACGTTTTTGTAAGAAAATATTTTATTACGAATGGTTGTTTGACATCTATAGTGTACAATGCTATACATCTCCGCATGCTTCAGTATGTTCTAGCAATTTTGTGTACGTTTGCGTACGTTTGTGTACGTTCGCGTACGTTTCTGTACAATGGTGTACAAAATGTTCGAATCGTAACCAAATCGTACGCGAACGTACGTAAACGTACCTCACGGTACATAATTCTGTACAGACGTACCGAAATGTGTGAAAATCGTAAGGTGAATTGCGTTAGATTACCGTTGATTCTTTCCATACGGGTTCCAAAAAATATTCTAAATATACCGGTGTTTAAAACGTGCGTATTACGGCTCGTACGTTACACAGTAAATTGACAGACATAGTTGTGTCCGGATTTAACTCTGCTCAGGATCATCGTGAAGACTTTTTAAAGCAGAAAAAAATATTGGTCGAACAAAACGAACAGTTAGTTCAACAAAATAATCAACTTCTGACCATTGTTAATAAAATTTCAAGTGTATTAGAAAATATGCAAAAGTTATCATAGGTTTCTTCAAGTAACGATACTTTTCTGGAGCATCTGCAGGGTTTTCCTCTAGATACATTACAGGAATATAATAACTTTGAAGAAGAAAATAAAACCAAAGACAGGCAAAGATTGGTTATGTATTGTTCTATGCGTTATATTTCTGTATAAAAATTTATTACAATATTTAACTGTCAAATATTTATCTTTTTTCGCAGCTGGCGCACTTACGTAGGATAGGTGCTTCTAAAGTTAAGGACATAAAAATGTCTATGAAAGAAACATTCACAGACAGATTTATATTTCAATATGTCACGTGGAATGGATGCCATAATTCCATATCGTTCAGTGACTCAAAAACAGCAAATATAATATTTAGTGAGTATACTGCATCATTTAATTAATTAAATATTAGTATTTTGTACATGATCACACATCATATTTTAATAAGAAATAATGAGCTAAATTATTTATTGATCATTACCTGTCAAATTTTTTCATCCACGACACCTAATTCAGTACTCGTGAAAGGACCTCAATAACCTAATGCCGGTCAACATTTTATAATGAACCATTTATCACTTTGAACGCATAGAGTTTCTTTCATTCGACTGACGATAGATGATTTATTAGAAAATACTGACCGCCATTAGGTTATTAAGGTCCTTTACAAGCATCGAATTGGGTGTCGTGGACTAAACATTTGATATGTGATGATCCATAAATAACTTATCTCATTCTAACATCAAATTATCGCATTATAATTAAACATATATTTTAACACTTTATTCACTGAGCAAATAAATTCTCAATTTAAATTATTTGTAGATGCTGCCAGAGAATGCTCCTTTTTCAAAGGTCCGGAAACAAAAAGTGAATTTAAAATAGATGCAATCGATGTGCTTCGTGTTACAAAACAGAGACACAAAAATACGACAAATACGAAAACAGCCAGCCTACAAAATGATGGCAAAACAAATGATGAAACAAATGAAGATGAAACAAATAATCAATCTACCGCTAGCCACAGCAAGGACCAAAATGTATACAATATAAAGGAATTGGAAGCTGAATTACAGAGTTAGGGGTATCAAGTAGAATACAACTGGTAAAATCTTAATTATTAATGCCTCATAATGAATAAATATAAATACATGGCAGTAACGGCAAAAATTTATTTTTTATAAAACTGAAGGAGTACCAAACTGTTAATGGCTCGGTTGATCAATCTGGATTAAATGGTAAATTTCCAAACTCACAATTGAGCACCTTCATCGTAGAACTCGATCGACGCTGGAACTGCCGAAACGATTTGGCCCCTGGCCGTTTTCAGATCGAAATTTTAAAAAGTCGAAATTTTGATTTGGAAAAATATCGAGGTATTCAGAATGACGAGACGGATGTTTTTTCCAAAAGAAATTTTTTGATTCGACGAATAGCTTACACAATAAAAAATAAAAACCACTAAAATCGTTAATCATAAATTTAATTATATTTTAAGATATAAATCGCCATATTTCGTTCAATCATGCCTGAAACAGCTTGTAATTTTTTTTACCTACTCCTGATGGTCAAGCGATGACGTCCGTAATATAAGAATTATACAAAGTTATTATTTTTAAATATTTTTTAATTGTTAATAACGTTAGATTGGTGACCGCAAACTTATCGCTTCGCGGACAAAAAGCATCGAGGGAAGTTTCGAGTTGAGCAAACTGTCAGTGAGACTTTTGTTCCTCTATATTCAAAGAAGTTTTATGGAAAATTTCAACTCAATTGGTTTAAAAATGACCCAAATATCCTGTGTTTAACTCGACCGTGAAGGTCCCAGAAGGAAGTCCAATGGAAGAGAGAGTTAAGGGACACTTACCAGGTCTTATAATACCTCGGTAAGTATCCCTATGTCCAGTCAAGTCGCCGAGTTCCTTTTTTACTAAGAATCGGGACGGGAACTGTCAAACATTTAAATGTCATTGCTGGACTTGAGTTTGACAGCCCGCCCCTTATTTGAATTTGGAGCGCATGCGCCCCATTGCGGCGACACATGCGCTCCGAGCTTGGAACTCGGCCCGTTGTTTCCCACTTTCCACGCTGCGCTACCAGGGCGCCGTTGCACCTCTTCTGCGCATGTAGAGGCGCACCAGCGCCAGCGCCATGTCATTGCGCGCGCATGTCCCTTGATGCGCGCTCGGATCCCACGTGGGTTTGGGATCCGAAATGGCCGACCGGCCGGAAAAAGCGCGCATCTCGTCCTTGGTATCTTCGTTCTTTGGCTTTTAAAGCACGTCCATACAAATATCGTAACGGCCCTCTTTCTCTCCGCCGCTCTTTCTCTTCCGCGCGGTCGAGTTAAACGAAAGTGGTTCCCCTTCTTCCCTCTATTTTCGAAATTTATCGCCCCGCCCCTTTCTACGAAATACAAAGAGGAAAAGCTATTAGCATCTCTCCCGCGTAATAACAACACTGATCGGTAAATATTTTAATTCGACGAACAAAGAGTGGTGGTGTTCCCCGACATTGTTCCGTAACCATGCGGTTACTAGCGGCCACGAATCGAACCTAAAGAACGCTTCGTGCCGTCCAGCCTTCAGAACCCGGAAAATAATTATTTTCCTAACGAGGCTGATGGTAGGCCTCAGAACCTTCTGAGCTCTGAGCCTACTAGGACAACTGAAGAATATTTAGAAGTTAAGAAACTATTTAACTACTGTTATATATATCCGTACTCCTTTTAATACACAGTTTCTTCAGTTCTCCTAAATTAAATGAAGGCCCCGGCTTTCCTTGCGGATCACCGTGCACATAGAGAACGTCGTCTTGAAAACACCACACATTTAAATTTGAAATAAATAATACGGCTTTTGCTTTTTTAACGTCACTTTTACATAATTTGATATTCAAAAATGATCTTAATTTTTAATGAATTATACATAAATTAAACAATATTCACATCATGTTTTGAATGAACAAATTTGATTTAATTTAAATGAAATATAAATTTAAACAAATAAACGATATAATATGAGATCCTATACACATCTGTTCAGTTTCTAGGGTAGATAGGTTGTCATTAATTCTGTTGCTAGTGACTTGATTGCAGTTTTGATGGTATATAGCAATAGTATTTTTAGAACAGATGAGGTTATCCACTTTGATTGTGGAGCCATCAGTCTAGATGTAATCATAGTTTGGATAGGTTTCCACTAGTTTTAGGTAGAAATCAGTGTATGGGACTTTCTGTGCTAGACAGTTTTTTCCTATGTTGGTGTTGATCTTGATGTAGTGAAACTGAACAGAGAATGGGTATTCTATCGCTAAGGGGAATTGTGATTGTTGTGATAATGAAAAATATTTTGAATAATTTTGATATAAATCAATGGTGTATTAAAATATAAATTTTAGTTTGCAGAGGATAGTGGAATGAGTTTCTTGAGTTTTACTAAATAGATAATTTAAGTTTAAGCTATTGATACTAACGAATAAAGGTGGAATATTGGATAATGAATGTAGAATATTAATAGGTGTAGATCGGAGTAAGCCTAGACATATTCGTATAGAAGCCGATTGAATGGTCTGGAGTTTTTGAACATGGGATTTTGCAGCATTGGCGAAGCATAATGAGCCTCATGTGAGGGTTGGAGCTATTAATCCTTTGTGTATATTTAATAGATGTTTTGGGTGTGCGCCCCATTTAAAGGAGCTGAGCGATTTTAAGATGTTTAATGCTTGTCTTGCTTTGTCAATGTTGTGGTTGATATGGAATTTCCAGGTTAGTTTTGAATCGAATAAGATGCCTAGAAATTTAACAGTTTGTGAGGAGGGAATGTCTGTATTGTTTAAAGTGATAGTTATTTCCTTGGGAATTTTCCTGCGTTTAAATTATAAAATTGGTTTTGGATGTTTCGATGGCTAGGCCTCTTTTTTGGGTAAGCCAGTTGTTTAGAGAGTGAAAGGCGTCTGTTAAAATTTCCTTGCATTTGTCAAGAGAGAGATGGGGATAATAAAGAATACAGTCGTCAGCGAATTGGAGGTTTTTGGCGTAATTGCCGATGTTTTTTTCCAAATTCCTGACGTAAACATTGAAAAGAAGAGGGCTAAGGACCGAACCTTGAGGGAGGCCTTTGGTGACATTAAAAGATTCTATAAATTTACCGTCCGTATAGATGTTTACGTTGCGTTTGGAAATCAAAAATTTAACAAAATATATTATGTTGGAAGGAATTTTAAGACTTATAAGGTCTTTTATGAGAAGGTTGCTGATAATGTTGTCGAAGGCGCCCTGTATGTCTACACACAGGGCCCCGACTACTTTGTTTCTGTAAACGTTGGAATATAAATCTGTGGCTAATAAAAATGTACTATCAGAAGTGGATCTTTGATTTCTGAAGCCAAATTGGGATTTTGGGATTGCTAGACTCTGTTCCAAAAACCACTCAAATCTGATCTTTAAAAATATCTCGAAGATTTTGCATAGATTTGAAGCCAGTGCGATTGGGCGAAAGCCCTTGTTATTGGGTTTAGGTATAAGGATGATGTCGAAGGCACTCCAAGATGGTGGGTAGGTATGATTTCTATAGCATGCATTAAAAATATCCAATAATAGTGAGTGAGTTTCGTCTGGCAAATTATGAGGATTTTATTTGAGATGAAGTCGCGTCCAGGGGACGAGTTGATTTTTAGGTGTTGGAGAATAGTTTTGTATTCTTTAAATAGGAAAGGAGAGTCTAGGCGCGTAGAACTTATTTTCGGAATAACTGGATTGGGAGCATTAATGGCAGGAGGAGATTTTAGTTTGTTTATGGAATTTTTTAATGCTGGGTCGTCCGGATAATAGTTGTCCCTGGTGGTGGGGTTCGTTCTAACCGATTTGAAAGATGATATGGTTTTCCATACTTGTGTTGTGCTCATTTCCCGGTTTATACCATTGCAGAATTTAATGAATCCTTCTTTTTTCTCTTGTTTAAGAGTGTTTCTAACCTTAGTGTTGATAGCTTTGAAATTATTCAGATTCTGAGGCGTAATAGCTTTTTTTAGTTCTCTGAGTACTTGTTTTTTTTCCGAGATTACTTTGGAACAGATATCGTTCCACCATAGTTTTAAGGAGCAATTGTTTTTGCGTTTAGTTTGGAAACGAAAGGCACCAGATTTAATCAGGGAGTGATTTATGTCTGCTATTAATCTATCGTACATAGTTAAAAAGTTTGAATCATTAATATCAAAGTTAGAAGTTTTTTCTTTTAGTAGTTGTCTAAATGTATTCCAGTCAACGTTGCTTGAATTTAAGTTAGGTCTAGTTTTTATCGAGGATTAAAAATTTCCTGCAATGGTAGTTTCAATGGGGCAGTGATCACTATTCATCGGATCGTTTAGTACTTTCCAACTGGTTTTATGGTAAAGGTCGGAGGAAATAAGGGATATGTCAGGTGATCCTACTCTTTCAGAGCTAGTGTTGGGTAATTTAGTGAATTGACTAAGAAGGTTCAATACGATGAGATTTAAGTTGTCTAAAATTCCCTGTAGGTGTTTGCCTGTGGTGTTAGGGGATCCTGTACTCCAGCCCGTACTATGTGCATTGAAATCACCCCAGATGATGCTGCCCGAGTCGTACTCTGAGAGAGCATCGATCCAGTCAGCATCATCCTGCGAAGAGAGATGTCTATAAAGGTTGGAAATGATGATTTTATTATCATTAACAATGAGTTGGAAAATCAAGAGTTCCAATCCTCTTAGATTGTTGAAATGGCGAATAATCTTATAGTTAAGGGTTAAGGGCCACCAGAAGACCTAAAGAAAGGTCTTTTCCCAGGGATTCATCGCGATCAAGTCTGATTATGTTGTATTTTCCTAGCCTAAAAGGTTTATTTTTCGTAAGCCATGTTTCTTGGATACAGATTATGTCATAATCACTATACACTTTATGGAGTTGAAGCTTATGTGTGATGCACCAGGCGTTCCATTGTAAAATTTTTAAAGATGTCATTAATTTTGAGATGGTTTTATAAAAAATAAAAATAAAGAATAATTTTTTCTTGTTAAAAATTTGTTAATAGAATACTAAAAATAAAATAAATAAATAAGTTAAATTAAAATCAAAAAGGTTTTAAAGTTTAAGTAATTTTGTTTGGTATAGAGACTAGAATTGATTTAATGTAATATATAAATTATTTAGTTAAGGATTCTAGAATGCCAGTTAATATGATTTGAGATTTGTTTGTGTTTTCAATTAAAAGCGTTAAATACCCGGCAAGAAGAGGAGAATTCTTTTGAATTGAAATGTGTTAAAATATCGACCAAATTTTTAGTTTTTTAATCCTTTTGAATGTCATTTCTGTCCTTTGGCATTCTAATTCGTTTCCTAATCATTCAAATGCTATCATTTCAATCATGTTTTATTCTACGCCCATATAGTGTCGAAATTGTTCACATTTTAATTCTTTTAAAGGGAGGTAATATCGTAACTGATTTAATACTATCTAATCTTGTAGGTTTTGTAATCAATTCAATGCTTCTTAAAGAGTTGTAATTTGAAGCAAATTAATCTCGTTCAATTCCAGGCACTAATATGGAATTATGAAATCAATTTAATGATGCAAATCGTGTTTAAACTTTGAACAAACAAATTATGTTCAATACTTTTGAAAAATGTAATCGTTTCAATCTTTTTTATCAAGACTAAGTTTAAAAACGATATACGTGTTTTTAATAAGATTGATTACAATTTAATAATTCGTATATTGCATATATACTTAAAGTAAGGAAAATTATTACAAATAATACGTAAAAGTGAAATTGTTAATCTATTAAAACTCAAAAACTGAATATCATAAAAATAGCAATAACCTTCTTAATAAGACATGTATTAGTATTTTTCGATATAAGTATATGTTTTCTTTGAATCAGTGAAACGACATGAATTAACAGTTGTGAAAATGTGATTTAATCTTTTAATATAAGTCCTGAAAATAAGGAACGACTAATTTTAAATATGTGTAATGACATATGGATAATTTGTAAATAATTGTTATTTTTTTTATATGAAATGTCTGCTCGTTAAAAATTTAACCAGATTTTATTTTTAGTACACATTTTAGGTCATTTTTATTATTAAATTATACGTATAATGGGCAAGTGTAATAGCTTAAAAAGCACAAATGACATACCGTGCTTCACAGTAATACTAATAGCAAGCAATTAAAAATAAAATGAAGTAATAATACCATGCTTTCATAAGCGTTGGACGGTATAAAATTTGTCAAAATTTGGACATGAAATAATGTAAAAGATGTTTCTAGAAGTCAGCAATTGAGACACGCAAAAATGACAGTTATGTGCAAATCACCGATATGCTAGACGGAAAAAAGAAGTTTCCCGAAATTTATCAGTTTTCTCTATTTTGCGTTCTCTATTATAGTTTAACATTTTTCTATATTTTAGAAATACATGAGCAGGAGAAATAATACATGTTTCTATATGGTGAACTAACAGAATTTTTTATTATTGCTGAAAGTATACAATTAGGAAACTTATTGCGCTTCTATAGTATTAGGAATCTTACGTACATATTGACTATCTTTTTTAAAATCGAGACCTACGATTTTGGTCTTAATTTCCCGCAACAATACAGGTGGATGTTCGACATTTTTAACGACTTGCCAGATATGATTAATTTGTTCATCACCAACCGAAAAACGCTTAAGGATTAATTCCTGGACATTGCACCGACATTCATTTGGGTTTACTGTAATTGCTGTAATTTGTACTATTTTTCCACTTTCTAACTCAATTATCGTATCATTATATTTTTTAGATCTCACATACGTCGTACTGCAGTAAATTTTGTCATTAAAGAAACATCTTTGAAACTCCTGTTCTAATTCAAATTTATTCTTAATACTTGGTCCAAAGAATGTCGCGTTTCCAATTTTCATCGCGGCTTTCGTTGTAGTTTTATTATTAAACAGTTTATGACAATAGTTACTCATATTTTCGTGAATAGACTGATTTTGTGTGCGACATTTAAAAATCAGGCGATTTAGTGACCTATTAGCCAATTGCTGAGAAACACTTTTTGGACCATTTACTGTCTGCTTCAAACAGAAAATTTTATGTTCAAATGGAAGAGCGGATGTGGACCATAACGGGCCCGACATTTTGACAGATTGAACTGCGTGTAGTAGAATATGAACGTTAAAAGTCATTTTTTCAATTCCATACATAGTTTGGTAATCTCGAACAAATTTCATCAAATCTTGCTCACACTGACATAATTCTTCTTCAGTTATTTCTGTTTTCAGTAATGTATATATAGAATTTACTAATAATGCATAGTGTTGAAGAATATTTATAGGTAAAAATTTTGCTAATATCACAGGACTATAGTAAATCAACCAAGACTTCCAGTGAGAGGCTTTCCAAACAGACTTCGTCGATATTTTTTCGGGGAGTCTATGCAAATCGCGAGGAGGCTTTATTTCAAGCAGATACTTATCGATTTGCTGACGCTGCGCCGGCGACAAAATATTTCTGTTCCATTCGTTCCACATCCACATGACAGGGAAACTCCTCCTGAGGAGCTAACCAGGTTGGTCAGGTATTGCGAAAATGAGTGCCTCGATCTCCTTATTGTTTGTGATGCAAATGCCCACAGTACGCTATGGGGAAGCACCGACACAAATGAGAGAGGAGAGGACCTTATGGAATATCTGTTGTCAACAAACCTCGAGATCGTAAACGAGGGCAACGAGCCCACCTTTGTAACGGCAAACAGACGAGAGGTCTTGGATCTCACTCTGTGTAGTCGCCGCATACGTGGGGAGGTTCAAGGGTGGAGAGTGTCAGATGAACCTTCACTGTCGGACCACAGGCTGATTCGGAGTAGATTGGAGAAGATTAGCCCCCCAGCGAAATGGTTCCGAAATCCAAGAAGCACGGACTGGCCCGGATACAGAGGAAGTCTGGAAGCCAGGCTGGGGAGCTTTAAAGGAAAGTATGGAACTCTGGAAGATCTAGAGTACACGGAAACCATCATTAGAGGTGCCGTGTTGAGAGCTTTCGAGGCCAACTGCCCACTCAAGAGGGTAAACCCCAAAGTGGGGAAACTCAAACGGAGTGTGGCGTTGGAAGATGGTCGCTTGGAAACAAGAAGACTCATTAACCGGGCGAAGAAGACGGGCACTGTGGAAGCATGGACTGCCTTTAAAAGTAAGTCTAAAGCTTACAGGAAGCTGATTAGAGAGTCTCAAATCGAGGCGTGGAGGGATTTCTGCACAGAGACAGAAAACATTTCCTCCACGGCCAAGCTTGCGAAGATACTCTCCAAAGAGAAGGAGGGTAGTCTACGATTTATAAAAGGGGAAAATGGCGAGTTCACCAATTCTCCTAAAGATACACTGGAACGGCTGCTAACTAGCAACTTTCCAAGCATAGATCTTGGGCAGCGAGAGACTACAAGGGAACACTCTCAGAGAGAGAGTAGAAACTGGGAAATCGCTGCCCAGGTTGTCAATCCAAAGAAGGTGTCAAGAGCGCTAATGGCCTTCGAGGCGTTCAAGTCGCCTGGACCAGATGGCATTTACCCGGCCCTCCTTCAGGAAGGCCTGGGGGTCATTCTGGGACTATTGACTGGACTCCTTAGGGGGTGCGTGGCTCTCGGTTACACACCAAAAGAATGGAAAAAAGCACGAGTTTCATTCATACCGAAAGGAGGAAGTAGAGGCTTCGTGGAAGCAAAGGATTACAGACCAATCAGCCTAACATCTTTCCTATTGAAACTCTTGGAAAGACTGGTTGAAAGGTATCTGGTAGAAGGACCTTTGAAAACCTCACCTTTACATGGTGAACAATACGCATACCAAGCTGGCAAATATGCTGAGACAACATTAATGTCCGCTGTGGGGTTTGTGGAGAAGCAACTCAATATACGGGGAGTGTGCATAGGCGCCTTTCTAGATATTGAGGGTGCTTTCAACCGCACCTCGATGGAAGCAATTCGGAAAGGAGCGGAAGAGCATGGGGTACCTAGAGAAATTGTTAGATGGATCTTGAATACCCTAAAAAACAGGTATATTTATACTGAATGGCAGGGAACAATAGTGGGGGGAACGGTCTCCGAGGGTTGCCCTCAAGGAGGTGTGTTGTCCCCGCTCTTATGGAACTTGGTGGCCGATAGTTTGAAAAGGAAACTAAACGATAGTGGAATCTATGCTATAGGATATGCGGACGATATCGCTATCATGGCTAGAGGAAACTTCGAGGAGCTCTTGCAGGAGCTAATTCAAGAAGCCCTAAGGGTTGTAGAAAGATGGTGCATGGAGAAAGCACTCTCGATACAACCGGAGAAGATAGCCGTTATCACCTTCTCGAGAAGATACAAGATGAAAAAACTCAGAGAAATGGTGATAGGGGGGAAAAAGATTCCATATACCGGAGAAACCAAGTATCTTGGAGTAATCCTGGACAGGAAGTTGAACTGGCATGGACATCTGGAACAGAAATGTCAAAAAGCAATCGCAACTTTTTGGCAATGTAGAAGAGCACTAGGCTGCAGTTGGGGTCTAGGACCAAAGCAACTGCTCTGGATTTACCAGCACATAGTGACACCCAGAATCACCTACGCGGCAGCGATATGGTGGCGTAGAGTGGAAAAGGCCAATGTACAACAAAAACTAAATAGAGTACAGGGTATGTTCCTAAGGGGCATCTGCTCGGTAAGGAAAAGTACACCCATAATTGCAATGAGAACTCTGTTGGGGTTACCCTCCTTGGCCCTTGCTATTAAGGGCGAAGCGAGGAGAACCGTATACAGACTCAAATGCATGGGAAGTTTAACAGGCAGACTGGAAGGGCTAGATGAACTCTTTTGTGGAAGCCTGAGAACCATGTGGAATCAACCACAGGATAAAATCCGGATCCTCGACTCGGGGGAAAATAACTTTAAGATATTTTTCCCGGATAGAGAGGACTGGGAAAGACATCCGGTAACACCTAAGCATGGAAACATCTGGTATACTGATGGTTCCAAGACAAGTCAAGGTGTAGGTGCAGGGTTCTGCGGACCGAAGCTTAAGGAGAACTTTTCCATTAAGCTCAATACATTCAACACTGTCTTCCAGGGAGAGGTGGCGGCCATTCTTCAATGTGCCGAGACCCTGTTGAGGTAGGAGGTGACAGGTAATACGATATGGATATGCTCCGATAGCCAGGCGGCATTGAGAGCCATAGGGAATCCTATCGTTAAATCGGCGCTAGTCAGAGATGCAAAGGCAAGTTTGCGACGTCTGGCCATACGTAATAAGCTCAACCTAACATGGATCCCCGGACACATGGGTTGGAAAGGAAACGAAAGGGCGGACTCCCTGGCCAAGTCGGGCATAATAAATGGCCTGGACATGGCCGGGAGGGTTGCTATGCCCTTTCAGGAAGGACTTAACAGGCTGACGAGCCATCTTAGAGCTCAGCAGGTTAAGGAGTGGATCAATCACAAAAAATGCAGCACAACCAAAATCCTTGCAGGTGAACTGAGGGCTGATAGATGGGCTGAACAGCTGACCAAACTGGACAGAACAAAGATAAGAGTTTCCATTGAAATCCTCACTGGACATGGGAACCTGAATAAGCATGGCTATACGGTGGGAAAGAAAAATTCCCCGCTGTGTACTAAATGCGACGAAAACATGGAGGAGACCACAGCACACTTCCTCTGTGAATGTCCTGCCCTAATGGAGACACGAAGGAAATTCCTAGAGTCTCCATTTCTGGCGAAGGAGGAAATCAGGGCGCGAAGTCTTCAGCAGATTCTGAACTTCTGCAATAAGGCTGGTTATCCAGCTAAACCCTGAAATGGCATCAGGAATAGCGTACAAAGGCAAATTGTCAAGTGCGCTGATTTCGGAGGTCTCAACCCCGGACCTGATGAAAGACATACCAATACCAATACCAAATCCGTTCCACTTATATTCAGTTACACCTAAAATAGCATTGTGTACATAATCAAGAGGGAACCCCCACACCATGTCCACGTATGGTTCATTGTTGAAAGAAGACTCCCCTTTCACGCCTCGTACATTTTAACAGCCGAATCTTTTCACTTCTTCTACATCTTCAATGTGGGTATTGTGTGATCGCAATTCAGTTTGATCTTCTAGCCAAGGGTACCTTATTCCAAGTTTGTAAACGAACTGTCCATTATGGTAGCAGTAACTGCAACCAAAATGACCATTAAATTGCAGGCTGTTTTGCAGGATCGGTCAAGCAACAGAATCCGAGACAACACAAATTGGAGTTAATTTTAAAAGAAGTTCTTCAAATACTACTTTCAATTTCAAACCATTTAAATGTAAACGCCGTGCTTGCTGCATAAACTCGTTTATAAACAAATTCATCAGCTCCGGTTTCGGTTCTGTTTGCACAATCATTATTCCAACTAAAAGGACGTGTTTAAATCTAAGACGTGGCGGCAAAAAATTTAAAATTATTTGCAGGGGCCAAAGTCCTCGTTTTGACATGTGAAAAAGCGGTGCACCATCAGTACTTATTATGTAGGTAAGAATATTACTCGTTGAAGCAGTTATATTTTTATGTAATAAACCATCATTGATATCACGAATAATAGAGTCAGAATATTCATTTTCACTACTAATTTCGTTGCAAGAAGTGAAGCAATTTCTTTATTTTCGAAAAGTGTACGTAATTGATATTCTAAGTCCAAGGACAAAAAATAATTTGATTTGCTTAGAACAACAATCTGCTCTTTTTGGCATTTAGAGTACTTGGCAACCTGACCTTTACCACCTTTTTTATTAGAGGAATGTAGTAATTGTTTAGAACATCCATCGCAATAAAAGTGGTATGAAATTGCATCCGGTGGTATATCACATACTTTTGACAAGTTGTAATTGGATAATTTAAGATTACTGAACTGAGGTCCTGCGCATATTTTAATCATGTCCAAGAGACATTCTCGCTGCTGAAGCGTACTACCGAACTTAACACTGAATGCCATAATCAGTTGCACAACGTCATTTATACAAAGACCTGATTTTTCGAACATAATTTCTTCACCGTTATCCAACAGACTAGACATATTTCTGGTGGCAGATGCTTTCAGTGAAGGAGTGTTTCTTGAATCGCCAGATTCAATATTGTTCTCATTATCAGACGTGGAAACTTCTTCATCAGATATGACATCTTCATACAGAAATGGTGCTTCGTTTTCACAGTAAAGCATTTCATCGCTGAGAGCGTTATGTTCTTGCAAAGGTGAAATATTTGATGTATCTGCTGAAAATACATCACTACTGGATCCTGCAGTATCTGCATTGACAAAAATGAAAAATGATGTAAAACAATAAATTAGTATATGTTTTTATTTAAAATGAATTTTTGAATGCATTTATCGAAATTATATGTATTGAATATATGTTGAATGAAGTTCGATATTGAAATTGAAATTTACATGTCGAATGGAGTTTTGATAATTCAAAATTGGTTTATTAAATTGGACTTATTAAATTCCTACTTACTTCTGTTCTTAATTTGTTCGATCTTTCTATTTGCACCATCGATCCATCTTTTAAATGTTTTTTAGCTTATTTCAGCGGGGTTGAAATTAGTATCCAACATTATTTTGTACCACATTCGATTTTCTTTAGTACCATCCTTTTGCGATTCAATACTATCGGTGTGCCTAAAGAAAATTAATTAGTGAATTAACATGGATATATTTGTAGCTAATTTGTTAATTATTTTTTGGCACATTAATAAAAATCAGAAATTGTATAAAAAATTATGTCCTTTTTGTTGTACCTGTCCATGCTGCATCCGTCTGTATCATCCACCGTATTGACAATCACCCCACACACAAACGACAAGGTAAGAATCGATTTTAGGTACAAATTTTAGTCGCTGAAGTTTTGTCTGTAACATATATATCGCAAGGCATGCAGTCACAAACAACAAAATGTGTGGTAGATTGAAAACATGAAAGGACTTATAACCTATAATATGCACAGTAGAAATGTATACCTCTACAAACGTATGTAATATATAATAAGAAACGCGTTTACCTTAACGTTTCACAAAGTTGGTGTTTTTCATTTTCTGACAAAGCCACAGAAATATAAAAGCATTTAAATATAAATTTTCAGTTTAGTAATACCAAATTGTGATAAACAAAGAGAACCGAGGTAATATTCCGCGTGAATTAATGAACTTGGGTGTACACTAGGGTGGGACGAAAATGGCAAATTTTAGAAAATCGACAACGCCTAATACGGAACATTTGCAGGAGCACAATTGAAATTCACCTGAATTTTTTCAGATTTTTCAAATGCTATTTTCCGATCGCGCAATGACCTTGAAATTTAACGTTATTTTTAAATGGAAAAAAAAAATTTTCTATTTTTTTTGTATAACTTTTTTGAAAAAATGTTAATCATTTCAAAATCAACATGATTTTTCTTAACACTATTCCTCGAGAAATGGCCCATCTCTAATACCAAAAGAAAATTTTTCGACAGAGCTATTACGTACTGAATATCAGTCAATTTTTACTCAAAAATGAAAAATTTGAAAATTGTCCTCTTCATGTCACAGTAACTTTGTTCAAGCACATCTTAAAATTTTCGCCCAAGAAATTTTGGACAGAAAAAGGCTTTCCACGTAAAATGCCCCCTCATTGATTACAGTATTATGAAGTGAATCTGAAGCCCAAAACTTTAAATACAGAATTCTGTATTTAATAATTTAATTAATTTTAATTTTAATAATATTTAATAAATTAATAAAAAAATTTTAATAATATTTAATTAAAAAAATAACTTCTAGAAGTTATTTTCAAGAAAAATTACATAAGATAACAACCTTTTTGAATTATCATCTACAATTTTCACGGACAAAATCATACGACTTTGTACAATATAGCTTGTACAAAAAACGAAATTTTTTTTGTTCACTGACAGCCCATTGAATATCGCACATGTTTATTAGAATTCTTAAAAAATCCATATTTTCTTAACTATCGATCCCTCGGATATATTTCAGTATTCGGAAACAAAACTATTGTCGAAAAAAAAATATTCGTTTATGTACAAATTCTTCTGAAAATTGTATTTACCGTATTTATTTATACCGTAGGAAAGTTTAAAACCTATCAAATATTCATCCACGTTCATTTGTTTCCGACATATCTATTTCATTATTGATATGTATTAATATCTTCTTGATTTAGTGACATATCTTTTTCGTTTTTAACCAATATCGCTTTGCATTCGTGAAAGATAAATATTACTGCTCGTAATTGAATTTATATCGTTACTGTTACAGACATTTCACTAACATTTTTGAAAACGTTTATCAAATAACGGTGTACAGTAGAGCCCCGGTATATTTGCCCCCGGTATATTTGCGTCCCAGCATATTTGCCCGCTTTCGCCCCGTTATATTTGCCTGTGGTCGCTTTGCTTTTCCTCCACCATGCGGGCTGCCGTCTCAGTAAGGGCGTGTCTACGTCTGCTCAGGGCGAATCCGCGGCCGCCGCGGTTAAATTCGACGCCGCCGCGGTCTTTCCACGAGCCAATGAAAGCGAAGCTCGTCACGTGACTGACTGATGTGGGAGAAGCGACGCTCCCCTGCGTTTGGTAAATAGAACGAGGCGCGAGGGGAAAGCGACGAACCGATCGGGCAAATATATCGAGGCTCTACTGTATTCAGCATAAAGTTATTCACAAAATGATTCATTACATAAACTGTCATAGTTTATGATTGCATTAAATACATTTTCAAAGGGTCAATAAATTGAAATCCATATTTTCAACGAAAGCGAAAAAGAGTCGAGAGATTCAATGACGGCAACATTAAGCAGCACATTTAACTTAGATCTGCGATGTAATTACTATCATTGCCGCTAGATCGCCACGGCTATGACTGCGGCTCTACCGTTATCGTTGTAGAAATTGATTTCCCTGTGTACATCAAAAGGTCGCTGGAACTGATATCTATAACTTATGACGTGAAATATTATTTGAAGTTTCGTTATTTACTTGCTTTGCGTGTACTGTGTTTTATATACAGCACTGCTATAGTATATTCCCTCAGCCAACAAAATTTTGCACAAATGTGATTTACTGTGAGACCGCTTTATCTTATCTTCCTTATTTCCTTGTAATATATATCTATTCCATTGTCATGGATGCTGGAAAGGTACAATTGCGAAAACCTTGTTCTTCTATAGTAACCCGCTCATCAGACTTTACTTGCCCTTTATTTGGGTCACCGAAAGAATTCAACTCCAACTTTTTACCAACGTGTGCTGATGTCCTTCAATGTTGTTTTCATGTGCGATATGAAATGGCAATGGAGTCAAATGCACCTTCCAAAAAAGTAAGCTTCTCTGACATTGCAGAAAATGTTGCTAATCAGTTGAAGACTTTATACCTGAAAGCTTCGATTCCTACATTATCTCTACAAAGAATTGTCAAAATGATAAAGACATTTCATGATACGTATTACACTAAAAGAAAATCATTTAATAGAGACAAAGAAAAGGCTCACCTGAAAAGAAACTACAACGATTTTGTGGAAGATGCAAAACAAAAACTCTTCGATGTGGCAGCTTGCAAATGTGTCATGACCATTAACTGTTCCTGTGATATATCACCGGAAAGATGCGTTTGTCCGATTACCATGTACTGCCATTGTGAAAAAGAGAAGAAAATTCCTTCGATTCAGAGAAAGTTTTTATATGATCAAAGAACATCCAGAATTGAGATGATGAGAACCGAAAGTGAGGAATTGGATAAAAGAAGAGAAAGAAAACGTGGATTTGAAGACTCTTCGCACGGTTCACGTGAAGTTATAGATCCCTCACTGAATCACTAATATGCAATACACTCGAGTCCTTAAGTGAAGATTATAAAGTTACCGACTATACTGCAGCGACCACATCGGTTACAGTCCAATTACCTTGTACCTCACAAATGGGACTTCATTTACCACGAACAGCTGCTACTAGCGACAGATATAGAGTATCAGATCGTGCAACTTCTGCTTTAGTTTCTAGTGTTCTAAGCGACCTTGGGATCGTAAATGAAAACAACAAAACACTTATTGTTGATAAAAATAAAATATGTCGTGAGAAACAAAAGTTAAGAGATGAATTACAACATTCTAAAAATCATACATGTCATGAGTTTCAGGGTTTATACTTTGACGGCAGAAAAGATAACACTCTACTTATGCAAGAAATTGGCGATAAGCGAATTCGGAAAGTGTTTAAAGAAGAACATTACTCTCTTATTGGTGAACCGAATTCTACTTACATAGGTCACCTTGTTCCTACCTTAGGCAGTGGAAAAGGCATTGCACAGAGTATCATATCTTATCTTAATGACAATTCCATCGATCATTCAATCTTAAACGTTATTGGTGCGGACGGGACAGTCGTTAATACAGGATGGAAATCTGGAGCAATACGCAACATAGAGCTCATTCTCAATAGACCATTGCAATGGAGTATTTGCCTTTTGCACTTCAACGAATTACCTTTAAGACATTTGTTCGAACGCCTGGATGGTAAAACTGATGGTCCCAAATCCTACAATGGAGATATAGGTAAGAAACTTCAGAAATGTGAAAACTTACCTACAGTAAACTTTCAGTGTATTGAGTGTATACTTCCTGAAATTAATTCTAGCAACCTCAGTACTTCTGACCACCGCAAATAGAATTTTGAGATTATATGTTTCATCAAGCGAACCCGCCGCAAGTTTAATTCAGATTGTAACATATATATTGAAAGTCTACTCACCATTCTGGTTTGCAGTTAAGTCGAAATCTTCAATAGTCGATGGTCCAAGGCATGTATTTGAAATGATTAAATCCTCACGATACTTGCCAAATAGTTTGAAAGCAGTAGTTGATCCCGTTATCCAAAGAAATGCATTTTTTGCACATCCGGAAAATCTCTTGCTTTCAATGATAATGGATGAAAGAGAACGCATTAGAGAACTTGGTTTAGAGAAAATTTTAAAAGCACAAAAAAAAAATGCGACCGATTATACTGTTCTGATCAACTGGAAATCTGTCACAGTTACACCCCCTCCACTGTTGGCAAAGTTCACTCCAGATATTCTTAAATATGTAGTGAACCAATAACAATGTGTTGGCTTCGACAAATTACCATGTCATACGCAAGCTGTAGAACGCTGCGTGAAGTTAGTTACCGAAGCTGCAGGCAAAGTGTGTGGAGCTAAAAACAGGGATGGATACATAAGAAGTACACTTCTGTCCCGTTCTCAATTGCCAAGTGTTTGACACGAAACATCAATTTCAGACATGAAAATTCCAGGAGAACTTGCTCGTCTTGCGAATGGTTGGTTGGATAGGTCGGGCGGCGGTGGAACTCGACGTGCAGCTCCCTTCCCGAGGTGAGTTCTGAGTAGTTATCACATTTTTAATTACCTACGAGTGATAACTAGCGAAGAGCTGCATTTTTTTCAAATTTTGACACACATTGAACACCAAAAATGTCGAGGTCATTCTCCTTCCTCTTCTGCAGGACAGATTAAGTTTGCGCATACTAATCTCCCTGTGAAGGTTAGGTTAGGTTGGATTCGATTGTTGTTGGATAACCTAATCTGTTGTGTGCAGGGCAGTAAGCGTTAGATCTATTAAGATCAGTCTCAATTTCCTGTAGAACAGAGTAACCTGAAGTGAAATTGCAATTTCTACAAGAATTTGTACATAAACGAGTCCTATTTTTCAACGATACTTTTATGTCCGAATACTGAGATACATCCAAGAGACAAATGTACAACATATTTGTGGACGGGGATCGATAGCTAAGAAAATATGGATTTTTTTAAATTCTGATAAAATCTCGATTCAAATCGTACTTGAATACGATCGAAAAGAGGTGGAAAATACGATGCTGTACTGTACAAGGTCGTATGATTTTCTCCGTAAAAGTTGTAGATGATAATTCAAAAAGGTTGTTATCTTATGTAATTTTTCTTTAAAATAACTACTGTATTTAAAGTTTTGTGCTTCACATTCACTTCATAATATTGTAATCAATGAGGGGGCATTTTACGTGGAAAGCCTTCATCTATCCAAAATTTCTTGGGTGAAAATTTTAAGACGTGCTTGAACAAAGTTACTGTGGCATGAAGAGGACAATTTTCAAATTTTTCATTTTTGAGTAAAAATTGACTGATATTCAGTACGTAATAGCTCTGTCGAAAAATTTTCTTTTGGTATTAGAGATATGCCATTTCTCGAGGAATAGTGTTAAGAAAAATCATGTTGATTTAGAAATGATTAACATTTTTTTCAAAAAAGTTATACGAAAAAAATTGAAAAAAAAATTTTTTCCATTTAAAAATAACGTTAAATTTCAAGGTCAGTGCGCGATCGGAAAATAGCATTTGAAAAATCTGAAAAAATTCAGGTGAATTTCAATTGTGCTCCTGCAAATGTTCCGCACTAGGCGTTGTCTATTTTCGAAAATTCGCCTTTTTCGTGTATCCGGCTGCAAGGACAACTTGCTTATCGACAGGTGTGTTTGTCAGGACGCAGTCCAGTACAAGCGTAACCTGTCGATAGCCTGGCTGGATTACATGAAGGCGTATGACTCAACATCGCACGAGCTTTTAAGCTTGTTGCTCAAACGCCTCCATGTCCACCCAAACATAGTGAGAAATGTAGAAGATCTGATGCCTCTTTGGTAAACACGCTTTGTCATGACATCGGACAAGCGTCGAACCATGTCTAGACTGGTTCAATTCCAAAGAGGTGTCTATCACGGAGATTCTCTGAGTCCTCTGCTCTTCTGCATCTCACTATTGCCTCTATCCGTTGCTCTCCGGAAATCTCAAGGGTACATGTGTGGACCGTCTGGCGAACGTGTACATAAGATCACCCATCTTTTCTATATGGATGATCTTAAATTATACGCATCAGGCGAGGATCAATTACATCGATCTGAACATCGCCCTCACATACTCAGAGGAAGGTCAGGCTCCCATAACAACGATATAGAGCTCGTCAACGGAAATGTCATCCGCCAACTTAGCGCCGAAGAAGCCTACACATACCTGGACGTACCTCAAAGGCATGTCCAGGATGTGCAGGCTGCTAAAACCACCATCATTAAGAAATACCGGCGCATTCTCCGTCAGATCTGGTCATCAGAATTGACCGGGAGAAATAAGGTGGCAGCCACGAATATGTTAGCCGTATCACCAGTGCTCTATTCTTTTGGAGCACTGAAGTGGAACGTTGACGAGCTAAGGGATCTTGACCGAAGCACACGGAAGATGATTTGGATGCAACGCAGTTTGCATCCAAGATCTTCCGTGGAACGACTGTATTTGCCCCGAAATATGGGAGGTCGTGGCCTTTTAAGCCTGGAGTGTATGCATGACCGATTGGTCCTCGAAACAGCTCGCGACCTGATTAATCGAACGGAGATCCCCTGATGATGCTAGTACACCAGCATGAAATTCAGGGGAAGGGGGCGTTTGTGTACAACGCGGCGCGAAACCTCGGTCTGGTGTTCAACGTGGGACGTAGTGGTGCACAGGAGGCTGAATCAGTCATCAATCTGTGCCCAGTGCGTCTCAGGGCTAACATACGGAAGGAACAACTCCGTATGTTGGAGGGAAGGCATATCGACAAGCCGTTGCATGGACAATTCTTTCGAAATGTCCAACAACTTGGCTTGTCGGCAGAGATGACCTTCTCCTTCTTAAGATCAGCCGGCTTGAAATCCGAGACCGAAGGTTTTATCTTCGCATGCCAGGATGGGGTCATCAATACCTTAGCGTATCGCCAGAACATCTTACACCAGGCGGTACAGAGTACGCTTTGTAGATTGTGTAGATGTCATGCTGAGACACTAATGCATCTTTTGGCAGCATTCCCAATATATGCAGTTTCAGCTTACATCGAACGTCACAATGCGGCTCTTCGAGTGCTATACTACCATCTTCGCAGCACTTATGGTATTGATGCAACCCCAGTTTTGCCGTACGTCCCCACTGATATTGAATCCGTTGTCGGGAATGAGTCGTGCCGAATATACTGGAATTACTCATTCCCGACGAGCAGGCAAATATCAGCTAATAAGCCTGACATCGTCCTTGTTGACTTCGATGACAAATCCATCTTCGTCATCGAGTTTTCTGCACCAGCAGAAACAAATATAGTCAGCAAAGAGGACGAAAAACGGATTACATATCAGGAACTCCTGTTCGAGATTCGCAAGCTGTATCGAGGGTTCAAAATCAAGCTCGTCGTGCTGATAATTGGAGTGCTGGGAGGAATGAGACCAACTTTCCTCCAAAACATCAAAAGCATTCCGGCCGGTCATGAAAATGCAAATTCCATCGCAGGCCGAATATAGAAAGCAGTGCTGCTGGGATCTCTCCGTCTACTGAGGTCACACGAGATCCTGTAACCACTAACCCAATGGTAGAGGGAGTGGTTACAATTGCAAACGAAATGGTGCAGAAAAAATGATGCAGAGAGCGCATCGCGCAAATTGGACCGCAAATTATTTGATGAACAGAGCATTTTTCCAGACAATGAAAGTGAATCTGAAGTCTAGACGACGCTATACTGTACGTAAGAAGTTAGAAAATAAAATTTCTAAAGAATTTGAACTATTTTCAAAATTTCCGTCATTTCTCTAAATTTTTCACATTTTTTCTACAGTTCAACTTCCTTTATAAACTTCAACTATCTTAATCAAAGACTGGTAATTTTTGGATATTTTAAGTTTTAAATTTTTAAAGAATTTATAAAATTTTGACAAATGTACCACATTTTTTAAGAATTTAAAATATTTTAACAATTGAACAATATAAATGAATAAATTTCTTGACTCTACCAAATTTTCCATCTGGTGATAACGAAATTTAATTACACATTCATATTTCTGCTTTTAAACAATAATTTATACCTTTACTGATAGAAAAATTCAGCTAAAGATTTAGATTTTTCGACTGAATAATTAATTTCTCGCTGGAACACAGAATTTCCTCTTCCAGTGTTAATTTATAGTTTTGTATTTCTTTATGTAGCTTTTCGTCATTTTTATACATCTTTTCTCAAACGTTATGTTCATCGTTATAAATTTAAATAGTATCAAAAAAAAATTTGAACCTGCTGGAAAGCCTCATCGATCCCGAAAACTATTCATCAAAGCAATATTGGATCATGCTAAAGATGCTCCTATAGAGGAATCTAAATAGTCAACGGCTTGCACCAGTCACCATATCCATACAAGAGAAAATGGTGTAAAGGAGGTAAGAATCTCTACTTCGTTGTATAGAATTTCATTTAATAATTATGTTATTCTTTAAATCCCCGCATAGAAATGCTCGATATGGCACGATCTATGGCTTAAGTATTGGAATGAGTATGGCTATAATATGAGAGTTGTATGCCTTTTATGTGGATCAAAGGTATGGGGATAATCTGGCGTATGACCGCTTCCCATACTATTTGCCAAACTAATTCCATACGGGCGCCAGACTAATGCGAGACTTTATCCGCCTGGAATTAGTCTGGAAAATAGTATGGACAGCGGTCATACGCCAGATTAGCCCCATACCTTTGATCCACATAAAAGGCATACAACTCCCATACTATAGCCGTACTCATTCCAATACTCAAACCATACTCGTGCCATATCGAACATTTGCTGTATAAATTGTATTCTGGAAATTATGTATAGATCGAAATTGGTGCTGGATCAAGCGTCTGGCTGCCAGCGTTTGAAGCCCAAATGATCTCTCGGCAATTTAAAAAAGATGCACCGAAAATGATGCACGCACTGCTGTTTGAGATCGTGGGAAGGAAAAACTCGCTCAATCGTCCATTTCTGGAAAAGGAATAAATGTGACCAACGACATTTTACCACGGATATTAGAAGGAGTTAAATGTAAGTTTTTAATTTAATTTAATGTGATAAGCGAGTAATATATGCTAAAAAATGTAAATTCAAAATGAATCGATGTTTGCAAATTCTAACCGCCATAATACATATCTTCTAAAAAATATTAAAGAAATTAATTAAGAATTGACCAAGAATACTATTCCATTAGCACTTCTTTTCTAGTCTACTTATAGGAACTTACAAAACCTACTATAATAGTGGTAATGCTGAATAATTATTTATATTCTGATTTAGGACAAGGACAGGAAATTTTCCCCCGCGTTAATGACGAATATGTCTGTTTGCGGGTCGGATCTCGGGTGGAGAGGTACAGGACAGAGACAGACAGTACAATGACAGAACTAGGCATATACAACACAACACCCACACAGAGCCAGTCCCCCCTACCCCAATATCGGTATCACCAGCAGATTCGGCGGTCTGTGCCTTAGCGAGTACGACGCGGGGCTTATCCCCTCTTTATCCGAGATAAGACCCACGACGTACCGACCGCGGATAAGACGCTGACGGTACCGATAACTGCCGACGGGGGTCGGCAGCGGTCCCAAATTCATACCTTCGCCCAGCAAAGTTCCCCGGTTATTCCACACTGGACATAAGCAGAGAAAATTGCAGGACGGGGATTCGAACTCGGGCCCTTCGAGACGTTCAGTTCGGGCGGACTAAGAAGTATGATGTTGATTACGAAAAAAATTTGAAAGGAAATGAGTACTAAAATTAATAAAATAAAATAATATATAATCTTGTATAGAAATATTAAAAGCAATAACCCTAACATTCCAATTCTCTCGCAATTGCACGAGATACGAAAAACTGCACATATAATATTTATTTGAAATATTTGTTTGAAACAACTATGTACAGATTTATATACTTTTGTATAAATATTTACATTGCACATATCGTCGCCTTAATGCAAGAAGGATAAATATGGGAATTTCGCTCCAAAAAGGATACATATGGAAATTTCGTCTCGAAAAGGATCCATGTGGCAATTTCGTTTGAAAAAGGGTCCATATCGTGAGCTGTATTTTTCTCCTCCAATTTAAGTTGGCAGCACGCGAACAATAAGATACCTGGTCACCTTGATGCAAGAAGGAGCCATCTGAGGATTTCGTAGTTTTTGATCATATTAGTTGAAATACGTGCACCACGTGTTCGGGGTCGCCGATTATGAAGTCCAGGTTTCGCGCTTCGTCGTTTTTGATCATATTAGTTGAAATACATGAAATCGGTAACCCCGAAGACCTGGCACGCACGGACGAACGCACGCACGCACGCACGCACGTGGTGCACGTATTTCAACTAATATGATCAAAAACCATGAAGCGCGATACCTGGACTCCATAATCGGGGACCCCGAACTCGTGGTGCATGTATTTCAACAAATATGATCAAAAACCACGAAACGCGATACCTGGACTCCATAATCGGCGACCCTGAAAACCTGGTGCACGTATTTCAGCTAATATGATAAAAAACTACGAAGCGATATACCTTGACGCCATAATCGGCGACCCTGAACGTGTGGTGCACGTATTTCAGCTAATATGATCAAAAACTACGAAATCCCCAGATGGCTCCTTCTTGCATCAAGGCGACGATGTATCTTATTGTTCACGTGCTGCCAACTTAAATAGGAGGAGAAAAATACAGCTCACGATATGGACGTTTTTTCAAACGAAATTGCCACATGGATCCTTTTCGAGACGAAATTTCCATACGTATCCTTTTTGGAACCAAATTCCCACATGTATCCTTCTTGCATTAAGGCGACGATATATTGGATGAATATACAATCAATAACTAGCATTGCTTACATTTTCCAGGAAAATACGAAGATTCACAGTTCGTCGCATGTCTGAACCATTCCGAGCAGAAGGAATATTTTAAATCATATTTGGGGACCGGTACAATATTTTAAAGGATCCATTTCAACCACAGAAGACTATTCGATAACTTTCAGACCTGTAGAATGCTTTAAAGAAATTAGTTTATACGATTAACATTTCTTTCATATTTGAGGAGCGGTACAATATTTTAAAGAATCTATTTTAAGCTCAGAAGACTATTCGATAACTTGCAGACCTGTACAATGTTTCAAAGAAATTAGTTTATACGATTAACATTTTTTTCATATTTGGGGACCGGTACAATATTTGAAAGGATCTATTTTAACGGCAGAAGACTATTCAATAACTTTAAGACCGGTACACTCTAAGAACGGTCCTCTTCCTGCAAGTGGAATATACTTGCCGCAAATAGATAATCCACTTGATATATGAGTAATCAGATTTCTTCTTGCCGCACGAGGATAATCTTTTTGAAGAGAATCCGCTTGCTGCAAAACGATTTTATATTTGCATCAAATAGCATATTCACTACAGAACTATGGGTTTCCAGCAAAGGGATTATCATTTTCCTGTTAATAGAAAAAATGAGATTCGTGTGCAGTAATTATAGAATGTAGACTTAGAAGTTTTACACTTACAGGGTTTAAAATGCACTCATTTAAAAAGCCATTGTAAAAAACCATTAATAGGTCTGCATGAAGCCTTCGGATATATATTTCCCAAAGAAAGATTTGTTAACCTCCAAAAACTCTACCGCACGTGGTACTTAATGTAAAGTATTTATTTAAATAAATTTTCAGTTTCTCTTTTTTGGCAGGTTATATACCTCTAATTGAATTTTAGGTTAACCTCCAATTCGACATAGCTCTTTGCTTGTTTTGTATAGTTGTTTATAAAGTATACAAGTAAATAATATATAACATAATAAAATTATAAGAACTGACATTTCTAATATCCACAAAATATCAAGACCTGTTTAGCTTACAAGTTATTACAACAAACATTTATAAATATAACGGTTATAAATACATCAGGGTATACCGCGATACTGATCTGTCCTTTACATTATGCCAAGGTATATTTTGGAATTCGTATTGAAACAAGTTTCTAATTGCGCGGCATAACAAGCGGATATGACATCACATCGGAACGTCCGGCGCTCGCGTCAACTCGCTTCGTATAGGCGGCGCCTTTTTCTTCCGTCGTCGCGCGCAATCGTGACGGCAGGCGGCTCGCCGCGAGCGGGTACAAAAGGCGGTACGCGACGCTAGGACGACACTTCTTCCCGGCCCGTGACACGCGGGCCTTCCTCGCTTAGTACGGTGACTCGCGGTACTAGGCACTACCCTTCCGACCTATTCCGACCTATTCCGACCGATAACCTTCCGTTCTCCTTCTGGGACTACGGGTTTATTGCCCTGGCCCCATCCGAAAGCCAGTCCACTCTGATATCTGGGATCACGGGTTTATTGCCCAGATCTCCCCCGATTACCCACCCTGGTGGAGGTACGGTGACACGCGGTACTTCTGCTTCCTACTCTCGAGTACGGTGGCGCGCGAACTCGGGATCTTCCGCTCGGCCTATCCTGGTAGCGGTACGGTGACACGCGGTACTCCTGCCTCCTACTCTCTAGTACGGTGACACGCGGTACTCCTGCCTCCTACTCTCTAGTACGGTGACACGCGGTACTAAGGATCCTCCCTAAACGTGACCAACCTCGCACGTGGGATGACTTCCCCTTCTTCCACTGATCGTAGACGGGACCCCTATATTCGGCATCCTTCGCGTACGGTAGTTAAGCATTCTTTGTATTAAGAGGATTAAGGTTAACGAGACAATATATTCTCTTCTGATCAACTACATTCTGTGGAATTATTTCTTGACCTTCCACTTTGATGTTGTTCTGCCATGTGAACTGAGGTCCATTGCTCGTTTTTGAACCCTGGCGTACCAACTGAGTGAAAGGCACGAGCAGTCCGGGAGGAAACTCCGTTACAGTATAAATATATGCACATTAAAACTGTTATCAACTCCAATAACAAATATTGAACGAATAGAGTATGTTATTCAATTTTGTTTATATAAATGGAGTTCATGTTTTATATTAGATTTCAAGACATATTATCTCACTACCAACACCGTAGTTTCGTTACCATGGTTTCGTTATACACATGCAGACTGTATTGTGCACATTCATGTAGATCCACTTAAGCCAAGCGGATTTCTTCTCCCGTCAAGTTGATTTCGCTTTTGCGGCAAAAGGATTGCTTATTTGACGTCAAAAAGAATCTCTTTGGCGGAAGTGGAAATATTTTTGCCTCAAGAAGACAGTGATCAAGAGGACGATCCTTTTGCAGGAAAACAATTATTTCTAAGAGTGTAGAATGTTTTAAATGATTTAGTTTATACGATTAAGATTTTATTCATATTTGGGGACTGGTACAATATTTTAAACGATCCATTTTAACCGCAGAAGACTATTCGATAACTTTCAAACCTGTAGAATGTTTCAAAGAAATTAGTTTATACGATTAAGATTTTTGTTATATTTGGGGACCGGTACAATATTTTAAAGGATTCATTTTAACCGCAGAAGACTATTCCATACATTTAAGACCGGTAGAATGTTTTAAATGATTTAGTTTATACGATTGAGATTTTTTTTAAATTTGGGGACCGGTAAAATATTTTAAAGGATCCTAGGGACATGCTATTCGGCATGTTAAGTTGGAGTCACTATAATCATAATTATTATAGTGACTCTATGTTAAGTTAGGGTCACTATAATCCGAGTTAAGACATATGGCCGGAAGAACGCCATTTATCAGCCTAGCCGGAAGTGCCTGTGCGCGCCGATATAATAAGCGGCTAGACAATGTATATCCTAGAAAAGATGAAAACATATAAATAATGTTGTTAATGCTATTAACAAATCTTTATTTCAGCCGAAGAAATTCATTAACAGTAAATAAACCTTATTTACATTAAAGAAACCTTTTTCTCAGTGTACGTACGACAAACAACTGTACAAGTGATAAGTACAATGTAAAAAATTTTATTGAAAATAAAAAAGTATGAAGCAAATTTCATAAATGTTACTGAAAATTAATAATTTGTCCTGCAAATTAAGAATTTTGTTACTTAAAGCAATTTAATGCTCGTAAAACTTAATATTCATTTATGAAAAATATAAAATTTAAGAATTATTTTTTAAAATTTAATCAATTTTAATCACTTAAAAAAGCGTTACGTTGATCTGTTCCGTCAGTCTGTAAACTCCAGCAGTGCCGTGATTAGTCACTTTGAGGAATAATTAATATAATAAAAGAAGAAAATATCATTTATTTAAAATGGTAGATAGTTGTAGTCGACGTTCGTTTGTATACATGGTGCGTTTCGGGGCGGCGTTGCCGCATCCCATAATCTCAAACAAGTGAACGTTCTTTCTACAAAACCGAATCACTAGTATATAGTCAGAGATTATAGGGGAGATCGCTCAGTTGTAGGGATGGGCGATTCCGAAAAAAAGTATCGATTTTTCAGAATCGGTTCCCAAGAATCGATTCTTTTCAAAAAGAATCGAAGAATCGAGTACTATCAGATAATGGCGGTTTTTTAAAATCGTATACATTGAAATTTATAATTATTTAATAATTATTTAATAATTAAGTGGAAATTAAATTAGATTACTTGTTTATTACTGTAAACAAAATTATTTTTCGAAAACTTGTTCATTTATTTTAATAAATTATATACACAATGAAATTTGTATAATAACAACGAAAATTTTATCAACTTTTCCTGTAGTAGATTTACAAGGTTACATTTTTTCTTAAAGAACGAAATCACGTGGTGCAATTCTTTTATTTACACAAAGGTATACATAAATTTTTGTACTTGATTGGTTGTAATTGCAGTCAACGAAATTGGTCTATGAATCAGGAAATGTAAAATCTGTAAAAGTAAACGTAATAATTGAATATTACAATTATGTATTAAAAATGTATGAAATGCAAAAAGAAAAAAATACTTACATATGTTTACATTTTTGTACTATTTTACGAATAAATAAAAACTGGATTTTCTCAAAACCTTTATTAACTAGAACTTTAAATTAAGATACATGCTGTGAAACAAACGAAAGCGCCAAATTACTGCGAGAAGCTGCATTTACATTCATGCGATTAAACCAAACCGTGCTAAGCATTGTCAAAATCATGTAACGAACTTAAACCACAAACCTTATGATGAAAATGATTAAAGTGAATAACTATAACATTCATACATTCCTATATGATTTACATTGAACCATAAATGATAACAAAGAATTAAAACAAGCCCCAATCTTCCTGCTTCATTGAACTTAAAAATAGAAGCATGTTTAAATGCTTACCACTTAAGCGATTTCGGTTATCTCTTTTAATAAGTCCTGCTTTAGAAAACAGACGTTCGGTTGGGATCGATGTTCCAATAATTTAAGTATACTTTAGAGCTATTTTATTTAAAAAAGGAAATGTTTTTTCGACGCTTTTCCAATAGAGAAAAATATTTTCTTTTCTAGGAACTCGAGTTAATTGCAGGTATTGTTGTAATTCCAAATTTAACGTTTGATTTGAATTAGAATGAACTGTGTTGGGTTCGTTTTCATTCTGTAAGTCGTGAAAGTCCCACAAACTCATCTTCATTTTTTTGGGCTGAGGCTCCGAAGGCTCAGAAGACTCAGATAATTTTTTGGCATTAAGTTCGTTTAGCTGTTGACTAATTTTGTTTAAAGCTGGATATACAGCTAAAGGGTCTCTGAAATGCAGCTTTTTAAAACGTGGGTCCATTATGGTCGATATTCCTAATAATGAAAAGCGTTCAAAGTTCTCAAATGTCTTCTTAATAACTGCATCAAGAGATTTTTTAAATTGTTTTCCAATATCAGTTTGCGGATTAACATTCATTATATTACTTTGCATACAATGAATAATTGGTATTATTAAACTGCATGTGGAATACGATTCGCCACTCAATTCTGTAATGACATCCCTTATAGGCGTCATCAGTGGTAAGACATCCTTTAAAACTTTCATTTCGTCTCGAGGTAAGAAGTCAATAGGATTAGCGCATTCGGCCATCGCCGCATAAACGAAAGGCTCCAGCTCTATATATCTCTCAACCATATCAACTTCTGTTGTAAATCTCGTTTTAACATCTTGTATAAGATGGAGTGCAGTACCTTCAGATTTTCCTTCGTTCAATTGAGCTTTTATCAATTTGTCAGTTGCTGGAATACTACGCCTTATTAATGTAACAATCGTTCTTATCTTATCCAGAAGACTATTCAGCTCCGGAAGTTTTGTTAAAGCGTCGGGAAGTAGATGCGAGGCAACATGGACGATGCAACGCAAATGCCTGTCAGAACCTACAATATCTATACATGCCTTTTTTATATTCTGCGCTCCATCGGAAATTAAAGCACTAATTTTTGCAAAAGAAACGTTAAATTCTTCGAAGGTTTCCAATAGAGCTCCTTTTAGATATTCTGAGGTATGCCTTTCAAAAAGGGGAATGCATCCTAGACATCCGCTTTGCAACTTCAAAAATTCATCTAAATAGTGAATGGTTATTCCTATGTAGCTTTGGTTCGAACCATCCGTCCAATTATCGCACGTTAAACAATAACATTCTGCAACTTCTAATTGATTCCGCAAAGCTTGTTTTAATATATCGTATCGAGATTCCAATCCCTTAGTAATTGTTTTTTTTTGATGGGGGAACATAAAGCGGAGCCAAAATTTTCATTAAGGTCAAAAACCCTTCGTGTTCGACTGTTGCAATTGGTAGCAAATCTTTACCGATCATAAATAATATGGCATTTGTTATTCTTTCTGCTGAAGCGCCTCCATCTGCGTAAAACGAAATCATGTAATTTATTTCTAAAAATAATTTTAGTTAGTAATAATACCTATATCTTATTTATTTATTTATAAATAAATTATGTATTACTCATTATCTAGTTTTTGTATATTTATTTATGTAATGTTAATAATTATTCAGTATTTATAACATTCGAATTAATACTTTACTTATATGCTCTTTTATATTTGAGCCATTTCACAGAAAACCGCATAGTCAGTTTTTTGCCGCATATCAGACATACATTTTTGCTCTGAAAAAACTCAACTTTTCGAAAAAAATAATGTAGATTAATTAATTCTGGTCAAAAACGCGTTTTTTATTGACAAATGATTCTAAAGCAAAACTGTCTATGCGGTTTTCTGTAAAAGGGGCTATTTATTCATTATTAATTTAATGCTTGATTTATTTTTCCTATTTTCATATGCATATATTTTAATTAAATCAGTTATTAATTTTATTTTGTTCGGTCTATTTCTGTGTCTACTCGTTTTAGTTATATTGCCTTCATATATACCCATACCTTTAAACGAATTTACACGTTCGAATGCCTTTTTAATTCCAGAATTCTTTGGTGAATCCTAATAAAATGAAAAATAATTTAAAAACAGTAATTCTCTAATAAAAGAAGTGTTCTAGTCTATCTTACATTTGGTTCCTTTTTAGAAGACTTTTTAGGATTCTTAATTCCTGGTTTCTTGACTTGAAAGTATAAGGGATGTTGGGTCTTTAAATGTTTCAGCATGTTTGTCGTATTACCACAGGCTTTAAATTCTTTTTTGCAGTACTGACACTTAAGTATGTTTTTCCCTATCCTTTCAACATGAGACCAAATAGGACTTGGCTGAATACTGTAAAAAATAAAAATATTAAGTATTTTTATTAAAATTACTGTCAATTTCTTGAAAGAGAATTATCATTATTGATAACTGTAGGATTGCGAGCGAAAAAAAAGAAAAGTAACACCCTCTTGATTACTCTGAATATCTAATACACGTTTATTCACACAAAAGAACTCTATACGCGCTCGAAGCACGATCCGCTCGTCGCGACGGTCGACGCAAGATAGAGCCCAGGACCGTTCGGTACAGAAGAAAGGGAAGACTCCCACTTCGCACGATTCTCGCTCGCAGCGCCAACGCTCGCTCTCTACATTATCGACAGCGCTATTTCTTACACTCCTTCCCGTTGTCGATTACAATAATCACAAAAAAAACTTTCAAGCATTGATTTCAAAAATACGAACTTTAAAACAAAAACTCAAATATATGAGCTGGTATTTAAATCTAAGAGATCCACTTGATTAGTCAGGTCTGACTTCTTCCTGTCTGCATGACGCCCATCGCTGTTATTCTGAAAATATGAAATTAGAAGATTATTATTTTATAGTATGCATCTTATGATTCTCGTCTGAATTACTTTGACTCATGACACGTTTAGTCCCATATTAGCGATTTTGTCTCTTAAATTAGTAAACTCTTTCTCAGCCAAAGGTTTCGTCATAATATCAGCTAAATTCTCTTTAGTGGGTATCCACATAACTTTAACCTTTTTCTCGTCAACACATTGTTTTATAAAATCGCCATGAGACTCTGCCATGGGTTTTCTAGTTCCTGTTTCCTCTCTGAATGCCAAGTCCTTCTGAATGTTTTCCAAACTCTGATCGAACGTTTTAAGTTTATGACTCCCATCCATTTCGGTGCAGTCTCTAGCAGCTCTATTATCGCACCATATAGTTACTGGGAACATCGTTCGTCCAATGACATATCTAATTGATTTATCTAAAGATATCAATTCTTGGCATGCATCGCTCATGGCCAAGTATTCTGCTTGACAAGTGGATAGTGTCGTGCAAGACTGTTTGTGACTTCTCCAGGCGATCACATCACCGAATAATTTTATGATGTAGCCCCCAGTAGAAGTTGAGTTTTGACAGTCTCTGAAACTCGAATCAGTAAATGCTTCCAAATTCTCCGAATTCGATGTGAATTTTATTCCCAGATTCGTTGTTCCTCTTAAATATCTGAATATTCTTTTCAGATCGCACCAGTCTTCCTCAGTAGGAGCTTGTTGTTTTCTTGCTAAATAGTTAACAGCATAGGCTATATCTGGTCGTGTGGCACTGGCCAGATACATTAAACTTCCAATTGCTTCTCTGTACGGCACTCTCTTAATTTCGTCAATTACCTCTAAATCTTCCGCTTTTGATTTTTGCTTGTTATTTCTATTCTTTACTTGCCGTGTTACCATTGGAGTACTCTGAGCTTTACATTCTTCCATGTTAAATTTTTGCAAGATTTTCTCTGTATAAGTAGCTTGGTGTAATAGGATACTTCTTTCATTTCGGTTCCTCTGAATTGTCATTCCTAGAAAATTTCTTGGTTCACCCAAATCTTTCATCTGAAACACTCTACCAAGGTGACTCTTAATTTGTTGGAATTTCTCTGAATCATTAGAAGCGATTAGCATGTCGTCAACATATAATATGATTAGGGCTATTTTTCCCTTCTTTCTCCACGTATATAAACATGGATCATGCAAGTCATTTTCAAGATCTAATTTACGTACTTCCTCTGAGAATTTGTTATTCCATTTCTTTGGACTTATTTTTAGGCCGTATAAAGATTTCATCAGTTTACAGACTTTAATTAATTTTAAGCCCTCTTGATTTTCTACTCCGTCAGGTATTTCCATAAATACCTCCTCTTTAAGATCTCCATTTAAGAATGCTGTTTTGACGTCCATTTGACACATTTCCAAGTCTTCTTTATTAATTGTTGAAATGGTTGCTCTTATCAGTGATAGTCTTGATACAGGTGCGTACGTTTCTTTAAGATCGTATACATTATTGTCTTTGAAACCTCTCGTTACAAGACGGGCTTTGTACTTAATCGTGCCGTCGCTCTCAATTTTCTTCTTGAATACCCATTTGGAATCGATAATATTGGGTCTTTTACCATTTGCTTCTACTTTGGGTCTTTCCACCACTTTCCATACTTTATTCTCATTCATAGAATCTAACTCTTCTTTTATGGCTTGTTTCCATAACTCTTTATCCTCTGAATTCATTGCCTCTTCGAAAGAGATTGGATCTTTCTGAATGGATGCTAAGAGAACATGTCCCAGCGCATCTTCATTTAAATTTTCGGCATCTGAATATTTTGTATATCGTGCAAATCTGATATCATTAATTTTCTTAGTTTTACTCCTTGTAGCAGGACCAATATTAAGGTTAAATTTGTCAATTGGCTTTTCGTGACATAACTCTGAAATTTGTTCACACTCATTTGGGTTCTTCTTCGGTCTTCCTCTTTTTCTATGTTTTGGTTTGTTGGCCTCTAATATGGACTCTGACTTCTCTGAATTAGGTGTTTGGTTGATTTCTGTTGAATTTTCTTTTTCTCTTGTTTCCTCTTCAATTGAAAATTCAATCAGTTTATCAGATGTGCTTTCAGTGTTTGGTATCACTTCATCGCTTTTCTCCTTTTGATTTTTCTTATATACATCTTTATATACCAATTTCTCCAGAAATCTGACATGTCTGGATTCTAGAAATTTTCTTGAGCCTGGATGCCATAAAATATATCCAGTGTTTGTATGTCCAACTAAAACGGTTTTTAATGAGACATTGCTAAATTTTGATTCAGTTTTGGGAAGTTTAATATAGGCAATACATCCAAACTTTCTGATTTGCTCTAAATGACATCTGGCTTTTGGTTGGAATTTTATTATAGGAACTTCATAATTAATGGATTTATGAGGTGTAATATTGTAGGTATGAACAGCTGCGGCTGCTGCCAATTCCCACATACTTGCTGGTAAACCAGAGTCACACATGAGTGCTCCGATTGTCCTCTGAATGCTTTTATTGAATCGCTCAGCAACTCCATTAAGTTCTGGAGTATACGGGGGTCCACAGTCTGATTCAATCTTTTCTCTTTTCATTACCTCATTAAATTTTCCACCAATATACTCGGTACCTCTATCTGACCTAATGTAACAAACTTTTTCATCTGAAGTTAAAATATTTCTGGCAGATACAAGATAGTCCTCTAGTGCTTGACCTGATTCATCTTTAGATTTTAGACAATATATTTTAGCATAACGAGAATAATCATCTATAAATGTTATGATGTACCTCTTTTGTCCTGGCCACGAAATAGGCTTAATCGGTCCCATTATATCTGAATGGATTATTTGTAATGGCCTTTCAGCTCTACTTCTGTTCTGTTTAAATGGAAGTTTCTCCATTTTCGATAGAATACATATTTCGCATTCTTTAATTGTCTCGTCGAATTTTACATGCTGTAGGATCATTTCTTTCTTTTGCAACATTCTTAAGTAGTTTAAGGACGCATGACCTAACCTGACATGCCATAGCATGGCTTCATTTACTTTTACTTCTGATTTGGAATTTGGATTATCAATTGGATTTTCAGTTAATAATTCTTGTAAATTATTAATATCTTTAAGGTACTTTGATCGTCTTGGGGAATGGTTGACTTGTATTGCATTCTTCAATTACTTTGTCGGAATTTACGGACTGAGCATTTGACTCAATGAGTTCTTCCGACTCCTCCCTCCCAATCACAGATCCATCTTTTTGTACGAATTCTTCAACAACCTCTGAATTCCCTCCCTCCGAAACTAAGACTCGTTTATCATCTGAATTTATCTGTGATTGCTCTGAGGGCTCATTGTCAATTGCCATACACGCTACGCAATTATATTTGTCAAACTCCTTTATTACAATATCATTTTCATTCCTTACCTTCTTAATTTCAAACCTAACTACCCAATTAGGTTTTTCATAAGTTCCTTCGAATATTGTCTTGTCGTTCTCTTTATTATAAACTCTGAATATTTTGTAGTCTAAATTTATACAGAAACCTGCATCTACTAATTTACGTAAAGATAATAAGTTCTCTGAAATATCTTTTGCTGCAATTACATTTGTTAACTTGATGGTATTTTTATTAAACTTATCATTTTTAAGCAACAGATTTCCTCTACCATCAATCACAATGTCAGCAAAATTGTTCTTATTTGCGCTCTTAATAACTCCTCCTTCGGATATTTTAAAATTACTCAAGACAAAACTTTTATTTACAATGTGTTCGGTCGCTCCCGAATCTGCTATAAACTCTATGTGATTTTTACTTATTAAGTTATTATTAATCTTACCTAGATTTTCTTCGTTCTCTGCATCATTTTCATACTCATCTCTGTCGTCAGTGTCGTGATAATCACCGCCCTCATATTCAACTCTTCTGGCGATGAAATTGTTCTTCGAACCTCGCTGATTTCCTCTTCGTCTATAATTGTCTCTGCCTCGAACAGGATTCCCTCTGATATTGGCAGAACCTCTATTCTTGGAATCTTGATTCTTAAACGATTTGTTTTTCTTGTGTGGAGGACCATATGATCAGTTTCACTGTTACAAAAGTAGCAGAACCAACGGTTTGAATTTATCAGTGGACACTCCTGTTGCCAATGTCCACCTCTATTACATCTAAAACATTTTGATTTATCATTCCTCGATCTTTGTGTAATTACTCTGGATACCGCTGGCTCCTTTGGTTCTGTACTTCTTGTCGCAGCATCATTGTCTTCTTGAATGCGAATCATCGCTTTTTTTAGAGCTTCCATATTCATTTCGTTGCCTGTCATCGTGATCACAGCTGAATCTGTGCGCCGAATTTCAGGCATAACTCCAATAATTGCTTGATAAAATGTGGAACGTTTCTCTTGATCTGTTAATTTTTGAGGGTCATCACTCAACTCGTGTTCTCTAATAATTTGATCGAAGCGTTCGCAAAATTTATGAGCTCTCTCTCCTTTGTTCATTCTGAGATTGTAGAGTCTCGTTCTGATCGAAGTAGGCGTAGAACTTACTTCGCCTTTTCTACTTTCTCTCAGTTTCTGAAGAATTTCCATAGGCTCCGTCAGACCCAAGATCTTCTTATGGTATTCTTCATCGATGTGGCTGATAATAATGTCCTTGACAGAATTTTTTCTCAGGATTATTTCCATCTCTGAAAGCCCAGTTGGTTCAGGTATTTTTGGATCAACCATATAGAGCAACATCCAGCTAGTAAGTTCCGTCTTAACACAATCCAACCACACTTCAAAACTCGCTTTTGGAGTTAACCGATAATTTCTCTGAATTTTCGGTCGCATGTTGATGAGACTGCTAGTTCTCTGAACGTCATGTACATTTTGGATGTCACTTGCTCTTTGCTCTGAATATTGCATACACTTCAACTTAGATTTTTCAGCTTCGAGTATGTTTTTATGAGCCAAAGCTAATTTGTCTACTGCTTCTTTGACCAAACTTCGAGTGGCTTGATCCGCTGACACATTTATTGACATACTCTTGGCTAGCGCTTGAGTTCTTGCGATTACATTCTGTAATTCTTCCACGTTATCGTTAGCCATCGATGCACCTCTAGTCTTATTACTGACAGTCTTCTGAATTTCGATTTGTGGCTCTGAACCGGTCGCCGACTGATTTTTATCCTGTGCTAGATTATCCTCTCTAGACACGTTTTCAGTTATCAAATTTGTCCCAGTTGTACGCTCTAAATCTCCTTGTATCTTGGTTGTTTCTGTAAAGTATAATAATACTCTGAAATACTCTGAAATTACCTGGATTTCATCATAATATTAAAAGTTGTCAGATCTGACCACTCTGAAAAAAAATATCCTCACAATTCTCAATAGAAAAAGAACTTCAACCTCGTCAAACTTAATCCACTCAAACCAAATTCGCAATTAAAACTCCGAAAAAAATCTTACTTTGTTTGTTTTGATCTGGATGACACTCATCCACTTCAGTTCTAATCCTCAAGTATTCTGCAAATTCTTGACTCATGTCAACATCCTCTTGACTTTCATATGTTGAGACCATCGAATTACTAGTCATCTGCTCCGGGATTCGAAAAACACAATCGATTAGTTTTAATTGAACACAATGTTTTAACTGTTATTCAAAACTTAGTTTTAAAATCTTAATTTGTTCTGAAACTTCTAGTAATTTTACTCTGTATTCTCTCTCTCACTCTAAATTTTATCTCGTTATTTTCTCTTCAATTATCCTCATTCAACACCAGGTACATCTTAATTTTACTAATCGAATAGTGCTTTGTGCTTCTGAACTAATACAACTGCACGGCAATTATCTTAGTCCGAAACGAGAAATTAGGCCTCTCCACCGTGCAGACCACACATGCACACCACTCGCTGACGTTTGACTCCGAGTGCTACCACGAAAATCAGTCAGTTTTGGGTTGCGCACGCACATGCGTGGGTCACTGATGAAAAGAAAACACTAATTTCCCTAGTCAATGATCAGGATACTCACCGAACACAAGTTTTCATCTGAACATTGACCCCAGAATTATGTGAAAATGCTTAGAAAAAATATATTAACAATTTCGACTTCTGCAATAGAAAAGAAGAACCCCAATTTGCCAGCAATCCGATTTCAACTGCAAGGCAGTCGAGAATGGGACACCAAGCAACGAGGAAAATCGCAATCCGCTTTTGCAGACGATAATGTGAAATTTCTAATCCATTAGAGCAATTATTCACTTACAGATTCGACCGAGTATCAATTTCTTTCATCTCATTCCGTCTTCAATTTAAAACCATCTTTTTTTTTAAGCTCTGAATTAATTTTAACAACCACAACTCGATTTTATCATTAGTTACTTCATTGATATAAAATTCACTTTAATTAAATCAACTACATATATGAACCCCTTTTTACATCTATGCGAGAGAAGAAACATATCATGCAGGGGACGAAGGGCGTTCGCATACTGTATGCCGATGTATGTAGTTAAAAAAAATTGTCAAAAAAGAAACGTTGTTTTTCACGATCTTCGCAATCGCTTGTTTTCATGGGAAGTAATAGAACGTCGAGTGCTGCACTGCGCGTCAACTCAAGGAGTCAATGCGCGCGCGAGAAATACCGCGGTTTACTCGAACACAAGGTGCACGAACTCACCACGAAACCCGTCGCCACGCGCCCACACGCGAGAGAAAGAGCGAGCCGAACAAAACTGCGCAGTATCGCGCCGCGCGTTCGCGTCCGCGACGTTCGAGAACTTTCGTCTAAGGAGACTTCCAGATTCGCGCCTCTTTCCCTCCTTTAGACGTTTAGTCCAAAAAAATGCAAAACAGAAAGAACGAAAACGAAACAGCGGATCACTGTTACACAGAAACAGCCGCGCAACTCGACGTCAAATCATCCCGTCGCCAACTCAATCGCCACGCCGAGCGCGCGCCAACAAGCCTCGCCCGGCCTTTCCCTGCACTCGATCCCACGGTTGATTTTCAAAATTTTGTTTAACCTCTAATTTTATCTAAAATTTTGTTCATCAGTATTTTCACTTTTTCTTTACTCTTACACACGCGATGCCCTCTAGAAACTCTTTATGCCGTCGGGCAAAAATCGCACTGCACAGGGAAAATCGTCACGACCTACCTTGTATATTTCCGCGTGAAAACAAAACAGGACGGAAAAACGTATCCACCAAGCCTCACTCAGGCACGCTGCTTGCAGGCTGAAACCTGTTCAAAGGTGTCTCGTCCAAACACGACCACGCGCACCGTCGGCAGCCCTTTTTTTTCGTCTCTTTAGAAAAACTGAACCACTCCGTGGATTGCAACCACGGACCTCTGCTACCATGTAGGATTGCGGGCGAAAAAAAAGAAAAGTAACACCCTCTTGATTACTCTGAATATCTAATACACGTTTATTCACACAAAAGAACTCTATACGCGCTCGAAGCACGATCCGCTCGTCGCGACGGTCGACGCAAGATAGAGCCCAGGACCGTTCGGTACAGAAGAAAGGGAAGACTCCCACTTCGCACGATTCTCGCTCGCAGCGCCAACGCTCGCTCTCTACATTATCGACAGCGCTATTTCTTACAATAACATACTTTGACTTTTGTAAATTTCCATCGGAAATTGAAACTTTATGATTATCTGAGTACAAAAGAAAGAAATATATTAGTTCAACTTAATTTTTAAAATTTACTAAAAAACATAGGTATTATTTTACCTTGTAGTACTAGTTCTTATCGATATTAGCAATATGAAAATTTAAGTTGTTAAAAAAAATTCTTACTGCAATTCTGTTGATTGTTCGTGTGAGTAAAAGGAAACAAGCCTGCACTATTCACGACATGAATGTCAGACGTATTTAATAACAAATTTTCAATATCTATAAAATAAAATGTGTTTATTATTTTTGAAGTCCTAAAAAAACACAAAAAGTAAGTAAATATTTTTACATTCTGCTAAACTTACCGTTGTTATCATCCATTCTCAAAATAGATCCTCACAATCGAACTGCAGTAGAAAAGGGAAAACCCAAATTTAAGACAATAGGATATTTGGCATGTTTCACGTGGATCGAATTCTACCCAATTTTAATATAACAACTGAAATAATATACATGAAAATAATAACGAATGATATTTTGATTGACTAAAAACCATACCGCATATCACTAAACACTAAGAAGTTAAGTATTCCACATGATTTAATAGAAACCTTTGTTCGATTACATTTTTTGAAGTAAAGAGCCTCCGCAAGCCTCATGCAAAAAAGCCCGTTTTAAATGCGATTTTTCCGTACCACGATTTTTGAAACGTTTTTAATGCCAAATGTTTACTTATGATGACCCAATAATCCCTGCAAAATTTCAAGATGAGCACATGTGTCGGTTAAGAAATATAGGGGGCAAAGTGGAGTCAAATTAAAGTATAAATACGAAAATATCATATTTTTACAACTTTGACGCCCTATATTTCTTAAACGGGGCACGTGCTCATCTTGAAATTTTGCATGGGTTATTGGGTCATCATATGTAAGTATTTGGCATAAAAAAAGTTTCAAAAATCGAGGTACCGAAAACGGGCATTTTTTGCGGATGTTCTTTCTACTGCCAATAGTTTTTAATTTAATAACTTCTTACCTGCTATACTATTTCCGTATGTATTTAAAACTTTCAGTTGCATTTGAATTTGAAACTTCTCATTTCACTAGATGTTAGGTTATGTATTCTAATCCGATTCTCGACAAAAAAAGGAATCGATTCCACAATTGTCGATTCCTAAAAGAATCGAAAAATAATCGATTCTCAAAGGAGAAATCGAATCGATTCCAACTGGAATCGAGTAGTATCGCCCATCCCTACTCAGTTGGCTGAATTCAGCGTGCCGATTTTGAAAACGCCGTAAAGTGTCGCCTCGAGAGAATCCCATCGGTAACTAAATGGGGTAAAAGGAGAGAAATATATTATCACCGCGGAAAAACATAAAGCAGAGTTTGATCGAAATTAAACATAACACTATTGGTACGATAGGAGCATCAGGGGACCGCGGGGCATAGCGGGGTTGGTTTCGTAACTTGACATCGGAGAGCCAAAAAGAAATCGAGAATACGGCAGGGACGAATCGCACAATATGCGCACGGGGCCCTGCGCTAAGGCAGATAGAAAATTTATTATTTTTCTAAGAAATAAAAATGCCTTATACAAAATTATTCAATAATTATATTTCAATTTATATTTTTAATAAATCATTAATTAAAATTATTATTGCTGAGCAGTAATTATCTAAATTTATCAAACTTTTTTTAGTCGCAATTTTAGATTAATAATTTTTTCTTTTTTCTTTTATTATTTATATAAATAACAAGTAAATAGGTCCTCAATTCTTATTTGTTTAATTATTATTATATTAATAGCACTTAATTATTAATTTTTATAAAATTAAATTACGTAATAAAAAAAATATTGAAAATTACGAAAATTATGCACTGTACATGCGTACAATGACATTTGCGAATTTAACTAACAACATAAATATATGCTTGAAATTATTAATATCTTAATTATTACCAGATTAATGTTATGAAAGTGATGTAAATTCGTAAGTAACATTTTAATTTTATTTATCTTGTATATTTACACTTTTCGTAATTAAATATTTATATAGTGATTTTTGTAAATATCCCATCTACTGAACTTATTTCAATTATTTTATATATTTTTATCAGTTACAGCTAAAAGTAAAGTGCAAAATCTTTAAATTAACTTTATTTCCGATTGTATTAATTATTCAATGAATGCTTATTAACGGATGTAAATATCGGATAATCTAGATATGCAAACGTTTTCATTCTTCAAAAAGTAATTTTATTTTCTCTTTTTGCCGTTTTCCTTAGTACTTATATGCAATAAATGATGTTCTAGCACAACTTTATTAGCGGTTAATGCGATTTTGGCACTAAAATTGTACCACTGTTGAGTGGTTACATCGTCGGACTTGTAGTTCAATCCCCTTCGGAGGATCGCGCCTTCGTCGGAGATTTTTTTAATGTAATTTACATAGTGATTTTTTGTAAATTTTATCTACTAGACGTATCTTAATTATTTTACTTACTTTTTTAACGATTACAGTGAGAAGTGAGATATCCAAATTTTAGGGCGAAAATAATATTGTTGGTTTCCATTTCTATTATTTTTCGATTCAATATTATTAATGAATATAAATATCCTATAATATGTAGACCAAATGTGAAAGAAAAGCGCTATGCACAATATAATATAATTAAACAGAATATTATTAGTAATAATATGTGTTTATTTGCGTTCACCAAGGTGATTACAAAACCTTCCGAAAATTACACTCTTTACACGGTTTACAAATTAAAAATATAACAAATTCTTATTTTTTATTTCCTTACACTTTTTTCTTCATATATATTAGTAGAAGCAACTGAAATAACGCACGTTTACCATTGTACATAATGTGCTTGTGAATAACGTAAACTATCAAACTTTGTAATTCCAAGAATAAAAATTAATTTAATTGTTGAACGATATTGTAGACATTTATCTGAAAATGGTGTGACGAAGCATCTGGGTCGGTTACGATTAGAATTAACTCAGTAGGCTGGATATACGTGATTTTCGCAAAAATTAAAACAATTAAAATACCTTCAGCAGATAGGGCATTTATAATAGGTACTAATATGTAAATTAAATAAAAAAAAAAAAAAAATTTCCCGATGGAGATTCGAACTTCAAAATTTTGACTTACAAGTCCAGCGCTGTAACCACTCTACCATCGTACAATTGTTCTTTTAAAGAACGGATAAACGCTAATAAAGTTATCGTAGAACTGCATTTATTTTTTAAAGTTGCCAATAAAAAGGAAATAAAAGTATTATTAAAAGAATAATTAAAGAGAATATTAGACAATTTTTTAACAAAGTTAAACGGGGTTTTAAAAAAACCATTGATATCCGGAATTTGTAAAACCCTTTTAAAAAAAACAATTAAATGAATTTTTATTCTTAGACTTACAAAGTTTCATAGTTTACGTTATTCACAAGCACATTATGTGCAATGGAAAACGTGCGTTATTTCATTTGCTTCTCCTAATATATATATGTATATATATATATATATATGCTCAGCAATAATAATTTTAATTAATGATTTATTAAAAATATAAATTGAAATATAATTATTGAATAATTTTGTATGATAAGGCATTTTTATTTCTTAGAAAAATAATAAAATTTTCTATCTGCCTTAGCGCAGGGCCCCGTGCGCATATTGTGCGATTCGTCCCTGCCGTATTCTCGATTTCTTTTTGGCTCTCCGATGTCAAATTCGAAACCAACCTCGCTATGCCCCGCGGTCCCCTGATGCTCCTATCGTACCGACAGTGTTATGTTTAATTTCGATCAAACTTTGTCCTATGCTTTTCCGCGGTGATAATATATTTCTCTCCCTTTTCCCCATTTAGTTACCCATGGGATTCCCTCGTGGCGCCACTTTACGGCGTTTTCAAAATCGGCACACTGAATTCAGCCAACTGAGCGATCTCCCCTATAATCTCTGGTATAGTGTAATGCAGTGCAATGTGTAATGATTCATGATCATTGTACTGGACATAGATCGGTTAAGAGCTGTGTAGAAATTATTGTTATGATTTTGATGTACTTTGTGGAGTAGAAAGAGAGACGAAACTAGGAAAGAAAGAGAGATCGATATAGTGGGGCGGAAATGTTGTGGTATGAGATTGATGAGTTGTGGAACGCATGAACGAAATAGTCCCGGAGTACGGGAGGTACATTTCGAGTGCGTTTTGATACGCGAAAAGGGACGCGGAACGTATAGAAGAGAGGGGCAGAAGGCAGTCAGTCGAAGAAATACCACGGCGACAGGCAGGTGTTCCGAAGTTTTTGGGAAATAAGTATTTGAGAAATCTGAGTCGTCCAGTAAAAGGAGAAGTTTTAATCTGAGGAAGAAGAGTCAATGGTTGGTGTCGAAAATCATCGTTCCTTTTACTGGATGGTGGAAAGGAAAAGCAAGTTGGCAATTTATCAGTGGAGAACATTGGTGGCGTCCGTTTGTCAACTTCGCAGTTTTCCATGTGACGACACCTGGGAATCGAGTTGACGATTCGAGTTCGTTGCAGAATTCACGCATCACAAGGCGATAATTTACAGCGACTTCGACTTTGTCGAAGTCAGTTGGTGATTGGCCAAATACAAAATATAAGTTCCCTCGATTCTCGTATATTTCGATCTACAGAAATCGTTCACGATCAGGGAATCCTTATCTTAAAATTTTGTGCGGAATACTGTGTGCGTGACGTACTTTCAGTTTTTTGGAGACTATCGAATCGGTCATAAACCACGTCAATCAATTTCCCGGGAGAAGTCGATGGTCTCGATATCATGCGGATTTGGTGAGATTGGCAATCGGCAGAGAAAGGAAGCGGCCATTTTGGAACGCAGCATAGTCCGCCATTACGCACGTGGGCCCACATCGAAGCGATGAGTTTCATAAAAGTTTATTTTTCGTTCTCTCTTTCTTTTTTTTTTTTTTAAATGTTGATTATTTAGAAAATTTTGAGTGTGTGTTTTTTATGTATTGATTCAGGTGACATTAATATGGCTATCGATATTGTTGTCTTCGTGAGTGAAGCCATGACTGCGTATCCGTTAAAATGACTCAATGTCGATTTTTCTGAGCAAAATGAAATACATGATTGACCAGTGAATTCGCATTTGGTTCTCAATTTATTGTATCATTATCATTTCGTTTATTTTATTCTTTTCTTTGGTTAAATTTATGGTCGTGGAGAATTGCAACATTACATCATTTCTTCTAAGATGACTCCAAAATAAATTATATAATCCTACCTTCTGGGAATGTTTTTACTTTGTTTTTGTCAGGTTAATAGCTCACCATTAACCTGTCAAAAATATGTCAAAATGAAAACATTTCTCACATCCTATTTACTCCTTGTATAAAATCTACACTGTTTGGCATTTAATAGGTGAGTTATGATAAGAAATATGTCTCAGGTTTATTAAAGTTTTTTGGTTCACTTCGTAGTAATTATTCCTAAATATGAAGATTTTAAGGCTGTAGATGAACCAATCAGATGGTATTTTTGCACTACTAATTTTTTAATTTTCTCTAACGTTTGCTTCTAAAGCCAGAAACTCGTCTGGATTCATTAGAAAAATTGCAAATATGTCCGAGAAAATTTTAATTCGTAAAGATGGAAAGGATGGAATTTTATATGAAACTGTTTTTTGGATTGTTCTCGATTTTCGAAAAAAATGGAGGGCCGAACTCGAGAGATTCCCTGAGAGTATAGCTGATAAAAGATGAACCAAATTCGACTACGACAACACCCTGCTTCGATCGATTCAACCAAAAATGTTAATTGAGTTATTAGTAAAGGTCTGAAACATATTTCTTACGTATAAATATGTAAAATTAAATAATATTTGAGTAATTTCCGAATGAGAAATGCAAACAAAAATCACTAACCTGAAAGCTTTCTGTTGACACGGACTAATGATAATTTTAAAAAGTCACGTATTTAACATAAATTAATTCTTCGTTCGAATGCTAAAGTTCAACTCTCAGTATTCTAGACCTCCAGTTTTAATAAAAGTGACTTAAATTTAATAAAAATATCTTAAAAAGTCATAAAAATGTCTTAAATTTTATAAAAGTTCTTTAAACATAACAAAAGTTCATTAAATTTAATAACACGTAATGAAAATGTTTAAGGATTGTCATGAAACATTTTTTGTAGCATTTATGAAATTTCTTCCAACTTTTTTCTTAAAATGTCATCAAATATTTTTTTACAGATAAGATCTTGCATACATTATGAGAAATGTTTATTGAATACAGCAACTTCTATTATATGAAATTCTATTTCGGTTCTTCTTAAAGCATTCTTCTTAAAGCTTCTTATATATATATAAGGAAAAGATATCGCAAATAGAAATTCTATTTCGGTTCTTCTTAAAGCAAAGATACATCATTGCGATATCTTTTCCTTTTTAGAAGCATATTACTGTGATCGTAATTCGTATTTCTATTCAAGATATGTTACTAAACAGTCATATTAGTACAGGCAAATTGTCAAAAATAAAAGAAAAAATTGCTAAGTGGCTGAAAATTTCTACAGATCTTTGAAAATGTATATCTTTCAAGAAACCGATGAGTCCCTAACCCCAAAGTGTGTGCTAAAGTGACAAAGCTTCACACTTTGCGGCACAGCGGATCCCTGAGAAACCCATATGTAAATAATATAATTTTGTGATTTTTTTTTCATGTAAATCACTATCAAGATCGACAAATTTAGTAAATGTAGCAGCCTAAGATCTGAAATAACAAAATACAATACCATTATTTTCTTTCTGCTAAGAATATTTCTGAAATAAATAAACATATTCGAAAAATGGTGTTTTATTCGAGTTAATTCGATGTCAATACAAAAATGCATTTATATATTTTATAGGTAAATAAAATCGGAGTCAGTAGCATCTGCCTCATAAAAGATGTCTTGGAGTTCACCCGCATGCTCCGGTATTGAGTCAATATCTTCCGAGTCGCAAATTGGCTCCATGCACGCATTGAGGCACTGCATTCCTTGACAATGTCCACAAATTTCCGAACATCTTAATCCTGCTTTTCTGCACCCGCACCTCGAAGAACAATCAGTTTTAGAGTTGCAGGAGATAAGTTGTAGTATAGATTCTGGTGCTGGCTCAAGGAGTGTTGTAACAGGCTGCAACGATCCATTGACTTCCATCCATCCCCATTCTTCCGGATTTTTTTAATTGCCAAGCCATAACTGAATTTGGTAGAATACTCGTAATGAATGTTGTGCAGCTGCCTGTGATGTCGGTGGTAGTAATTCAAGTCTTGATTTTTGTTTTTGTAGCGAAATTTTAAATTGTTCAAATCTGAATGAATCCAGCGAAATATTTCGATTTTTTTTTTCACCGTATACCATCAAAAAAAGGGCATCACCAGCAGCTCTTACTTCTGATTGCATTGCATTTTCGTTATTGAAAGTTTTCACGACATCATCCAATATAAATGTTTTTTGCAGGAGTTTGAAAATTTGTAATTTTCCCTTCTGAAAAATACTAGATGTCGTATCGCAACCACTGAAGGCATGGGCCAGCAAAATATTATATGTTGTGAAGAGTAGGGCCAGCAATAACGTGAGCTGTGAGAATATCATCTGTAAACCCTCGATGGATTACGCCACCTTTCACTTTGAAACCTTTGTTAGCAGTTTGTTCAATACACATATCACTCCAGGTTCCAGAAAAAAATTTGTCTTTGCGCCTTATCGTAAAGAATCCATTTGTAACAAATTTGTTATACTCAGTTATGGACATTTTCTCTTTCAACATAGCCACACTCTGCAGATAAACTTGACACGATTTGGAATATGGGAAATGCCCACTAGCGTGGAAATAAGGGATCATTAACTTTATAGTATATAGATGTTTTACCCAGTCTCCAGTCCTTTCAGCTTCGATGAATTTTTTGAGTAAGGTTACCATATTGAAGTATTGTACCCACAACTTTGCAGTAGGACCACTCTCCTCCAATTTGTCCAAGCGTTGTTTTAATTTTTCCGCAATGCTGTGTAGTGAGTCTATTTCTTCGAGCGCTTTTCTTTCTGGAGGGTCTTCTTCGAAATTCGAAAATACAGCTGTGATAGCACTACATTCTTCTTCGCTGAAATGTATATCATTTAATATACATTTTGCCATAGACAATTGCACCAATAAATGTCCCCTAATAGCTCAAGCATAAGCGTGTCCTGTTAACATTTTGTCCACTGAATTGGGTGCGTAGATAGTACTCAGTAATTCTTTCAATCCACTACCCTTCATTATGAAACCAATGCAGCCCAGAAATGACATTGCCAAATGAAATCCTCCAAGTCTGATTATAACATTATTACGTAATTCCGAGTCCGGATCCGCAGAAAGCACAATGTCAACAGCAGTCATGTACAAGGGTTGATCAAAGGTGACAAACGTAGTCTGAATTTGCATTTCCTTTGATTTTTCCACAGCCATCATTAGAGACGTGTAAACCGTATTGTAATCACTTGGTGGAGCTATTATAAACGGCAGTAATTGTATTTTCGTCTGATCAAAAGTTTCGTTACATGTAATTGTTTCCATATATCCTTGCCATCCAGGAATATTTTTAAATTTTTTCCATTTTCCGCACATCCAAAGTACGTCATACACACTTGGAACATCATCGTATTTTTTAGAAGGAAACAAATCATTTAAATTCTCAAAAAGAAGATTCTTCAATCCCATGCCGTCTTTTTTTTCAAATACACGAAGTTCGACGATACCTTTTTTATCAACAATTACAGACTTCTTTAACTTGCCTTGTCGCTCAATTACATCTGAAGAGTACGTTATAGAGCTACCAGGGGTTATGCATTTGATACCAACCATCGAGCCGGCGACCGTTGGAACGTTGGGGCGCGCGCATGCCTTTGTACCTGGATTTCGGGTCGAGCACACCTTTTCATGCTCGGGACTCATCGGATTCTTCAAAAGAATGTGTTTATGTATGACTATAGAAAGTTTCAGACACTTAGCAATTTTTTCCTTTATTTGACGATTTTTGGCTTAATTTGCCTGTACTATATGTGTGTGTATATATATATATAACGCTTCTAAAAAGGAAAAGATATCGCAATGGTGTATCTTTGCTTTAAGAAGAACCGAAATAGAATTTCATATAATAGAAGTTGCTGTAATCAATAAACATTTCTCATAATGTATGCAAGATCTTATCTGTAAAAAAATATTTGATGACATTTTAAGAAAAAAGTTGGAAGCTTCCAATGAAAGTTGAAAGCTTCCAATGAAATTGTAATAAAATATTAACTTTTACATTTTAAAAATGACTGCATAACCGTATAAAAATTAACAAAAGAAATGAATGAATAAATACAAATAAAACGTGATGCTCTGAATGAATACTAAATGGAATTAATACAAAGGCTTTTAAAGAAATATATATTTATATTGATACAAATTCTTTTCAAATAGTTCTTCACGCAATTCTGACGGCTTTAAGCAGATTGATTTTAGCACCAGATCGACGGACTGAACAACTTTCACACAAACAAAAGATGACGTTCCACCTATTCGCCGACATTCACTAACACCGACGTAGTATGAGCAAATGGCCGCCGAGCTCTCGGCCAATCAAAAACCAAACCGCATATGTCTTAACTCTGATTATAGTGACTCTATGTTATGTGTGCTGCGCGCTACTTTACCAGCCAAAAAATGAACTACTGAGAGGGGGTATGTGACACTAATGATATGGGAAACGGGCTTATTTTGCTAATAACTTTTGCAAATGCCATTTTTCAGCAAACTGATATTTCAAAATTACTTTTAGTCTTTGAAATGCCGTACGATGAATCAGTAATATCAATTGAAAAATGTTTGCTAACCTATTCATAAAATAAGCCCGTTTTCCCGTATGATCAGTGACACATACCCCCCTCTTAGTAGTTCGTTTTGTCGCCGGTGGTGCCGCACACAGCAGAACTTAACAGAGCGAATACCTAGTAACAAAGCGAGCATTTAATAATACGGTGAATTTCCGTGAGGCCGATGCGAACTTGGAGTAGGTTTTGAAAAATACAATAGGCAAGTAATGATTACCTTCTGATATAGTTGAGTCCATTGATAAGTCTGGAATCTCAATGGAATTTCTCTGTTTGTTTTGTGCTTTCTCCGGTAGCGTTGACATATTTAAAATGTCGACTGCAGCTACAGGTTGACGACATACATTTTTATGAATATTTTCATGGTGACCCAAAAAGTTGGCAATTTGAGAGACCTCGCTTTCTGTTAGATTCAGAGCAACGCATTTTGTAGCTATGTTTTTACGTAAAAGTGTTCCACGTAACGTACGGGCATCTCTTGCCCGCAATTATTCGAAAACGTGCGCATGAATGAACATGCCCGAAGATATTTCAGACTATTATCTCTACTTGGTACAGCGAATACAAATGGCTTATTCTTATTTACACCCGCTTTGTTTCTTAATTTTAAAATAATTTGTATGCATTTAAGCATCAACTTATCTAATAGAACCGGAACCGTGCGGTTAAGTTTGCCGCGAATTACGAATCGCACGTATTTTGATGCAGTATGTTTTTCTTCTTGCGATAATGCCTGATAACATTCGTCATTTTCGGAACCGGTTTAATAATTATTAAAATCTTCGATTAGAATTCGTTCTACTTCCCCAGCACGGCGACGATTGAATAGCTGGACGTTGATGAGGGTCAATTCTGACAAATGTTTCCATTCTTTATATGAAAATTTGTTTTTTAATTCATGTAAGCAGGCTGTAGATTCTCTTTGCAAAAATTCTGATAATTTAGTTATATCGTCATTTCTTTTTTCATTGTCTTCGCATTTTTTTTTCATTTTATCGTCATATTGCTTGATGCATTCAGCGATTAATATAGTTCCAATTTTTTTCAAGCATGTACCAATTTGAGACGCATTTGAAGGATTCCCATAAGTCTGAGTATCATTTTGAAAATTTGTTACGCGATTAACAGCTTTAATTGCAGTGTCATAATACTTAGGGTCGAAGATTGATTTTAAATCGGTAATAGTATGTTGCATTGCCTTTGCGGCTTCCATAAAACGCCCTATTAATCTTAATTGAGAGCAAATATACTCTTTGAGTTGTACACCCCGATGCTTTTGGCACATTTAGTTTCCATATAAAATGATCAAATGATCATATCGAATGAGGCGAACAATCCTGTCTTCTCGCATGTGGGGTAATATAACGGTTCGTAGCTTGTGTAACACGCTGCTTCGTGTATTCTCCCGATAATTTGTCGGGATTGGACAATTGTGTTTCTCGTTGAAGATTTTGTACTGCCTGTGCAAGCAGCAAAATGATGCCTAATATTATTTTTCGTATAATAACCCTTACAATTAGAGCATACAGCAAATTTAGACCCTTGTGTATTTTCCTCGTTATTTGGTCTTCTGACTGGGATTCATTTTCCTTTATTTAATTCAAAATCGCTGTTGAATACGAGGTTCCCAGCTTTTCGCAATTTATCGATGGCCTTTCGACGCTCTGTTGTACTTTTTTAAAGTGATACAAATGTTTTGACATCACCTTTTTCGGGATGCGTTAATTCTAAATGTCTTGCAATTTTATTTGTAATTTGTTACAAAGTACGCAATTATTATACTTGTTGCTGCCATTCGGTCCCACTGATAGACCACTTTTAATTAACGTGTTTTCGCATGCGGAAAATCCTTCAACGTTTAAAGGACCACTTAAGGAGGGATTCGCAGATTTTTCAGCGTTATTAGTGCTATCAGTTATATTTATGAAACTATTATTTATAGGTTCGGGCTCAGCACAACTTTTCTCAATACTCTCATTCGGCACAGACCCAGATTGATCTGATGGACTGTATTCACTTTCAGTTGCCTCTTCTTCTTCATTTACTATTCTCTCACCCTCGGCTGACAGCATATAATGATCACCTGCTATAAAATAATACAAGTTACAAGCATGTTACAAATAAATATTGTATATAATGAAAAAGTAAGAAGCAAATGTGGGCATAGGTATACTGTATATATGATCATTTCTTCTATCAAACTGTTCTACTATAATTTCAAAGACTAGGGTTGGGTTGTACCTTTCTCGCTTCGCTCACTCAGGTCAAAGATTCCAATTCCATTTTTTACATTTCAAAAAATTTATTTCAATTACCTACTTTTCAATATTTTTATGCAAGTCGAAAACGGCAGGTAGCACGTAAATAGGTTACGTATAACCTGTAAAACAAAGCGAGGAATGCACGGCCAGGAAGATACCGCCAAACACTTACTAGATGTATACCCAAAATAAGAGCGCCTCAGACAACGTTTCAAACTCCAGACTGGAATAGAGGTTATCAGCCTAGGAAAAATACTGAAAGACGGAAAGATGTGGAACTTCTTTACTCTCCATGCAAAAGACTTTCTAGAAGAGAAGGAGAACAACGATGAATTCTTACCCAATCTTGAAGAGATAAAAAATCAGGTAAGAGATCAATCCGATTCAGATTAGGTAAGAGCAGAAATAAAGCAACGAACCGATGTTAGAGCAACAAACCTAATCCTGCGCGATTGTCCAAAACGGGGAAATGCCAAAGACGCCTGTGCAGAATATGATACTTTGAGATACCTAACAGACGTAGTTTTTCGGAACCCACTGTAAACTGTAGGTTCTGTAACATATTTCATATATCTCCGGTCTGGGTTTGTATAAAACATACTGTCAATTATGTAAGAATGTGCTCATTAAATATCAATTCGAACGGATTGATGAACTGTGTTAGTAGTAGAGGTATGACCGTCCGAAATTCGTTTCCACCGCTGCCACCAGGCGTCGCCACAGTCGCGGCGCTGTCGCAGCATGCGAGGTGGTAGATTCGTGAACTAATTGCAGACTGATTCGTGGACTAATTCGCGGAATGACTCGCGGGCCCATTCGCGGATTGATTCGCATTTTTGATTTGCTGTTTAGTACGCGTGCTTAATTCAAGACTCTCTCATTGGGAAATCTGACTGTCCCTAATGAGGTCATTAAGATGACGCAAGGACTTCGTGGACGGTCCCATTGAGTTTTCGAAGATTAATGCTGTAGCGTTATGCATATATCTTTCGATCTTTTAAATGTGCCCTGTTGGGAAATCTCTCTTTCAATATGGCACACCGTTACCGACGTAATTCAGATGTTACATATCTTTTTTGTTTTGATGAATTGAAAGCGTAGATTTTCATTAGTCTAAATACCAGTTTGAAGGAGTCTAGCGCAATCTCGTATATCGAGGACCTACTTTTTAAATCTCACACAAATTTTAAAAACCTGTTACTCGTCAGTGTTGCAATCAGAGCTTTGATCCACCGGCGTGATGGTCGTGCGGGCTAAGGCGTCAGTCTTAGTCCGCCCGAACTGAACGTCGCGAAGGTCCCGAGTTCGAATCCCCGTCCGTGCAATTTTCTCTGCTTATGTCCAGTGTGGAATAACCGGGAAACTTTGCTGGGCGAAGGTACGAATTTGGGACCGTTGCCGACCCCCGTCGGCAGTTATCGGTACCGTCAGCGTCTTATCCGCGGTCGGTACGTCGTGGGTCTTATCTCGGATAAAGATGGGATAAGCCCCGCGTCTTACTCGCTAAGGCACAGACCGCCGAATCTGCTGGTGGTACCGATATTGGGGTAGGGGGGACTGGCTCTGGGTGGGTGTTGTGTGTGCCTTTAGTTTCTGTCTTGTACTGTCTGTCTCTGTCCTGTACCTCTCCACCCGAGAGCCGACCCGCAAATAGACATATTCGTCATTAACGCGGGGGAAAATTTCCGGTCCTTTGTCCTTGTCCTTGTCAGAGCTTTGATCTCTCCCTTATCATGTTGTAAGTTCGAATTCACCTTTCAGAATTTTCTCTCGTCGGGGAAATCTATCCATCAATATGACAGTCGTCTTGACAAGCCGTTAGCGTAACTCAATGATCTCCAATAGTGACGAAACCGCTGAGTCCCTTCACACAAGACTGCTAAGACCATTTAAAATTAATTTAGAAAAGCCTCTAAGCAAGTCTCAACACGTTCAAAAGACCTAACACGTCGACCCCTTGATGCGCGGGACCTGCTGGCTACGTTTATCCTACCTATCAATAACAAAATTTGTTCCAACTAACATCAATATTTTCATTTTCTCGTTCCGTGACATGACGTTCCGAAATCCTTCTTGACACCTACGTATTTTAAACACAGATTTTCATTCATAAGGTGGAAAGTATCGATTTCGTCCATCTTCCTATGATATAATCTTTTCTGGACTGAGTGAATAGACATTTTTCCTGATGTTCTAAATACTAGTATAAAGTAAATGTGCCTAATTCTCAGAACATTTATCGCACCCAACTTGATCGACTTTTCTATGCTATGAAAATTACAGTGTTGTCAGACTTTAATGATTCCAGGTATAAATTAAGCATATTCGGACTACCGGGGAATAGTCTCCCACACTCCACACGTTCTTCTACTTGTAAAATTTTTTCAAGATGGTCGATATCAAGAGAACTTTTTCATCGTGGGAGGAATCCTTGAAGGGGGTTTACGAAACCCTCGGCGAAGATGCTACTCCGGGTCAATTCCAGGACTTCATCGAGAAGTGTACCGGGAATATTCGAAAAATTAATTCATATAATTCATATATTTCAGCAAATCTCCATATTCCAAATGGGGTGAAGGCATCGGTGGAGGCGATTATGCATCGCAAAACGAGTCTAAGTGCTAAAGATGTCGAGCGATTGGCTCAAAGAGAACATAATAGGCCTGAAGAAAATTTTATTGTGCAGAAGAACGTCGAATCGACATTCAAAAATCGGTTAAGAACGACACTGGTGGTTAATTTAAAACATTTAGACCCCGTAAAATTTATGTTTGATATAAGACCAGGGGGGTGACACTGCCGCTATATTCCCTATGGTATGTCGGTTCTCTTCGTGACCTCCCACTTATCTCAAAACTTCAGCTTTGGCGTGATAATCGTTATGATCGTTATGCCCTTTTAACTAATATACGTGCACTAGATGCTTACAATCGCCGATACGGAGTCTAGGTATCGAACGCCGCAGTTCTTCATCACTTTAACTAAAATGCGTGCACCAGGTGTTTAGGTTCACCGATTACGGGGTCTAGGTGTCGCGTCCGTAGATTTTCATCTTTATAACTAAAAACGTGCACCCGGTGTTTGGGGTTGCCGATCATGTAGTCTAGGTATCTACTTGGTGTTAACCAACGATGACCTTGAGGTCAACGTTGAAGGTCATTTCAAGATCAAATCAATTTTATCTAATAAACAACGGTAATCATGTCCTTGACCTTGGGCTAAATTTGAAAAAATTTGTAGGTCATTTCAAGGTCAAATCAAAATATGTTCAAATTTGAAGAAAAATAAGCAAAATTGATTTGACCTTGAAATGACCTTCAACTTTGACTTTAAGGTCATCGTTGGTTAATTCGAAGTCAATGCCTAGACCACTTGATCGTCGACCCCAAACTCCTGTTGCATATTTTTTAGTTAAAAAGATGAAAAACTACGAAGCGCGATTCCTAAACACCGTAATCGCCGACCTTGAATACCTGGTGCACGTATTTCAGCTAGAATCTAGGGGTGTGCGGGTAGCAGATTTTTTCGGATCGGGTCGGGTCGGGTAATTTTGATTTTTGTCGGGTCGGTTACCCGGATTTTCGGGTACCGAGAAAGATAAATAGCTGCTACTTTAGAAATTGCAGGGTAAATATTCCAGTTCGCACTCCACCACGAATTTATGTTGGTAGTAGGTGGCGCTAGTCTCTCTGTTAAGTAGCGGTTGATTTCCGAGGATATGTCGTCACTGGCGTCATTCTTGACATCCTCTTCTTCAATTCAAGTAAAAATTCTCATCAATTATGATGGTGGTTCATCTAAAATAAACTACTTTTGAATCATTTGTGTAGATGAATTATTATTGCAATTCCCTGTCAATGGAAATTGGTTCAAATTGATTCATATTATTGCATAGATGCATCATTTTAAATCGATGAATCAATGCGAATTCAAAATTTTAAATTGCATATTATACGATCCAATAAAAGTTAATAAAAAAATAATATATCGAAATTCTGAATCATTTAAAATCACTTTGAATAAAAGAGTTTTTCATAAAATAAATCAATTTAAGTAGAAAAGTATTCTCTTTGAATTTTTTGGCCTGTTAAATCAAAATTAATAAAAAATTATTGATTGATAAACAATGTAAATAATGAAATATTATTTATAAATATTTAAATGCAATAATTGAATTGAAGTTGATCCAGAATAATTGAATCTTCAATAAAATTGAAGCAATTTCCGTTAACTGGGTTTATATGGAATCGTTTTGGAAATCTATAAACAACTGATAGGGGAAAGCGGGATAATTCCGATTAATAAAAATGGCAATTTTTCAGATTTTGTAAAACTGTGGGTAATTCCGACCTACCTTATTATTTTCACCGAAAATAAAGTCAAACGCAACGAAACTGTCTACACCATTTATCAACGCATTTGTAAAGATATTTTGCGACGTTCTTTGGAATGTTGAAAGTTTACAAAAATTTTAAGACAATAAATGTGTAACATTAAGTATGTAGAGATAAATACAATAGGCATTTATTTGTTTAATCGTCCCACGTTGATAGTGCATTAAAAATTCATTTAAAAAACGAGAATAGTATAAACATACGTTAAGTAATTACCCCGGAAGCTCGTTTCTAAAAAATTCACGTTTAATTTAAAATTCTGCTTATTTTTTCCACATTGCATATTCACTTTTTTAAAGAGGGAACCTTTAATTTTCCACAGCAATTATATTTTCTTAGTTTTTAACCAAAGTTACAGATTTACTGTCACGGAAATTTCTAGGGTAACACATTACAAACCATAATCCTTTGGTCGTAATTACCCCTCATTTTCCCCTATTATATTTTATCCGCCCTGAGCAAGAAAGCATCACCGACACCTAGTGGAGAATTTTGTAACTACTCTATCGTTGATAGAATATTATTTTTACATTATTCTTCAAATATTTACGTCAAAACGTCAAATTTCGCTTAAATTCACGTACATCCGTGTATCGCGAGAAATTTTGATAGACGAATATTTTCTAATTTAGTTATTTTCGGTAATAAAAATTAATGTTTTCAATTTACCAATGTTAAAAATGTAAGAACAGAAGTTATTGACTATAACATTCCAGTTCAAAACAAAGTTTCTTATAATCTGAGTGTATTGTGTACTGAAATCAACAATGTAAAATAAATGTCCCATTGTCTGCACAACTAATATGTACCATAGCCAGTAACTGCAGAGCCCAGGTAACATATTCTTAAAGCATAAAATATTTTTATTTTTGCTATATAGAATCTTCAAATTTCAACTTGATTTTCCCGTATTTATCATATTATAAATTTTGCTAAAAACTCAAAAGTTATTAATCCCACGTCCAGTGGGATGTGCTTCACCACTGGGACGTTTTCCATAGTCAAATAAAAATAGCAATAGAGAAATTGGACGAGTGGGCTACTTTTCTCTCCATAATACGAAAATCACTATTAAAAATAAGCCAACTAAACCTGTAAAATTAACGAACCTGATTTTGATGCTGTGTAATTAGTTTTAGGCATTATTAAATCTTTGCCGCTTTGCTGTATTTGCCTGACTTTTTTTTTCATAATTACTTCCGCTTTTATTTTTTCTTCGCAACTTAATAGATGATTTTTGAAGCAAGGATCAATGATCATTGCCAAAACAAGATGCTCACTTTCACAAATGGATTCAAAACGGCCTGTCACGGCTGCTAACAATTTATTCGCTAGGCTGACACACTTCTTTTCGCTGTTTTCAGAAATGAATTCTTTCGTAGCACCCATAAGACCTTTTATAATAGGTACATACGACGGGAGGGTCGGATATTGTTCACCCAACATAATCACCGTTGCGTCTTTGAAAGGTTTAAGTGCATTCGTGTACGACTCGATTAACTCCCATTCGTCATTACTAATACTCTTTGGCATTTTGGGCAACGATAAAACGGCCCCAAGAGCCGTCCGTAACTTAAGCAGCCTTTCAAACATTTCGAATTCCGAATTCCAACGTGTTTCGACGTCTTGGATGAGTTTAAGCGGTGTGACTCCTGGTTTTAATGTTGCTTGCATCTCATCAAGTTTGGCGTGGGCTGTTGAGCTCCTTGCAAAATATCCTACAATTGACTTGCATTTTTTACGAAGTTGATCAAATCCCGTTGTATCTTTAAGAGCATCGACTATGGCCAACTGTAATGTATGGGCAAAGCATGGAATTCTCTGCCATGAATCAGTCATGCTGATGGCTTTAACAATATTATGGGCGTTGTCGCTTACTATAAAAATAGGCATATTTTCGATATTCAAGTGCCATTCCAACAGAGCATTTTCGATGTAATCATTGAGATTGGCAGCTGTGTGACTTTCAGGAATAAACTGCATTTTCAGTAGAAAATAGCGGTGCTCAAATTTTGATGTCGTATAATGCACAGTAAGAGTCATATAACTGTCAATATTCCTTGAAGTCCAACCATCAGTAGTTACAGCAAAGGATGCTACGCCTATTTCAAATATAAACATCCCATTTAATCGTACAATTATATAAAATAAAATCAAGTATTAGGGTAGTCGGTACAATTGAGGGGCCGGATCGAATAAGAGGGTACGCGCGGAATCGGTACCAACTTAAAACATTTATTACTTTCAAACTATTATACCAAGGAAGATGAAACTTTCCAGAAAAGTTTCGTCTTTATTGGTATACATATAATTTTGAAAGTAATGAACATTGAAAAATAAATTAAATTGGGAAAAAAGTTAACCTTGTCAGATTGATGTAAAAACACTATAAGAACTTACAATGTAATTTACAACAGTTTTGAAGTGTTTTATCATATAAATTTTTAAATAGAATTCATACTAAATGTCATAAATGCACGACAATGTTAGAATAACCTGAAATTTGCAATATTACCATTCATCCATACGACCGGTTTCGTATGCCTGAGCTGAATAAAAAGCTACTGAGGAGAGCAAAGAAGTCCGAATTTCTCGCAGGAAAGCACAAAAAAAGGTCTTGACAATACAGAAGAAGACTCGATATTCATCGTACATCGATATTAGAAGGAGATATCAATATGTAAGTATTGATAAAATACTCGGTGATTGTTAGTGTCCAAACTTTAAATCGATTTTCCCACACTTGATATTTTTGAAGCCGGTGAACACTGTAGCTCAAAATCTACTCAACCGATCCTTTTGAAATTTGGTACACTTATTCCACACACATGTATAGCGAGGTAACAACGTCGAGCTTTTCCTTTTTGTTTGTCAAGTTTTTATTACACAATACAAAATATTCGGGTTTTTTTGTCAAAAATCGTACGTTTTTGTTCAAACTGTTACAAAAAATTCAAAACGCGATAAAAAAAATTATATCTCGACGTCACTACCTCGGGAAACTCATTAACTAACTAAAAAAATTTACTTTTTTGTTTTCGGTTGATCCAGCAATGAGTTATCGTGTTCACCGCAAAACGTTTTTTTTTCGAGGCGCCTCTGTAAATTGCGTGCTGTGGCCGCCATTTTTTAATGTTTTGACTTCAAAATTTCACTCAATTTTCTTGAAAATATGTACAACAAAAATACATTTTCCCGGATACACTGGCACTAATAGAAGTATCCCCCCCTTAACTGAATTTTCGAACCTCTTAGATGCTTAAAAAGTGTGTTTTATTTTTAAGGTATCTTAAATAAAATAACAAAATGCACTTTCTGTTAAGAGGCCAATCATTGTATCCCGATAAGAAGACTTGTAGCAAAATGTAACAAAAAAGCGATTAAAACTACCGATTTTCAGTCATATTGAATGCTTGATTTGACCACACAAGGTTTAATGTCATAATTCAAAATTGGTTATCGTACACTTCAATGACATTTTCATGGCCGACAGTCTCTTTTGAATCGTTTTGAATGCTACACGAAGGAATTTAGTCCAGAAATATTCAGTGCCATTCCCAGTAATCAAAAAGGCATTCAAAAGCATTAAAAAATTTGATTCCCTTAAAATCTGCGCTTTTTTTCATTTTAAAATATCTTCTAGATTTTATAAAAAAAATTGTTGTTTTTAACTTCGTAACTTTTTATTTAATTTAATTTTACTATTTATTTTATTTTTCTATTTAGATAATTTAATCAACTTAAAAAACTGTTCTCATGCGGTCACTCATCCAAATAGAGGTCTCCAACTGGACGAAACGATTGTGGGCGACACCGACCACTGGATATTTGTATACACGTAATATATTGTTTCAATGCTGATAGGAAGTATTTTTTTACAAAATAAGTGAAAGCCGAGTTTTTGTACTATTTTGTTTTCAAATCTGCGAAAACTGCATTTTGAGCATGCAGTATATAATAGTATATTATAGTACTAGGGCGTAATTATCGATATTCGACGAGTGTGAAGTTTGTCGTCCGGGCGAAGCGAGGATGACAATCATGCGAGTCGAAGATCGATATTTCGCCCACGTACTATACGATACTTTTTAATCCGACGGCCGTAGAGCTCGATAATTCGCGCCAGGAAAAAAATCCCTAGTACGATAAAACGCAAAATACAGACGGAGGATTAAAAAATAATAGTAATTGCATTATATTATCCATACCTGCGTTTATATCCTGATCAATTATATGAGCTATTCTGGCACCTTCATCTGCATACATTTTCGGAATTATGGATCTAGAAAATGTCGTTCTACACGGTAATTCGTACCGTGGCTCCAATAGTCCGATTTTTTTAGATTCTCTAGCTTTCTTCAACCGTATTGTTTCGGCAATTATAGAATGTTTGTTTAAATGTCGCGCTAAAGCAGAAGTACTTGCAAATTTCCTTTTAATATTAGTGTGACAGTGGGTGCATTGTGCATCTGCAAAAAATTCAAAATAGCTATTTAATAATACAAAAATGACGAGATAAACAAATTACAATATTATAGCGTAGCACAGATAATACATGGAGGAAAATAATTCATGACAATTTATTGAAATTTACGTAAAGCTGGTATCTGACTATTTGTGGTTAAGTCTGAGAATTTTGATCATTATATAAATAATATTCATTGTATTTTATGTTAGATAATACAAAAGTATTTCAGTTTCAAGTTTATTGAACTGTTGTATATTACATAACTTTCAAGTTTACCTCATGATCAAAATTTTCTGACATGACCACATTTCCCAAACTTACCTAAAATTCCATAAATTTAACCCTTCGCTGGTAGAAATTGTTACCATCTGAGATGGGCTAAGAATTGCCCATATTTGATGCCCATAATCTGTTACTAATATCCAGCCAGAAGTTGAACATAAAATGGCCAGTTTTTGACCTTAATTGATGGACTGCCTTTAACGCACAGTTCAATTCAAGATGGACTCTTAAACAGCAGTACTCCGTCTGCAGGAACTTATGACAGTCGTCATTGAAATCTTTTTATATCATAGTTTTCATATCCACGAAGTGTTCGTATCGTGCGATATTTGAAAAAAATGTCATGAAATATACCAATATTTACTTTTAGGTGTTTGTGCTTTGTTATGTTTTGAGAGATTAACTTCAAAGATCGAATTGAGGGTAATCTGTCGAATGAAACCCCAATTTCCTATCAACTACAACTAAGTATTATCTTTATACACACTAGCATAATATAAATATGTTGCTTCTTAATATCTTTATTTGAAATAACTTTTTAATATTTGTTCTCTTCGTGTACTTTACTCGGAAGAACATAACCCTCTAAATACAGTAAGATTTTTCCCCCGTCTTTACTCAGTGATGCCTCCCATAGATACCTCACTAATTTGCACTGTATGAAAATCATTAATCTTGTTTGTGGAAAGTGCCCTGATAAACTCGAATTTTGCGAAAATTGTTTTAATGTTTTATTTTTTAATCGGTGATTTTTGCTGTCCTACGGCTGTGTGAGCTAAAAAAAATGTGCACAAAGAAGCACCGCGTGTTTCCCCTTGCCTACAATCTTTCTTTTTATATGGCATATACTGAAGCAAATACCTTAAATATTCTGATATTTCACAGACTAGCACTGTTTATCTCTTTCCGTGTACAAAGTAAAATCCAGAAGAGAAAATATATAAAAAATGTTACTTACATTCACTGTCCACTAGAACAAAATAATCCCACACGTAACTAGTCCTCTTGCCGTTGTTTTCTACCGAATCAACGGCATCAGTCTCGAAATCAAGGCTTTCATTGTCACGTTCATTGTCGTCTTCTTTTTCAAACGTAGACATTTCATAAAATAAACATTATTTGCACTACCGTTTACAAAACTGTATTCTCCACATACAAACCGCATTTGCGAGACCTAGAGACCCTCTACATAGTTGGAGATGAGACATGAAGCCATTTTATTGTACTTTGTTGGTACCATATTGCGCATGTTTGTCGAGAGTGTCCAAAAACATGACGGACGCAGAGATTAGCATAGGGAGATCGCTCTCTCACTTCCCGGTTTTAGGCGAGACCGGTTTTGACAAAATCGATCGACGCGCTGCGATTAGGTATAAACGGAACTTCGTAGCGAAATGCTAGCATTTCGGGTAAAACAGAGCGGCTTGTGGCTTTCCAAGGGTAAAACAGATATCCTTATGAAACGTGCTTCTCTGCGACGTTGCCGTTACCGGGATCGTCGCTATTGTAGCTCTCGTTTATAGCCAATATTGACAATAATATTTAATGCTAATTTTTTTTTAGTAATTAATTTATTTATTATTTTTTATATCATTCTAGCTTAAACTAATTGTATTTATGTGAGGCAAAGTGTACAAATGACAAACAATTAAAATAAATAAATTTTGGTTTTAATGATATTTTTAAAGATAAAACGATTTGTTCTCCTTAGAAAGAAGATTAATACTTGCAAAAACAATTTATAATATTTATTAGTGATTCCAATATTGTCTTGTTTCGCGCCTTTTTAAAAAGTTATGATCATTTTTGAAAAATTAATGGATAATAATGAATGATTATTTTTTCGAGAAAAACATTCTCTACAACTTCACCGGACGGGGTTTTCGAATTTCTAACTAACTTGAATAACTAACTTGAAATGTCTCTATTTATTTAAAGGAAAAAAAGATTACTTTTTACATTTTCTGAATAATTTTCGTGATAGAAAATTCAATGCAAAAAATGACTAATGCAAAAAATTTCGTTTGTGCAAGTTGTAGAATTTTTTTCTCGAAAAAATAAGCCGACTTTTATTGAAGTTCATTTATTTTTAAAAAATTGTCATAACTTTTATTTCGTCATAGAGGAAGATTTGTTTTTTAGGAGGTGAAAGAAGACATTTTTGGTCATTAACACAAATTGTTTAACAAATTGTTTTTGCAAGTTTCAATTTCTTTTTAAAGAAGAATAATGCTTTCTTCAATAATATAATTAAGAACAAAATCTACATAAATCATGAAACACAAAATATGATTTGTGTAGATTTTTGGAGCTAGAAAATTTGCAAAAATCTATACACGACAGATTACGGGTACCCGACTAGGTACAGGTACCGGATGAAGAATCGGTTACCCGACAGGTTACAGGTACCCGATGAAGACTCGGGTACCCGGCTAGTTACGGGTACCCGATGAAGAATCGGGTACCCGAAACGACGGGTAATTTAAACTACCCGACCCGCCGACTACCCGACCCGACCCGACCATCGGGTACCCGACTGAATCGGGTAACCGCACACCCCTACTAGAATCATGAAATACTATGGAGCTCGATACCTAGACCACTTGATCGGCGACCCGGAATACCTGGTGCACGTATTTTACGTTGGTTGCCAAGCACATGTATACTAGTGCCATCTAGTGATCGCAAATCCCGCGGGTCACAACAAGAACGTTAGTAACGAAACAGTTTCACCCCCCTGGATAAAACCTAGCGTTGTTGAATATGTGCGTTGTGTAATAAATGAGTATAACTGTGTCAAGGTATCTACTGTGTTTTCGGGAGAGTTTATCACGAGGCAGCTGCAGGATACAAAATATTTTGCCAACAAATATGAGCAATTATGTGTGAGCACGGACTTAAACGAGTGGTCCGACGCAAAAGTTAAAGTGCCTATTCTTAATTCGCTCGAAGAATTTCAGGAGAATGTCTCGGGCTGGGCTTTATCCTACATAAATTCGCTGGCTATACAAACAGCGAAATATAATCCAATGCGTGCTGGACGATGGATCGACTTGCCCAAGTGGATTAAAAACAAAACAGCCGTAATTAACGTAAAAATTCCGGGTAATGATTGTTTTGCGTGGGCGATTATGTCAGCATTATTCCCCACAAATGTTAATTCATCGCAACAATCATCATATCTGCATTATCAAAGACATCTCAATTTCGAAGGCATTGCTTTCCCCGTCGCAATAAAGGATATTCCAAGATTCGAAAAGTTGAATGAGATTTCAATCAACGTATTTGTACTAGCCGAGAAAAAAGAAGAAGTGCTACCTCTACATTTGACTGCAAATGAGAAGGATTGACATATCAACCTTCTCCTCGTGTCTGAAGAACGGAGGAAACCCCCACGCCCCTCCTCATCTTTTGTTTTGGACGATGTCGAAGTCGAAGAAGATGACAGGATCAATCATCATTACTGCTGGATTAAAAATTTATCACGACTAGAGCATAAACAATGCAGTAAACATGACGGAAAAAAGCATATTTGCAACAGGTGTCTTCACTATTTTTATAGTGAGCAAAATCTTGTCATGCACAAGATAGAATGTGGAAAGAAAAATGGTTGTGCGGTAAAACTCCCCGAAACAAAAACAAGCATTTTGAAATTTAATAGTTTGGGTCGGGCCATGCCGGCACCCTTCATTGTTTACACTGATGCCGAGTGCCTGCTGGGAAAAGTGGAGAGGGAGGCACCTCCAAAATCGGCTTACGAGCAACATAAGATTTACAGTGCAAGCTACTACGTACACTGTCAACATGACCCCTCGCTGTGTCGTTACCATTCTCACCAGGGGTCCGATTCTGCTACCTGGTTTGCCAACGAGCTGAAGGAGTTGGCCGATGAAGTTAATCAGATAAAATTTTAATTAAAATTACAAATAGTATTTTTTGATACTAGTGCGTAAAACACGATTTTACGGACCGTTTTTAACATGCGATTAGATAGGCCGGTGCGTAAAATCGAATTCTTACGCACGCCTGCCGAACGATATTTTTCGATATACTATGCGTAAAATTTGATTTTACGCACCGTTTTTAGCTACGCCGGGCACTCGTGCGTAACATCATATTTGACCCACAAAAAACGGCGCACAAATTTTACGCATAGTATATCCAAAAATATCGTTCGACACGCGTGCGTAAGAATTTGATTTTACGCACCGGCCTATCTAATCGCATGTTAAAAACGGTGCGTAAAATCGTATTTTACGCACTAGTATCGAAAAATACTATTATGTACGTCTTTTCGGTGCGTAAAGTAAACTTGTGCGTAAAGTAAACTTTACGCACTCGATTATACTTTACGCACGAAAAAGCCGTACGTAAACAATATTTCGGCACACGTGTGTGTGTAAAGTTCTTTACGCATACGCCCTTGTATCGAAAACTACCATTGTGGTAGCATTTCTACGAAATAATAGACACTGTTTTCCACAAAAATATGAATAAATTTTTATTTATAATATGATCATTATCCGAAGTTAAATATACAAATCGCATTTCAATGCTTCGAAATTTTTTACCAGGTATCGACAATGACATTTGAGGAATTAAATAATTTCGCAGCAATTCGTCGCTCGATCGCACGCAACCACTCTTTTGGTATAATAATGTCTCACACAGACAACCGACGCAATCGCTCTGCCCCACTGAATCTAAATCCGACTAAAATCTAAATACTAAATCCGACTACGCAAATTGACAGAAAACTAAAAAGATTCTTCGAGTTTATGGTCACCGCACGAGCCAATCAAAATTTGGAGCCTCGAAGCTCTCCGTCCAACCTGTTGCTCTGAACATCAATGTCATTCGCGGTATTGTCTTTTTTCTTTCTTTATTATTATTTTTCTTGAAATAAAATTAACTAAAAATTCGACCCGACGTCTTTGTCAAAAAAATTCGAGCAGAGGCTCGCTACACAAGAATAGAGTAAACTCCGATACCTGATGTTGTGCAGAAGTTGACCACAGCTTCGATCCTTCGTTCTTGTGACCCAAAAACGATGAAAGCTGGCAACTTACTCTTTTGCAGATCCCTCTCATGAAAATCGAGATGACGATGGGATTGCCCAGTGAAATGCTCCCTCTGTTCTTGTTGTCAACCACGTGGCGCGTTCCCGACTTATTACTCGTGTCCAAAAGGTCCGATTTTGGTCCTGGTGACGATATGGCGTAATACACATCGGAAGCGAGGGGCACGCCAGAGTCTCGATGCACGTCGTCGTCGAGTCGCGTTGAAAAATCGATGCACGCCGGATCGCGATAAAGTGGATTCTCGCCGGTAATACTTGGAATTCGTTAAACAAAGAATTCGAAATCGCGATAACACGAATTCTCACTTAGAGGCAACAAAATCTTACCCCTATCGGGCGACTGTCCGATGTACGTCGGTTCGATGATGACGCCGCCGCAGCCCGGCACCCATTCAACCGGAGCTCGACCGAACGCTGGATTGCGTGTGTTTCAAAAATTTTGCCTCACCACGCTTGTTCACGGGAACCGGTATTTTCAAATTTTCGGATCCGGACGTCGCTCACAGTCACCGACCTTCTCCCCGGCTCTACGACTAGCCAAATACAAGTGACCTCACTACGCGGTACAAATTGGTACTTCGCGATCGAGTGGGGCAGGCGCGCAATTAGCCTAACCCTATGGTGCAAAATTCAAATATCGCAATACGCAATTTCTTTATAGGCGTACCCCTACAATTTATATAAAATTTATTATTGTAGTAGTAGTTCCTTTCAAATTTACAATTTATAAGGATAATTAAGGAGAGCGCGTCTCTCGAAAATATCAGCAAACAAGCAATAAAAAACAATTTTTATAATTTCGCATATACTTCCAAATAAACAGTAACACACGCATCCGCAAAAATCGCATGTTGAAGAAATGCAAAGCATATTCTAAGTGGTATAACTACCGAACGCTGTTACCAACATCAAGTGTCAAAGCGATCTGCCGAATCCAGTTGATTTTAACTAAATATAAGTAAATCGCCTTCGTAGCATGTAACGCGTTATTGCTAAGTAAATTAAGAAATTCTCGGTAACAACCCGTGATGTCATCCAAACTGCTCGTAAAAAGTATCGCGGATTCTCAGCCGGAATGTCTCCTTCTTTTGGGCAACCAATGATTGGTAGACCCGCTTGCGCTCTAAAAAGGTAGGTATTACATTTTCCGCATAACCTGATACACATAAACGTCTTAACGCAGTGCGCAGTTCTCTACGTGCCGCAAAACAGTCTTTATCAAACCAATTGTTATGTGCTAATCTCGATTCAGACGGGCGAACAGTCGCAGTCATGCCGTCCTTGGCCGCTCGATGCACAGAATTACAAAACCAATGATATATTTCGCAGGTTGTGAAAGATTCAGCAGATGGCGGTAGAACAGGTGTGGGTCCGAGGATACCATGGAGCAGAGGCTCCCTATCCGGGCGCCAGCGGAGTTTGTTGTACGGTGCTGATGCATTATTTATTTCGGAAAATAACCCACTGGTTCTCGGGGAGAGACTCAGCCGTAAAGTAAACCCCGGAGCGTGGTCCGAGCACTGTAGATTGGTGAATACTGCTAAATCTGTCACAAGCTGTACATAGTTTGACGAAATCAGCACGAAATCCATTGGTTCCCAGGAATGTATAGTGCACTGGAGAGTCGCTCGGGGCGTGTCCGTTTATGACAATAAAACCATTAGCATTTACAAAATTTACCAACGCTACACCCCGATCAGACATGTATGTGTCAAACGATGAACGATGACTAGTGAGACATGTTCCCTCGAGGACATCTGGATCCATGCAGCCGTCCCCGCCAACTCTTGCATTAAAATCACCTCCAATAACCAAAACGGAATCTGGAAGGGAAGACTGTGCAGCATCCAGGACGTCCTGGAATCTCGCAAGCTCAGTGCTAATATCTAACTTAGGACTAAAATATACAAAACATAAAATGAGAATTTTCGGGAAAGTTGACACTTTATATATATAAAAACTATCGGAGAACTCAATCATCTCTGACTGATAAGCCTTATCGATAGCTATCACCATACCACCCGAAGCGCGTCCCGTGCGGTTAGTTTTAACCCCAGGTTTCCACGTGAGCAGGTAGGAGTTATTAAGGAATGGGAGCAGTGAGGGAGTGCCGGAGTGGTTAGCCGCGTTTCACTACACCAAATAATTCCAGAACTCTGAGGTGGTCGAATGTTAACTAGATTGGAGGATCCATACGCGTTCTAAAAAATTATGTCTGTGGAGACTAGACGGTGTACCTGGGGCGGCGAGAGTACAGGACGATGAAATTGGAAGTGGCTGCATCCGTTGTTGCTGCTGTAAGGTGAAATGATCTGCTAGTCGAAGAGTTATTTGGGAGGAAGCTGTTGGCTCCATCGTTCCAACGGAACCACTGACCATCGACTGCATATTTTAGGTAGCCGGTCTTCGCCTGCTGTCCGGTATGCCGAGCTTTGTGGGTAATTTCCCTGGCTTTAGCCATGATGGATTGTTGCCTCTGCGTGTAGTCGGGGTTGATGTAAACACCGGAATCGCGAAGAACTACTGCTTTCGAGTTCATGATTTTGTCCCTATCATCCATATCTGATAACTTAACAAAACAGCTAGGCTGTCTGGTTGCTCTTGGATATGCTTGGCGAATACGAACATCAAAACCAAACGTGGCTCGGAGGAATTTGCGAAGTTCAACGCGCAAATCAGTCGAGGGTATTTTCCGTATGTACCCTTTAATTATCAAATTTAGTTCCCGACTACCTTTATCAATCATTTCAATACGTCTTTCCATAACATCGAATCTTCTGGAGTGCTCCTCAATATTCCTATCACGAATGACATTTGACGAAGCAACCTCCTGCTTAAACTCGGCCAAATCACTTCTTGTGGCTGCGATATCTTTGGTGATTATATCCAGTTTACGTATAATCTCGTCCAGTTTTCCGCTTTCCATATTCGTGTTATCAGATTCATAAGTGTGCGTGCTTAGCTGCGAAGAAGAAGACCTAAATTCCCTCTTTCTTAGAGACAGTCTGATCCAATTCCGAGCCTTCCAAGTTGTACGATAAATCGGACGGTGTACAATCATGAACACCCTCGCGCGCGTTATTAAAAATTTGTTGCGACGAACGTTTTCTTTTTATGTTAAAAAATGAAGTGATTGGCGTACAAGAATTGGTTTTAGTTTTACGCCATGAGGCAGCTTTATTCGGACGCCCCCGCAAGTTGGGAATATCGGGCGATGAATCAATCGATGACATATGACAGTTATAATCAGTGTGACGGAAAACAAATTGAGTGAATCTAATAAATAAGGCGAAATTCGCTACAAAATACACTAATATAAATCACAATTACAGAATTCGCGCATCCCAATTAGGGTTCTAATGTGTAAAAGACACTCAACAGGTTAAATAGTTTAAGTTAAAGAAAATCCGAGCGCGCCACAGCTGTTTAAACGCAAATTATTACACGTCTAAATTTGACGTATATAAAATAGCCAGATTTAGAGTAGAACGAAATGCCATGAGAAATCTTGTAGTATATGTGTGATGCAAACAAATTGTGCAACAGTATCAGTGTTGCCGAAGTCCATTCGTATCAGCCATTAAATATTGTTTACAACTAACACCTTTAATCACCATGTGACAATTCTATAATGCATCTATAGTCTGCGCGGTGACGTCACTCTCATAAAAATTAGACTACAAAAAATATGTTTCGAACCTCCAAATTCTCTGAGGTAGCGAGAATTACCAATGTGCCGTAGAATACGAATAAAAAATTCAGCGGTGTCGACAATATATTACGGTGACAGAAGTAGTACAATTTCTAGACAGTCGTTGGTATTTTGAACACTGATGGTGACGTCACAGTGGACTTACGTGGCACTTCAACAGTTCTTAAAGTTTTCACTTAGAATTCACTATGAATGAAATGCACTTCCACGGCTCAAATTGATTGAGAGGACCACACTTTTGTGTAAAATCACGAGCCGCTGCGGGGCCGCACCTCACCAAAACTTTCCAGGATAAAAAAACGTAGAAAATTATTAGAAAATAGCTCAATATGTACGGAGCAGGTAAAGTACGTGTTGCGCTACTCACCGCTGACAGCGCTCTCATAATTTATTATTATTTAATTAATTAATTACAATAAAGTCAGTAAGCAATATTATATGTCTGCTTTCAGATCCTCAGTGATACGAAGTCGATGCATTTGAGTCCGAATCAGTGGAGGACATTCCATACAGCGACAATGTGTCACATCTGCGGGGGATCCTTCTCAAATGAGGACCTCAAAGTCCATGGCCACGATCACTTGACCGGTCAATTTCGGGGTGCAGCTCACAACATGTGTAATCTTAAATACAAATATCGTTTCAACATACCAGTTATCTTCCACAATTTGAGTGGTTACGATGCTCATTTCATTATTCACGACATTGCCAATTCTTTTGAAGGAGATATTCATATTATCCCATGTAATATGGAAAAGTACATTTCCATGATTAAATATGTCGAAGGAACTAAAATTAGATTAACATTTTTAGATTCAATTAGATTTTTGAATTGCTCCCTCGAGAAATTGGCATCATATTTGAATAATGATGATAAAAGAATTTTAAAATCTCATTTTCCAAATGAGAATGAATTTAATTTATTAACACGTAAGGGAATTTTCCCGTACGATTACTACCATCCCAAGATAAATTTTTTAATAAATTGTGCGAGTTTGATGTCAGTGAGAATGATTATGTACATGCCATGAATGTGTGGAAAATGTTTAATTGTGAGACGTTGGGTGAGTACTCACATCTGTACTTAAAAACCGACATTTTATTGCTCGCGGATATCTTTGAAAATTTTCCCACAACTCTGTTAAAATCGCACGGGTTAGATCCTGCACATTATTACACTCCACCTGCAGGTATATCCATGGATATACATGGGACTGCGCTCTCAAGCATACTCGAATAGAGTTGGAATTACTTACGGATATAGATATGATAACGTTTATCGAGAGCGGTATAAGGGTAGGTCTTTCTCAATGTTGAAACCGGTACGCGAAGGCAAATAATAAATATATACCACAATATGACCCATCAAAAGAGTCAAAGTATTTTAATGTACTTTGATATTAATAATTTATATGGATGGGCAATGAGTCAATCACTGCCTACCGGAGGTTTCGAATGGGTGGAAAACGATGACTTGGAAATTGGATATATTCTCGAAGTCGATTTGGCGTACCCTGAAAAAATGCATGACACACAGAAAGATCTCCCGCTGTCCCCCGAGCGAGCAGTTTCGCCCGGTTCAAAACAACCGAAATTACTCGCTACATTGAACGATAAACATAGGTATTGTGACGCGTGATTTTTCCGAGGTCACGTATGGAGTTTCGAATGTCAAACACTTACTTTTACAGGGCGCCAGCCGTTCTTAAACGGCAAAACCTAATTCCCAAAGTGCCAAATTGCCAAAAACAAACGAATAGCCCAATTGCTCGCGACCAACTCAAACTCGGAGAGACGTGAGGTCGGGGAAGGAACAAAGTTTAACTCATAGAAATAAGCTGAACACGTTGGTTATAGACGGAAATCTTTAATTAATCTAAGAATCGGTTACAATACGGTATCGTCGACGCAGGTACCGAAGATATGCAAAAAATATAGTAAAAAGTCAATAATGAGATTATAAGAACCGGAACGAAATCTAAGGTAGAAAGAACGAACATATGAGACGCGGCGTAGATATCTTATACTCGCGGACGATTATACTTACAGTACAGTAGCCTTCGTCTCGAGGGCCACGACGATGAGGGACGAGGAAGAGGCTCCAGTCCTGGCGACGGCGCAAATCCTGGGACCGCCACTCTCTCATCCACACTCACACACACGAACGAGAACCCGGGCGCACGAGGCGAGCTTCCCGGAACCGAACTTTTTACCGCGGCGAAACACTAACCGGTCGTAATCCAAAATCCCCAAAAACCCAAGGTTCAGCGGTATCGCCTGCCTCGTCGCACTTACGCGATGGTACGGGACGACTTCGTACCCACCGGAGTACGCGACCGAAGATCTCGCAAAAGATAGTTTTCCAAAAATTACCGAAGTCTATAGCACGCGACGTGATACCGTCTAGCACCGAAACGAGAATGGGCGGTAGTGCCGCAGAAGCGAAGTCGTTGTCGGCGACGAAGAAGAAGGGGTAGAAGCAAGAGGCGTTGGCGAAACGGCGACGGCGACGGCGGCGGCGAGGCCGGTTAGCCGTGGCAATCGTCGACGAAACTTGCGGCGAAGTAACTTGATCGGCGTCGTCCAATCGGATTTCATCCTTTTCTCTCGTCCGGACGGACGAGACGAAGCGACAACGAGACTGTTAACTGGTCGAGCTGTTAGCGTTCCCAAGACGGCGAACGCGGGACCGATGGTTGTAGTTACCGAGACTCCATGGCAGTTGAAAGTCGTCGAGATGTTAAAATAAGACGGTGCCCTAACGGGCGAGATACCGTAACCAACAGTCGTTCGTCTTACCCCGATGTTCTAGGTGTCCTCCAGATCCTGAAGAACCGTACCACAGATGACTACCTTACCGACGGTCGACACTTGCACCACTACGCATACAACATTCAGCATAATTTCCCATTCATACTGCCATACTAATCCGACGCTAGCGCTCTTCCTCGTCGATTCTCGACTTGCTAGGTGTTACGCGAGACCCGATGAAAGAGACAGAAGCTGCGATTACAGGGTATATAATATACCACATCACAGTATATAATTCATTACCGCAATTTAAAGCAAGCGTCAACGGTTGTTTTAAATAAACAACAACAATTGTTTTAAATAAAATTCATCGCGTCCTCAAATTCAAACAATCTCCATGGTTAAAATCTTATATAGATTTAAATACTAAATTGCGTACAGCCGCTACGAATGATTTTCGGAAGAACTTATATAAATTGATGAACAATGCGGTATTCGGAAAGACTATGGAAAATGTTTGGAATTGCATTGATGTTCGTATAAAATCGACATGGAAAGGAAGGTTTGGTGTGGAAGCTTTAATATCGAAACCAAATTTTCATCGAAGGAAGATATTTGATGAAGCTTGGTCGCGATAGAATTAAAAAATTAGAAGTTACCGTAGATAAGCCAATATACGTCGGAATGGCTATATTGGATATTTCTAAAACAAAATTATACGAGTTCCATTACGATTATGTTTTAGAAACATTTAAAGAAAAGGCGAAATTATTATATACCGATACCGATAGTTTAATTTATGAATTTAAGTGTGATGGTGTATATGATTGTACGAAACGCGATATTAATATGTACGATACGAGCGATTATTCCAAAAATAATGAGTACGGTATGCCGCTAGTCAATAAAAAAGTTTTAGGGTTAACGAAGGATGAATGTAGTGGAAAGATAATGACCGAGTTTGTCGGACTCAGGTCAAAAATGTATGCATTGCGTGTGTTAGGCGAAGATGAGAAGAAGAGAGCGAAAAGTGTGAAAGAAGTCATCGTCCGAAAAACAATCACTTTCGACGACTATTTGGACTGTCTTATGACCGGGTGTGATAAGGTACGAGAGCAGCGGTGTATACGCTCAAAGTTACACAATGTATTTACGGTGTGTGAGTCCAAAGTTCCATTAAATCCCCACGATGATAAGCGATACTTAATGGCTGGTAGTACAGATACTCTACCGAGGGGACATAAGGATATTATGGACATAGATGAATAATGTGTGTATTATATGTAAATATATACAACATCAAATAAATTTTAAAATATGTGAATATATGTGAATGTTATAATTGTGAAATTACTATTTAAATTTATGGAATGTATAAAAATACCATGTACATGCATACAGTTTTTAATAAAGTTATATTATATTATATTTCAAGTTTATTTATTTAGATGGATATTAAGCGTTTCTATAATTGACATGCGACGATGCTCTGGAGTGAATTTAAATAAAATTTCTAGGTAACTCAAATTTTCAAGTGGATTCGGTTTCTGGGTGGTATTAGAATGAAAATAAACGTCAAACGAAAAAAATCTACTTGGCGTTTTTTTTGGCAGCGAAAATAAGATTGTTGTACATGATTCGTGACCAATGTAGTCAAGAAAATGAATTATTATTGTGAACAAAATCTCTTAATGATTAATATTTTTTATTAAAGTTTTTTACACTATAATATAACATAACGAACATAAAATATACGAATGCAAACAAAATTACAATATTTTTCATATTACAAATTTAAACTATTGTAATCGCAAACTGTGCGTAATAATTTTGTAGGGTACTCAGGATGACTTTTCAGGACTTTATACCTTTCCCAAGTTTTACTGAAATCAGCGTGAACAGACTCACGTGATTGTTCGCTAAAGTATCCTAATCCCTTATTGGTTTTCGTACAAAATTCTGATGCGTCATAAAATATTGCATGAATCTTTGGTGTAATTGGAATTCCAAGGTCTTCGTAACTTTTTTTACAAGCGTCGATATGCTTTTGAAAATTTAAATCTAATTCTATCGAAAAGCATCCGTCAACGACTTTTTTTAGTGCTCGGAACGTGGCTACATATTTTGCGCAACTCAAACACTTCATGCCATCTAATACGTCTATCTTATTTAACAGAGTTTTACACGCATTACCTGCAAAAGTCGAAGATCCGTAAGTACACTGACGTTCAACATTGCACTTTTTGGCCCACCGCAAACTTACATTTTCGTTTTCCAACATCATATGTTTGAATAAGGTATTAACACCACCTAATAATAAGTGCAATTCTGGAGGAGGGATGACATGCAACACTTCTTTATCATTATCGTTCGCCAAAAAGAGGTGGTGGGTTTACACAATTTTTAAAGGACTTAGAATGTTTTACAATTTTTTCATTCGAGCACCAGCTTGTAACGAGCCGTTTAACTCGACCGCGCGCGGGATAGAAGGAGTGAAGGAGAGAAGGAGCGAAAATGAAAAAAAGTGACTGGGAAAATTAACAAAATCTGCGCGGAAAAAGACGACGGATTCGCACGTGCAACTAACTAAACCCAACCTCACCTGCCTTGGTGATCAACCGAGTGAAGACGGAAAGACCCGATGAATCACGACGCGGCGCTCCGAGCGCGGTCGGAGCGCTCTATGCGCAGTAAGGTCGAACCAGGCAGGATTGAGGGCGCATGTGCGAATACCGAGAAATAGCACGGACTTCAAATGTGACGGGCGGGCTGCAGTTTGAAATTGACGAATGACGTTCAAAAACTGACAGTTCCGTCCACAATTCCGCGTGCTGACTGAGGGGGTTGGGTGAACCCGGAGAGGATCAAAGCCTATAAATAGGACTCCCGGGGATGGTCTCACTCTCTTTTTTCCCGATAAACGAGGACGTGGACACCGCAACCCTGACCTGCATATGCACTGCACTGGCGCCACGAGGTCGACGGGACGGGTCCGGAGCTCCAGAAAATCTGCGGTGTCCTAAAGGAAAATCTGACCAACCCGGTCGAAGAACCAAGGTGAGCGCATTCCACTCCCCACATACCATAATAAAAAGGAAGAGAATTAGCCGTCCGCTTCCCCTTTTTGAGACCTTAAAAAGTGCTGGAAGCAGTGACGGCTATAACGAAGAAAGGGTACCCGGGGAGGCGCTCATCCATTAAATCTGCGATAGACTTCGACCGGCGGATTCTCGACGGTCCTCAGAACGAGAAACCCTGACGACGGAGAAGAGAATCAAAAATGGATGCAGCATCATCGTAGGAAGAATGAAGACAGTGCTCCTTCTCTCCACCTAAATGCGGTATGTTTAATACATTATGTAATGTCCTTTTATCCGCGTAAATTAACCGTAAATTTATATATATATATATATATATATATAATTATCGAAACCAATTTTCAAAAGAAACTGCCTTACAATGGTCATTCTGTTGATCAATATTATGAAACAAAAACATTTGATTTTGTGAAAAATAAAAAATGTACTACTCACAGCTCTCCAGAAGTTACGGTTATATGTAGTGATTTACCAGGATTGATTAATGATATTGTGAGTAGTAGAGGGCTCTCAGAAGCGCCATACCTAAAATTTGGTTTGGACGGTGGAGGTGGCTTTTTCAAAATCACGCTTTCGGTTCAAACGTCTTACGAATCTACGCTTGAAAGTCACAGAGAAAATCAAACTAAAAGTAATTACCACAAAGATGATCAAGATTCAGGTGTAACAAAAATATTTATAATCGGCTTAGCTCCTTCGACTGAGGAAAATTACGAGAACGTTTCACTTCTTTGGACAGCATTAGATATAAATTTTTGATTTTGATTCCTTGACGACGGTTCAATAGCTACTGATGTCAAGCTTGCAAACATCGTTACAGGTCTAATGGGTCATAGTAGTTCATATCCATGTACATGGTGTGAAATATTTCTTATGAATCTCGAATCTTGTGGACCCGTTAGGACAACAGGAAATTGTTTAAGAAACTTCAGAAGCTTGAAACGATTCGGAGTCATGTATATTATAAAACCTTTAAAGAATCGTCCAAACATATAAAATTAAATAGTCAAATTATTAGTCATTATCATAATTAAAATAATAGAAAGGAATCATTGGTGCTGAAATAAATTCAAGTCATTATATTTGTGGTCATTGTTCAATTAAACATATATTTAAAATTTAGAATTTTACAAATAATTGAACTCGTCATTAAAATAATAGTTACACACATACCAACATTCTCGTTCGAATGCGAATATAAATAAAATAAGAGTCAGTAAAATAAAAATTAGTCATCGAGTTGTTGGTAAATTGTATGTTCATACAATGAACGTTGACTTCAAAGTCAAGATAAATAAAAATTCAGTAATTTCGTCAACGGTATAATAAATTACGCGGCAAATAAATTAATTAACGACACGGAATTTACACGGGCACACATTCATCTCATACACAGACATACATACATACACATATTAATATATATATATATTTGAAAATTGGTTTCGATAATTTTAGAGTTCTTAGTCTCAGCACGAATAGCAGTAGCTATACCTAAAACCTTTCTTTTACTTAAACTCGAATTTTTCTGCATCTTTCGTAGTGCATCTGCAGAAATTGTGTTTCTCCGCTGTCTTTTGTAAGCAAACATTCAGAGGTTTTCCATGTAGTTGCGACAATGAAACCGAATTGTCACCAGTTTTATTTAATGTATCATTTTTTTCAGTGTTATATTTCAGCACTTTGTTTTTGAATAGTCTAGCCACAAAATGATCTTTCTCCTTACTTGAAAATTTGTTTACTTCTTTTTCGATAGTATTAATTGCACTGCTGAAATTGCATGTATGACTTATACCGCGTCCAAATAGTCCTAAACACTTGGTACACCTCTTTTCGAATTTTATTTCAGTAACTTGTTCTATCTTCTTCACATTTTTTTCTTTTCTCTTTTTTAATGTGCTTCTTGCATTTGAACCTTTAACGTTCCGTAAATTTTTATTTCGCAAGTCACTGATTTCTAAACAGAGAAAACATGTACAATTTTCACTAACTGCTGAAGAACGTGTTTTTATTGATGTAAACTTTCGGAAGTCAGGAACTTTGAAGCTTTTTTTATTCTTTATCGCCTTGTCCACTGACAAATTACAAGCAAAACAAATCACACTAGGAAATCTTTCATCTAAAAAATTAAACTGATCCAACACATTCTTTAGCTTTATTTGGGTTTTCCCTTGTATGATTAGCATTTTTTTACTTTTTTTTCCAACAAAGCAGACATAATTTTAAACGATTTTCAGTGTCATTCCCAGACTTCTTATAATTCGGAATAAACATCTTAAAGAAATGATATTTATACTAATACATTATGATACACAACTCTATTTTTGTTAAACGTCCCCAGGTTTTATAGTTATTGTCCTAGATTTTACATATGCATTTCATATGCTTCATAAGAGAAGAAACCTTATCTGGAAAAAAAGTTAGGTTATATGCTCAGTAACAGTTCCAACCTGATAAAAATTACCTTCTAAATAAGGTAAAATGTTATATTATTAACTGTTTTTTATGCTTACATTTATTGCAATTAAAAAGTGGCGGATAAAAGTCAAGATTATGTTCACCGTACAAAATTCAACATTTAATAACTAATATTTATTTATAGGTTATACTTCCCATAACATAACATCAAGAAATCAGCTTTAAAACAATTGAAAGTTGTAAACTGTTCAACTCTTCAAGCCGGCGCAAACACATTACCAGTTTTGTTCACAAATCATGTACAACAATCTTATTTTCGCTGCCAAAAAAAATCGCGAAGTAGATTTTTGTCGTTTTACGTTTATTTTCTTTCTAATACCATCCAGAAACAGAATCCACTTGAAAATTTGAGTTACCTAGAAATTTTATTTAAATTCACTCCAGAGCACCGTGATGCATTTCGAAATCTACCTTGACATTGATGTATTTTGAGAGACCTACGTTTCATATTGACCTGCTTTCACTTTCCCCCAAACTTAAACGATTCAAGTTCAAACGCGTTTGGAGGTAAATTAAGCATTCTCTTTACATTGCGAAACTTTGAAACTGTACTTTTCTATTCGCCTAATATTTTCTTTCGCAATTTCTAATTCGTATAAGATGGGGTTTCTGCTATAAATGCTGATGCATTCGAGTATTTTTCATCAGTAACGTGACTCGATATATGTCTTCAAGAGATCTAAAAGTTAAAACTGGTGAATTAAAAAATAGTGTCGAAACCTTTTTAAAAAACATACAAATATTAAAAGGCGATTTAAAACTTCAGTCGGAAATTAAAATATTAGTAAGCCAAACCGAAAATTTAAATATAACAAAATGGCATCATCATCATCATCATCAGCAGCAGCAGCAGCAGCAGCTACAGCGGCAGCGTTAGTAAAAACACTGAATTCAACAACAACGAAATTTTTACCAACTATGAAACTGGCAGAACTGGACCCAGAAAAAGCATATGTCGTTTAAAAAATTAGGAGAGTATCAACAAAATTTGGAGAACGAATAAGCGTAGAGTTGAACAAAGAAATCTCCTGTTTTCTTCCACCTCGGTACACACCACTTTTCCGAGATGCGATGGAGAGTTACCGAAGCATCGTTGAAAATAATCAGCTATACATGAAGTACATCCGAACAAAATTCAACAACATCGAATTTTTAACCGAATCCCACTAACAATGACGATGTCGAACGGAATTAAAAAATAGAAGGTATTGTATATGGTAAGGAATATGTTTTGCTAATTACATATTGTTTAATTTATATTTTATTAATATATTATAATTTACATCTATTATCATTATAGCTTTCCGCTGAAGTGCAACCGATGCACTTGAATCCGGATGATTAGCGGATATTTCCAACAGCGGCAATGTGACATCTTCGGGGGAGACCCTACTCGAATCAGCATTAAAGTCCATGACCATAATTAGTGGCTGGTCAAATCAGAGGTGCAGCTGCAACATCAGTCATCTTGATGAAGAATGGAACCTGCAACAAAAACTCAAATATAAATGAATACTAAATATATAAATGTATAAATAAATTGTGTAAAAATAAATTAAATAAAATTTAGAAACTCACCTTTGAATTATTTTTTCATTTTCTTTTCTTTCGCCAGACGTAAAGTGTGCAGACCCCAACGACATCGTCCTCGCCTCAAAATTCTGTTGTAAAACCGCTTTTTCAATTTGGTTTCAACGTCGATGGTCAGGTCGTAAGTTTTCGGAATATCGACGTATAACTGCGACATTTCGAAATGGTTAATGTAGTAACCATAAAACTTGTTTGAAATTGTAGCAGTCAGTTTCCGCTTTATTTATTTTTTCTTGAATAGCTCGTAACGCATCAAGCGCAATATCCCCTGGTACATCTGCTTATAGCTGTAGGAGTTGTCCACCCCTCTGGCAATAGTTATAAACGCCCACACTCATGCTCATTCGACAAATTTCGCGACGAATTCCGTGGCACGTTTCATTAAATTCATGCAGACTTGTGGGTTTCCCCATCCACTCGTACACAATCGCAAGCACTATTCTTAATTTTGCGTACATTTTTTTTTTTGTTCGTGTTTAAGAGAATCTGAAAATCTTAGTATCACTGAATATCAGTGATTTCTCACCTTTAACTAATATCTATTCAGCTATTAGTTAAAGGTCTAACTAGTTAAAAGTCTAATTTATCTTAAGTAAATCCTGCTTCCATCTATTCATGCATTATTCGTTTCATCATATTAGTCTTAAGTATTATATCTCCCTTGTCGACCCAGGTGTTATGCCTGTCTTCAAATCCCAACCATTTAACAAACGCTTTAGAACCTTTTTGACGTAAAATTTTTTCAATCAGATAAACGTCTGGATTTTTAATACGTTGCAGTTCAAATTCGTAGAATCCACCTGATATTCGGTTTCCAACTGTTAATATGTTACTGGACTCGTTTTCTTTGAATTTACTAATACGAACTTGTTGACCTACTTTAAACTTTGGATGAATGTTTTCGTTTACAATTACATTATACACACGTTCCAATAGTTCTTTTTCATTGTCTTTATTAACATCCTGCGGCTTCATTTTAATAGTACGATGTGTCCTATTGTTATAATCATTAACCAAGTCTGGTAAGATATGGAGCCATTGATAATTACCATGAAGACTAAACTGTGGCCACATTTTATTTTTGAAAGTACGATTAAAGCGTTCGCAAATTGATGCTTTTAGATTACTGTATGTAGAATATAAATTGATGTCATATTTTTTCATTAAATTTGAAAATTTTGAATTATAAAATTCTTTTCCATGGTCGGTATGTAAATTCTTTGGAATTCGACCCATTTCAAATATCGATTTCATGGCAGCTGTGACGTCATCGCCAGTCTTTCTTTTTACTGGGCGGGCCCATGCATACTTAGAGAATACATCGATGACAGTTAACAAGTATTTGTAACCCTTATTTTCATCTGCATATGGAATCATTTCTACAAGATCAGCTTGCCAAGTTTCATCTAATCCGCGAATATCTACTCGCCGTCTTGTATAATTTTTTCTTGCTGGTTTATGAAGCTCCTTCACGACTTCTCTCTTCTCTTCAGAAGTCATTGTTGTTAAACATATAAGGCAACGTCTTGATTAAAACTGTTGGGTGGATTGTTGCAGATAGTTTATTTATTCACATTTTTCAGACTAACTAATTAATTCTCCGTAAGGAGTACAAACGTGAAATGTCCCTCTTCATAACATCAGTTATTGCATTAATCTTCTTTAAGGCTTCACTCTTTTTATTGACATTTTGTTCTAGGAGAAAAATTAATTTCTCAGCATCGTGAGCTACAGTACTTATTAACTAACTACCTTATGTCATAGGTATGTTTTTTCAAGTCTCCTTCTATATTAGCAATATCTACCGTAAGATTATCAATCAAACCATTATTTTTATTCAAATCATCTTTATTTTTCTTTACTTCCCGCTCTAAGACAGTGATATTATTCGTAAGATTGCTAAGAGTTTAATTATTTTTATTTAAATTACTGGTATGCTTAGTTATTTCCTGATGTAATTCAATAGTACAATTTCCGATATCTGAAGATATAATCCGTCACTTTTCTATTTCATTGTAATTTTTATTTATATCTTGATGCATTTTATTTATACTTTTTTCAAAATATTCAATCTTCTCATTATTTTTAATTACCCCTTTACAGAGTTCATCTATTTGCTGTTGAATATCGCGAATAGATGTGTGGAACATTCTCACAGTAATAGCATCATCCGAATCTGTCGGAATTCCGATATTACATAATTTTCTTTTCTTAAAATGATAAGAACCATCTGTAGCAATTTCAACACTTTGAAATACTTGCTTCCGTGCTCATTGGGACGAACGTCCAAATACATCGATGCTCATTATGATACTGACGTAGTTATCACGCAATTCATAGATTATATTAGCTTCGCGCAGCTCTTCAATAATCGATAAAATTTCATTCGAAAGACTTGAATTACCAGCAGATTGCGATGCTATTAGAAGGCGCAAACGATCGACAAGTTCATTTGGATCATCCCAATGCACGTAGTTAATTTTGTGGTTTTGTTCAACAATCATGTTTTCAGACAAATTACCACCCTTTTTCGGAACATCTTTGAATATTTCCTTGATGTAGTTTCGATACTTGTGGGAAGCATTATACCGAATAGGTTTTTCCTGATTCCAATCTTTCCTATGTGCATTAGTTAAGGTGAGTATACTTTTGTAATTGTTTAAATCAGACTGTTGGATTATAGCTATATCAGCTTTTTTCTTAAATAACAACTCTAGCAAACCTTCAGTAATAGCAAATTTGTGATCCTTAACAATGACATTTTTATTCTTAAATTCTATTGTCGAATCGCCGATTCTTGTAGTACCACCTTCTATGCGAACATCATAAATTGTATCAATAATATCACTCTTCTCATGAATATTTCTCACTAGTAAAGTTAGAAACTTATTTGATAACCTTTCTTCAGTATGATATGTAGGTGTTTGAAGATCACTGCTAAATGTCTGATCTAAAAGGGTATTATATCCATCACGCATATCATCATCATCAAAATCGTTAACATCATTAATTTCCATACTATCTGCTATTTTATCCTGTGTATTATCAATTGCATGTTTACTGATCGACATTGTTGAAGCGGCTGCTATTTTTTCCAATGGACTTATCAGAGGTTTGAGCGTTTCACTTAACGCAAGGTCATGCGTTTCTTTACCCATTTTTAATAATCGATGTTTTCGGCGAATAGATTCGCTAGCTTTGACAATTTGACGTAAAACGTCTTGCTGCTGTTTAAGTGGAGAAGACATGTTAATGCATGCAGGTCTCACTCTGCACTGACTTGTTACAACATTTTTTGTTTGTTCTTAAAATCATTTATGCTTATAAAACAATCAAAACCTTTTCGATACCTTCCCTCTTCTATTTCACCATCTTTATCGATTACAATAAATCCATGCTTTTCTGTCCAACATTGTGTACATATATTTTTAAAAGTGTTGTATGACATATCTGTATTTACATCATTATAGACGTGCTTAAGATTCATTTCATTCTGTCTAAAGAAAATTAAAACGTTTACGTTATCTCGTATAAGATGCTTGGGAACACGAGCGTACCTTTGACTGAGATAAAAGCAATCAACGTAATTATGTCTACCCATACAAAAGAAGGATCTAATGTTATCTTGCTTCTCGCACGCAACATCATCAAATATAATAATAGAGTTTGGCCTGGCCTCGGCGGGTGGTACTACCTGTTCATTATTGTGAAAAGGAAAGTATCCTATACCCTCCACAGAGTCGAGTAAGTTTTTTAAAAATTGATATTTTGGTTGACTTAACGATTTCGAATATACATATATATTTTCAAACTTTAATCCATTCTGATCGATGATTAGACTGAGTAGTGTATTTGTTTTTCCGCAATTGGACGGGCCACAGAAAAGTGCACGTATACTGTTTGGCAGCAACTCCCCATGTCGTTTATGATTAGTTGCATTATTTTGTACAGACGATGTTAAATCATAAAAATTGATGATTGGGATTTTTGTCGGTTGTTTGTGAAATCGCATTTTGATAATAAGTGATCATAAAAGTATAAGTAGCGCCTTTATATGTAATGCCAGTCATTAACTGTTTGTTACTTAAATGATGCACATCTTAAAATGATTACATATGTGGGTAAAAACAAGAAGCAAAAACGGATAAAGAGTGGGAAAGGATTGGTCAATTCTTTAATTAATAAATTACCGGTAGAACTTCATATACCCGGTTATCAGTACTGCGGACCTGGTACAAAATTAAAGCAACGGTTAGCAAGAGGGGACTCAGGGATAAATCCGTTAGATAAAGCTTGCAAGGAACACGACATTGTTTATTCCTAAATTTCGTGAAAATCCTACCGGTAGAAGCGAGGCCGATCGAATATTAGAGAAGCAGTCTTGGAAGCGAGTTTAAGCTAAAGACGCAAGCATTGCAGAAAAGGCGGCAGCTTGGGGTGGTGCAAACACTACGAAACTAAAAAGTAAATTAGGCATGGGACTGAAAAATAAGAAAAAAGCGTCAAAAAAGAAAACAACATCATTGAACAACATTATTGCGGCTGCTATGATAGGGAAAGGATACAGCTGTTACGTTTCATTGAAAAAAACCCTTACATATCTTTAAGTTTCCGTACATGGGAACTATATGAATATCCTCTATTACCGGTAACATCATCCTACATGTGGTCCGTGAAAACAGCGACACAACTAGAAAAGCCACGATATATTATTATCGGCTTCCAAACAGCACGAAAAATGCTAGCCTGTTTGATCACTGTAACATTAGTAATGTTAAAGTATTTTTGAATTCAAAATATTATCCGCATGGTAATTTGAACCTTGATATTGCAAATAATCAATTTTCTTTATTATACGATATGTATATCAATTTTCAAGCTAGTTACTACTGGTAAACCTATATTGAATAAATCAATATTTTTAGAGAAAGCTCCATTAATCATTATTGATTGCTCTAAGCAGAATGAAGCTTTAAAACACGCACCTGTCGAGGTGCGGCTTGAATTTGAATCAAAAGAAAATTTTCCTCCAAACACTTCTGCTTATTGTAGGGTTGGAAAATTAATGAAGACGATAATTTCTTTAAAATGAACATATATTGTAGTTTCACAAACAGCTTACATTCCTTTCGTCGTTCTGTCGCAAATCGCTCGCGCGCGTTTTCGATGCGTCGACTGTGTGCATCAGACTGACTAGCCGCTGTACTGCTTACGATGATCGCGACGCGTTCACAAACTCTGGTGCGCGGCGCATGCGCGGATATCGGCGTTCCTAAATACAGCAATGCGGAAATTCTAACCCCACACTCGGCCATTCTGACCACAACATCAGTTCTCTGATGTTTGACCTTCTGGATTGTTTTCTGACCATTCTTCTCGGAAGTTGGCCCACGGTTTCATGAATTCTGTCGCGGTTGATGTCTTCTTAGGACCTTCGTTCTCTACGATTTTTTCCACTAGGTATCTGTCATTTCGTAGCACCTTTGCGATTTTGTACGGCCCCAAAAACTTCGAACCAAATTTCTGTCCACCTTGTGTGCGTTTAATAGACACAAGTTTGTCTTCTTGATAGGCATGTGCAGCTTTACGCGTTTTGTTGTAGCCTCTTCTATTTTCTTCTTGGATTTTGAGGATTGCCTTTCGCGCCTCCTCTTGCACGTAATTTCTCTTTTCAATAAATTCGGTATAACTCTCTTCTTCCAACATCTCCTTGATCCTGGGATCGTCCTTTAATTTTAACCTGGTCCCAAATAAGAGATAAGCCGATGACATACTCGTACTTCTGTTGGGCACATAATTCAAATATCGCTGTGCCTGGCCGACGAATTTATGCCATTCAGCTGGAGTTGGAGCGTACAATTTTGTTAGCAAGGGGATGAGAACTCTATTTATCCTCTCGACCTGACCGTTTCCGCGAGGCACTCCAGTCGCAATCAGCCGATGCTCAATCGCTTCGTCCTTGCAATAATCCTCGAAAGTCTGGGATGTAAAGGCATACCCACGATCCGAAATTATCTGTCTTGGATTGCCAAACACGAATGATTGTTTGGTCAATCGATCTATAACTTCCGCTGCGTCCGAGCTTTTTGTTGGGTATAACCATACGAATTTGGTGAAGGCATCCACTACAACAAATATGTGTTGATACGTTTTCTTCGTTGAAGGCAACGGTCCGAGGTGATCGATGTGAAAAGTATCGAGGAGAGCACGTTTTTCCAGAGAGTGAAACCCTTCTTTTCGAGTAGCCTTCTTTTCCGCAACGATACATGGAAGACAACTACGCACGACCTATTCGATTTTGGTTCGCATCCCTTTGAACCAATATTCGTCACTTAATAATTGTTGAGTCTTGACACTTGAGAAATGTCCTCTTTCGTGCGTCTGACGAATTAATGCAGCTTGCATTACATCCGGTACCACCAGCAAGGTTTCTCCCTTCTCTTCTTTGTACAATAACCCATCAATGATGCTATAGCCGCTCTGCCTCTTCGCCTCAACATCCCTACGAATCCTCGTTAGCTCGCTATCTTCAAGTTGATTTCTTCGCAATCTAGCTCTAAGTGTCGAGTCACACTCCTCAATGGTCATGACCCCTATCGGATAACGGCTTAGAGCATCTACGTGTCGCACTTGAGTTCCTGATCGATGGACTATCGTGTACCGGAAATCTTCCAGAAACATTGCCCATCTGGCAATTAGTGCCGTCAAATCTTTCTTTCGCATTGTCGCCTTGCAGTCCGTCACTATCACGAAAGGTATGCTGATGAAGTAAACTCGGAACTTCTTAAGAGCTTTGATGATAGCTAATACTTCAAGCTTATAACTATCGTATTTTTGTTCAGCTTCATTCGTCTTTCCGCCAGCATAGAAAACCGGGTGAAACATCGAATCTTCGCCGTCGCGTTGTCGGAGAAGCTTCGAAACCTAAGGCTGAGGCATCCGTGTGGAGTTCCGATTCCGTCGTTGGATTGTATAATTGTAAAACAGGCTTTTCACCCAAACTCTGCTTTAATCGGACAAACGCTCTTTCCTGTTCTTTTCCGAAAGTAAATACAGAATCCTTTTTTAGTAAGTCCGACAAAGGTCTGCCTAATACCGCATAGTGAGGCACGAACTTCCTAAAATATCCCGTGAGTCCGAGAAAACTTTGCACTCCGCGTACATTAGTCGGCTTCGGAAATTGCCTTATCGCATTGGTTTTTTCGTCGCACGGTGCGATCACCCCTTTCTCGATTACATAACCTAAATAGTGAATTTTCGTCGCGACTATTTGACATTTTTCCCAATTAAATTCAATGCCGAACTCCGTCGCCGTTTCGAGCACTAATTGCAATCGTTTCGCGACATCTTCACAATCTGTTCCTGCGATTATAATATCGTCCATGTAAATTATAATTGTTTCCGTTTCAATCAATCGTCTAAAAACCGCATATACGTATCTAGTGAAAATAGCCGGCGCATTGCATAACCCGAAAGGCATACGATTGAATTCATAGTTTCCGCTATGCACGCTAAATGCCGTATATCTTTTACTCGTTTCTTCGACGGGAACATGAAAATAACCATTTTTAAGATCTAAAGTGGTATACACGTTGGGACCTTGCAACTGATCGATTTGATCTTCGATCAGGGGTTGCGGAAAGCAAACTTTTACAGTCTTTTCGTTCAGCTTTCGGTAATCAATGCACAACCTTGATTTACCATTCTTCTTTTTAACGAGAACCACGGGGCTCGCGTAATCTGAGGTGGACGGTCAAATTATCCCTAAATCCAGCCATTCTTTGATCTGCTGATCTACCTCAGCTTTTTCAGACACCGACAATCGCCGTGCATTCTGATATACCGGAATGTCGTCCTTCAATAAGATTCGCAATTCAACACCCGTGTCCTTGTCTCGCTTCGCTACATAATTTTCGATGAGATCATTCATTTCGATTTTTATTTTTTCATCCGCTACATGTGACAAGTCTACTTTGTTTTGTTCGGTTAGATCGATTTTATACACGTCAGGAATGTTATGATCTATTTTTAAAATGTTTACTTCGCCACCTCGAATGCGAACGTCCACGTCTTTCAAAAACTCAATTCCGATCAAAACTTTACGCGGAATTATTTCGTCCGGAACGGACAAATAAAATTTATTAAATACATCTAATCTATTTTCTTCATCTTCCTTCCTGCATGATATTGTACAAAAAAAAAATAAATATTTATGAAAGAGTCGATGATCGACGTAATGATTAATGGGTTTTACAGTCGAGGCGTTGCGATGGCGGTAATGGGAACGGTTTTCAATAGGAGACGAAAACAAGACTTTCCACCTTATGAATGAAAATCTGTGTTTAAAGATATGTAGGTGTCAAGAAGGATTTCGGAACATCATGTCACGGAACGAGAAAATGAAAATATTGATGCTAGATGGAACAAATTTTCTAATTGATAGGCAGGATAAACGGACCTGTAGTACCCGGCAAGTCCCTCGCATCAGGGGGTCGACGTGTTAGGTCCTTTGAACGTGTTGAGACTTGCTTAGAGGCTTTTCTAAATTAATTTTAAATGGTCTTAGCAGTTTTGTGTGAAGGGACTCAGCGGTTTCGTCACTATTGGAGGTCATTGAGTTACGCTAACGGCTTGTCAAGACGACTGTCATATTGATGGATAGATTTCCCCGACGAGAGAAAATTCTGAAAGGTGAATTCGAACTTACAACATGACAAGGGAGAGGTCAACGTCTTAATTACAGGTTTTTAAAATTTGTCTGAGATTTAAAAAGTAGGTCCTCGATATACGAGATTGCGCTAGACACCTTCAAACTGGTATTTAGACTAATGAAAATCTACGCTTTCAATGCATCAAAACAAAAAAAGATGTAACGATAGCACGTGCTCCGTTACTAAATACATATACAGGGTGATCCAAAAGTCCCGGAACAGCAAAATATCTCAGCGGGAGTGCATTTTCGAGGAAAATGTTTCAGACAAAAGTTTCAGGATTTTTCCCTGACTATTTAATGGCGATATTGAATTTGACCTTGAACATAACCTTGAAGGTTATTTCAAGGTCAAGTTAATTTTTTTAAATGGGAACCCCTATTTTTTTTCATGGATTCGGAAAGAGCGGGAAATTCTACGTCCGAGTATGATATGATCGATTTTTCCGGCAAGGTCATTTCAAGGTGAAACTTAAAACTTCCGTAACGGCGAAATATCTCAGAGGGTGTGCATTTCTTTGGAAATTGTTTCAGACAAAAGTTTAAGGATTTTTCCTGGGATATTTAATGGTAGCACAGAATTTGACCTTGAACATGACCTTGAAGGTTATTTCAAGGTCAAGTTTGTTTTTTTTAATGGAAACTGCTATTTTTTTCACGGATTCGGAGAGAGCACAAAATTTTACGTCCAAATATGCTATGGCCGTTTTTTTCGGCAATGTCATTTCAAGGCCAAACTTAAAACTCCCGGAACAGCGAATTAACTCAGCAAGAGGCACCATTGAATTTAACCTTGAAAATTACCTTGAGGCTTATTCTAAGCTCAAGACTATTTTTTTTTAATTGGAACCCCGTTTCATTTTCGTAATGTTTCCAGAGTTTCCAGAGTGCAATGCATTATCATTGTTCCCGGATAAAAATATACATTTTTTTTACATCCGATACGTTTATAAATACCGTATGTATGGGTAACATTTTTACATTGTTTCCAATGCTACCGCCGGCTTTAGCATTACCCAAGATGTACCGCGTGGAGGTAGCACGGTCGGGTTTACACGTCTTCGGGGTGCTTTGTTCAGGTGGTTCTCCTCGCCGTCACCTGTGCGTGTGCGTGTGCGTGTGTGTGTGTGTGGGTGTCCCCAGACAGTTAAGGCAAGATGGGTATACTAAGATTTTGATGAAATTATGTATCTTACTAAAGCTTATGCTCAAAGTGATTGCCATGAACTTCATGGCAATATCCCAAGCGATTATAAAAAGTCGATACGACTTTTTTAATCATATCTGGTTCTATAGCCGCGATCTCATCCCGTATTCGTTGTTTTACTTCCTCAATATTCACCGGTTTCGTTCGATACACTCTATCTTTGAGATAACCCCATAGAAAATAGTCAAGGGGCGTAAGATCCGGAGATCTTGGTGGTCATTCTATTACACCCCTTCGACCTATCCACCGTTCTGCGAATACATCACTCAAATAATTGCGAACATCTGTTGCATAATGGGGTGCTGCACCATCTTGCTGAAACCAAGTCTGATCGAAATCCTCGCCTACAATAACCTGAATAGCAGGGATGATGTCGTCCCTCAACATATCGTGGTATTTTTGACCAGTAAGGGTACCCTCGATGAAGAAGGGCCCAACTACCGCATTGTTTATAATACCTGCCCATACGTTTACTTTTTCAGGATATTGAGTAGAACGACTATCGACCATCCAATTAGGATTGGTTTCACTCCAATAAGACATTTTATGTCTATTGATTGCCCCATTTAAGAAGAATGTAGCTTCATCAGAAAATACGATGCGATTCAAGAAACCGGCATCAGCATCTATTCGATTCATCATTAATTCCGCAAACTGTAGGCGTCTATCAGGATCGTCTTCATTCAATTGTTGTACGAGTCTAACTTTGTATGGGTGAAATTTTAAGTTTTTAGTTAAGATCCGTTGTACTGTACCGTAACATAAGTCGTGCTGCTGTTTAACTTTCCTGATGGAAGTATGAGGATCTTCCGTTATTGACAGGGCGACATTTAACTCATTTTCTTCAGTTGATGCTGTTACTGGACGACCTGCTCTTGGGAGATCCTTCACAGTACCGTGAACTTCAAAACGATTTATTGTTCTGCTAACAGTAGATTGAGAAATCGGTTCTCGTCCCTCTCTAAATGATGCGTTAAATAAGGTTCGCACATTCTCTAAAGATCGCTGGTTATCACCCCAGCCTCTCATCATGAGAATGGTTATTCTTTCTCGTTCACTTAGCGCAGCCATTGCTCTTTGTACGAAATATACGTATGTATTTTGTTACTGAAATGATGCTTAATACGTTTAGATAGGAAATCCATGTATCTCACAAAACGATAAAGTTAAGACCAAAATGTAACCTTATAAGACTGTACACGTATGTATAAATTCAATGTGAATGTATGTTGTTTATTTACTTCGCTGGTGACTCGTGCCCTCTGTCGCTGTTCGCGCGCCCAAATTCACTTTGCACAAGTGTTGCGTAAGATGTATGTATACACTTTTTTTAAACAGTTTATTATTCTATTTACAAAATTAGAGGACAAGCGAGGGACAGGAACTGATTCCTAAATGGACTTTTGGCAGAACAATAAATTGTTTCGAAGTTTACGGCACTGTAAAGGATCTCCCTAGAGCAGATCGTCCAATAATAGCATCGACTGAACAAAATGAATTTAACCACTCTCAATACCGCAAGATCCTCATAACTTCGTTAAGAAAATGAAACGGGGTTCCAATTAAAAAAAAAAATAATCTTGACCTGAGAATAATCTTCAAGGTAATTTTCAAGGTCAAATTTTATGCTAGCATTAAATATCCCGGAAAAAATCCTGAAACTTTTGTCTGAAACATTTTACCCGAAAATGACCTCTTGCTGAGTTAATTCGCTGTTCCGGGAGTTTTAAGTTTGGCCTTGAAATGACCTTGCCGAAAAAAAGGCCATAGTATATTCGGACGTAAAATTTTGTGCTCTTTCCGAATCCGTGAAAAAAAATAGCAGTTTCCATTAAAAAAAAACAAACTTGACCTTGAAATAACCTTGAAGGTTATGTTCAAGGTCAAATTCTGTGCTACCATTAAATAGCCCGGGAAAAATCCTTAAACTTTTGTCTGAAACAATTTCCAAAGAAATGCACACCCTCTGAGATATTTCGCCGTCACGGGAGTTTTAAGTTTCACCTTGAAATGACCTTGCCGAAAAAAACGGCCATAGCATATTCGGACGTAAAATTTTGTGCTCTTTCCGAATCCGTGAAAAAAAATAGGGGTTCCCATTTAAAAAAATTAACTTGACCTTGAAATAACCTTCAAGGTCATGTTCAAGGTCAAATTCAATATCGCCATTAAATAGCCAGGGAAAAATCCTGAAACTTTTGTCTGAAACATTTTCCTCGAAAATGCACTCCCGCTGAGATATTTTGCTGTTCCGGGACTTTTGGATCACCCTGTATATATATATATACAGGGTGGCCGATTTATCTGAAGACATCGAAATATCTCGAGAACTATGCACAGAATCAAAAAAGTTGTCGGATGAAAGTTGTTCGACACGAAGGGGGGCATCCAGTGATAATTAAATTTACCCCCTCCCCCATCCCCTGGGGGTGGAGTGAGGGCAAAAACAATAAAACTTAAATAGGAACCCCCAGTTTTTATTGCAGATTTGGATTCTCCGGGAAAAAGTACACCAATTTGACCTAGGAGCTATTGCATTTTGGTTCCCAGGTGGCGCTGTAATCGATAAAAATCCAAATTTATCCGAAGACATTGAAATACCTCGAGAACTATGCACAGAATCAAAAAAGTTGTCGGATGAAAGTTGTTCGACACGAAGGGGGGCATCCAGTAATAATGAAATTTACCCCCTCCCCCATCCCCTGGGGGTGGAGTCGGGGCAAAAACAATAAAACTTAAATAGGAACCCCCAATTTTTATTGCAGATTTGGATTCTCCAATATTGACAATTTTCGCCCGCGTACCCGATATGGAATACGGTCAGAGCCGGGAAAAAATACATTTAGCGTTACCCAGGAACAACGACGTGGACGTAGTATTTTTCTGTTCCCTTTGGGGTGCTTGTTTTACGTGAGTCCCCTTGCCTCTCACTGTCTCACTGTTCACTTACTTGAGTAAGTGTTCCAAATGTTGACCTTCCACTTCAATGCATTTATTTATTCTTTCTTCAAATGACTTTATACATGATAGAATCATATCTGCAGAAATTTCTGCGCAAGCAGTTCTTATGCGTTCCACCATGTTTTCACGAGTCGTTGGTACTTGTTCATAAACCTTACCTTTTAGGTAACCCCGTAGGAAGAAATCCAGAGATGTTAGATCAGGTGACCTCGCAGGCCAATTAATGGGGCCACCTCTACCAATCCACCTACCATTGTAATCACGGTCTAGTATTTCCCTTGCTACTCTTGAAAAATGTGCTGGGCAACCATCATGCTGAAACCACATTGTCCGTCGGACGTCCATAGCAACATCCTCAAGTAGTAATGGTACTTCTTGTTCTAGGAAATCTCGATATTTTGTTCCATTCAAATTACCTTCAATGAAATAAGGACCAATGAGTTTATTTCCTATGATTCCACACCAAACGTTCACCGACCAAGGACGTTGATGATTAACTTGTCGTAACCAATGGGGATTTTCTACGCTCCAATAATGCATATTATGCCTATTGACGCCACCATGGTTCGTGAATGTAGATTCATCTGAAAATAATACATTAGCAAAGAAATTGTGGTTCGTTTGCATTTTTTGAAATGCCCATTCACAAAACACCACGCGGTTATGAAAATCATCGCCATCTAGTTCCTGGTGCAGTGAAATGTGATATGGGTGAAACTTATGACGATGCAATATTCTTTGAATACTGTCTCTGGAAATGTCGGAATCGCGATGTAATTGTCGTGTGCTTACATGTGGATTTTGGTGAATAGCTGCTAGTACAGCTACTTCGTTAGCTTCTCCTGTAACTGTTAATCTTCGCTTCCTTTTTTTCATTTGTACGCTGCCATCAGATTGAAAGGCATTCACAACTTTGTAAAAAAAAGAACGCGAGCGAGCATTATCTGGAAAACGCTCAGCATACAACGCAACAGCATCGTCAATTCACCATAAATAAGAATCATTTCGATTTTTTCGGGAACTGTAGCAGGATTCATTTTTAACTTGCAATTCGATTTAAGCAATGAAGGGTAGACAAAAAATAGTCACGTAAACGGAAAGTTGTTATTCTAAAAGCAAAGTGACCTCCGACCGAATTACTACCAATACAATGGACTTCAAAAACAGTCTTACACTGAGAGACCGTGAATACTAAATTTTAATATGGGGATTAGAAAGTCGCGATATCCATTTACTTCCCTTCAGGAAAGTAGAGAAAAATGTAGGTGAACTGGTTACGTGTGACTCAACTTATGTATAAAATGATATGCTACTTCATTTTCGAGTTATGTCGCCCTCTAGCGTTATGTAACAGAACCGGCGCCGGTGATGGCCGAAATGCAAGCGATGTACATGTATGAAACCACGTGAGTTCTCTCGGGGTCCGGTAGATGGCGACGAAATCCCCAAATGAAGTAAGAGTTTCGTTTTGTTTAATAGAAGCTGGTTTGACCGTCAATGCTCAGCTTATTTATTCTCATTTCGGAAAAAACATACAGAGAGAGAATGAATGAGCTGAGTGAAGGGACATGACGCGTTTTTTAATGGATTGCGTGATGTCCTCTTTTGGTTTATTAAATAATATATTTAAAACCTAAAATGTAATTTTATTGAAGGTAGAAAACTTATTTATAAAATTGCTTCCATATTGTATGCACAATTTTTATGTAATCAGTTTTGATTTTTAATATGAAGAATATCAATTTTTCATAATCTTAATTTTTCGAATGGACTTTATTAAAATTTCATATTCAGAATAACAATTTTCGCAATTGATATTACTAAATTCTAATATTAAAAATTCTAATATTAGAATTTTTAATATTAAATTTTCAATTGTCCCTATTTGCCCCCTGGATGCCCCCCTTCGTGTCGAACAACTTTCATCCGACAACTTTTTTGATTCTGTGCATAGTTCTCGAGGTATTTCAATGTCTTCAGATAAATTTGGATTTTTATCGATTACAGCGCCACCTGTGAACCAAAATGCAATAGCTCCTAGGTCAAATTGGTGTACTTTTTTCCGGAGAATCCAAATCTGCAATAAAAACTGGGGGTTCCTATTTAAATTTTATTGTTTTTGCCCCCACTCCACCCCAGGGGATGGGGGAGGGGGTAAATTTAATTATCACTGGATGCCCCCCTTCGTGTCGAACAACTTTCATCCGACAACTTTTTTGATTCTGTGCATAGTTCTCGAGATATTTCGATGTCTTCAGATAAATCGGCCACCCTGTATATTCGTACGTAACTGAGAGATAAGAGTACGGTATGAAAACAACCACGGTTATGCGAGTAACAGAGAATCCGGAACCGTTCGGCACAAATCGGTTCGCTTATCCGCTTATCCGCAAGCAAATCGACATCGAGAAGGGGCGGCGCGAAGACAGTCGCGATAAGAATACCCGATGATCGGAAACCGAAAAAGAGCGAGTCGAAGTCGGGAATTTTCGCGTTACGACACTGGCTCCGAGACTCGGCAAGATTTGGCGCGAGTCGCAAGTAGTCGGACATAGAACTATCACGGCGGCCGGTAATTAGTCGCGCGAATAATTATCCCCGCCTCTAATTATGAATGCATGTAATGTATGCATATAAATAGACCGCTTTTTCGACAATTAGACAGACCCTCTACTACTTGTGTTGCATTTCTGATGTGCAGAAATGCCGCGGACGGAGAGTTGGTGTAGTGTATTTATTTTAACTGCTTGTATTTTTGCAAAGCTCACAGCTCTCCTTCCCAGATAGCAAAACTGCAACATATCTGCAACTAAGTCCGCAATTTGCATACCATTTGCCGGAATCAGCAAAATCCCGGCAAGTTGTAGGCCTTAATCTTAACCCTTTCAGTCACAGTGGTCGATATATCGACCACCTTTTGAGGTGGATGAAAAACGTATAAATACCTATCAGATTTGTTGGGAAATTGATAATCGGGGGGTTTTTGGGGATGCTGATTACAAATCCGATATTGGTTTTCAAAAATTCAAAATGGCGGATCATTAAATCCGCCATTTTTATCCGGCCTTTTTATCGTCATATTGATGGCGGATGGCCTTTTAAAATTGATTACGAATCCGATATCAGTTTTGAAAAATTCAAAATTGAGGATCTAATATGGCGGATGAATGTTTAAAAATGTCGTCCGCCATATTGGATCCGCCATTTTGAATTTTTAATATTTTGCAAATCTGACCCCGGATTCGTATCAGCGACCCCAGAAACCCTATTTTCAATAGCGATTGTAATGTTTTGTGAATTACCCTAATTGCGTGACTGAAAGAGTTAATATGGGTACATAAGGTTGGACCAATGTGTCGATTTTCCCAGTGTGTAAAGTCACTAGTGCCAACGAATATAGACTATTCGCCCTATTACGGCTGCTACGCGCGACTCCACCGGCGAAATAATAAACTACTGAGAGGGGGTATGTGACACTAATGATATGGGAAACGGGCTTATTTTGCGAATAACTTTCCCAAATGTCATTTTTCAGCAAACTGATATTTCCAAATTACTTTTAGTATTAGAAATGCCGTACGATAAAACAGTAATATCAACTGAAAAATTTCTGTTTGCGAAGCTATTATTCGCAAAATAAGCCCATTTTCTCTTATGATCAGTGTCCCATACCCCCTTCTCAGTAGTTCATTTTGTCGCCGGTGGGGTCGCACAAATATCAAATGTGTACAATGAACATGTAAGAATAACATGTAAGAATGCATTTGCATACATGGAGAAATGCATGATATCAGAAAAAGTGTTGATCGATAAGAATATAGTGATGAATAAAATGTGAGTAACAGTGTCGTGTATCCTTACTGTTTCGCAAGTTAATAACGCAAGATATGAGGTTAACCTGTTAAATTGAATACCTATCCGTCACATGTCCCATTCCTACAATTTCGTTCAAAATTCACATATCCACAACATATTCCAAAACTTACAGAAATACAAATGTCCTACAATTTTGCAGTCCGTGTCTAACTTTGTACATTTATTTCATACTGAAGTTTTTCTATAAGATGAGCCTGACAATCATATTCACATTCAATTTAAAATTCTTCCATAATAGTACTTTTGTAAAAAAACAAGAGCGTTAGTTAAAAGTTGATGTACAAAAGCAGATTTGAGCCGCAGAATCAGAGTACATTTGAATTGTAATATTATTAGTAATTTACAGTTTGCATTATCTATTATAGACAATAACTAGAATATTTTGTGTTATTGTTTACTTACAAATTCAATATAGTGCATTTAAAGTGCATTCAGTGTGTAGTTTGAGCAAGTTAAAATATTTCATTCACCCGGTTAACACTATTTATGTTGCTGCCTGGATGGAAAAACATGACACCGCCGATTAGCTTTGAGAAATATGACATGTCGAATTGCCATTGAAAAATATGACGTAACGATATTTGCATTGAACTCTACTACTAATTTTCAGTTCCAAATCTTGTTTAGTCTCCCTGACAAGGGGAACCCACCCACGGTCGGGGGGTCACGATTTTTAACCGCAATTTTTGTACGTATTTTAGGGCGAAAATAAAAATATACGTGTTTCACCGTTTTATCCAATGGGCTTTGGTTTTTATACAATAAATTATTGAAACTCACGTTCTTATATGTCAACTTTGGAACGTCAGATACATTCCCCTTGAAACATTCGAATGCCTGACATCCGCATCTTAACCCCACAACGAATTCCTGTAAACATTTCAAAAGTCGATTACGAAGCATTTTTATATGAATTAATTTATGATTTTTCCGTCCGTCGCAACAGTTAAATGTAATTGCAAATTTGAAATTCTTTAAACTAATTTAACCCGCAGCGGCGAGAAAAGATTTTCTTTTAAGTGCTGTAATATACAATTCTTATACCATTTTGAAGTACGCTCGATCTTTTACCCTTTTGAGAAAATTTAAAAAACAATTATTTAAAATTTTATAATGGGAAAAATATTTCACGCCATGTTAAATACGAGATAGGAATGTTATAAAATAGAAAACTAAAATTATCGCTGTTGCAGAATAATTGAAGTTATCATGAATTTCATTAGAACCACCTATTTTTTGACGTATTATACCAAATTCTAGTCATATATGTATACGAGTAATTCCGCTATACTTTTAGTATTTAGGTAACTGAACAGAAACGTTAGTATTACAGATGGACAAAAAAAATTGTTTATATAAAGCGGATGTAGAAAGATATCGCACAATAGCTTTGAGGGAGAATTACAATTTCTGAATGAATTATTCAAAATACCTTATTCAAATATATAGGGCAGTTTTTTACAAGAGAATACCAAACTTATCAAGTTTATGTTCAGTTTCCTAAATATTAAAAGTATTGCGGAATTACTCATATTCATATATGACTAGAATTTGGTAAGATACGTCAAAAATTAAGTGGTTCTTTAATTACATTCAATTACTATGTAACAGAGATAATTATACTCTTCTGTTTTATAGCATTCCTATTTCGTATATTGTATTGCGTGAAATATTTTTTCCATTATAAAATTTTAAATAATTGTTTTTTAAATTTTCTCAAAAGGGTAAAAGATCGAGCGTACTTCAAAATGGTATAAGAATTGTATATTACAGTACTTAAAAGAAAATCTTTTCTTGCCGCTGCGGGTTAAATTAGTTTAAAGAATTTCAAATTTGCAATTATATTTAACTGTTGCGAAGGACGGAAAAATCATAAATTAATTCATATAAAAATGCTTCGTATTCGACTTTTGAAATGTTTACAGGAATTCGTTGTGGGGTTAAGATGCGGATGTCAGGCATTCGAATGTTTCAAGGGGAATGTATCTGACGTTCCAAAGTTGACATATATATGGCAATAAGAACGTGAGTTTCAATAATTTATTGTATAAAAACCAAAGCCCATTGGATAAAACGGTGAAACACGTATATTTTTATTTTCGCCCTAGAATACGTACAAAAATTGCGGTTAAAAATCGTGACCCCCCGACTGTGGGTTCCCCTTATGAGTTCGAAAAAATATAATTATTTTTTAAATAATAAAAGGAGTACTTAATATTTAAATTGATAATTTTAAGTATGTTATATCATGGGTATTTGAACAATTATTTTTCCGAAAAAAAATTATGGCTAAAAAACGGAAATTAAAGACGTATTTAGTGTTTAATATTAAATTAGAAATGGGTTTTTGGATAGTCATAAGGAGGCTTGTCGGTACTCCCTGACACGATACCTTATTAGCTGTTATATACGACGTATGTTCTGAAAGGTAAATAAAAGGTTAAAAAGTTATATTTATTTATTAATTAACGGGCGGAATCGCCCTTTTTACTTAATTTTTGACACATTGTTTTTAATCGTGAGAATTTTGCGAGAGCTGCAGATCGACTTAGAAAGATGGCGCCATACTTCACATTTGTGTATGAAATGTAGGACTGCAGAAACCTACACCAAGTACAGCGGCGGTCATGAGTCGATTTCCGCCAGATAAACAATATTTTCGAAAACGTAAACAAACAACGTGGCTCGTCTTACCAACAGCGAGCTGCTGCTTGAAAACGAAATCGAAAAATTGTTCACCGGACGGGGATCGAACTCACGATCTACGACTCCGTAGTCCAGTGCGTTAATCGCCTGAGCCACGAAGCCGAGTTATATGATCAGATTGATCATTATAAATGAAAAAGTATATGATCAAAATGCCCCTACTGAAATTCCAAGTACATCCAGTGATTTTACTCAAGATTCTTCGTTTCCTGAACCTGAAGAAACTTCTAATGATGAACGCAAAAATGATTCTGATTGTGGTTCTGATTATGATACCGATTTTCGTTCAAAAGAGGAAGAATCTTCGAAATATAATCAAAATTGTGAAGTACTGAAGAAATTACAAGCCAAATTTAAAGATCCAGGAACAACAAATGTTGATAAATTTCAAATAATTACATTGGCACCTGACTCGTGGAGTATGAATAAAATAGCTACATTTTTTAATTGTTCTCGGCGACTTGTCCAAAATGCAAGACACGTGTTACAAGAATTTGACATCAAAGCTGTCTTGTCAAAACCTTGCAGTACAAGGGCACGATCATTGGCTGCAGACACAGTGACAGATGTGACATCCTTTTACGAAAATGATGAAAATAGTCGTCTTTTACCGGGAATGAAGGATTACCTTTCAATTAAGCGGTCAGACGGTGCTCGCAAACATGTCCAAATACGTCTAGTCCTATGTAATTTAAAAGAACTGTACGAGCAGTTTAAAACTTCAAATCCAAATGTAAAAATTGGATTCTCTAAATTTGCACAATTACGTCCTAAAAACTGCGTTCTTGCAAGTGCAAATGGAACGCACGTAGTTTGCGTATGCGTTTATCACCAGAACGTCAAATTAATGATCGATTGTAGTCGTATTTCTCAGATTACAGAGAATACGGAGAATCATTTATTAAGTTACAAGGAATGCCTTACTTTTATTACTTGTAGTGATCCTTCTTCAGATTGCTATTATAATAAATGCGTGAACTGTCCTGACATTGACGTCATGAAGAAGTTTTTGCTGGAACAATTTGATAAAGCGGGTATTGAACAAATAGAATATCAAGTTTGGAATAGTACCGATCGTGCTACGATGGCAACGCAAATACTTCCTGTAGACGAGTTTGTCAATGATTTTAGCACAAAATTGGTCGCTCTCAAAACTCATCACTGTACAGCTAAACAACGTATTTAAATTGGAGAAAACAAAATTTGCTCGAGAGGGAACTTCTTGTACAATGTGATTTTTCGGAAAACTACGCTTTTGTTGTGCAAGATGCAGCGCAATCATTCCATTGGAATAATAATCAGGCTTCCATTCATACGGTTATGTGTTATTATAAATTAAATAACGAATTACGTTACGAAACCGTTGCTATAATTTCTGATGATCTGAATCACAACACAGTCGCAGTATATGCCTCACAGAAATTAATTATAAATTATATGTCAGAGAAGGTAGCGGTAACAAAAGTTATTTATTTTTCAGATGGTGCTGGTCAGCATTATAAAAATAAATATAATTTCTCGAATCTCATCAATCATGAAAAAGATCTTGGGGTTCCGGCCGAATGGCATTTTTTTGCAACGGCACATGGTAAGGGACCTTGTGATGAGATTGCGGGAAATTTAAAAAGATTAGGTATGAGGGCAAGTTTACAAAGAAGTTCGGCTAAATAAATTTTTAGTGCATATGACCTCTATATGTGGGCAAAAACGACATTAACAAGTACAGCTATAGTGTACATCAGGAAAAAAGATAATGAATACCTCGCTTCTCAATTACAAAGTCGCTTCAGTGAATCCAAAACAGTACCTGGTACACTTCGATACCATTCTTTCATACCTGAAGGACACCAGTTACGTCTAAAGCAATGCAGTACCGATATCAAGGAGATTCACTTTGATATGCATAAGAAAAAACTCCATACGAAAGATAAACAAGACAAGACGCATGTCGTTCAGTCGAGGCGACAATTTAAAAAATATTAGCCAGACAAAAAATAGTACACTATACATACCAGAGAGGGTTTGGAGTCAATAAATACCGTGGAAATGACGAGCCATGGGGTCCCGATCTGTTCATTTGACCAATCCACCCTTCCCCCTATACATGCACATACACACACACACACACACACATGTTTGTGTTCATTTGACCAATACACCTTCCCCCTATACATGCACATACACACACACACACACATAATAGTCTCCATTCGTTTTAAATGTATATACAAAACTTTTGATTAAATGATATTTTCTTATTTAATTTCAGCATTAGTTATTTCAGAAATTAAATAATCAAAAATTTATTTACTAAAAAAGATACGTATTTACGTAAAAAGGTAAGTATAAATTGTAATTTTATTTTTAAACCAATATCGAATTTTATTATTTACTTTATTAATTTCAAATATTAAAAGTCACCGTATTTGGAGTACATTTCTAAATTTTTGTCGAAGATAAATAAAATTATGATCGGCCTGATATCTTAAGATTAGCCATATTGCATTTTGAAAATGTAAGGTTCAAGGAACTTTTTACATTTTGATCGGCCATCTTGGATTCGTTATCAGAATTTTAAAAAGCTAAAACTGAGATTGACGATCGATTGACTTTTCACATTCCGGTTGGCCATCTTAGATCCACCATTTTTAAATTTTGATAATCTAAGATCACATTCGTAATCTGCGACTTCGAAAACCCCCGAGCACCCAGTTTCATTTCAATCAAGTAAGGGTTTACATTTTGGTCGTCCATCTTGAAACCGCCATTTTGAATTTTCACAGTTCGTGGTCAGATTCGTAATCACCGATACTAAAAACCCCGAGTAATAAATTTAAACTGATATCCGTGTAAAGAAAAATATATGCTTCAAAGGTTTACAACATGCGGTAAATGTCGAATAAAACTTGTGCACATCGAACCGCTATAACTTTGAAAATATAGTAGATAGAAAGGTTTTTTTTTAGAATTGCGCGGAAATACGTCTACTCAAACTCGTTTTTTAGATTTTTTCATCGAAACTTGTAGAAAAAGTTATTTCACAATATGTGGAAGTTGAGCAAAATTGTACAGAATATTTTCCCTAAAACGTAGCTTCGAAGGGCTCTAACATCGCAACGATTTTTTTTTAGTTTTACAGATAATTTTGTAATCTTTCATTTGTTCTTAAGTAGTTTTGTCGCGGGATGCCTTGCAAAAAAGATATTTACAAAAGAACATGGAAAAGTATGATTTTTTACGAATTTTCATAAATGCTGCGAGTTGGAAAGTTTAAAAGTATTCAAAGCATTTTGGAATTGCCTTTCTAGAGCCAAGATCTAAACAATTGCGTAAAAAAACTATACTTAATCGTTATTGGGATGATAATAATTACAATAACCTATACAAAAATACGAAAAATCGAGATATTTTGAGTTTCCCTCCAGCGATTATTTTCATTTATGGCTTATAACCGAGAGACAAATCTAAAAAGATGACTAAAAAAATCCGCGAGGTAGGGGACCGTTTGGGTTGAACATAATCGAAGCTCACCGTGCTTTGTAATTGAGAAGCGAGGTACCCATGTAAAAATAATTCATACGGACTATAAATAACTTATGCATGATCGTCTGTACCTAATTAGTGCATAGGCTTACTAAAGAAATGAACATGCATAAACTACGTATAAACTACGTATAAATATGATTTATTTTACTCCTAATATTTATATATATGTAAGTCTAATTATTAGAGAGATGGTATAACTTAGACTAGGTTTGTTCATTTATTGATATATACATAAAGTGATTACTTCGGCAAACATATAGAAATTATGTAATCATAATTTTTTCTCGAACGTATGCGGTGTTACACACGTATTTATTAAGAAGTAAAAATTTTCCAGTAATTTCATTTAACGGCCCTCGGCACGTCAAAAAGCAAGGAAAAGTTTACTCCGAGTTCTAGGTTTAAATAATGAGTTTTGCCGCAATCTTTTTAAGGGTATATTTATTAATATTAGAGCTAGCGAATGAGTGAGTTTGGAGTGATTCTGTAGCTAGCAAATAATAAAAACGCGAAATTCCCGAGGCACATGTAAAATGACAGGTTCCCTAACTTGGCATAGAATTCAAGATTTTTATCTTTATTTTTGTATTATTTCCCAGCTACAGAATCACTCCAAACTCACTCATTCGCTAACTCTAGTATGAATAAATATTCCCTTAAAAAAAGATTACGGGAAAAATCATTATTAAAAAACGTATTTTAGTAATAATGCTATATAATAATATAGAACATATCTTTACAATAGATTTTTATTTATACAACTCATAAACGAAGATCATGCAATAGACATTCATAATGTATCATAGCGAATAATAATAACAAGTAACATTGTCACGGATACTTTAAAAGTCCGACTTAATTACGCGAAAAATAAAAAACACTTTTAAACAGAGTTTTAAAATAAACGTCTAGATTTCACTTTCACGTTTTTGAAGCTGCATTTAAATCAATCGTGGCTTTCATCTCTGTGAGTTTTGCACTCATACTTCGAGCAACTAATTGACGATCTTTCGATTTCCATTCTTGCTTCTGTGCATGATTTTCAACAAATACTAAAAAAAAGGATATTTTTATAGTAATGTCTAAACTTACTATTGTCTACCTATTAATTTTTCTAGTGTAAAATATTTTATGTAACGGGAGTACGGTTTCCTCGACGTAATGTGTATGTTTTTAAGACCTAAAATTAGTCATTATGGGTGAGCAGCTACTGTATAGTACATGGACGATAATGTAACATTATATACCTATAGGTGCATGCACATAGATATGTAACCTTACTTTATCGTCCGTGCACAATAAAGTTGCTGCTCAGTAATGACCAACTTCAAGTCTTATAACCACGCACATAACCCCTCGGAAACTATACTCCTGTTACAAAAAATATCATGCGTGGCACGGAACTAAAACCATTCTGGTCCTCGCATGTGTTCCCGATAGGAGTCATAGCGAGAACATCATGCTCGGACAAGAGTGATAGCTGCAGTTCCCTGTTAAAAAAAAAAAAACTATTACGTACTCAAAATGGCGTCTACTCCTCGTTGACACAGTCCTGGACGTACAATATTACTTTTATGCGACCCTTTACATTTTTGTCCAGTCATGGAACAGCTTCTTAAAGCCTTGTCAGTGGAGACAATTTTCATTAAAGCTCTGGCTAGCTCTGTTTGAATTTTGCACGTATTTAAAGCCTTTTTTATTTCAAATTTGTTAATATAAATTCCTGAACTTTTAAGTAATTCTGATACCTATAACATGCAATAAATGATATACAGTATTACACTATTATATATTATAATCCCGGGAACAAAAATTTTGAGATCAAATTAGATCTTCGTTTTGACCATATTTACGTAGATATTGCCAGATCAAATAAAGATCTTACTAGATATATTTATATATCTAAGAATATCTATCAATATCTGGCATTGTATGCTTCGAGATTTAACATTAGATCTATTTCTATCTAGCTAGATATAAACATTCAAGATCTCAGTTGATGTGGCTACAACCGAGATCTGGTTTGATCTTATTAGATCAAATTTGATTACATGAGATCTCATTTTATCTGAATTTTTGTTGCGGGATAAATGAAAAATTTTAATTGAAGACAAGTTAGTGCAACATGTCTCAATGTCCAAGAAGAATCGTCTTTAGTAGCAATTGATTTTGAATCCAATTCAACAGCTTCATTGCTCTTTGCCCTGAATTTGCTGGTACCGCAGACTGGAAACTATAGTAAGTCAAATTGAATAAATAGTGTAACAGAATAAAAATAGAACATTAACACGACAGTATTTAATATTATTACCATAGGATTAGAAGACACTTCTTTTTCTTCCACTAGTTTTAGCCTTTTCGAGGGAATATTATCATAGGTGTCATCATCGGACGAGTATATTATCTTAGAACACTTTTTCGATGTCTTAATTAATTCTTCTTCCTACAAGCATAAATATGTCATAAATATGTAATAAATATGTAAATATTCAGTATATGAAATTCACTCCAATATATATATATATATATATATATATATATATATATATATATATATATATATATATATATATATGTATGCACTTTGTAATCATGATTATTGAAAGTTTGCCAGTCGTCTACTTGTTCCGGCCGTTTTCCTACATGGATTACAGCCTCGGTCGAAGATGCAGGAAAATTTTCTGGCGTCTATAAAAATGTGTAGTAACCAACTGTTACTATTGAAAACATAGAAGTCTTTCAATAGCTGCTACAATTTTTTCAAGAAATACCTCACTATTCTCAGCAACTGAAAGCATTCCAGAGCTCCTACTTCTACGTATTTTTGAAATCGGCTTATTTTCTTCTATAATTTTACTTATAGGTAAGTCAATTCCAAAAGAAAAAGATTCTTCTTCTTGACTCTGGACTTTTCTTGTTGATTCCATTATTGTCTGAAACAATATTTACACGTATTAATTGTGAACTATAATATTTTTAATATAAATTAAATAATATTATTACATAAATTATCTCCTCCTTTGCGCAGGTTATTGCAGATAAAATATCTGCCTTTAATTCTTTTATTTCCTTTTCGCAGGTTATCGCAGATAAAATATCTGCCTTTAATCCCTTTATTTTTTGTAAAACGTTTCCAGCATATTGAATCGGCTCTTCTACTTCTTTATGAATGCATTTTTGTCGCACACTTCTTTTAAAATTTCTTGTTGAATTTTAGTCGGCGGTATTTTCCTACGTTTTCCCTTAATTCCGTAAGATATGTATTAGATTTCATTTACATACATGAATGATATGAAAATGAATTAGAAATTAATTAGTACGATAATAATATGACAAAATTTTAATGCATAAAAATTGAAAGTAAGAAAAATGCATATTTTTATGAGAAAATATTTGTTTTCAAATTTGTAATAATGAGGTTATGAAACGTAACAACTATTATTTAAGGTTATTATTACCTCAACTGCAGTATATAAATCAGCAGTTTGATTTTTTCTCTGCGGAATATTTGGGCATACATTTTCAGGTAACTGTCGAGCCTCAACCAATGCTTCTAACCTGTCTAACAGCACGTCTTCATTACCTAATTAACAATAATTATTATTTAACATAACTTGTTTTTGACCAGACGTGACATTACAAAATTCATAATTAAGTATAATAACCTATACTCCATAATATCTTTACTATTTGTTTGAATATAAAACACGTTAATCAATTTGTACAATATAGATAAAATTTGTTTACATATGTACATTTTTATTATCGAAAGTTAAGTTTATATTATTAACTAAGTAAACTGTACTCCAAAATTATTTGAACGTAAAAAAGTTTATTTGAAATTGAAAATAATTACGGTCTTTTTCTATAATTGTTCCAGAGTACTCCTTCTTCTTTGGCTTATCTTCGGGCCACATAAATTTTATATTATCTCCAACACCTATTAAAATTTGTGAAAACAGATTTTCAACTGAATGACATTTGCATTCAAAGATTGTATACTGACATAAATGCATGCAACTGTTTATGGAAATGAATCGAATACTATTCCAATGTCAGATGTTTATCGATATTACAACTTCAAGTAAATTTTACATGAAATGTGACAACAATATTTTGTAAGATGTAAGGTTATATAAAATGTTAGGTTAATCTAAAAAAAGTAAACATGGAAGCTTCATTTTAAATATGATTATTTAAATTGTTCAAAGATGCGATCTTATAAAAACTATTATACAGATGGGGTGAGTAACTATTTATTTTTTGCATCATCATTTAGAATAATACATTTAAACATTTTTTGTAATGGGCAGACGGCGGAAGTTCCTTACTCAACACTTCGCAGATGGAATTTGCAAGTTGTTGAAAATGAAAATCACATACCAGAACATAACCCCATTAATGGAAACGAAATACCAGAATTCATGGATGCAGTAAATTATTGTTAAAAATTGTATTTTTGTGATCGAACTATTATAATAATTATTACAATAGTTATTTATTAAATAATTGCTTTTTAGAAAATTATTTCTTATTTTATTGACTACCGTATTGGTGATTGTATATAAATTTTGATGTTAGTAAATAGTTAAAAATAAATACAAAAATTATAAATTGAATCGGAGCATCGAAAAGATTTTTGAGACTTTACGGTATCTCTGTGAGAGTACAGTTTTTTAAATAAACGTAATCACCGATAAAACGTTATATGTAGAACAAATTTATTTTCTTAGGACGAGATACGAAGTGTTTTAAGTGACAACGAACTAACCTTTAATAATTCCCGAGCGTCATCTGTAGAATCGATTTTTAGCGAAGAAGGAAGCATTGAACAAGACGATGAATTTATAAACGAACAGTTCAACGATGAAGAAAATTTAGATTCGTTAAATAGAAAAGATTACATCGGCAGCACTGTGACTGTAGGAGAAGCAATGAATCGCGTAATGCTTTATTTTTTCCAAAACCGAATAACAAAGAAATGTTTAGATGATTTATTATTGTTGATCAATTGTTTTCTTCCGAATATATATATAATAACAAAGCATCAAATTTGTGAAGAATGTGGGCACTATTTAGGAATTTATTCCAAAGAAACTTTAAAAGCAGCATGTGATCAATGTAAAAGTTGTAATGTTAGTGGTGAGTAGATGTAGAGTGACCGTCCCCACGAAACTCCCGCCGCCGCCACCAGGCGTCGCCACAGTCGCGGCGCTGTCGCAGCATGCGAGGTGGTAGATTCGTGAACTAATTCGCAGACTGATTCGTGAACTAATTCGTGGTTTGAGTCTCGGAATGACTCGCGGATTGATTCGCATTTTTTATTTGCTGTTTAGTACGCGGGCTTATAATTCAAGAGTCTCTCGTTGGGAAATCTGACCGTCGCTAATGGGGTCATTAAGATAACGCAAGACTTCGTGGACGGTCCCATTAAGTTTTCGAAGATTAATGCTGTAGCGTTATGCATATATCTTTCGATCTTTTAAATGTGCCCTGTTGGGAAATCTCTAGGTAATTTAATGCATTACATTGTCGAATGAAAAGAGAAGGTAAAGGTCAACCAATATTTATTATTTCATTAGATATTGTTATTAATAAAATGTTTTTACATTATCATTGAAAACGTCATCTTTCTAATGCTTGATCTTACAAAATTCAATCAGAGCGATTGAAAAGTGTTGGTCGTTACACATTAGGATTGCCATGTGTCGAAAATCAAATTTCAAAAGTCGCCTTCATTAAAGGTCAGATATTGCTACATTATAGTCGCTTATGAAAATACATCGTATTCGGTAGGAACCGTATTGAGAGTGAAAGTAAAATGACCTTTTCCTCGTGCGTACACCGTTACCGACCTAATTCGGATGTTACATATCTTTTTTGATGAATTGACAGCGTAGATTTCCATAAGTCTGAATACCAGTTTAAAGGTGTCTAGCTCAATCTCGTATATCGACGACCTACTTTTTAAATCTCACACAAATTTTAAAAACCTACAATCAGAGCTTTGACCTCTCGCCCGATTCCAATCGTAGACCATGATAATTGTGCATTAACCAATTGTTTTACGTTCAAAACACACTTTACTACATCACTGTCGGAAATATCCATAATGCACATTTCCTTCGATATAAACTGATTACCAGATCCGGGGAATCCTTGCACGTCGACAATATTCTACATTTCTAGTATCTAATACTGATTTGCTTGTCCCCTTCATTAATTGACGCATCATTCTCTCTCACACACACTCTTTGCCACTTCCACATATGGCGTGGTACCTCTAACTTATGGGTATACGTCGTACCTTTCTCTCTAGATCGTAGTATCTCTTCGTAAAATCCTATGAATCGGAAATCAAATCAGATTGTAACAAAAACAGATAGTTTTCACGGTCACTAGATCGCTCTCGGTATCATTCGATGTTCCTCTTGAGATTAGGATAGACGTCCCATACGTGTCCATTGTCGACAGTTTGCAAGTTACGATACTCAGATGATGAAGAAGAAGTTAAACGCAACATTAAACCGCTTCAAGTACTAGCACCAGTATGATGGTCATCACACTCTTGCAATTGAAGAAATCTTTTCTACGATATTCGATCTCGTTGAAATGTACATAGACGTATGAATACAAGTTTCCATCCATTTATAATACAATTGAGCGTGCCAAAGATCTCTAAATTTTAAATAAAAATGTTCAATCATTAAGTTGACATCGTTTAAACAATTAATTTTTGTATGTATATTGAATCGCGATGTACTGCACTCTAAAAATAAATACTTGAAATCATCACATCTTAAAGTCAGTCCATGCATAAATCTTACATGGTCTTAGTCATCTTATCTACACTACATCTTTCTTTCTGTCAATGTAAAAACAAAACGAAAGTCGACAAAGTATTTATCATTATGATAATAACAAATTTGTTTACATTAGAACCGCGTACAATAGCCCACATAAGATGGCCTTATTCATAGCAAATGTGACTTTTGAACTTTATTCTTTAATATTGTCGACCAGTCTCTCTCTCTCATTAGCTACGCATTTCTTAAATCTATACGAATACCCATGCATAAAATCGAGTCGTGTGCACATTCTTGTGATGTAACATTCACTCACACGTCTATGGAATAAAATTCATTCTGAAAACCCAACAAGTACAAGCGTAAATGTATTTTAGTACTAACTAACAGTATACCTCTTGATTCGAAATTGTATGTAGCCTAACCGACATGACTATTTAATTCCGTTTACAATAATGATTTGAATAATCACACTGCACGAAACGTTGTTATATTTGACAGATTTTTGTTACTTCCACATTGTAATCGTAGTTAGTTAACTAAGTCATTCACGTACAAATACTATTGTTATAGCGATTTTGTTAAATGTATTGGCATAAGGAGACTTTACTCCTATCCATCACACCTAGTGTAATAGAAAAAGACACGAGTCATTTCAATAAATAATTTTCATAGTAATAAATTAATCTTTAAGAACTTATGTTTTCACACCATGCACTAAAATTTCATATTATTATTGATATTGAATCGTTTATAGAACTGATGTTTTCATACATTATCACTTAAAAAGGCTGCTACTGTATATGAAATAAAAGATCAAACAAAAATTCAACATGAAGACATGCATAAATTAATTCTATTTAAATGTGCGTACGTTATTCCGTAAAACATTAGTCATTTTGAAAGGAAAAGTGAAAAATTTTCAATGATCTGTCTGTAAAGCTTATATAGTTCTATCTTACTTCATGTTGCTTTTCGACAGTTGAAACACATTTTCAATAATCATTGAATATTTTCTTATGTAATAATATATACGATCATTATACAATTTAACTAAACAAGCTTAATTGCAGTGTTTTGGAAATGTTGGTGACAAAAGTATATGAATGTGAAATTAAATGATTCATTTAACACACGTATCTCTATCATTCATTTCAATTACATAATTTCTGCATATTATAACACGTACATTTTTCAATATTTGCAGACTGTATGTCACTATTTTCATTATCACGTTTAGACTAAAATGTGCGTCGAAATTGACGGGCAAGGCACTCATTAACTGTAGGCATCTAGTACGTCGGAGCTTTGAAACACATTTACAATATGTTGTATATTTTCTTAAATCTGAATGCATTTACGTTACTGGAGATAATAATGCTTCTTTAATTTCATCTTGACCAAAGGTGCGAACGCAACAAATTGAGATCAGTACCATTGCCAGTGTCTGAAATTTCTTACCCACGCCTATCACAGTTATTAATATGATTCTTTATAGGTCATAAGTTTACTGTCGACTAGATTCATAATAAACATATTGTTTAATGTAGATCGGTAGGTATCTAATTCCTTATCTTACATTTAATTCCTCACAATATTCAATATGTACCCTTCAAAGCGTCGTGTTTTATTTTTGATTATTGTATTTTGTAATATATCTACTCGCACTCTCTATATTGCATTCATATTTTAAAGATAAATTGTAGCCACTCCAGATATTAACGAACACCTTACTAATAATTAATACCCACACTGGGGGGAGAGGGATCATCGATTTGATCACAATCAATTTCACAATCGTGTCAGCAAACGTGCAGAAATTTATGATACCTTTTGTGTGTGAGAGAGCAATAATGTAAGTGTCAAATAAACGATGTATGTATTACACAGAAACTGACCAACTCACACAATGTCGTAAACAAATAGAAGAATTAAATCTTCGACGGCCGAAATAACGGAAATTATATTCTTTGATTGTCAGTCTTAATTATTCGTAAGGTTCTCGTTAATATCTGGAGTAGCTGCAATTTTTATCTTTAAAATATGAAATACACGATTACGAAATAGTCGAAAGGTATGTGCTATGGAAATATTGAAACTGTATAAATGAAGTTAAGGAATATTAATAGTGTGAGGAATGTTAGCAGAAACATACGAAATAAACTTATAATATAAGAAAGCTAATGAGATATAAATGAAAAATTCAAAATAATTACAAATTTCGAAAGTGAATACTACAATTGAGATGTATTGTGTTAGAAGAAGAATATCAGTGAGAGTATAATGTAATACTGGGAAAGTAATAATGTATATAAAATTATTATTAATTATGAGTAAGGGTTTAATTAATGCCTTGAGCAGAAAGTATCTTTAAAAAATAAATATTATTCGTATATTCTACACGTTTAAGTGTGCACAGTATGAAATAAGACGGTAGATTGCTGTATACTCTCAGAGTCGAAAGAAAACACTTAGAGTGATCAGAGTGAGTTGGTCAGTTTCTGTGTAATACATACATCGTTTATTTGACACTTACATTATTGCTCTCTCACACACAAAAGGTATCATAAATTTCTGCACGTTTGCTGACACGATTGTGAAATTGATTGTGATCAAATCGATGATCCCTCTCCCCCCAGTGTGGGTATTAATTATTAGTAAGGTGTTCGTTAATATCTGGAGTGGCTACAATTTATCTTTAAAATATGAATGCAATATAGAGAGTGCGAGTAGATATATTACAAAATACAATAATCAAAAATAAAACACGACGCTTTGAAGGGTACATATTGAATATTGTGAGGAATTAAATGTAAGATAAGGAATTAGATACCTACCGATCTACATTAAACAATATGTTTATTATGAATCTAGTCGACAGTAAACTTATGACCTATAAAGAATCATATTAATAACTGTGATAGGCGTGGGTAAGAAATTTCAGACACTGGCAATGGTACTGATCTCAATTTGTTGCGTTCGCACCTTTGGTCAAGATGAAATTAAAGAAGCATTATTATCTCCAGTAACGTAAATGCATTCAGATTTAAGAAAATATACAACATATTGTAAATGTGTTTCAAAGCTCCGACGTACTAGATGCCTACAGTTAATGAGTGCCTTGCCCGTCAATTTCGACGCACATTTTAGTCTAAACGTGATAATGAAAATAGTGACATACAGTCTGCAAATATTGAAAAATGTACGTGTTATAATATGCAGAAATTATGTAATTGAAATGAATGATAGAGATACGTGTGTTAAATGAATCATTTAATTTCACATTCATATACTTTTGTCACCAACATTTCCAAAACACTGCAATTAAGCTTGTTTAGTTAAATTGTATAATGATCGTATATATTATTACATAAGAAAATATTCAATGATTATTGAAAATGTGTTTCAACTGTCGAAAAGCAACATGAAGTAAGATAGAACTATATAAGCTTTACAGACAGATCATTGAAAATTTTTCACTTTTCCTTTCAAAATGACTAATGTTTTACGGAATAACGTACGCACATTTAAATAGAATTAATTTATGCATGTCTTCATGTTGAATTTTTGTTTGATCTTTTATTTCATATACGGTAGCAGCCTTTTTAAGTGATAATGTATGAAAACATCAGTTCTATAAACGATTCAATATCAATAATAATATGAAATTTTAGTGCATGGTGTGAAAACATAAGTTCTTAAAGATTAATTTATTACTATGAAAATTATTTATTGATATAATGACTCGTGTCTTTTTCTATTACACTAGGTGTGATGGAAAGGAGTAAAGTCTCCTTATGCCAATACATTTAACAAAATCGCTATAACAATAGTATTTGTACGTGAATGACTTAGTTAACTAATTACGATTACAATGTGGAAGTAACAAAAATCTGTCAAATATAACAACGTTTCGTGCAGTGTGATTATTCAAATCATTATTGTAAACGGAATTAAATAGTCATGTCGGTTAGGCTACATACAATTTCGAATCAAGAGGTATACTGTTAGTTAGTACTAAAATACATTTACGCGTGTACTTGTTGGGTTTTCAGAATGAATTTCATTCCATAGACGTGTGAGTGAATGTTACATCACAAGAATGTGCACACGACTCGATTTTATGCATGGGTATTCGTATAGATTTAAGAAATGCGTAGCTAATGAGAGAGAGAGACTGGTCGACAATATTAAAGAATAAAGTTCAAAAGTCACATTTGCTATGAATAAGGCCATCTTATGTGAGCTATTATACGCGGTTCTAATGTAAACAAATTTGTTATTATCATAATGATAAATACTTTGTCGACTTTCGTTTTGTTTTTACATTGACAGAAAGAAAGATGTAGTGTAGATAAGATGACTAAGACCATGTAAGATTTATGCATGGACTGACTTTAAGATGTGATGATTTCAAGTATTAATTTTTAGAGTGCAGTACATCGCGATTCAATATACATACAAAAATTAATTGTTTAAACGATGTCAACTTAATGATTGAACATTTTTATTTAAAATTTAGAGATCTTTGGCACGCTCAATTGTATTATAAATGGATGGAAACTTGTATTCATACGTCTATGTACATTTCAACGAGATCGAATATCGTAGAAAAGATTTCTTCAATTGCAAAAGTGTGATGACCATCATACTGGTGCTAGTACTTGAAGCGGTTTAATGTTGCGTTTAACTTCTTCTTCATCATCTGAGTATCGTAACTCGCAAACTATCGACAATGGACACGTATGGGACCGTCTATCCTAATCTCAAGAGGAACATCGAATGATACCGAGAGCGATCTAGTGACCGTGAATACTATCTGTTTTTGTTACAATCTGATTTGATTTCCGATTCATAGGATTTTACGAAGAGATACTACGATCTAGAGAGAAAGGTACGACGTATACCCATAAGTTAGAGGTACCACGCCATATGTGGAAGTGGCAAAGAGTGTGTGTGAGAGAGAATGATGCGTCAATTAATGAAGGGGACAAGCAAATCAGTATTAGATACTAGAAATGTAGAATATTGTCGACGTGCAAGGATTCCCCGGATCTGGTAATCAGTTTATATCGAAGGAAATGTGCATTATGGATATTTCCGACAGTGATGTAGTAAAGTATGTTTTGAACGTAAAACAATTGGTTAATGCACAATTATCATGGTCTACGATTGGAATCGGGCGATATACCCTTTGATGCAATCAACGAAACGTTGGAAGACATCGTTACATGTGCTCACAAGATATACATAAAAGACGCAGACAAATAAAAGACATAGGTTGCAGGAAATTTTAGATGCTGACAATATTGTCGATATAGACATATTAACCTGTCCATCTTTACCGAAACTGATAGGACAACAACAACGTCGATTTTCAATAAATTGCGAAAATCATACATTTAACGGAAAGTGTGCTAAAGAAAATGTTAAAATGCTTTAAAATTGTATACTGTAAAATCTTCAAGACTAGCCTGCATCTCTTCAAAGGTCAATGAGAATTTACTATGAAGTGAAACGTCTTGCATTAATGGAAACAAAAGACATCGAGTCTACCTATAGATTTCATATCAACGTTTGCAGAACGTGAAATTGAAGAAGTACGGTCATGCTTACTACTCACAATGCAAATGCATCCAGATTTACGTGAATGTCGTCAATAAACGTTTTGAAACGAGTGATGATACCGCAGATAGACAACCGCCTATGATTAAAGACTATGCAAAGTGTTAATTTCAGAGGGATGTCTAGTAATGGCAGTATAGGTATTTTAAAAATAGCGAGATTGTTTTCGCTTTGCAGTAGATGCGAGGTAATATTTAACAATTTCACTTTCATATTCTTTTGTATGGCGATAATAAGGTTAATTGGCAACTAGATTCAATTTTCAAGAACCTCATATTCAATTGTAATCGCTCCATAGCCACTCATATCAAGTGTATGATGGCAGCCTACGACGAATCTATGCATTTTAGATGCATCCGCATATTTCATTCTGCAACACGCAGATTCTGCAATCTCTTTAAACATACCAAAAGATGACAGCATTATCATTTCCTTTAACTTTTTACTTAAAAGACACAAAACTGTGTGTAAAGATAGAAAGAAACTGTTGAATTTTACACGCTTCTCTTAGATTTTTACGTCGTCATTTCGATCATCTTATTCTCAGAAATTTTAAAAGTGGGAAATATTAAATGAAGGTTAATTAATTATATTAGAAGCAAGTCGATACTCGTATGTGTTCCTCACTTGTGAGAAGCAAGATTCATTGTTACCGTATAGTAAATTCTACGGATAATTAACAGGTCGAAACTTGTATGGCGATGTTTAAGATGTGGTAAATTGTACACACACACACACACACATTAAAAAACGGTCAGGAACCTGATTAATTACATTACCCACGTGTCCAAACTCGTACAGCTATGGCTCGAACGTCATGAAAACACGTAAATACCGTGAATAGATAAATGCATAGTGAATAAGCGTGTCATCCTCTCTTTCTAATTACTGCTAGCTTCTTCCATCATTTCTATATTATACATTTTAATACACGCTATTCGGATTATGTGAAATTTATTACTATTTAAATATTATTATTATAAATTATTTATTTATTTATTTATTAGTGCTACCTTTGTTAACGAAGGTGTTGTGTGAATGTTGGCCTACGGGTGACCCACCAGGTCATTTCTATAGATAAAATACGGAACTGAGGTCATCTCCTTTCTATTATGGCGGAGGTTGCCTAAAAATTTGGGAAAGAGAAAATGTGTTACTTGGTATATCTTTTGATGAAATTGCGCAATGACTTTAAACGCGTCTGAACCTGTATACATGGAAAAATATATGGTGAAAATAATCGGCGGGTAATCGGAGATGACGATGACCGTGAAAATGCTATAATGCTGAAGTTAATGTATCTAACAAAAAGTACGAGAGAGCGAGAGAGATGGTAGTAGCACGCAGGAGGAAAAGGTCATTATTAGAATTTTATGTTCACATTCAAAATACGGTTCCTAGCCTACGCTGTATTTCCACATAGGCATCGAGAAGCGAATATGATGTAGCAATAGCTGACCTTTAATGAATTGCTTTTGCATTTTTTTTTCGACATTCCTCACATGACAATACTAATGTGTAACAGCCAGTACTTTTCAATACTTATGAACTAATTTCTTAAGATCACGCATTAGAAAGAGGCCGTTTGCAATGGCCATCTAAGGGCCGGACATTTTTATAACATTATTAGGGGGTCGGCGCCAGGTCTTTTGAACGCGTTGAGATTTGCTTAGCGGCTTTTCTACGTTAATTTCAAAATGGTCTTGGGTGAAGGGACTCGACGGTTTTGTCTCTATTGGAGATCATTGAGATACGCTAATTAATCTGTGAGCAGCTGTAACCCTCTGTACCGTGATGCAATGAATAATTGTCTCCAATGATAACTTCACCCCATTTGGAATGTGAGGATTGGTCCTTAAGAATTAATTGATTTTCTCAATCTTTTTGATGGATTCTCGGATGAAGTTGGAAAACTGATCCTCAGCAGCGTCTTCTTCAAGAGTGCTGTAAACCCTGTTCAAGGCCTCAAAAATCTTTTAGACATCTACCATATTGATGTAGAAATATAATATTTGAAATAGAGGTGCTTACGTGCTGTCAAACATAGACACAGGAACGCGACATTTCTTTGAAACGATGTCTGGATCTGTATACAATTTCGAGAGTTTCGAGAAAACAAATGTACGGTGAATAAGTGATCGACGGATAATCGACGACCGTGAAAACGGTATACTGCTAATGTTAATGGATCTAAGAAAGAGTACGCGAGAGCTAGAGAGATCATAGAAATTATGACATTGGAATATTTGAATTAGACTGCCTCCTTTCTCTTACGTCACGGATTGCCGAAATTTGGTAAAGAGATAATGTTTTGAAGAAAGTGTGCAATGACCTTTTAAACGTGTCTGGACCTGTATACATTTTCGAGAGTTTCGAGAAAACAAATGTACGGTGAATAAGTGATCGACGGATAATCGACGATCGTGAAAACGGTATACTGCTAATGTTAATGGATCTAAGAAAGAGTATGCGAGAGCTAGAGAGATGATAGTAGAACGCACGAGGAAAAGGTTTCCGCGCATCAGGGGGTTGACACCAGGTCTTTTGAACGCGTTGAGACTTGCTTAGAGGCTTTTCTAAATTAATTTTAAAATGGTTTAAGCGGTTTTGTGTGAAGGGACTCAGCGGTTTCGTCACTATTGGAGATCATTGAGTTACGCTAACGGCTTGTCAAGGGAAAGGTCCGCAAACCGGTTGTGCGACTGTCATATTGGTGGAGAGATTTCCCCGACGAGAGAAAATTCTGAAAGGTGAATTCGAACTTACAACATGACAAGGGAGAGGTCAAAGCTCTGATTGTAGGTTTTTAAAATTTGTGTGAGATTTAAAAAGTAGGTCGTCGATATACGAGATTGAGCTAGACACCTTTAAACTGGTATTCAGACTTATGGAAATCTACGCTGTCAATTCATCAAAAAAGATATGTAACATCCGAATTAGGTCGGTAACGGTGTACGCACGAGGAAAAGGTCATTTTACTTTCACTCTCAATACGGTTCCTACCGAATACGATGTATTTTCATAAGCGACTATAATGTAGCAATATCTGACCTTTAATGAAGGCGACTTTTGAAATTTGATTTTCGACACATGGCAATCCTAATGTGTAACGACCAACACTTTTCAATCGCTCTGATTGAATTTTGTAAGATCAAGCATTAGAAAGATGACGTTTTCAATGATAATGTAAAAACATTTTATTAATAACAATATCTAATGAAATAATAAATATTGGTTGACCTTTACCTTCTCTTTTCATTCGACAATGTAATGCATTAAATTACCTAGAGATTTCCCAACAGGGAACATTTAAAAGATCGAAAGATATATGCATAACGCTACAGCATTAATCTTCGAAAACTTAATGGGACCGTCCACGAAGTCTTGCGTCATCTTAATGACGCCATTAGCGACGGTCAGATTTCCCAATGAGAGACTCTTGAATTATAAGCCCGCGTACTAAACAGCAAATAAAAAATGCGAATCAATCCGCGAATGGGCCCGCGAGTCAGTCCGCGACTCAAACCACGAATTAGTTCACGAATCAGTCTGCGAATTAGTTCACGAATCTACCACCTCGCATGCTGCGACAGCGCCGCGACTGTGGCGACGCCTGGTGGCGGCGACTGGAGTTTCGTGGGGACGGTCACTCTACATCTACTGTGGTGTATTTTTACAGTATAATATAAAACAAGTTCTTATAGATGCTTTTGAGAATCGGAATTTGTCCCGTTTGATTGATGAGCATAAAATGAAAAGCACAGAGGACGCGAATCTAGTATGCGACGTTCTGGTCGGAACTTCAGGTGCACAATATAAAAGTTTAAGACAACAAATATTAACCGAAAATTACGACTTATGTTTATTGTGGAACACAGACGGTGCATCCGTCTCAAATAGTTCCAAAGGTGAAATATGGCCCATCTAGGTACAAATATTGAATATTCCCCCTGAGAACAGAAGGAATTTTCAATTTTTGACTGGTCTATATTATAGCAACGTAAAAAAACCAAACATATTTGCTAAACCATTTGCTACGGCATTAAATGATTTGTATGAAAACGGATTCGATTGGTTCAATAAATTAACTAATTCTTTGGAACACAGCATTGCTATTGCTCCTATCGCCACTTTAGACTGCCCTGCACGAGCTGCTGTGCAAAATATAATGCAGTTCAATGGTGAATATCGGTGTTCCATCTGCGAACATCCGGGAGAAACATGTGTAACCGGACTAGGTTATAATCACGTATATCCATCTCTAAATTTTAAACCACAATTACGAACAGAAGAAAGAATGATTCGACAGGCACGTGCGGCAATACATAACAATTTAGAACATGTTAAAGGTGTAAAAGCTGTTACTATAGCAGCTACGATAAAATTTTTTAATATAGCAAATGGTTTTGTGCCTGATTACATGCACGCTGTTTTATTAGAAGTAGTAAAAATGTTGATAAACCTTTGGTTTGACCCTCAGAACAGTAGAAAACCTTTGTATGTGAACAAAAAGGCTCGAGAACTTATTGATACCAAAATTGCAGAAATTTCACCGCCCGATTTTATTCCAAGACCTCCAAGACCTTTAAAATACCAAAGATATTACAAAACATCAGAATTCAGAGATTGGCTTCTTTTTTATTTGCCTGTACTACTGAAGGATGTTTTACCAAAAATTTATTATCATCACTTTTTACTTTTATTTTATGGCATAAGAAGCTTGCTAAGATCTGAAATTCATATTCACGAAATAGACCTTGCTGAAACTGCTCTAGAATTATTCGTTAATAAAGTTGAAAATCTGTCTGGCAAAGAGAAGTGCTCATTTAATATTCATCAATTGACACATATGGCTGATTCAGTAAGACAATGGGTCCATTACCGTGCTGGTCTACCTTCTCATTCGAACAAAGTCGACGTTGAGATCATTAAATTCATTTTAAATGCATTTTATGTTTTAAAGGATAAATTGCTTATAACTAGACGAGCCGTAAGGTATCAAGAACATATACTTGGAAAGGCCACGAGTATAACGATTAATTTAAATGAATTACAAGTTCTACAAGAATTTATTGAATCAAATCGGTTGATCATTCAAAATAATATCATCTCTGTATATACTCGGGTGATAATTGACAAGCAGAAATTTAAATCAGAAATCTATACAAGACAAAGGAAAAGATCGAATTTTAATATTTTCTGGAATAATGGTCATAACTTTGGCTGTATACGATATTTTCTTATTATAAATGATAGAATTTATGCCCTTATTCGTGAGTATACTAAAGATTCATCTGAGCCACAAATAATAAATCATCAAATAAGTATTAATATGGAAAAAATTCGTTTAACCCATTGCTTCTCGTTGCTGCCTTTAAATGAAATTACTGGAAAATGTTTACTTCTTAATAAATACGTTTGTTTACCACCGAATAATTTCGAGAAAAAATTATGAATGTAATTTGTTATTTACACAGTTATATGTATTACATAATTTCTATCTGTTTGTCAAAGTAATTACTTTATAATATATATATATTAATAAATGAACAAACTTAGTCTAAGTTACACCATCTCTCTAATAATTAGACGTACATAAACACAAATATTAGGAGTAAAATAAATGAGCCGTTCGCTCAAAGAACCACATAAGTTGAAAAAAGTTGATTTTATTTGTTTAATCGCAAGTTTTTAGCAACCTTTTTAAGAAATTGCATGGAAACATGAAAAAAAGGCGAAAACATGAAGAAATGATTTTTATTCCCTGATTTATAGCCAATTAAAATAAAGAATTCATTTTTATCAACTATTTGAATAAAAAATCGTGATTTGTTAACATTTGAAGAAAAAAATCAAAAAAATACCAAGTAAGTGCACTTACGCATGTATATTGTACCGAAAAAAATTATCAAAATTAAATATAATGAGGCGATTTTATTGCTAAAACTATGATTTTTTACCTGTAAAACTGCTATAAATTTAGATTAGATTTCGATCGCCGAAAAACCCACTTAACGGTGTTCTTCTGAAGCCCCTGAGCGCCGCGGTGGCCATTGTGGAACTACCAATCCTGAAGTAAAACTCCTTTGCAGATTACGCCTTCAATTTTAACTTTTTATATTATTAAGTGCGTTTTTTATAAGCTATTATTCCCCTAGAATGTGCGTCCACTTCGATATTGGCGCAACGATCGTCGCATAATCCAAAAAAAAAGGATAAAATCGGCCTGTTTTTCACCTCACACGTACATGATGTGTAGATGTGTTAGTCGTCTCGATAAAAACGCTTATTGCATCGTTTCGATAACGCTAACGCACAAAAACGGAGTGGACGTGCATTCCTGACACTTCGCGGATTACATTGAACCCAATTTTATGCAAATTAATTATGTTTTCGAGGCGTAATCTGCAAATTGCGACTCGAAGCGGGTAATGGCGGCACAAGCGAAAGATTTGACATATAGCAGTTCCGCGTTTTTCGGTGAGATGGAGCCCAAAGCGAATGTCAGGATCGTAGGTATTCTAGGGCGCTTCCCAGGGCCCCGCGAGCATGTGCACGCATACACATGTAACTTGCATGTATGAATATGTCTACATTCATGTGTGTATGCATGAATCCATCCATATATATATATAGGAAGGGTATGGGTTCGAGGTGGCGCGGCATATACGGGAGCAGAGATTGATTGATTGATTGTCTTTATTATGGCTTGAGGTATTACCTCTTAGGCCAACCAATATAGAGCATACATACAGCTAACTAAAACTAAAACTAAGCTCAATATAACAAGGCATACTAACAGATGCATATAAAAGCGCAATACTAGTTCTATAACAAAATAGATAGATAATAATAATAGTCGAGCGATTACAACGCAGGGTGGGGTACATACCAGAAATAAAAGTGGACTAAAATACTAATGTTAAATACTAAAAATACTCATACTAATACTAATACTAATAATACTAATAGGGGCCCAAAGGGAATGATGCGTAACACAATGCGGCTATGCAAAAAGCTGCATCCTAGCCTATCTTCCCAAATGGCCTACTCCAACCTCCACGTGTGCTTATTAAAGCCGGTGGGCCCTGGACTCTTAGCAACCTTGCCAGAGATTGGGTAACCAACCCCAGTGGATGGCGAGGTAAGAGACAAACGAGAGAGGCATAACAACGGGGAGTGGGGCTAACCACCCTACTTTCTGATTTGATGCGGTTACTATGAATAGAACGCGCAGGGCTCCTGACCATCGGGCTGCTTCGGATGCAGCCCAGTCCCGAGGTGGAGGAGCCGAAACAGGTGTCCCGGGACAACAACGCACGAATGCCCACGGACGATTTCAGTGGACGGAGGATCTCAGATAAGATCTTATGCGCTGCTACGAGGAGAGCTGTCCGCAACAGAGAGGCTACATGGCGCGAATGCATAGTCGGTTTGCAGTAATGCATCCCGAACTGGCAGATCGCATTTCTCAACGACAACTGAGAGATTATGTGGCCTATCTGAGGCGGACGGGTTTCGTTGTTCCCAGCTGTCAACTGGTACCGGATGTGCGGGCAATAACAACTGAGCCCGTACGCGGTGCTGGGAGAGATGCTCCACATTACGAAAGCACGACACTCGTGTTTAGGCAAAATTTGACAACAAAAATTTTCCCTAAACAACGAGAATTAGACAGAGCAAATAGCCTACTTCGGGATGCTCTTCCAGATGACTGCGACCTGTGGCAAGTCAATTGTGCCGTTTACGAGGCTGCGAGTGATCTGGTGACTCCGCGAAATCTGACACAGATATCGGGGAGTCGGCAGATTACAAAACGCGTGTCTCAATTGAACGGCAAGATTCGACTGACACGGAAGCTCGCTTCCCGAGTTCAGTGTGTAATCGACTATTTAACATCAGGCCGTTCATTTACGGCAAAAATCAAGAAGTTCGCACAACAACTGCAGACGTACTATCACACACTGAACAAGCTGAAGTTGCTCAACATCAAGCAACGTTTGACGGATAAAATTCGGGTTTTGGCGGATGCCAAAAAGAGGCTGCAAAGACGGGAGGATGGAATTCGACAAAATGCAATAATTTGGACAAATCCTTCCAACCTCTTCAAACATCGTATCGCAGCCTCAAGCGAGTTTCCGTCGATGGCCGCAGTTCAGGAATTCTGGGGGAGTATCTACGAGAGAACATCTAGGCTTAATGCAGACACTCCAGGTCACACAACAAAGTGAAGATTGCCCACCCGTCAGTGCTTTAGAGGTGAAAAATGCCATCACAGGAGCGAGGAATTTCTCCTCGCCGGGCTGGGATGGAATTAACAACTATTGGTGGAAGAAGTTCACTTCTGTCCATCAACACCTAGCCCGAATATTCACCTCTTACATAAATGGAGACCAACCCATTTCGCACTGGCTGGTGGAGGGTCGAACGACGCTGATCCCAAAATCGGGAGACTTGTCCGATCCGAAAAACCATAGACCGATCACGTGTCTCAATACGTTATACAAATTGTTCACTAACATCTTGAACGAACGTATTGAGAAATCCGTGAAACCGGTGTGGCAACGGATAATAGAACAACGAGGCTGCAAAATGGGTGTATCCGGCTGCAAGGACAACTTGCTTATCGACAGGTGTGTTTGTCAGGACGCAGTCCAGTACAAGCGTAACCTGTCGATAGCCTGGCTGGATTACATGAAGGCGTATGACTCAACATCGCACGAGCTTTTAAGCTTGTTGCTCAAACGCCTCCATGTCCACCCAAACATAGTGAGAATTGTAGAAGACCTGATGCCTCTTTGGAAAACACGCTTTGTCATGACATCGGACAAGCGTCGAACCATGTCTAGACTGGTTCAATTCCAAAGAGGTGTCTATCAAGGAGATTCTCTGAGTCCTCTGCTCTTCTGCATCTCACTATTGCCTCTATCCGTTGCTCTCCGGAAATCTCAAGGGTACATTTGTGGACCGCCTGGTGAACGTGTACATAAGATCACCCATCTTTTCTATATGGACGATCTTAAATTATACGCATCAGGCGAAGATCAATTACATCGATCTCTGAACATCGCCCTCACATACTCGAGAGATATCGGCATGGAATTCGGATTGGACAAGTGTGCAGTCGTTCATTTGCACAGAGGAAGGTCAGGCTCCCATAACAACGATATGGAGCTCGTCAACGGAAATGTCATCCGCCACCTTAGCGCCGAAGAAGCCTACACATACCTGGGCGTACCTCAAAGGCATGTCCAGGATGGAATCATCGTATTTGAAACTCGTACAATTGAAAATCGCTTCTTTGACTTTGCCTTTAGCAGGCTTTGTGAAAAATATATTCTTTGCATTAGGTGCCAGTCCAGTAAGTAACACCAGTAAGTCGATGTCCTCACCGACAATTCCAGCTGAATCATACATTTCAACTTTTTCGATTGCTGTATTGACGAGTAGGGCATCCGCATCTTCGACAGCCTGTCGAACTTCAATTCCCGCTAACTCGAAATGAACACGAATCATGGCGATGAACCTCTCTTTGTTGTTAGCGTTTGACAGAAACTTATCTTGGCTGATTGTTGGAGTCGTGTTTTCGTCGAAAACTACATCTGGGCTTTGTTTCTTCCTAATACGCCTTTCTCTCTCAGCTGATTTCGTCCCGGAAATTGACTTGTCGTTTGTGTAACCGTCGAATACGATGCAAACATTTGTTCCAAAATGTTTCTGCACATACGTCACGTACTTTGTACAAATAAGTTTGAAATTGGTGACTTTGTCCCACACAACTTTATGTAAGAGGAATCCGCCATCTATCAATCTTATATGATTTTGTCCAAACTGTACATTTTGTAATGGCGTAAATGCATTGTACATCGAGGACTTAGTTCCTTTGCGCATTCCTACTTCTGTAAATAAAGTTAAAGGAAAAGGCGACAAGTCATATTTTAAATATTTTTCAATATCGGCTTCCGAATGTTTCGTTATGCAAATTCTCTGAAATAGTAGCAGAGGGTCGATCGTAATAGATGTAGATTCGATTTGAATGCAACTGTTGACAGTAGCCAGTGGTTGTACTTTATCTTTTCTTTTGTAAGAGATACCGTCGAATCGTTCGTTTACGATTTTGGACATCATGGAGTCACCAATTTCCTGTGCACGGTGACAATTGATTTTGGAATGTCCAACGATTCCCGTACTTATGGACATGACATCTTTTCCTTCAGGAAATGGATTGTGGGCAGCGAGCCAAACATCTATTTTTTCGACGTCTGAATCATCTCGTATGATTCTTGCAGGACGCAGGTCTACGTGTTGCTCGGAAGTAGCACAAGCGACGCCTACGAAATTTTCAATCTGCTCGCATACATTTTGAAGGGAGATCATTCCCAAAATCCATGATGAGATGGTTGAGTCCGAAATGTTACGTTGGTGTAATCCACCAGCTGTCCAGAGTGACCGCATCAAAACTTGTTCAATGGTCTGATCCGACATGATGCCGGACCAAAACTTTTGTGTTCTTCGAATTGTAAAATATCCGTTATTAGTGAATTTCTCTAATTCGTCGGCAGGTACTTTTTCACCCAAGGTCCTCATTTGCTGCAAATATAAATGGGCAGACTGCATATAAAAAATGACCGCTTGCGTGAAAAAAGGGCAGCATTTTTTGGATGGTATCAAGATGAAGAGCCCAATTTCCACTTCGCTCAGCTTCTATGAAGTTTTTGACTAAAGTCACCATTTCATAGTACTGGATCCATAGTCTTGCAGTAGGGCTCTTGTCCTTCGTTGTTTGGAGTTCGTTGTAAAATTTATTCATGATTTCTTGGACATTTTCATTCTTGGAAGCTTCCAGCACAGCAGGACGATCGAGAGCATCGGTGTAATCGTCTAATACATCGAATTCATCATTACAAACGTCGATATTATTCATAATGATTTTAGATATAGCTAAATGCGTTAGGAAGTGTGCGCGAATTGCTCTCGAGTACGCATGTCCAATAAGGATTTTTTTCACACAATTTTCTGCGTAAATCAATTTAAAAATGTCCTCAATTCCGCTACCAGCCATGATATAGCCTATTGTTCCAAGGAAGGATATCAATAGGTGAAAGCCCCCGAGTCTCACAACGACATTCTGCAAATCGGACGATGGCTCAGAAGCTGCAACTATGTCGGAAGCTTTCCAGTACAGCGGCTGGTCGAAAGTTACAAAACAGGCCGTCTGATTTGAATCCTTACATTTTTTGACTGCTTCAAGAAGTGACGTGTAAATAGTATTATAATCTGAAGGGGGCGCGTTGATGAAAGGTAGGCATATGACTTTTGACATCTCATAACATAAATCCGAGGTAATTAACTCCATGAAGCCGTTCCATCCAGGTATATCGACAACGCATTTCCATTTCCCGTATTACCAGATAAAGTCTGATACTGTAGGCAAAATTTTCTTAGATATTTTATACAGTTCATTAACATCAGAGACACGGACATCGTGTAATCTTGCTAACGCATGTTTTTCATAGTTAGGTACTTCTATCTTCCCTAACGCAGCAATTTGTATGGCCGACTTCTCTCCAATGATACGATTTACGGGCTCATCTTTTTCAAAACCAGTGGATGGTGTAATGCACTGAATGCCACCCATCGCATGGAAAGTGCCTCGTCCGTCCAAGGTGTCCGTATTAAAATCGGCATTGTCAAAGACGAACTGGACAAATGCGTTGTCCAACGTCCTACGTTCCTTTGCGTGAATGGCCGAATTTTCAAACGTTTGGACTTCTTTGTATGAGGCGCTGAATCCCATACTTGATAAAATGCTGATGAGTGTTTTCGAAGCAAATTTTTTGTATAAAAATGCTCCTACGCCAATCAGAAGTGGGGAAAGGAACGCTATGATTGCATGCGCAATCGATGTACATTTCCTATTCCAAAGCTCGAGCCAACCGCGTTTATCTTTTTGTATTACCTCAGATAACAAGACTTGCAATGTTTCAGGCACATAAGATTTCACGTCTTCCACAAAGTTGTCGGATGCTGGGTATTAAAATATGCTATAATATAATGAAGCTATAAATGTTAAAATAACGAAATACATTTCGTTTGCAAAAAAATAATTAAACATACGAAAGAACAAAAATGATCATATTTTATAATTACGCGTTCGATTCGTCGAACATTATTTACAATTTTCGAGGTGCCATAAAAAATAACTTGTACAGCATCATAAAGCCTGTGAAAAATATATATTATATTAATTTTTTAAAATAGTAAAGTCGGAAATCCTAGGCGCAGCGATTTCATGCCGCGTAGAGACACAGCCGATTCACCGCTGAGCCGCTGACGCGGAACTCGCACTTTGAGAGCGCTCTACAAGGAGTATTTTTCAACAAAAGTGAACGTATAATATATGAAAATTGTTCATTTTTTTATGCTCTACAACTTTTTTACAAAGTTTTTCATTTCCGATCGAAACTTTCGAGTAAAACGCAAAAAAACTAAAAATTTATCTCTTTTATTTTACTTAATTCTTCGATATCTCGAAAACAATCGATTAATCAAAAAAAAGTTATACAACATAATTTGTAGAGCGGGAAAAACCCGTTAAAATGAGCTATTATAAAAGTATTTTGCCTTATTAGAACCCGAGGTATCGCCAAAAAACGATTTTTTTACGTTTTTTAGTCTAGCAAAAGAAGCACGTGCTCTCAGGTGCTGAAAAACGAGAGTTAAGCTTTTCTCAATGTCCCCTACAACCTAGAAAAAAAAATTGCTACTAGGAATTTTGTCTTTTTCAAGCCTTTTTTTTTGTACATAGTGACTGGACTATTAAGCGATTCATTGAAGAGATGAACTATGTGAGGGGCAATGACAGGGAATGATTTGATGTAAAAACTAATAGGTATAGAATCAGAGCCACATGCTTCCGACTTTGCTTCCGACAAACGAGCAGCTACGTCCTCGATGGTGACATTAGCGAAGAAAAATCTACTATCGTTAAAATCTCCGTGATAAAAGTCTTCATCGAAATTTAGGTCGAAAAGATCAGTGTAAGGAGAAACAGAAGCTGTGTGGAGGGAATTGAGTTCATCCAAAGTGCAACACAACGGTTTAACAGCTTTATTGGAAGCCACCAGATCAAGGTTGCGCAACTCCCTCCACATGGTCTTAGCATCCCGAATATAAGTAAGTTTGTTTTGATAGTAGTTTGCTCTCGCTAATACCCATGCCTGCTTATTAGCCTTATTAGCAGAAATGAGTCTAATTCTTAATGAGGGGTCCCTGGTCCTGCGATAAGCACATAAAAGGCTATTTCTCTCGTATTTAAGTCTAAGTAGCTGAGGTGAAATCCAAGGGGAAAGCTTGTGAGTCGGTGTAAAGGTGTGCAAAGGGGCGTGCTTATCAAAAGTTTGCCATAGACGATGACTAAGCGTATTGGTGAGTAAGTTCACGTTATTCAGTGGAGAAACAGAATTAAAAATATTCCAATCATAGCTACTCAGGTCCCTATGCAAACTCGATACATCGAACGAGCGATAGTCTCTACATGTGATTTGTGTCGGCTTTGCTTTCGGTGTTCCAATCTTACATTCGATATCTATCAGATCATGGCCACAGATAAAAGGTAAATTGGCTTGGCTATGTCCTAGGACATTTGTAAGGGTATCGACAAGGCAGTGGTCAATCCATGTATCAGTTCGGTTCGTATGATTAGTAGGATGATATGGCACGATTTGAAGAGCATTGGCTACGGCAAACTGCTGCAAATATGTAGATTCAAAATTAACACGATTTAAGTCAACATTGAAATCACCCATAATAATGATTCGATCATAATTACAGCTATGTTTTTGCAGTACAGATTCAAATAGTTCGAGAAGAGCTTTCATCGGTGGTCGATAGATAACCGCAAGTAGCACTCTGAGGTTCGTAGTAGCGCTGTGACCGACTTCAACAAGCATAAACTCGAGGGGGTTAACGGAAGAGCATTCAGATTTTTCCAAGATTTTGTAATTTAGAGCGGTAGTAGGTTTACAAGGTTACATTTTTTCTTAAAGAACGAAATCACGTGGTGCAATTCTTTTATTTACACAAAGGTATACATAAATTTTTGTACTTGATTGGTTGTAATTGCAGTCAACGAAATTGGTCTATGAATCAGGAAATGTAAAATCTGTAAAAGTAAACGTAATAATTGAATATTACAATTATGTATTAAAAATGTATGAAATGCAAAAAGAAAAAAATACTTACATATGTTTACATTTTTGTACTATTTTACGAATAAATAAAAACTGGATTTTCTCAAAACCTTTATTAACTAGAACTTTAAATTAAGATACATGCTGTGAAACAAACGAAAGCGCCAAATTACTGCGAGAAGCTGCATTTACATTCATGCGATTAAACCAAACCGTGCTAAGCATTGTCAAAATCATGTAACGAACTTAAACCACAAACCTTATGATGAAAATGATTAAAGTGAATAACTATAACATTCATACATTCCTATATGATTTACATTCAACCATAAATGATAACAAAGATTTAAAACAAGCCCCAATCTTCCTGCTTCATTGAACTTAAAAATAGAAGCATGTTTAAATGCTTACCACTTAAGCGATTTCGGTTATCTCTTTTAATAAGTCCTGCTCTAGAAAACAGACGTTCGGTTGGGATCGATGTTCAAATAATTTAAGTATACTTTAGAGCTATTTTATTTAAAAAAGGAAATGTTTTTTCGACGCTTTTCCAATAGAGAAAAATATATTCTTTTCTAGGAACTCGAGTTAATTGCAGGTATTGTTGTAATTCCAAATTTAACGTTTGATTTGAATTAGAATGAACTGTGTTCAAAGTTCTCAAATGTCTTCTTAATAACTGCATCAAGAGATTTTTTAAATTGTTTTCCAATATCAGTTTGCGGATTAACATTCATTATATTACTTTGCATACAATGAATAATTGGTATTATTAAACTGCATGTGGAATACGATTCGCCACTCAATTCTGTAATGACATCCCTTATAGGCGTCATCAGTGGTAAGACATCCTTTAAAACTTTCATTTCGTCTCGAGGTAAGAAGTCAATAGGATTAGCGCATTCGGCCATCGCCGCATAAACGAAAGGCTCCAGCTCTATATATCTCTCAACCATATCAACTTTTGTTGTAAATCTCGTTTTAACATCTTGTATAAGATGGAGTGCAGTACCTTCAGATTTTCCTTCGTTCAATTGAGCTTTTATCAATTTGTCAGTTGCTGGAATACTACGCCTTATTAATGTAACAATCGTTCTTATCTTATCCAGAAGACTATTCAGCTCCGGAAGTTTTGTTAAAGCGTCGGGAAGTAGATGCGAGGCAACATGGACGATGCAACGCAAATGCCTGTCAGAACCTACAATATCTATATATTATACATGCCTTTTTTATATTCTGCGCTCCATCGGAAATTAAAGCACTAATTTTTGCAACAGAAACGTTAAATTCTTCGAAGGTTTCCAATAGAGCTCCTTTTAGATATTCTGAAGCCTTTCAAAAAGGGGAATGCATCCTAGACATCCGCTTTGCAACTTCAAAAATTCATCTAAATAGTGAATGGTTATTCCTATATAGCTTTGGTTCGAACCATCCGTCCAATTATCGCACGTTAAACAATAACATTCTGCAACTTCTAATTGATTCCGCAAAGCTTGTTTTAATATATCGTATCGAGATTCCAATCTCTGAGTAATTGTTTTTTTTGATGGGGGAACATAAAGCGGAGCCAAAATTTTCATTAAGGTCAAAAACCCTTCGTGTTCGACTGTTGCAATTGGTAGCAAATCTTTACAGATCATAAATAATATGGCATTTGTTATTCTTTCTGCTGAAGCGCCACCATCTGCGTAAAACGAAATCATGTAATTTATTTCTAAAAATAATTTTAGTTAGTAATAATACCTATATCTTATTTATTTATTTATAAATAAATTATGTATTACTCATTATCTAGTTTTTGTATATTTATTTATGTAATGTTAATAATTATTCAGTATTTATAACATTCGAATTAATACTTTACTTATATGCTCTTTTATATTTGAGCCATTTCACAGAAAACCGCATAGTCAGTTTTTTGCCGCATATCAGACATACATTTTTGCTCTGAAAAAACTCAACTTTTCGAAAAAAATAATGTATATTAATTAATTCTGGTCAAAAACGCGTTTTTTATTGACAAATAATTCTAAAGCAAAACTGTCTATGCGGTTTTCTGTGAAAGGGGCTATTTATTCATTATTAATTTAATGCTTGATTTATTTTTCCTATTTTCATATGCATATATTTTAATTAATTCAGTTATTAATTTTATTTTGTTCGGTCTATTTCTGTGTCTACTCGTTTTAGTTATATTGCCTTCATATATACCCATACCTTTAAACGAATTTATACGTTCGAATGCCTTTTTAATTCCAGAATTCTTTGGTGAATCCTAATAAAATGAAAAATAATTTAAAAACAGTAATTCTCTAATAAAAGAAGTGTTCTAGTCTATCTTACATTTGGTTCCTTTTTAGAAGACTCTTTAGGATTCTTAATTCCTGGTTTCTTGACTTGAAAGTATAAGGGATGTTGGGTCTTTAAATGTTTCAGCATGTTTGTCGTATTACCACAGGCTTTAAATTCTTTTTTGCAGTACTGACACTTAAGTATGTTTTTCCCTATCCTTTCAACATGAGACCAAATAGGACTTGGCTGAATACTGTAAAAAATAAAACTATTAAGTATTTTTATTAAAATTACTGTCAATTTATTGAAAGAGAATTATCATTATTGATAACATACTTTGACTTTTGTAAATTTCCATCGGAAATTGAAACTTTATGATTATCTGAGTACAAAAGAAAGAAATATATTAGTTCAACTTAATTTTTAAAATTTACTAAAAAACATAGGTATTATTTTACCTTGTAGTACTAGTTCTTCAATAGCATCTTCTTGGACGTTATTGTCTTCCTCGACATCAATGTTTCTGATCCTTCCATATTGTTTACGTTTTCAGCATCTCTATAATCACATAAATGTATACGTATCGATATTAGCAAAATGAAAATTTAAGTTGTTAAAAAAAATTCTTACTGCAATTCTGTTGATTGTTCGTGTGAGTAAAAGGAAACAAGCTCCCCTGCACTATTCACGACATGAATGTCAGACGTATTTAATAACAAGTTTTCAATATCTATAAAATAAAATGTGTTTATTATTTTTGAAGTCCTAAAAAAAAAAAAAAAAAATAAGTAAATATTTCTACATTCTGCTAAACTTACCGTTGTTATCGTCCATTCTCAAAATAGATCCTCACAATCGAACTGCAGTAGAAAAGGGAAAACCCAAATTTAAGACAATAGGATATTTGGCATGTTTCACGTGGATCGAATTCTACCCAATTTTAATATAACAACTGAAATAATATACATGAAAATAATAACGAATGATATTTTGATTGACTAAAAACCATACCGCATATCACTAAACACTAAGAAGTTAAGTATTCCACATGATTTAATAGAAACCTTTGTTCGATTACATTTTTTGAAGTAAAGAGCCTCCGCAAGCCTCATGCAAAAAAGCCCGTTTTAAATGCGATTTTTCCGTACCACGATTTTTGAAACGTTTTTATTGCCAAATGTTTACTTATGATGACCCAATAATCCCTGCAAAATTTCAAGATGAGCACATGTGTCGGTTAAGAAATATAGGGGGCAAAGTGGAGTCAAATTAAAGTATAAATACGAAAATATCATATTTTTACAACTTTGACGCCCTATATTTCTTAAACGGGGCACGTGCTCATCTTGAAATTTTGCATGGGTTATTGGGTCACCATATGTAAGTATTTGGCATAAAAAAAGTTTCAAAAATCGAGGTACCGAAAACGGGCATTTTTTACGGATGTTCTTTCTACTGCCAATAGTTTTTAATTTAATAACTTCTTACCTGCTATACTATTTCCGGATGTATTTAAAACTTTCAGTTGCATTTGAATTTGAAACTTCTCATTTCACTAGATATTAGGTTATGTATTCTAATCCGATTCTCGACAAAAAAAGGAATCGATTCCACAATTGTCGATTCCTAAAAGAATCGAAAAATAATCGATTCTCAAATGAGAAATCGAATCGATTCCAACTGGAATCGAGTAGTATCGCCCATCCCTATGCTATATAGTTAAGAAATAATAACGCAGATGATCACAATACGAGTGGTTGAACTAATCAATCACGACAATGCATGCGTGATTACAAGGCGATAACAATTAAATGTCAGGCAGAAAACCATTTAGATGATTAAAATTAATTTCACAATTTTAGGCATTCACAGGTTTCGCATCTCCACATTTCAAAGGACAAGAATGTAAAAGGCTGTCATCTCATTCTCTCGCAAGGGAACCTGAGGTGCGATGATTCTCACCGGTTTTATTCAAACTTTCTCATAAGATCGCACATACTTCCCACCCTTTTGCTTATCAGAATGATCGATGCAATACTCAATCGTTTTCTAGAAAATCACATTTGCATTTCCTACTTTTTAAACTATAAGTAGTCACTTAAATGAAGCGAATATAGCGCTTGTTTCGTAACTAATGTTTCATGGGTTCAAATCTCAACACAGGAGATTTTTTTTTTGTTTTAAAGCCTAATTTGTTATAAACTAATCATGAACCGTCCAAATTGTGAATTTTAATTATTTTTAACCTTTTTAAATAATGTTTTGAAGGAGAATTTAACTTTCTCTCATTTCTTTCTTATAATGAAAATTATGTAATAATATTCCCATAACAACATTTCTAAGTTAATAATAATAACAACAACAATATGAAACAAAATTCTTCGCTTTTTAATCATTTTTTTTATGATTTGTAAATTTATATTTTTTTATGTAAAAATGTTCTTTCGAATATATTGGATGGGTGTAAATGAATGTAATAAATTATAATCATTTTAATGTATAGTATATTTCTGTACAAAATAACGACAAAATTCAGTTGCTAATATTTAATAAGATATTAGACGGCGTGATGGTCGTGCGGGCTAAGGCGTCAGTCTTAGTCCGCCCGAACTGAACGTCGCGAAGGGCCCGAGTTCGAATCTCCGTCCTGCAATTTTCTCTGCTTATGTCCAGTGTGGAATAACCGGGGAACTTTGCTGGGGGAAGGTACGAATTTGGGACCGTTGCCGCGACCCCCGTCGGCAGTTATCGGTACCGTCAGCGTCTTATCCGCGGTCGGTACGTCGTGGGTCTTATCTCGGATGAAGAGGGGATAAGCCCCGCGTCGTACTCGCTAAGGCACAGACCGCCGAATCTGCTGGTGGTACCGATATTGGGGTAGGGGGGACTGGCTCTGGGTGGGTGTTGTGTTGTATATGCCTAGTTCTGTCATTGTACTGTCTGTCTCTGTCCTGTACCTCTCCACCCGAGAGACGACCCGCAAATAGACAAATCGTCATTAACGCGTGGGAAAATAACCTGTCCTTTGTCCTTTGTTTTGTCCTTTTAATGATTCAAATTATTGTTATTGTTGTTCTTATTGTTATTATTATTACGTAAATAACAACTTTTAACAGCAACATTTGTTTTTGATCTCGTTCAATCTGCCGAAAAGTGATAAATTTTCACCCGATCCCTACCCGATCAGCATCAGTGTGAAATTTGGCTCCCTTTATTTCTTTTCTTATTATTATTACTATCATTATTAATAATTCAATTTCAATATCAGTAGATAACTGATTTTTAACAAAAATTTGTACGCTTGTTTTTACACAAAAATTGGAATTGTTACTAATTTTTACTTTTTTGCATGAAACTTCGGATAGTTCGGATATTACTACTGTCTAAATGTAGCCAAAAAATACTTATTTACAAAAAAAGTACTTGAAAATAACAATTTTTCATATTTTTCTTTTGTCAAAATTTCATTATTTGCAACTTTCATTTTATGCACTTTTCCCACATGAAGCACGGTTTTCGAGTAATTATTGATTTCATCGCAAAAAACGTTCCGATTGTGCGTTAATTTGTTTTTTAAACGTTCATATCTTCGTAAATATTGAACGCACAACATTACATAGAAAAATGAAAATTGTTCGTAATTTCATCCTCTACAACTTTTATTTGAAGTATTTTGCGATGCGAATGGTTATTTTTGACTCGAAAAACGCGCGTTACAGTTACTCCGCAAAACTGCCAATATTTGAAAAAAACTATCTCGGTTTCTATTGGTCGTAGAAGCTGTTTTAAAAGTCGAAATTGTGTAGAATTTCCCCAAATACAATTTTCGTGAATTTCTTTTTTTTTTAATGTGATATTTTTTGAGTTATTTCAGAAAAACCTATTTTTTTGATACATTTTTCCTAGTTAACCCTTGTAGTTTGATAGCGTGAAGTTTTGCATCACCATACCTTGGACTAACCTGGAAAAGTATGGTGATGCAAATATATTTATGTATAGATTCTTTTTTATAGATTCACTGAAATCGGTAATAATGTTGAACCTTAGTAAAATATAATTGCATATCCATTATTTTCAGTAATATAAAGTAAATTGTATATCCATTATTTTCTAATAGTTATATCGCATTTGTCTGAAGTAGATTCAGATTCTACGCTACTAACGAATTTTCCATGTAGCACGAGTCATGGGATTAAGTAATTAAGTTCCAAACCAATACATCCCTGCATTTTTTATCTGTTCAGTATGAAGCATTACTGGCAGAAATAAGTAAGAAATATCTCCATTTTACATGCAAAATACAAATAAAATATTCTTTCTTTCTCATTGCAAAAATAGATCTGTTGATAAACGTCGTAGTTTTGAAAAGTAGAGTAAAGATGTGAAAACCAAAGCCAAACCCCAAAACCAATAGTGCAATATATAAATATCCATTCAGAAGTTTAAAGGGAATCACCAAATTTATTTTGATCCCTTTATTTTTGTTTCTTTATCATTTTCGACCTACAAAATGATAGCGTGTCGAACAATTAAACATTCATATTGTTTATCACTTTAGAAATTTTCTTTTTCAACCACTTATAAGTCGAATCCATTTAAAATTTATATTTCGTGATGTTTTTAAAAAGTATGAAAAATGCAAGAAAAAAATCCAGGGCACGATGAAAGGTTAAAAAGTAAGTAAATTCAGAGCATCTGAATAAGAAACTTACAAAAATTTGTGTTATTGACAAAATTTGGAGTAATAAATTTTGGTAAACAATACAAAAAAAATTGTTTATAAAAATGTAAATAAACACGTATTCCTTTATTTTCAAGTTGAATATTGCATCTTGAAGTTAATTCTTAACATAACATCGGTCTGCCTGCATCATTTTACAATTAGATGGATTCCGCATATTCTTAGTTTAAAATGCATGCGACAAATCGATTGGTTACAAAATATGCATAAAAAAGTCGGCGTTGAAAATGATTAAAAATTGTAAAAAAAGTGATAATAATCAAATTTGACAGTCTTTGACTCTTCTGAAAAGTCTTGTTATTAATAAATACTAAATTTCAACAGTTAATATTGGATTTGTACTTCATTGCCTAGAATATGCTCAACTGAAATATTTTTTTGGAAGTAATGTTGAAATAATTATGAAATAATAATGTGAAATAATAATCAATAATATGCATATTTACATGGATATCATTTTTTTCTGTAAATGGACTTCTTATAATTCTTTGGCAGGGTATCCGATGGCTCTTTCTTTATTAGATCATCAACATTCACTTAAAAGTTGTTGTGTGACCTTTTTTTTAAAATATTTATCGACAGTTGTCAGTGAAAATATAATGTAAATTCACAATATTACAAAAAAAATTTAAATTATTCTTTACCAGCAAATAAAAATACTTGTGATAAATAATGTCAAACAGTGCATAAGAACTGTTCTTGAAGAACTTCATTACTTGCACGTTTTGAAGAACACGTTTATAATTTTATCTATCTTCAAAGTCTGTTCTTTTACAAATAATAATTATAAATTTACATTATTTTTCTCGATTAATATTTAGAAACTAAAGAGCATCGCGATTCAGGACCCAAAATAACAAATTTCTTTCAACAAAATTGTCTTATCACAATTTTTAAGTTATCTGGGTATTCGACATAATTTTATAAGGTTTTGCAATTCTCCACCTGACCAATCCCATTTCAAATCCTGCAGTGAAAAAGTTTTAAATTTAAAATCATGGTAAATGCAGAGAACTTCTGGTTTTGATTCCAGAAGTATTTTTAGCCAACTTTTTAGAAATTTATGAAATTTCCGTATTCGAGGCTATTTTAATATTTATTTTTATAATTAATTTTAAAATACAGATTGATGGTGATAAATATTAAAAAAATATAAGAAATCTGAAAATATTTATCACCATCAATCTGTATTTTTGAAATTAATTTTAAAAATAAATATTAAAATAGCCTGGAAGACAGAAATTTCATAAATTTCGAAAAAGTAGGCTAAAAATACTTCTGGAATCAAAACCAGAAGTTCTCTGCATTTACCATCTTTACGAACTGTAATAGTCATATAGGAATTTTAATTAATTAATGTTAACGGTTCATTTGCAAAAAGAAAATAATGTTTAAAATCATGTTTTATACTATTTTTATTGTTCTTTTAGGTAAATTAAGAGATACGTATTTTTTGTTTTGCAGAAAATCTATCGCTGATGATTTCATTTTTGTCCGAAACAGGTAGGAAATTATTTTTAAATCTCTCTATTTCCGTTAAAAATCTTAATTCAGCAGTGTTTTAAATGTTCTTTCATGACCATTTTGAAATTTTGAACAAAATTTTGAAAATTAATAAAATGGCGGTCATTTTATGAAAAAAAAAGAAAAACTTGATTTTCAAAATTCTAATTTTTTTTATCATAATTAGACACTATAAAAAGGAAAGTTTTCCAATAAGTTTGGTCTGCGCTAAAATGGTGTGAAAGCGTCAAGATGTTTTTCTGAAAAAAAGAAATCGTTATTTATCAGGTTTCAGCGACGTCATCTTTCAGTTAGTAAAACAACAGGTAAATGTTGAGCATATATATTACAAATAGAAACTTTTACACGTTAACATTAACAAACGATTTTTTATATTTTAAGAATAAAAACGTGCTACCGCTTACTGCGTTATCGGCCCAAGGAAAATATGTTCAAACACCGTTAGGTCTATTCATAAAATTGAGCGTATCGCCATTGTTGGTGTCTAATAATAATGCGTAAATAGAACAAGAAAAAATAAGAAAAGTGCAGAATTTTCAGGAGAAATTTTTCTTTCGTATATTAAGAATCTTATAATGAATATTACAACCCTACTTCCCTGGTAGAAATCTTAAGCATTTTTATTGGATAATAACTAAGTATTAGGCAAATATCTTGCCTTAAAAATGTATAAAATAAAAGTGCCTATAATATGCCCAATAATTGTATAATATTAAGCAAAACATCTCTTGAATAAAACATTCTCACATTCTTATATACTTTTTTGGCATGATGAATGTACGTTATTTGTGCATAACATTTCTGTCCATTAAATGTATATTAAAACTTTTCTAAGATATGTCCATTGCGTACTATATAAATACTGGGCATGAATTAGAAGAATGGGCTTTGATTTGAATTATATAAATTTATTTTATCTAATAATTGTACAAGAAAAGTCCTTTAAATGTTGATAAAGTGGAGCGGGAGCTGCTCGCGCCAAGTTCGTATAAAACGCCCTAATTCTGTATAGATATGTGTGTGCGTGCGTGCGGGCGTGTGTGTGTGTGTGTATGTGTTTATAGCGCGACGAGACGACCGTTACTCTTCATATTCAGACTTAGTCACAGGACTTAGTGCCTGTGCCCTCAACGTACTTTTCTGACATTCTTAGGTTTTAAGGTTAAGTAGATCGTGAGATAAGTATTATCAATTTTATCGGTTTTCAAGATTCCGCAATCGAAAACTTTTCTTCTTTATGAAACGCTGTTGACATTGAGATAGATAATATCGTTCAGCATGAGAGCAACAAACATCGACAATTTCGTGATCATCGGATGCTGTGGGACATTTATACATATACATATTGTATACATAACGTACATACGCATAGATGATAGCAATATTCGGTAAGTGCGACAAGGTTGACGAGTTTCGAACGACCGTGTTTCGATTCTCGAATCTCGAGTAGATCTCGCAATATGGCCGTCTGCTTTCAGCTGATGCATCTGTACTCTGCACAACTCTGCAGTCTGCACATATGCATGCACATACATACGTGTTGACAGTTCAGGGCATGGTGGAAGTGTACTGTGACTGTCTGCTTCTTTTTGTGTTATGTATAGTGATCAAAACTACTTGTATAAATCCCGAATTTAAAAAATCAATTCATTCATTTTTAATTTACGATTTTCAGGGTAAATTTCTGTTTCATCGGCGAACCACTTTTGAAACTCCGAAATTACTCTCTGCATCTCTGTTTATATATTTATAAACTTAATACAACCCGTATTTGAAATTAGTTTATTTTTTAAAATGTACGCATCAAAAAAATACATGAAGAAGCACAGAGAAATTAAATGAACAACTCCTCCGATTACTTTTATTCAATAATAATAGTGTAGAAAAACAAGGAAGTATTGAAGGAAATGGTGACGTAATAACTGAAGAATACAGTCTCACTTTCAGAAGAGGCGTGTCTTACATTCTTACGAACAATGTAATTAGTGAATGTGTTACCGATGATGAGACTGACGTGGATGCAAGTAGAAATGATAATTTCATTGAGGTTAAATCATGCATCAATAGCAATAATTTCGATGAAAATGTCACTACAAATATTGATGATGTTGATCAACATCTACATGCTGGTGGTGTTGATGAAGATGGTGATGTTCTATGCGCAAGTGATGGGAGCTGTAATTTCAGTGAAGATAATCCTTTAAGCGAGAATTTAAATGACTTTCTTCATGATAGTGATGCGAATGAAAGAAACTGTGACAATACAATTAGCATTGATAATGACAATGAAGATTGTAATGAGGTATCTGAAATTACAGAACTTAAAAACTGGATTGTAGATTGTAAAATTAAGCAAGTGCATGCAGATAAGTTATTGAAGATTTTAAGACGCAGATTATTACCACAGCTACCACAAAGTTCAAAAACTTTGTTGGAATCCAACAGGGCTGCCTATAAAATAGAGATAATGGAAGATCATGATGGTAACGATGGAGAATTCGTATATTTCGGTATCTCTCAAGGTTTGGAATTGTGTGTGAATCCAGCTTTGCACAATGACAATCAAATACATTTGATTTTTAATTGCGATGGTATGAATGTTTTTGCTTCTAGCATAAAAACTGCATGGCCCATTCTTTGTAAAGTATATTTTAATCCTAATATTTATGAACCATTTACTGTTGGAATTTATTATGGCAATAGTAAACCGAAGTCAATATTACAATATTTAAAAAAATTTGTTCTTGAGTTAAGTGAGTTACATAATACCGGTCTTCAACTTAATGATATCCATTTTACAATCAAAATAAAGGCTTTCTTTGTGATACTCCTGCTAGAGCATTTTTAAAGTGTGTAAAGGGTCATACATCACTTTATGGTTGTGAGAGATGTACTATTGTAGGAGAAAAAGTAAGTGGTGTAACAACATATATTCAATCCAATAATACTTTTAAACGAACAAACACATCCTTTCGTAATTTTAGAGATATAGATCACCACAATAATGATGTTGTATCTCCTTTAACGACTGTTTATCCATCTATTGACATGGTTGCAGACTTCCTTATTGATCCAATGCATTTATTGTACTTAGGTGTCATGAAAAAGTTAATAGACTTTTGGATGGCCTCAGGAACAAAAAGTAAATTAAGTTCAACCCAAAAAAAAAGAACTATCTCGAAGAATAGAAATGATTAAACCTCATATTCCTGCGGAGCATTCTAGGAAAATTCGAAGCATAATTCATTTTCATAAATACAAAGCTACGGAATTCAAATTTTTTTTACTAGTTGTCGGACCAATCGTTTTAAAAGATATTCTGAGCGTTGATCATTACAATCATTTTTTGTTGTTGCATACAGCATGTCGTATTTTAACATCAAAAACTTTATTTAATTATCTTGATTATGCAAAGGAATACCTAAATACCTTTGTAACATTTGCTAAAGATTTATACGGTCCACAATTCATTGTCATGAATGTACACAATTTAACACATTTAGTTGATGACGTCAAACACTCTACTTGCGACATTAATGAGTTAAATTGTTTTGTATTTGAATCATATCTTGGGCGAATTAAAAATTCTTTGCGAAGTCCTAACAATGCATTGGCACAATACTGCAGACGACTCCATGAAGAAAGGTTAATAAAGAATGTAGTACCATCTTCGCTTCCACCACTAGTTCAAATTATGAAAACAGGACCAAATAATGAAATAAAACAACTGACATATAAAGGATACATAATATCGAATAAAGGTCCAAATGACACAGTCGTTTTAAAAAACCATGATGTTTTAAAAATAGATAAGCTATTTATTGCTGAAACAGTAATTTATGTAGATGGCAAAGTTTATAAAAAAAGGACTCATTATTCAGCTATCCCACGAATTCTGAAATATTCATGGCATGGGAAGTCAAAACAATATTACCCATAATAAACATTACGGTTCCTCTTGACAACGTAGAGTGCAAATTAATTAAATTAGAGCTCAACTTTGAATCTACTGCAGACAAGAAAATTTTTGTCATTCCATTGTTTCTTTAAGCAATTTTTTAATTAATTATATGTAAATATGTTGCTGCATTACAATATTATACCGTGCTGTACTCCGTGGTATTTTTAATTCAAATATAAGTCATGAAATTTGTTGTGCCTTTATTTACTTTGACAGGTTACACAAAATAAGAATTCAAGTTAACCTGTCAAATCGGGAAAACATCCCAAACTCCAGTTCACATTCCGTCCTTGAGAGGATTCCAGTCGGCTCAGTCGATAAGGTAGTAATTTACACCACAAAATTAAAATTAAAACTAATTGAATCGATTTTTCAAAATTTGGGCTCTGTAAAAATTGTAATCATTATGTATATGATGCCTTAAAAAGTATGAAACACGTTCGTTAAGAATCCATTGAGAATTGTCCCGAATAGATTATTTTTCCTTATTCGGGACGATTCTCGATGGATTGGGTTTCATATTTTTTAGAGTATCATATATATTGATTAACATTTTTAGTACAGAGCCCGAATTGTGAAAAATCTACGCAATCATTTTTAATTCAGGATTTTTGGTGTAAATTACTACCTTATCGACTGAGCCGACTAGCATCCCCTTAACTGTGATTGGTCGCGCTACTATCAGTGTTGAGACTGTAGCGTTTCCGTCGGATTTTCCGTGTGGTATTCGGTGCGTGATACTCGAACCATTGCTCGCGTATGTACGGCAACCATTGTGGTTTATTGGATGTGATTTTATAATATATATTTGACTAAATCTAAAAAAACTTTATCGAGAGAGTTCCGTTATAAAATCGTACATTTCAGACCTATTTGAATAAATCATTTAAACTGTTAACAAAACGAACTGCACACTTGCTTTGTGAACAAGATCAAGAAGAAACTTTTAGAATTTCATGGTAAGTGTGGCTTTGCTTTTTTAAAAAATATTAACATTTGTGAGTGTTAATATACAATGTACGTTGTTTGCAGTTTTCAATAAGTTTATTACATTATACACGTATATTGATATTCTATTTATTACAATTATATATGGTCTGTTAATTCATGTTTGCTTTTAAAGTGGATACAAGGTATTTTCCATTCGATGTAACAAAGAAAATTGTACATTTCGTAAATTATAACGTAATGAAAATTGTAAATTAGTTAATTTTGTAAGTTATAAATTTTATGAAAATAGTAAATTTTGTAAATTATTGAAAAATTGTATGCTTGATACCACAAAAACAGAAAACAGGAATTTTAGTACAAATCTGTTCACCAGAAGATTGCCAGAAGTTTTCTGCTCTTTGTGCTAACTGGGTTTCTATAAGTGTGACTTATTACCCCAACAAACGAAAATGGCCGCAGAACAAACTACCGAAAATCAACACACCGAAAAGCTAAAATTTCGATATAGCATGGCTTCAGCGTGTTTGTATTCGCTTTCTTTTTGAAAATTTGGCAAACAGAAAGCAAATTAAAATACCTTGGACTCACGGAATATCGAAATTTTAGCCTTTCGGGGTTTTGATTTTCGGAACTTGTTCCCCGGCCACGAAAATGATTAAAATACATTTATTTCGATGGATACAATATAATAATCTACTAATCCAAATTGTAATATTCGCTCGAACATTCTGTGTTGTAAAGTACATAAAGTACATTACAACATGTACGTTCATGTTTTGACGCACCATGTTGACATCTTCAGACTACCTGCACAATGTGATTGGTTGTCATCGTAAATGTAATTTTTTTTTGTAATGTCTAAAGATGTAGTTATAATAGTTTCGTTTCGAACATGACAACATCGTGTGTCAAAACTTTAATGTACGTGTTGTAATGTAACTTTTAAGAACCTTTATGACACGAGATGTTGGACAGAATATTAAAATTCTGATTATTAATATCTCATCTATTCAATGCTTTTCATTGTATATGAATCTTGAAATAATCATTATTTGTAATGTATTACTTATAAATTACATTAAAGTAATAATTGGAAGGTAAATAAAAATAAATATTATACTACTAATAGTAGTGGGGCTGGGGGGAGTCTGGCTCCCCCCACCCTACGTCCCATCGATGATAGTGTGATGGAAAAATTGCGCAAGTAGGCCGTCAGAAGGTCAGGAGTGAAAGGAGGTTATTATAAACAATTTCATGTATTGTTATTACAAATTTCGAAAGCTGTGAAGGTCGAAAAACATAGGTAATTTAATGCGTTACATTGTCGAATGAAAAGAGAAGGTAAAGGTCAACCAATATTTATTATTTCATTAGACACCGTTATTAATAAAATGTTTTTACATTATCATTGAAAACGACATCGTTCTAATGCGCGATCTTACAAAATTCAATCAGAGAGATTGAAAAGTGTTGACCGTTACACATTAGTATTGCCATGTGTCGAAAATCAAATTTAAAAAGTCGCCTTCATTAAAGGTCAGATATTGCTACATTATAGTCGCTTATGGAAATACATCGTATTCGGTAGGAACCGTATTGAGAGTGAAAGTAAAATGACCTTTTCCTCGTGCGTCATACTACCATCTCTCTCGCTCTCGCATACTCTTAGTTAGATCCATTAACATTAGCAGTATACGGTTTTCATGGTCGTCGATTATCCGTCGATCACTTATTCACCGTACGGTTGTTTTCCCGAAACTTTCGAAAATATATACAGGTCCAGACACGTTTAAAAGGTCATTGCACAATTTCTTCAAAACATTATCTGTTTACCAAATTTCGGCAATCCGTGCCGTAAGAGAAAGGAGGCAGTCTAATTCAAATATTCCAATGTCATAATTTCTATGATCTCTCTCGCTCTCGCATACTCTTTGTTAGATTCATTAACATTAGCAGTATACCGTTTTCACGGTCGTCGATTATCCGTCGATCACTTATTCACCGTACATTTGTTTTCCCGAAACTCTGGAAATTGTATACAGGTCCAGACATCGTTTCAAAGGAATGTCGCGTTCCTGTGTCTATGTTTGACAGCACGTAAGCGTCTCTGCTTCAAAACTTGTATTTGTACATCAATATGGTAGATGTCACGAAGATTTTTCGTCATGGGAAGAGGCCTTGAAGAGGGTTTACAGCACTCTTAAAGAAGACGCTACTGAGGATCAATTTTCCAACTTCATTCGACAATCCATCGAAAAGACTGAGAAAATGAATTCATTCTTAAGGGCCAATCCTAACATTCGCAATAGGGTGAAGATATCGTTGGAGACAATTATTCATTGCATCACGGTATAGAGGGTTACAGCTGCTTACAGATTAATTAGCGTATCTCAATGATCTCCAAAAGAGACAAAACCGTCGAGTCCCTTCACCCAAGACCATTTTGAAATTAACGTAGAAAAGCCGCTAAGCAAGTCTCAACGCTTTCAAAAGACCTGGCGCCGCCCCCTAATATTGTTATAAAAATGTCCTGCCTTTAGATGGTTATTGCAAACGGTCTCTTTCTAACGCGTGATCTTAAGAAATTAGATCATAAATATTGAAAATTACTGGCTGTTACACATTAGTATTGTCATGTGAGGAATGTCGAAAAAAAATTGCAAAAGCAACTCATTAAAGGTCAGCTATTGCTACATCATAGTCGCTTCTCGATGCCTATGTGGAATTACAGCGTAGGCTAGGAACCGAATTTTGTAAGTGAACGTAAAATTCTAATAATGACCTTTTCCTCCTGCGTTCTACTACCATCTCTCTCGCTCTCTCGTACTCTTTGTTAGATCCAATAACTTCAGCATTATAGCATTTTCACGGTCATCGTCATCACCGATTACCCGCCGATCAATTTCACCATATATTTTTCCATGTATACAGGTTCAGACGCGTTTAAAGTCATTGCGCAATTTCATCAAAAGATATACCACGTAACACATTTTCTCTTTCCCAAATTTTTAGGCAACCTCCGCCATAATAGAAAGGAGATGACCTCAGTTCCGTATTTTATCTATAGGAATGACCTGGTGGGTCACCCGTAGGCCAACACGCCCCTTCGTTAACAAGGTAGCACTAATTAATAAATAATTTACAATAAAAATATTTAAATAGTAATAAATCTCACATATTCCGAATAGCGTGTATTAAAATGTATAATGTACACGGAGAACATTTTTCATCGTGAAAATCAGTGACGTAACAAATTTACCCCAGAATAATCATGCAAGCAGCACCATCTCCTGTGATTGTACCTGAAACTATTAAATCCTAGAAGGCATTAAAAGTTTAGTGCCTCGAATATATGTATTTTGGTTACCGGCATACATTATATTCATTACTTCACATTATTTGGTAGCTACCTATGTTCTGTGCCTGCAATACACAGGTACCGTCATCAAAAAAGACGAAACCAGCGCCAGACAAATGCCGCGATTAGTCTCTGTATAGTAGGGATACATATGTGCACCATGAAAACCGGTGAACCTATTTTTTCAGTGTTGAACTGATAGAAGAAGCTATCAGTAATTAGAAAGAGAGAGGATGACGCGCGTATTCCCTATGCATTTATCTATTCACGATATTTACGTGTTTTCATGACGTTCGAATCATAGCTCTACGAGTTTGGACACGTGTGTAATGTAATTAATCAGGTTCCTGACCATCTTTTAATATGTGTACAATTTACCACATCTTAAATGTCGCCATACAGGTTTCGACCTTTTAATTATCCGTAGACTTTACTATACGGTAACAATGAATCTGACTTCCCATAAGTGACGAACACATACGAGTGCAGACTTGCTTTTAATATAATTAATTAACCTTCATTTAATAATTCCCACCTTTAAAATTTCTCAGAATAATAAGATCGAAATGAAGATGTAAAAATTTGAGAGAAGCGTGTAACAACAGTTTCTTTCTATCTTTATGCACAGTTTAGTGTATTTTAAGTAAGCAGTTAAAGGAAGTGACTATGCTGCCATCTTTTGGTATGTTTAACGAGATTGCAGAATCTGTGTGTTGCAGAATTAAATATGCGGGTGTATCTGAAATGCATGGATTCATCGTAGACTACGATGATATACTTGCTAATATGAGTGGTTATGGAGCGATTACAATTGAATATGAGTCAATGCATAAATAAACTAATAATAATATCGCCATGCAAAAGAATATGAAAGTGAAATTGTTAAATATTACCACGCATATACTGCAAAGCGAAAGCAATCTCGAGGACCCGAGATTTCTTATTTTTAAAATACCTATATTTCCATTACTATACAACCCTCTTAAATTGACACTTTGCACAGTGTTTAATCATCGGAGGTTGTCTATCTGCGGTATCATCACTCGTTTCAAAACATTTATTGAGTGGTAAGGATGACCATACTTCTTCAATTTCACGTTCTGCAAACGTTGAGATGAAATCTATAGGTAGACTCGATGTCTTTTGTTTCTATTAATGCAAGACATTTCACTTCATAGTAAATTCTCATTGACCTTTGAAGAGATACAGGCTAGTCTTGAAGATTTTAGAGTATCCAATTTTTAAGCATTTTAACATTTTGTTTAGCACACTTTCCGTTAAATGTATGATTTTCGCAATTTATCGACAATCGACGTTGTTGTTGTCTTATGAGTTTCGGTAGCGATGGACAGGCTAATATGTCTATGTCGACAACATTGTCAGCATCTAACATTTCCTGCAACCTATGTCTTTTATTTGTCTGCGCCTTTTATGTATATCCTTTGAGTACATGTAACGATGTCCTCCAACGTTTCGTTGATTGCATCAAAGGGTATATCGCCCGATTCCCATCGTAAACCATGATAATTGTGCATTAACCAATTGTTTTACGTTCAAAACGTACTTTACAACATCACTGTCGGAAATATCCATAATAAACATTTTCTTCGGTATAAACCGATTACCAGGTCTGGGGAATACTTGCACGTCGGCAATATTCTACATTTCTAGTACCTAATACTGATTTGCTTGTCCCCTTCATTAATTGACGCATCATTATCCCTCTCACACACTCTTTGCCACTTCCATGTATGGCGTGGTGCCTCTAATTCATGGATATACGTCGTACCTTTCTCTCTAGATCGTAGTATCTCTTCGTCAATTCCTATGAATCGGAAATCAAATCAGAGTGTAACAAATACAGATTTTATTCACCGTACGGTTCGATTTTCACGGTCACTAGATCCCTCTCGGTATCATCCGACGTTTCTCTCGAGATTCGGATAGATGGTCCCATACGTGTTCATTTTCGATAGTTTGCGAGTTACGATACTCAGATGATGAAGAAGTTAAACGCAATATTAAATCGTTTCAAGTACTAGCATCAGTATGATGGTCACGCACTTTCACAATTGAATAAATCTTTTCAACGATATTCGATCTAATTAAAATGTGCATAGACGTATGAATACAAGTTTCGATTGGTTAATAATACAATTGAATGTCCCAAAGATCTTTCAATTTTAAATAAAAAATGTTGAATCATTAACTTGACATCGTTTAAACAATTAATTTTTGTATATATATTAAATCGCGATATACTGCAGTCTTAAATCAAATAATTAAAATCATTACATCTTAAAGTAAGTCCACGAATAAATCTTACATGGTGTAAGTCGTCTTATCTACACTATATCTTTTTTTTCTGTCAATGCAAAAACAAAACGAAAGACAACAAAGTATTTATCATTATGATAATAACAAATTTCTTCACATTAGAACCGTGTACAATAGCCCACATAAGGTCGCCTTATTCGTAGTGAATTGAACTTTCGAACTGTCATATTTAATTGTCGATCATTCTCTCTCTCTCTCTCTCTCTCTCTCTCTCTCTCTCTCTCTCTCATTAGCTACCGATTTGTGGCATCTATACGAATACTATTACATCAAATCGAGTGGTATGCACATTCTTGTGTTATAAAATTCACACGACTACGGAATGAAATTCATTCTGAAAATCCTGGCTGTTACACATTAGTATTGTCATGTGAGGAATGTCGAAAAAAAATTGCAAAAGCAACTCATTAAAGGTCAGCTATTGCTACATCATAGTCGCTTCTCGATGCCTATGTGGAATTACAGCGTAGGCTAGGAACCGAATTTTGTTCTGAAAATCCAACACGTACAAGCTTAAATGTATTTTAATACTAACGAATGGTATACCTAATGATTCGAAATTGTATGTAGCGTAACCGACATGACTATTTAATTCCGTTTACAATAATGATTTGGAGATTCAGACCGCACGAAACGTTATGTTTGACAGATTTTTGTTACTTCCACATTGTAATCTTAATTAGTTAACTAAGTTATTCACGTACGAATACTATTGTTATATGTAGGTATTTTGTTAAATATATTGGCATAAGGAGAATGTCCTCCTATCCATCACACCTACTGTAATACAAAAAGACACAAGACATTATATCAATAAATCATTTTCATAGTAATAAATTAACCTTTAAAAACTTCTTATGTTTTCACATCATGCACTAAAATTTCATATTATTATTATTATTATTATTGAATCGTTTATAGAACTGATGTTTTCATACATTATCACTTCAAAAGATTGCTACCGTATATGAAATATAAGACTAAACAACAATTAAACATGAAGACATGCATAGATTAATTCTATTTAAACGTGCGCATGTGATTCCGTAAAACATTAGTCATTTTGAAAGGAAAAGTGAAAAATTCTCAATGACCTGTCGGTAAAGCTTCTATCTTAATTAATATTTCTTTTCGACAATCCAAACACATCGGTACACAAACACACTTTCAATAATTATTGAATATTTTCTTACATAAGGCAGTAAATATTCAACGATTTTTTCGTAAATAATGAAACAATTTAATATTTAAGATCATTATAGAATTTTACTAAAACGAGATTAATTGCGGTGTTTTGGAAATGACAAAAGTATGAGTATGCAATTAAATGAATAATTTAACACACGTATCTCTATCATTACGTTCAATTATATAATTTTTAATATTATAACACGTACATATTTACAATATTTGCAGACTGTACGTCAGTCGTTTCATTATCACGTTTAGACTAAATGTGCGTCAAAATTGCCTCTTGCCCGTCATTAATTATAGGCATCTAGTACATCGGAGCTTTGAAACGCACTCTCTATATTGCATTCTTTTTTTAAGATAAATTGTAGATACTTCAGATATTAACGAACACCTTACTAATAATTAAGACTGATAATCAAAGGGCAATTTTGTATACAGTAATTATTTGACCATCCACCTTATACCGGCACTAATATTCGACCAATACCAAAAACATCTAGCAAATAATGGAGGTAATATATTCTCTTCAAATTTATTATTATACTTGAAATATTTCTCTCAGTCTAAACTTCTCTTACAAGTGTAATATTTTTTCCATCTTACTTACCTTATATCGGAAACATTTACAGTTAACTGATATTTTAAGCGATGAATTTGTATATTATCCAACCCATATGTTTGTACACATTTATTCTCTAGAGATTACTCTAATTGTAAGTGTTTTCTTTTGACTCTTAGGTTACAGCAACCAATGCTATCCTCTTCTTTTATACTCCCTGGTACCACGTTCTAATAAGACTTGAATTTTATATGTATTTGATGACGTCATCATTTTCAATATAACATTCCGGTTTGTCACCACGTAAATGCATTATTGATTTAAATCTGTCGGCATTTATTTAATATTTCTACGCATTTGAACATTACATCCAGTTACTGTAGAAACTTTCATAATAAAGCTTGAATCTTATGTTAAACTTAACGATTGAATGCAATTTGTCATGAGCCTATATTCAATATTTTTCTTCAAAATATGCAATCTGCAACATTTTACTGTACGGTAGTTCATCTTAAGTAAGAACACTTCTAATTATACGTTTATTTATAATTTTGAGTATTAAGCTATCTACGTCATGATATGCATTGTGAACGTTTGTTACCATTGGCTCTGCATCTTAATATGGTCTTACGCTAAACGATCACCTGCTTTATCAATGATTATCTACTTTTTGTATAAGTATTAAATGTGGAATCGTTCATAATTGCAGTTACACATATTGCTGTATGCCTCTCCCCCTCACACTTTCTCACTTTTTCTCTCTCAATCATCAATTGAACAACCGATAAAAATCATAATAGTTGAGCATAATTTTATAGTAGTATCAGGAAACGTGCAGACATTTATGATACCTTTTGTGTGTGAGAGAGCAATAATGTAAGTGTTGAATAAATGATGTGTGTATTACACAGTAATTGACCAACTCACACAATGCCGTAAACAAATGAAAGAACCAAGACTTCGACGGCCGAAATAACGGAAATTATGTCCTTTGATTGTCATTTATAATTATCAGTAAGCCGCTCGTTAGTATCTGTAGTAGCTGTCATTTTTATCTTTAAAATATGAATATTACACGATTACGCCATAGTCGAAAGGTATGTGCTATAGAAATATTGAAACTATATAAATAAAGTTAAGGAATATTAATAGTGTGAGGAATGTGAGCAGAGACAATACGAAATAAACGTATAATATAAGAAAGCTAATGTGATATAAATGGAAAATTCAAAATAATTATAAATGTTGAAAATGAATACGATTGAGATATATGATGTTAGAAGAATATTAGGGAGAGTATAATGTAATGGTAGGAAAGTAATAATGCGTATAAAATTATTATTAACGATTAGTAAGGGTTTAATTAATGTCTTGAGCAGCTAGAACGTAACTTTAAAAAATACATATGATTCGTATATACTACTCGTTTAAGTGTGCACAGTATGAAATAAGACAGTAGGATCAGTATTTGAAGTGAAATATTTAAATAACATATTAATATTAAAATTAAGGAATGCAATGTAGAGACTGCGAGCAGATATATTGCATGATGCAATAAGAAAAAATAAAACACGATATTTTGAAGGATACATATTTAATATTGTGAGGAATTAAATGTAAGATAAGGAATTATATACTTAGCGATCTACAGTAAATAATATGTTTATTATGAATCTAGTCGACAGCAAACTTATGACTTATACAGAATCATATTAATAACTGTGAATGCTTATGCTTATAATTTACGAAACTCCTTGATAGGTGTGGGTAAGAAATTTCAGACACTGGCAATTAATGGTACTGATCTCAATTTGTTGCCTTTGCATCTTTGGTCAAGATGAAACTAAAGAAACATTATTGTCATCAGTAACGTGAATGCATTCACATTTAAGAAAATATACAACGTATTGTAAAGGTGTTTCAAAGCTCCGATGTACTAGATGCCTATAATTAATGACGGGCAAGAGGCAATTTTGACGCACATTTAGTCTAAACGTGATAATGAAACGACTGACGTACAGTCTGCAAATATTGTAAATATGTACGTGTTATAATATTAAAAATTATATAATTGAACGTAATGATAGAGATACGTGTGTTAAATTATTCATTTAATTGCATACTCATACTTTTGTCATTTCCAAAACACCGCAATTAATCTCGTTTTAGTAAAATTCTATAATGATCTTAAATATTAAATTGTTTCATTATTTACGAAAAAATCGTTGAATATTTACTGCCTTATGTAAGAAAATATTCAATAATTATTGAAAGTGTGTTTGTGTACCGATGTGTTTGGATTGTCGAAAAGAAATATTAATTAAGATAGAAGCTTTACCGACAGGTCATTGAGAATTTTTCACTTTTCCTTTCAAAATGACTAATGTTTTACGGAATCACATGCGCACGTTTAAATAGAATTAATCTATGCATGTCTTCATGTTTAATTGTTGTTTAGTCTTATATTTCATATACGGTAGCAATCTTTTGAAGTGATAATGTATGAAAACATCAGTTCTATAAACGATTCAATAATAATAATAATAATAATATGAAATTTTAGTGCATGATGTGAAAACATAAGAAGTTTTTAAAGGTTAATTTATTACTATGAAAATGATTTATTGATATAATGTCTTGTGTCTTTTTGTATTACAGTAGGTGTGATGGATAGGAGGACATTCTCCTTATGCCAATATATTTAACAAAATACCTACATATAACAATAGTATTCGTACGTGAATAACTTAGTTAACTAATTAAGATTACAATGTGGAAGTAACAAAAATCTGTCAAACATAACGTTTCGTGCGGTCTGAATCTCCAAATCATTATTGTAAACGGAATTAAATAGTCATGTCGGTTACGCTACATACAATTTCGAATCATTAGGTATACCATTCGTTAGTATTAAAATACATTTAAGCTTGTACGTGTTGGATTTTCAGAATGAATTTCATTCCGTAGTCGTGTGAATTTTATAACACAAGAATGTGCATACCACTCGATTTGATGTAATAGTATTCGTATAGATGCCACAAATCGGTAGCTAATGAGAGAGAGAGAGAGAGAGAGAGAGAGAGAATGATCGACAATTAAATATGACAGTTCGAAAGTTCAATTCACTACGAATAAGGCGACCTTATGTGGGCTATTGTACACGGTTCTAATGTGAAGAAATTTGTTATTATCATAATGATAAATACTTTGTTGTCTTTCGTTTTGTTTTTGCATTGACAAAAAAAAAGATATAGTGTAGATAAGACGACTTACACCATGTAAGATTTATTCGTGGACTTACTTTAAGATGTAATGATTTTAATTATTTGATTTAAGACTGCAGTATATCGCGATTTAATATATGTACAAAAATTAATTGTTTAAACGATGTCAAGTTAATGACTCAACATTTTTTATTTAAAATTGAAAGATCTTTGGGACACTCAATTGTATTAACCAATCTAAACTTGTATTCATACGTCTATGCACATTTTAATTAGATCGAATATCGTTGAAAAGATTTATTCAATTGTGAAAGTGCGTGACCATCATACTGATGCTAGTACTTGAAACGATTTAATATTGCGTTTAACTTCTTCATCATCTGAGTATCGTAACTCGCAAACTATCGAAAATGAACACGTATGGGACCATCTATCCGAATCTCGAGAGAAACGTCGGATGATACCGAGAGGGATCTAGTGACCGTGAAAATCGAACCGTACGGTGAATAAAATCTGTATTTGTTACACTCTGATTTGATTTCCGATTCATAGGAATTGACGAAGAGATACTACGATCTAGAGAGAAAGGTACGACGTATATCCATGAATTAGAGGCACCACGCCATACATGGAAGTGGCAAAGAGTGTGTGAGAGGGATAATGATGCGTCAATTAATGAAGGGGACAAGCAAATCAGTATTAGGTACTAGAAATGTAGAATATTGCCGACGTGCAAGTATTCCCCGGACCTGGTAATCGGTTTATACCGAAGAAAATGGTTATTATGGATATTTCCGACAGTGATATTGTAAAGTACGTTTTGAACGTAAAACAATTGGTTAATGCACAATTATCGTGGTTTACGATGGGAATCGGGCGATATACCCTTTGATGCAATCAACGAAACGTTGGAGGACATCGTTACATGTACTCAAAGGATATACATAAAAGGCGCAGACAAATAAAAGACATAGGTTGCAGGAAATGTTGGATGCTGACAATGTTGTCGACATAGACATATTAGCCTGTCCATCTCTACCGAAACTCATAAGACAACAACAACGTCGATTGTCGATAAATTGCGAAAATACATTTAACGGAAAGTGTGCTAAACAAAATGTTAAAATGCTTAAAAATTGGATACTCTAAAATCTTCAAGACTAGCCTGTATCTCTTCAAAGGTCAATGAGAATTTACTATGAAGTGAAACGTCTTGCATTAATAGAAACAAAAGACATCGAGTCTACCTATAGATTTCATCTCAACGTTTGCAGAATGTGAAATTGAAGAAGTATGGTCATCCTTACCACTCAATAAATGTTTTGAAACGAGTGATGATACCGCAGATAGACAACCTCCGATGATTAAACTCTGTGCAAAGTGTCAATTTAAGAGGGATGTATAGTAATGGAAATATAGGTATTTTAAAAATAAGAAATCTCGGGTCCTCGAGATTGCTTTCGCTTTGCAGTATATGCGTGGTAATATTTAACAATTTCACTTTCATATTCTTTTGCATGGAGAGATTATTATTAGTTTATTTATGCATTGACTCATATTCAATTGTAATCGCTCCATAACCACTCATATTAGCAAGTATATCATCGTTGTCTACGGTGAATCCATGCATTTCAGATACACCCGCATATTTAATTCTGCGACACACAGATTCTGCAATCTCGTTAAACATACCAAAAGATGGCAGCATAGTCACTTCCTTTAACTGCTTACTTAAAATACACTAAACTGTGCATAAAGATAGAATGAAACTGTTGAATCTTACACGCTTCTCTCAAATTTTTACATCTTCATTTCGATCTTATTATTCTGAGAAATTTTAAAGGTGGGAATTATTAAATGAAGGTTAATTAATTATATTAAAAGCAAGTCTATACTCGTATGTGTTCGTCACTTATGGGAAGTCAGATTCATTGTTACCGTATAGTAAAGTCTACGGATAATTAAAAGGTCGAAACCTGTATGGCGACATTTAAGATGTGGTAAATTGTACACATATTAAAAGATAGTCAGGAACCTGATTAATTACATTACACACCTGTCCAAACTCGTAGAGCTATGATTCGAACGTCATGACAACACGTAAATATCGTGAATAGATAAATGCATAGGGGATACGCGCGTCATCCTCTCTCTTTCTAATTACTGATAGCTTCTTCTATCAGTTCAACACTGAAAAAATAGGTTCACCGGTTTTCATGGTGCACATATGTATCCCTACTATACAGAGACTAATCGCGGCATTTGTCTGGCGCTGGTTTCGTCTTTTTTGATGACGGTACCTGTGTATTGCAGGCACAGAACATAGGTAGCTACCAAATAATATGAAGTAATGAATATAATGTATGCCGGTAACCAAAATACATATATTCGAGGCACTAAACTTTTAATGGCTTCTAGGATTTAATAGTTTCAGGTACAATCACAGGAGATGGTGCTGCTTGCATGATTATTCTGGGGTAAATTTGTTGCGTCACTGATTTTCACGATGAAAAATGTTCTCCGTGTATATTATACATTTTAATACACGCTATTCGAAATATGTGAGATTTATTACTATTTAAATATTTTTATTGTAAATTATTTATTAATTAGTGCTACCTTGTTAACGAAGGGGCGTGTTGGCCTACGGGTGACCCACCAGGTCATTCCTATAGATAAAATACGGAACTAAGGTCATCTCCTTTCTATTATGGCGGAGGTTGCCTAAAAATTTGGGAAAGAGAAAATGTGTTACGTGGTATATCTTTTGATGAAATTGCGCAATGACTTTAAACGCGTCTGAACCTGTATACATGGAAAAATATATGGTGAAATTGATCGGCGGGTAATCGGTGATGACGATGACCGTGAAAATGCTATAATGCTGAAGTTATTGGATCTAACAAAGAGTACGAGAGAGCGAGAGAGATGGTAGTAGAACGCAGGAGGAAAAGGTCATGATTAGAATTTTACGTTCACTTACAAAATACGGTTCCTAGCCTACGCTGTAATTCCACATAGGCATCGAGAAGCGACTACGATGTAGCAATAGCTGACCTTTAATGAGTTGCTTTTGCAATTTTTTTTCGACATTCCTCACATGACAATACTAATGTGTAACAGCCAGTAATTTTCAATATTTATGATCTAATTTCTTAAGATCACGCGTTAGAAAGAGACCGTTTGCAATAACCATCTAAAGGCAGGACATTTTTATAACAATATTAGGGGGCGGCGCCAGGTCTTTTGAAAGCGTTGAGACTTGCTTAGCGGCTTTTCTACGTTAATTTCAAAATGGTCTTGGGTGAAGGGACTCGACGGTTTTGTCTCTTTTGGAGATCATTGAGATACGCTAATTAATCTGTAAGCAGCTGTAACCCTCTATACCGTGATGCAATGAATAATTGTCTCCAACGATATCTTCACCCTATTGGGAATGTGAGGATTGGCCCTTAAGAATGAATTCATTTTCTCAGTCTTTTCGATGGATTGTCGAATGAAGTTGGAAAATTGATCCTCAGTAGCGTCTTCTTTAAGAGTGCTGTAAACCCTCTTCAAGGCCTCTTCCCATGACGAAAAATCTTCGTGACATCTACCATATTGATGTACAAATACAAGTTTTGAAGCAGAGACGCTTACGTGCTGTCAAACATAGACACAGGAACGCGACATTCCGTTGAAACGATGTCTGGACCTGTATACAATTTCGAGAGTTACGGGAAAACAAATGTACGGTGAATAAGTGATCGACGGATAATCGACGACCGTGAAAACGGTATACTGCTAATGTTAATGAATCTAACAAAGAGTATGCGAGAGCGAGAGAGATCATAGAAATTATGACATTGGTATATTTGAATTAGACTGCCTTCTTTCTCTTACGGCACGGATTGCCGAAATTTGGTAAACAGATAATGTTTTGAAGAAATTGTGCAATGACCTTTTAAACGTGTCTGGACCTGTATATATTTTCGAAAGTTTCGGGAAAACAACCGTACGGTGAATAAGTGATCGACGGATAATCGACGACCATGAAAACCGTATACTGCTAATGTTAATGGATCTAACTAAGAGGATGCGAGAGCGAGAGAGATGGTAGTATGACGCACGAGGAAAAGGTCATTTTACTTTCACTCTCAATACGGTTCCTAGCTTACGATGTATTTCCATAAGCGACTATAATGTAGCTATATCTGACCTTTAATGAAGGCGACTTTTGAAATTTGATTTTCGACAGTCCACATATGGCGATACTACATTGGAATGTTTGGTATGGACCTGTATACATTTTCGAAAGTTTCGGGAAAACCAATGAACGGTGAATAAGTGATTGATGGATAATCGACGGGAAATGTAGATGCTAGATGGAACTAACAAAGAGTATGCGAGAGCGAGAGAGATGGTAGTAGGACGCACGAGGAAAAGGTCATTTTACTTTTACTCTCAATACGGTTCCTACCGAATACGATGTATTTCCATAAGCGACTATAATGTAGCAATATCTGACCTTTAATGAAGGCGACTTTTTAAATTTGATTTTCGACACATGGCAATACTAATGTGTAACGGTCAACACTTTTCAATCTCTCTGATTGAATTTTGTAAGATCGCGCATTAGAACGATGTCGTTTTCAATGATAATGTAAAAACATTTTATTAATAACGATGTCTAATGAAATAATAAATATTGGTTGACCTTTACCTTCTTTTTTCATTCGACAATGTAACGCATTAAATTACCTATGTTTTTCGATCTTCACAGCTTTCGAAATTTGTAATAACAATACATGAAATTGTTTATAATAACCTCCTTTCACTCCTGACTTCTGACGGCCTACTTGCGCAATTTTTCCATCACACTATCATCGATGGGAGGTAGGGTGGGGGGGAGCCAGTCTCCCCCCATCCCCACTACTACTAATATATGATCATATGTATTACTAAATGTAATTGAATATTTCTAGATTTACGAGTATTAAAAAGCATTGAATTTAATTTGTATTCTCGACACGTATTAAAAAATGTAGAAAAAGTCTAGAAATGAGTTTGCATTTTATAAGTACATCCAGACTTTATCCAATTTTGACATTGCTGAATATGGTTAAATGTTTCTATTTATTGGGACAATTCTACACATTAACAGTACTACAGGTTTAACGAGATAGTTTTTAAATAATTAAAAAAAAAACATTTCAGTTCTTATTTTTCACAAATTTGATATATTTTCTCGTAGCACAAGGGCAGATTTGGAAGCAGAAAACAGAAATGTCGCAGATCTGAAATAACATGGCCAGAATTGCGACAGAATTGTTATTTTCTCCCTTTAATATCTGAATCTAAATCTGCTCTTTGTATTTATAAGATTATTTTCAGTATAAAATCTGAACCTGGCCCTTGAGTGTGGAAAAAACCAAGGAAGCTTTGCGCAGATAATGTTCACTTTATAGGCACTTTTCCCTGAATTTCTTCTTAGATTTTTTAACACAAGGTGTATTGGGTGAAGTAATATTATCAAGATTTGTTATTTATAAATATGAAAAATTAAAACTAAAAGTTTGGTGTTCTGTATAACCACACAGTAAAACCGCCTTGGGTGTATACATAGACTTAGAAGTCTAAGTCTATGGGTGTATACCCAATGTTTGATCCACAAAATTTTCGAACATGATACACTGTAAAAAATCAAAACGAATTTTACAACGTTGAGCATGGGCAAAAAAATTACCCATGTGCAACACAGTCAATTTACAACGAGGAATATTGTAACTTTGTAACATTCGAAATGTTCCTTTTCGTGTAATTTTGTATATTTCTCCTCGATTTGTAAAACTGTAGCCAATATGGGCACAAAAATTACCCATGAACAACATCATACAAATACACTGATCGGTATATTTCTGATATGCAATATTGTAAATTTACAACGCAGTCTTAAATTTTAACCTTAATTCGAACAAAATTCCTACACTCAATGTAATATTATTACAAAAATTTATGTCTAAATTTTACCAGTGCGGTGTAAATTTCATATTTTACAATGTAATTTATCCACTTGCACTTTTGGTTATTTAAAACATACAGTCGAACATTTCTTCGTTTGAACATTTGACATACACCCCGCCAGATGTCAAAATTTCAGGTTTAATTTCTCCAATTTATAAGCAATAAATCTTGAAGATGTTACTTCACGCAGTAGCTCTTGTGATTAAGAATTCCATTTCTGCAAAGAAATTCAGGAATAAGTTTCTACGAAATGAACATTAACCGTGTATTAAGTTTCCTCAGTTTTTTGACAGCTTTGGATCGCTCATTAGTTTTATCCTGCGCAATTCAAAGAATCCAAACAGGAAACTGTGTAAAGTTTTAAATAATTTTTACATTTATACTTTTCAAGATGCTAATTTACGATTATTAGTATTTTTTATTATGAGAAAATAAGTTGAGTTTGAGTTAGTATCTGCAATAACTACGCCACCTTAGTACTAATAAATGTATTTTATTTAGTAAATAAATTTGGCAAGCATTAGAAGATACTAAGTACTTATTAATGCAGTGTACTTTTCAGATTATGAATAATGCCATAGAGCCAAAGTACAGCATAATAACGTTTGCAAAACGAGGGAGGCCAGGTATCACAAAAGATGTTGACGTTGTTCCAACGTCCTGGCTTTATGGGGCCAGAAAAAACAGAAATGTGTTACAAAATTTCCTGGCCCTCCCTATTCACAAGAAAAATCGGATTTATTTCATGATATGGTTAAAAAAAATGAGGAGCCATTGGATGATTGGCCATTGTATGCAGTCAAATTAAAGGGAGAAGCGAGTAAGTTCAGTTATATTCCATTCTTAAAAGTGATCAATATTTACTTGAAACTTTATATTTTTTCAAAAATATGTATACTAAGCAACGATAATTAAAAAAAATCTAAATTATAACCATACCAATAAGTTATTTTTTTTCCAGAAACATATGATGATGCAGTCCGTAAGCTACACAGGTTGAGTGACAGCGAACATGCTTTTTCCCTTCATGAAGGTGTCACACCAACCGAAAAAGAAAAACAAGCAGAACAAGCAGTTCGTAAAAGAAAGCTTGTAGAAAAATGTAAAGAATTGGAAGATAATATTGGTGTTCATCCTGTATGTAGAAAACAATTCACTTTGACAGGTATAATTTGTATTAATTTACTGACAGGTTTTGAACTTAATACAATAAATAAATTATATGTACATATTTTTGTTTAACTAGCTAGCTACTTCCTAAGAATTATCTTGATTACCTGTAATGTCACATGCTCTTTAATACACCAAACTAGGTAGATAATAATATGTATATATTGATTTATAAATTAGTGCACGGTTTTAGATAATGTTTCCGATGACGAAGATGGAGGCATACCTGCAATACTTCATGTGCCAAGCATTCCTGTAATTCCAACAGATGGTCGAACAATTGAAAAGAAATTGAAGCTTAGTAAGAAGGAAGTAGCAACGGGTAATTTAAAATTTGTTAGCAGAAGAGGTATATATATTTTCTAAGATATTATATACCGTGTAACAAATTAGAACTGTGCGGGGTCTGTTGGGCAAACCGAACAACACAAATATTTTTTGTATTTCCATACTCCTGGGATTGTCTGCAAATTATTGTTCTTATTTATTGTTTTTACCATTACTGCAGTCAAAGTTCTGTTCAAATATGCAAGTAATAATTACAAGTAGGTACAGCTTTAGAAAGAAATATCCACTCGCTGTTTGGTTTATCCCACAGAACACTTCTTCTTCTTCTTCTTCTCTCTGGTGTGGTTTTAGATAGGGAAATTCCACTACTACCACGGCACTGGACTGGGTAGTCCTTCGGCCTATGATTATATATAGGATGATTAGAGAGGGGATATTCTCCCGCCCTCTATGTAGGCGTTGAGTAAGTAAGGATTTCAATGAGAGTATCTTATAGTCATAATTTCTTGGTTAAGAGAGTATTTTAGCGGGCTTCCAGATTGGTTGATTCCTCATTGGTGTGTAGATTTGTAACATCCTTGTCCTGAAGATGTAAGGTTAATTGGAAGCCACCAATTTGGAAGCCCGCACTGTTGATCTCTCTTATTAATTTGAAGTTGATTGAAGAAAATTATAGTTTTTCCGGAATTATGCGGTTGGTTTCTGTGTTGTGTGCCACGTGTTTTCGAATAAATTAATGATGGCTTCTTTCTAATTGCCACGTGGATGATGGTAGAACACGCTGGTGCCAGGAATATATTATAAAATGCGTCGAGAAAGTATTCTTGTTTTCCTTTATATTTTCTTGATGACCGATTTGTGAGATGGAGTTAGAAAATTCTCGATTACGGAATATACTGTTCGCGTTTTAAATGATACACTGTCCGTTTGTATAGGGAGGTTAGAAAAGCGTCCGTACAGTACCGTAGTCGCGTCAAGAATCCCCCACAGAACACTTATGTACTAAAGGTTTGTTTACCTCACGTCCCTCACGTGTGCTCGCTTAGGGCCACGAACTACGAAGCCCATATATAAAGCGACGTAATAAGGCATCTTACATTCGCCCTGTTAAGTCCGCTACGCGCGACTCCACCGGCGAAAAAATAAACTACTGAGAGGGGGATACGTGACACTACATATTTATATGGGGGGAAACGGGCTTATTTTGCGAATAGCTTTTCCAAATGTCATTTTTCAGCAAACTGATATTTCCAAATTACTTTTAGTCTTTGAAATGCCGTACGATGAAACAGTAATATCAACCGAAAAATGTCTGTTTGTAAAGCTATTAGCAAAATAAGCCCGTTTTCCCTTATGATTAGTGTCACATACCCCCATCTCAGTAGTTAATTTTGTCGCCGGTGGGGTCGCACACAGCAGAACTTAACATGACGAATCTTAGGACTCCTTCACTTGGAGCGGTTTCGAGCCGCCGCGCCGATCACGGTTTGCGGAAGGACAGCGGATTGATGTTCAACCAATCACGGATGACCCGCCGGTTTTTGCCGAACGATCCGCTGAATCTCAAACCCCGGGTTCACATGGGAGCGTATTTTCGATAAATATTGGCTATACGCGGCGTATTTGTCGAAAATACCCGTCCATATGAAAATTGAACTACAGAGTAAGAGCTCACATATGTATGTACAATACACTACGATGTTTTTATCTTTGTGTACTGTATGTGAGTCTCTGCTCAGTAGTTCCGTTTTCGTCACCAGAGTTCTCGGTGCATACTTAACGGCGACCGAACAGCGAGACTAGGGGGAAACCGACGACACTGGGTGACAGAATTAGGCAAAGCATACCACAATGGTACTCCGTTACTAATCCTGTTCCTCAGTACCGTGAATTTTCCCCGGATAGTGAAAATACTCTATGTATTACATTTGAAACCCCATTAAAGAGTTTACTGTTTCGATATATCATGCCAAATAAAAATACGTCAGGATATAGTTATTAACTAGAATTGTATATTTGGATATGGGAAAATAATGTTCTGTTTTCAGATAATGCTAGTTTTCTTCAAGAAAGGCATACAAAAACTCCATCTACTTTTAATTCAAATAAACCTTCCTGTTCGAAGAATGCATATTTAGAAAATGACGCACCAAACATTGAAAGCTCCTTTCTTAATGGTACCAGTAAGTAGATTTTATAATCTTGTATATTTTTTCAATATACTAATCTACTTCCATATGAATTTGTTCATCCTTTTTTATGAACGTCTTCCTTCCATGTGACGTCCGTTTATCGGAATTAAATTCCAAGCGTTTCTTTTTCCTTCAAGATATATCCCCGCCTGTCAATCGGTTGGCTTAGTCATATATGCATAGGAAAATTTGAAGACTGTGAAGTGGGAATAATACATTTCGGTACAAGTGCGGGAAAAGCGATTTCCCGCACAAAAATGATTGACTAGTTATGTCAATCATTTGAGTGCGGGAAACGCCCCGCACGTGTAACGAACGACACTTTTCCTAATAAGAGTAGTTTCCCGCACTGAAAAAAACGGTGCGGGAAATGCGGTATTTCCCGCATCCTATTAAGAAACAGTAGTTCTTTGTCCACCATATCACCTTATGAAATCATAGAACTTTATGAATGGGGTTTTACTGCTCTAACTATCTCCTTTAGCTACTGACTACCTTGGGCTCATCTTCCCTGCTGAAATACTTTATTCTCAGTTGTAATAATTATAATGTAATGAGACCTCCAAAATTATCGGAATATTTCACGATAGCTTCGTTGATTGCTTGTTGAATTACCATAATTTTACATCTTTCTGAAAGAATTTGTATCCTTTTATCTTTAAATCTTTCTAATATTTATAAATCAGTTCTTTATATTTTTATGATTACGAAAATTTTATGAAATATATTAAATTTCAGATACACCGGGCTTGATTGATATATTTGAAAAATATATTAAACTAATGCAAGATTATGGTTCGAAAATAATACAAGACAATATGACACTAAAAACTGTCTTCTTGGAGTCGCATGCAAAGGTACAGTGCGAATTGAAACTGATAAACGAAAGATTACTCGCGCAAAATATAAAAATTGGTGATTATTTGGAAGCACTGGGAGGAAATATTACTGGCAGCAGAGAATGCAACAGCTCCGGCGGACAAAATCCAGAGTTCGATTTACCTTTAAAAACTTACGAGTCTCTCGAAAAATTTGATGAATTAATTTCTTCCGATGAAACTTTTGCTGCTAATGTTGTAAGTGATTCTACAGATTAACTTCTATAATCATAAATTATCTTCCGTTGAGTATAATGTTTAATTACAATATAATTTATTAATTTAGCGTAAAATGCTAAGAACGTGCATCGATCAAAGCGGCGTAATCACGAGAAGTGCTGTTAACATGCTGAAAATGTTTTTCACTAAATCGTTAGCACTTCAATTCACAACACAGCGAAAAGTGGATGACAAATTTTTATTAAAAGAGACAAGATTTTACTCTTGTGTAGAAGGTAAATAAAAATTATTATAATATAATCTCACAAAGGGGGTGGAAAGAAGGATCTTTAGAATACGAATGATATTCGTTTATGAATTGAAGACAGGTACATCTACACTGATAGAACAATATAGTTACCAGGGTCAGAGTATAGTCCTAACCGTCAAAAGTATGGTCTTCAGGCTTATAGTATAGATGTCTCGACTATACATCTGACCTCCACAACTCTAACGTTCTATCAGTGTATAGGTAATAATAATCAAATTTCTTTCCCCTTTGAATTTATAATATTTTATGAAACAAAAACAGAAAATGAAGTTTCTGATATTCAGGATAAGAGTCTCAATTATTCTGCATGTTTTGCATACATTATTTTTATAATTATAAATGAATACACGATACATCCATAACAAATTTAAAAAAAAACAGTGTGTTCAGACGTGGGCCAAGTCCTTACCAATGCCCGTGGTTGGGACAAAAGGAAAACTGAAACTAAAGCAGTTCCAAAAAATGTGGTTCCCGTGGCAAAGTTGGACAGCGTTGGGAAGGATGGGTTACGTTTACAGAAGGTAGAAGATTGCAACGACAAAGATGACTTATTTGCCCAAATAAAGGATCCACTTTCGCCAGAATCTTAATTAATGCGCATAAATGTAGTATTGTATCAGAGTATAAGACCCCCTGACCTTTATAGATCAAATATATAAAATATAGATCAGTGAATCAAATAAATGTATTTTGTCGTCTGACTTTAATTCTTTTCCGAACACAATTATTAAATCTCGTCAGTCCGAACGATTGCAGGAATAAATTGAGAGGATGTTGAAAACCTAAACTTTTCTTACTTTCAACTTTTTCTAGATTTTTAAAAATACATAACAATCGCTACTTTCCATATTACTGATCCGGTAGCCCTTGCAATAACGAATAGTCTCGTGAAAACATGAATTCTTAAAAAGTTCCTAAAAAATCTGAAAACGTGGCGTACCTCGCTTTTGTGACAGGTCGTATATACATATATATACCGCTTCAGGGCCCTTAACTAATTACAAATGTTGGTAAAATTCTTCAAAATACTGTAGTACACAGCACAATACTGCGTAAAGCATATTTTAATCATTATAAATATTAGCTGCAAACGAAACAAATTTATTATTTCTGAAATATTTTAGCATAAATTGTCCAGAATTCGCATAATAAATGTGTACATAATACCTAATTACACTGTCTAATAAATGCCTGACAGTTTCTCACATTTTTATCCAAATATTGTCTATTTTCAATGCCCATTTCTTAGACATTCCGCAAGAATATTAGGTAAAAAATGTCTAATAAATGGTCGCTATTTCTACTAGGGTTAGCGCTACCCAGGGTGAACGACATGGACGTGATAGGATTCTCATCCCATTGGGGTACTTTTTGAAGTGAGTCTCATTGCCTCTCACGAATTGGGGTGCTTTTTGAATTGTAATTGTTTCACGATTAGATAAGTAGATGTGTGCTTCATCTGTAACATGAAACCTGTGTTACGTCTCCGTAACTAGCGCGATTACCCTTTTTTTGAATGTATTGACAAATCCGAAAATTGTCGTAATTGTATGTCGGTATCGGACAAACGATTCCCTTTTTTTTATTATAGCGTTGAGATCACGTAGACGTAGCATGTTGCAACGAAACCGTTTCAAATTAGACCTTCTTTTAACTTTTATTAGCCACAAATCAGAAGATGGCTCGCGTTGCCTAAGCCGAAAAACTTTTCTTATAACTATCAAGTTACCGGTTTTTTACTTTTCTAAGAATAAAAGAGAAAACGAGTACGTTCTAAATAGATATCTACGACACCGTATGTTATAACAATAATGTAAAAGCATTAGTTAATGCGTGCTTCCTCCTTGGCCTATTTCCAAAACCTGTCCAACACACAAATCCACCATTTTCAAAATAGAAGGGGAAAAACTCAAAGCGGGGATAAAACTATGGTTCACCATAAATACGCTGTCGCGTACAGAAAATCAGAAGAGAGAGTACCAGAGAGAGGACGAGTGGACCAGAGAGTGGACTAGAGAGACCAGAGAAAACTAGAGAATAGTAGGAATCATAGTAGAGGATCGTGGGGAGATTTTCCGGACGATGCAGACTACTTCGTCTGCTCTACCACGAGAAGAATTCAAGTTCTTCAGTCACAGAAGTTCATCTGGCCAAGCAACCGATTTCCATAGAACGAGTCCGTCGTTCAGCAGATAGGAGGCTCCGAAAAACTCCAGGGAAGAATACAGCACGCCCAATCATTTAGAACAACTGATCGCCGTTCAAAAAGGGTCCAGCGAAAAGAAATGGTAAGTATCTCTTTATTTTATAAATAAACAAATGATCCCTCTCTTCTCCTTTCCTTTCGTGACATAGCGGGTAGGCCTGCGAAATCACGCCAACCTTTTCCATTTGCGACATAGCGGGTCGGCCTGCGAAATCGCACTTTCTTCCTTTTCGTGACATAGCGGGTAGGCCTGCGAAATCACGCCAACCTTTTCCATTTCCAGAAATCGCACTTCCTTCCTTTTCGTGACATAGCGGGTCGGCCTGCGAAATCGCACTTCCTTCCTTTTCGTGACATAGCGGGTAGGCCTGCGAAATCACACCAACCTTTTCCCTTTGCGACATAGCGGGTCGGCCTGCGAAAGCGCACTTCCTTCCTTTTCGTGACATAGCGGGTAGGCCTGCGAAATCACACAAACCTTTTCCCTTTGCGACATAGCGGGTCGGCCTGCGAAATCGCACCCCACTTTTCTTTTGTGGCATAGCGGGTAGGCCTGCGAAACCACAGCTCCTTCTCCCCTACATATTGCGCACAGCCCACCGAGACGAAGTCGCCCCTCTCACGCGACTAATATTCCTGTTTTTATCATTATTTTTTCCCTAAATAACTCATTTTTTTTAATTCTAAAAATAGAGACAATATAAATATATATTTAATATTAAAGAACAATTCTTAGGGCAATACCTTTCTCACATTCGATGTTCCAAAGATTTCCAGCAGAGCGTTAACTAAATGAACAATACAATTGATTAGTTTTATAATATTTTGTTTTCTCACTTTCGCGAGTTCTAAAATAAAAAAATGAATATCTAAAAAGAAACAAATATTTTTCAGTCAAACGCCGTCGAGCAGGACAAAAGTGTCAGCGCCCAAACTTGCCAAAGGTCGTTCACCTTATCCTGGAGGAAAATGAGCGACAGACTGCTGAGGAATTTTTCCCCTTAATAGAACCTCCCTTATCCCTCTTTCCCCTCATCCAACAACACCACTTTGTACACATAAAGAAATGTTATCAAACCAGCAATAAATTAATTAATTTCAACCAAATAAAGTGTTTCCTTATTGTACCCTTATTCCCGACTTTCCTGTGTCATCAGTAGCCCCCACTCACCTAAAGAACCCAGTAATTCTACTGAGTTACACGCCCTTGTTGCAATTCAGTTAATATCTCGTTCGAGATGTTCACTGGGTCGTAACACCTGAACGACACGTTCATTTTTATATACTGACGGATAAACATTTTTCAACAAATGTCTTCCACCGATCGTTAACAATAGCACGCATTTATTCTTAAAATATAATCAAATTGTTTATTAATAATAATATTTGAAAGTTTCTATGGCTAATAGATATGATCCAAATTTCTCTTTTATTTCACTAACTGAAAGATGACGTTGCTGCAGCCTGATGAATGCCGATTCAAAAAAAAACTTGACGCTTCCACACCATTTTAGTGAAGACCAAACCTATTGGAAAAAATTCCTTTTTATATTGTCTAATCATAAAAAAAATTACAATTTTTCAAAATATGGCCGCCATTTTGTTAATTTTCAAACTTTATAAAATTTCAAAATGACCATGAAAGAACATTTTAAACACTACTAAATTAAGAAAACAGATTGCTAATATATCGATTTTTAATGGAAATAGAGAGATTTCAATATCATTTCCTACTTGTTTGGCAAAAATGAAATCACCAGCGAAATTTTTGTGCAGGCCGTAACTTCGCGAAAAATTTTTTGTTTCCAAAACGAAAAAATACGTATCTCTTTATTTACCAAAAAGAACAATAAAAATCGTATAAAACATGATTTTGAATTTTAAATTTATTTTCATTGCATGATTTGAAATGGAATATTGGTCACCTACAATATTCGTTTTCTAAATCTTTATATATTTATGGTGTTATAGAATATATTCTCTGTATCAATAATTTCCATTCAAAATCTATATTAATTACTTTAGAAAGTGTTAATTAAGGCCCATGCCTACCACAGCACAGACAGCGCCAAACTAGCTATTGAAAATAAGATATATGTCAAAAATTGAATATCCCTGTATTTTGGCTTTTAAAAAATACTTGTTTATAACAATTTGTTATCAACAATTTCGTCAAAAGTGGTTTTAGGGGAAATCTGGCTGCGCCAATCGATTTTACGGGAAACATTAGATGCTAATCATTGGAAGTAAGATATGTAAAAATAAAATACCTGGTTTTTTTGTTTATGAAAAATAATTGTTTATAACAATTTATAGGTAAATAATATATAGAAATTCTATACTTTTCTGTAATAATGTGGATTTACATTGTTTTCCATTGTCAACTGTCGATAAATATTTAGAAAAATTACAATTTTTTGTTGATAAAGCCCGCAACAACTTTTAGATGATTAGTAGTAGTAGTATATATTTAATCTCATAAATAGGGATACAAAACCCATTGAGATGGAGTTCCGCTGAGTTACATAAAATTAAATACAGAGCGTAGAGAAAACATCAAACAATTATCGTAAAGTAAAGTAAAAGGCTTCGCGCGGCGACAGGGTGTCTTACCCTTACTTATACAAACTAAGAAAAACTCGACAAGCAAAAATAGCTGATGTACATACAGAGGATTCCATTTATTCGCCTAAAAGGGATGCCCTTCTCTTAAAACTAGCTAATACGAATTTGTAAAGTATAGTCGCTGAATGGGCATCACTTGCACAAATTAAGAATCGGAGTATATCGGAATCGTGCGATGGGCGCTGGTTCAGTTTGTAAAAAAATACTCCCCTGGACGGCGCTAATAATGGGCAATCCGACAGAATATGTAACAACGTTTCCTGCTCGTTTGAGTTACATAGACTGCAAGTCATCGTCGGGTTATATAAATAGCGATTGCCGGCAATCGTAAAAGATCGCGAATATAATGTCGCCAGCCTTAATTGGATCCTCACCTTTAGGCAATGCAGGGGCAAGCGAGGAGGATACAGAGTATATACAGAGTCCGAGGGGAGACGTTAGATAGGCAGTTGCATAGCCTCAGAGTTACAATAAGCTCTCAAGTCGTCTCTCCTACAGGTCTCGGCAAACTTCGCAATTACTGAAGGACCCGTTTGTTTCCAAAAATCGGCGTTAAAATGATTCCAGAGCTCGACCGCCCCTGAATGAACAAGGATTGCCTTCAACTGGAGAGTCCAATTATAGGTTTCTACCGCGGAAGCGTTTGTTGCCAGTTCCTTCCTCCTTCATTTCGCCTAAGCGAAATTTGCATAGTGGCTAGGAGCAAGGAAATATTATCCTCCGTACTCCTCCCTGCGCGGAAACCAGCTTGCTCTTCGGGTAATAAATCTCTGGCGGAGACCCACTCGGACAGGCGATTGCGTAAAATTTGTGAGAAGATCTCTGCTACGGCATTCGTTATTGCGATCAATCTATAGTTCGAAGAGTCGTCGCGAGCTCCCTTCTTAAATAGTGCAAATAACGTAGCGCGGGCCCAGCACAAGGGAAAGACTTCATCCTGAAAAATTCTGTTAAAAATATAGAGAAGACGGGTCAGGCAAGCATCGTCGAACACCTTAAAGAGCTCCGCAGGTAGTTCATCAGGTCCGATTGCCTTACCCATCTTCAGCATCCTAATACTATTCCGCAATTCGGGTAGGGCAATCGGGGAGTCTAGGTCGGCGTCGAAAGTGCCGTAAAACGTCTCTGGAGCGCACTCTATCCGGGGGAAAATCTCCAAGAAGTGCGCACCGCAGGCTTGTTCAGAGACCCTTACTCCCACGACGGGCCCCTTCCGAAATTGACGGTAGGCGCCCCAAAAATCCGCGGAATTGCGAGCCGACGTAAATCTGTCCGAAATCGTGGCGGCGTATTGACATTTTTTAAGTCTAATAATGTCGAGGTACGTCTTTTTTGCCGACTTAAAACTAAGGGTCGAGGTTATGCTATAGGCTCTCTTCCTCATTTGATACAGAGCGCGGCGAAAAACCCTTCTTGCTGAGGCACAATCTCCATCGAACCAGGGCTTAGAGCTCGAAAAAAACTGACGCGGTTTGCAAAGAACCTTCGAAACTATGCCTGTATCAAGCGCCGCTTCGCGAACGGCAGCAGTAAAGCGCTCGTAGACAGTGTCGAGAGGCAATGACAGCTCTGATTCGAAGGTCGATAAAGACTGCCCTAAGCAATTACAAAATTCACTTGTCCCGTCATTTGACCCCGAATATTTTATTCTAACGTGATGCTCTGCCGGAGCAACATTTATTTCTCGAGTTGAACTAACGGTATATAAAGAGAGCGATAAAATTACCGGAAGATGGTCGGAGCCATGAAGGTCATCATCCAGAGAGAGGTCAGCAATGAAGGACAAATGGGAGGCCGAAACCCAAACGAGGTCAACCACGCTGAAGCCCCTCTGTCCGAGAAAGGTAAAATGTGCAGGAAGGTCACTGAAGCAGCGGCTATTCAAAAGAACAAAGTTGTTAGAATTCATGAACTCGGACAAAAGGGAACCTCGGTTATTACATGTCCCATCATGTGATATCCTTACCATGCTAACTGACGACTCATCGAAAATATGAGGAAAATTAGCACAGGGGTCCAGCGAACCAATCCGGCAATTGAAGTCGCCGCCCAGAATAAAAATACAGTCCGGATACCGAGCATTCAGGGAATCAATCGTTTCTTGCAGTGATGAAAGGTGAGAAGTGAGGTCGGAATTAGGTGTGAAATAGAAAGAAGCAACTATTGTATTAATGGGCAGAGTATTAATTAGAAAAAAAATCCAATTAGGAGTTATCTCAAGAACAGTGTGGGTGAAATCGGAATGGATAAGCGAAAGCAGACCGCCACTGCAGCGGCCGAAATTGCTGAGGCGAGAAGCTGGAGAAATGATTCCTGAATGCTCGGTAGGTAAATCTACAGCATCAATTTCATGGCTCGCCCACGTGTCCGTAAAATTTACAATTTTATAAGGGGAATAAAAAGAATTATTTTTGATATTATAAAATCCGCGGGCATTCCAAAAAATAATTTTTAAAATATTCGGCGAGCGTTCATTTCTTAGAGCGACTTGTTGAGCAGAAGCTCTCGCGATGCTGGACGGTGGCGCAGTTAAAAAATGACGGGGACAAGTTAAAAATTCCGCGGAGAAGTTGAGACAGATGCAGAACCGCTCCTGCGATAGACAGAGGCATTAATATCGACCTCAGTAGCTGGAGTCCGGGTCCTCGTCGGGGTCTTTTCCTTTCTAACAGGACCGCTGCAACTTATTGTAAAGTCTTGATCCGACTCGGACCATTTGAGCCAACTGTTGTCAACTGCTATCATATTGCCTTTTGCACGAAACTCAACGCCTTTAGCAGCGGCGGCGCGCCGAGCTTCTCTGACCTTAAACGCTAGAAAACGTTCCGTGTCGGTAAGGTCGGCGTTAATAAATAAGTCCGAGTTTTTAAGTGCGGTCTTTTTTAAAGACAAAATTTTGAATTTGTCATCCTCGGAAGACATTTTCACCAAAATAACTAATGGAGACATACGGATCGGTCGCGCCGAGACAACTGTGCCTGACAGAGGGAACTTCGCTGCTAAAAATGTCAGAATTTCCTCCTTCAGCGGAGCCGGTCCTGGCCGAAAACCGGATATAATTAAGTTTCGCTTTTTAAGGAACCTTTCCTGCGCCTCCAACTTCGTAGCCATCTTCTGGATTATATTATCCTGCGCCGCGATTTTATTGTCTTGCGCTTCAACCTTTTCTTCGAGGGCCAGAATGCGAGTGGAAAAGTCTTTCCTTAAATCGTCGATCGCACTTTTGACGCCCGCGATTTCCCTAGTGCAGACATCTAATCCGGGTTGCAGGGAGCTAGTAATATTCTGGGTCGCTACCGCAATTGCGTCCGTAATTGCGCTTAAGAGCGACTTTTGCATGGAGTCCAGGCTAACCTGCGTTATTGGTATATCCGCCATTGGTATTTCTGTGGCTGCAACCGATGACGCGGGAAGAGATGGAGACGAAAGTTTGCGCCGTCTGAATTCAGGCGATTGTTTCGACTCGTCCGCATCAACCACGGAATCGCGATTTCTCTTGACAAAACCAAATTCCTCAAGAGAACTGCAGCTGTTAGTGCGGTAGGCTGACCACTTCGAAGCGGTAGTAGGGCGCCCCACTAGAACTGATGGGCGTAGGTGGATCGAGGCAGATTCCCCTATCTCGTCAGAACCGGAGTTGGGGGGCGGGTCAGGTGCTCCTGACTGGACAGTGGGCAGTCTATCATGCGACATGTGCCGTAGGTCGCTCGCCCGAGAGATGCTGCCGCTTAGCTTCACTTGACAGAAAGAGCGAAAGACGGAGAAGTGGCACAAGTCGAGATAGCTAAGCCGCATGCGCGACTGGACTCGCGATATGTTCGAGACGCTAAGCGGTGTGCCTGTGGTAGGCCGCACACAAACAAGGAACGGACTCACCGAAATGCCGAAAGAGCTCTACCGAGTGGAGACGGCTGCTCGAAAATTCTCATCGATGTGCGAAGTTGACAGCTGCTAGAAAGACGATGCGAATTCGCAGGTGTGCTTGCAGTTCTAATTTCGTCTTGAGTCGCTGAGTCAGTTGATACGAGGCGTTGAAGGACAAGTATAGCAAGCTGTGCAGAGAATTTAGGCAAGAACAGTCGCCTTCAAATATGACAGCTATGGATCGGTGATTGGCTCATCGTTTGAAATTCTATCGTGTGACGACATCACGAGACCGGGTATACCTTGCTGAGTGCAACCGTCACTTCGGCGAATGCAAATAAGAATTGCAAAAAAATCCGGGGTGATGACTCGGATACTCACAGACTCACATCAGCCATAATCCGAGTCGCTCCGGAAGCACAATCTGGCGTAAGACTCCAAAAAGAAAAGAGTAATTAGCAGAAAATATCTGTCAATAGAGCGGAGCGAGTAAACACACGTCTGCTCTACTTACCGTCCTAACCGGAACTCTAGATGATTGTTGATGAGGAAATAAAGCAAAGAACCATCGGAAACCTGCCAGAGAATTATAAGAAGTCCATTTACAAAAAAAATGATATCCATGTAAATATGCATATTATTGATTATTATTTCACATTATTATTTCATAATTATATCAACATTACTTCCAAAATAATTGAAATATGCATTTCAATTGAACATTTTATATGCAATGAGAGATGATATCATTCCATCCATTTACTATGTCGTTTCGACGCAGATCCGCAACATAGTATATACAGGGTCATCGAAAAGTATCGGACTCCCCTAATATCTTCAGTTAGAATGCACTTAGGAGAAAATGTCCAATAGCAAAGTTGTATGGTTTCAAGCGGGGAGTAAGATGATGACCTTGACTTTGACCTTGACCATGTCCTTCAAGGTCATTTCAAGGTCAATCTTATTTTTTTAAATAGAACCCCCTACATTTTATTGCATATTCTTATAGCTTATCTCGAGAGCTTTACAAAACACTATAATAAAATATTTTTTTATTAAGTACTTTTTGAGTTATAAAGGTTTGAAGTTAACAATTTGTTAAGTGGTGTGCGAGTCCGACCAGTTAAGGCAAGAGTGGAGTCTCATTATTCCGCGCACAAAAGTATTAAGGTTATGATTACTGAAAACTAAATAATATTTTACAAGATATTCTACATTTTGTGTCAAAAAATTGTTAACTTCAAACCTTTATAACTCAAAAAGTACTTAATAAAAAAATATTTTATTATAGTGTTTTGGAAAGCTATCGAGATAAGCTATAAGAATATGCAATAAAATGTAGGGGGTTCTATTTAAAAAAATAAGATTGACCTTGAAATGACCTTGAAGGACATGGTCAAGGTCAAAGTCAAGGTCATCCTCTTACTCCCCGCTTGAAACTATACAACTTTGCTATTGGACATTTTCTCCTAAGTGCATTCTAACTGAAGATATTAGGGGGGTCCGATACTTTTCGATGACCCTGTATATATGATGTGTGTTATTCACATATATGTATACATATATGCACCCATATACTCTTTTAGGCATGCTAAGAAGTGTACTACTGATGGTAAATGTTTTTTTATTTTCTATGCAGAAGTCTAACATTACATATTAAAATTTAGTATTTATTAATAAAGACTCAAACTCTGTTTAGCGAAAAAAATGTAAAATTTGACTATTACAAATGTATTTTGTCTTACAATTTTTAATATTTTTCAACGATGATTTTTTTTTCTGCATATATTGTAATTTTAAACTTCTCACGTGAATTTGAAAAAAGTGGTAAAGAATGGAAAATTATGAACTGATAAAAAATTACAATTTGGACATTTGTACCACTCTATATGTTTTTAGGTCGAAAATGATGAAGAAAAGAAATAAAACCTTAGCTGAAAATTAAAATATAACTATACATATATACTAATGTTACATATTTGCAAAAACAGTTTTAGCCATCTATTCTATGCGATAACTTTATGTACACGGAAATAACTGTGGTCAGTGAAACCTACCACGCGAGGCAAAAATTTAATTACCATACATGTGGTAGATTATACCACGCACTATGCTCGGTGTGATTCGCTATGCGTGGCGGGAAAATCGTACCAATATCTTGGCGTATATATTTTGCTGCGCGTGAGTGATTACATCTACCACGCTCGCGACCGTGGTTCATAAATCTGGCCAGAGTTGTGGTTAGAAAATCGCCCCACGACACACGAAAAGATTCGCAGTTATTTTGTGACGCCGGCCGGCCGTTCCAGTCTCCAGAACTACATTGACCTTAGTATACATAACACGTGTCTTTATAACGTTCTGTATTACTGTGCCAATAAAATTTGTGAAGATCTGCTTTCATGATTTGTGATTAATAAACTTCTGATAAAGTGGCAACTGTGAGCGAGCGTATACTCAAAAAGCGAGTCAAAGTTTCATTTGTTGATTCTGGTAAGTAATTTATTAATATATTCAATTAATACGACTTGGTCTAAAAAAACAAGCTCTTTTATCTCATCTTTCGTTATTCGTTTTTATTTACCATTTTCATCTATATGTATACAGGGTCATCGAAAAGTATCGGACCCCCCTAATATCTTCAGTTAGAATGCACTTAGGAGAAAATGTCCAATAGCAAAGTTGTATGGTTTCAAGCGGGAAGTAAGATGATGACCTTGACTTTGACCTTGACCATGTCCTTCAAGGTCATTTCAAGGTCAATCTTATTTTTTTAAATAGAACCCCCTACATTTTATTGCATATTCTTATAGCTTATCTCGAGAGCTTTCCAAAACACTCTAATAAAATATTTTTTTATTAAGTACTTTTTCAGTTATAAAGGTTTGAAGTTAACAATTTGTTAAGAGGTGTGCGAGTCCGACCAGTTAAGGCAAGAGTGGTGTGCGAGTCCGACCAGTTAAGGCAAGAGTGGTCTCATTATTAGGTCTCATTATTCCGCGCACAAAAGTATTAAGGTTATGATTACTGAAAACTAAATAATATTTTACAAGATATTCTACATTTTGTGTCAAAAAATTGTTAACTTCAAACCTTTATAACTCAAAAAGTACTTAATAAAAAAATATTTTATTAGAGTGTTTTGGAAAGCTCTCGAGAACCGTAACCGTACACTCAATTTTAATGGTGAATATTATGTTTTCTTGTACCATTCTCATCCATATTTTAAAATACATCTCTTGTACAGATTTGATACTAACTGGAGTCGCATTAAACCACGTTCGTCATATCTTTTCTCAATACACTGTAAAAAATCGTAATGTAAAGAACCTACGTTTAACGGTAATTTTACAAGCTCGTTGTAATTTCCCCACGCTTAATGTAGTAAATTTACCTGCGTATGATGGTAATTTTACAAATTAGTAGTAAATTTACCTGCATATGATGATAATTTTACAAATTAGTAGTAAATTTACACACGTATAACGGTAATTTTACAAGCTCAGTAGTAAATTTACTACATTAAGCATAGGGAAATCACAACGAGCTTGTAAAATTACCGTTAAACGTAGGTTCTTTACATTGCGATTTTTTACAGTGTATACCTAAAACTAACCTAACCTAACCTAAATCAATGATATCAAATTTTATTTAATTTTACAATTGTTGGACTTAGGCTGAGTTTCACAGTCAATTCTTATGATTTAAGTGTACTTAGCCCTATTCTTTTATACAGAGGTAAGCATCGTACAGATCTAAAGAAACGACTATGAATTCTGCTCTTGATCTTGTTGAAAGTCGACGCCAAAAAACATTAGTTACATGGTAGTAAATTGTAGATGATTATGAACTATTACAGTATATAAAAAACCTCTTTATATTATATAAATGTTTTGTATAGACGAGAATTTCACAAACGCACATATTTCAGTACAGGAGCTAGAATGGTATTCAAAAAGCTATTTAAAGCACACGTACATATGCTGTGAAAAAATGAAATGAATTTTATAACATTTATTGCATTTGGCCTATTTTAAGTTTATCGACTTTACTTTATCTATTGTATAACTGATGACACTGAAACTAGCAGCTAATTTGAAATGTAATAGTTCTGTTTCGTATTATGTAGCAAATTACACATTTAATCGTACATATAACACAAAATATGTAAGTGTCTATTGGAATTATTACAATAATGAGAATCCTTTTACCTTAATCTGCTAGCTGCTAGCTTCAGCGTCATCAATTTCAAAATAAGAATCATATGCGTACAAAATAGTAATTTCTACATTGTTTCATTTTTATATATCATTTTCCATTGGAAGAATTAAGCACGTACTGTGTGAATTCAGTACGTGTCATTTAATAAGGAATCAGTGACAAAGCCAGATACCACTAAAAATAATAAAATAAAATTATACTACAATTATTAATTACGACTAATTGTTTGTTTATATGTGGAAGAACAAGCTATTGTGTGATTAGGAGATGTATGGAATAAATGAAATTTATTAATCGATGCTAAATAAAAGCAGAATTGCTTTTACTTAAAGATATGTATGACTAATTTTATATTTTTATATAGAGCAAGCTGCGAGGTGATTTCTAGTATCGCTAAAGATTACTTCGATGAAAATAGTTTTATGAATATAAAATTAGTAATAACACTATTTATGCATAGGCAATTTTGCTTTGATATTTATGGCATTTTTCACTGACTTCACTAATGCGTACTGAATGTATCGCTGTCTCATAATTTTACATGTCTTGAAAAGAGTAGACATACACTCAGTGCGCACTAATTCAGTCAGTGGAAAACGCCATTAGTGTCAATTAATATATTTAATTAATTTTACTCGGTGCGAGATGATTAGCAGTAGAGCACCTTCTAAGGGTAAAGGTGGTGTCGTAGAAGCAATTTCAATGAATACGAACATGAGTATATGTAGCATTTGAAAAATGGCATTTGATTTGATAGCAAATTAAATAAAAACTTACACAAAACTTCTTTAAAATCGTCATTTAAATGTCATCATTTGTTGTAGTCATATAATGTCAGAGATCGAAAAAACAATTAACCCAATTATTAATAATGGCAATGAAATTAATATGTCAGCAATTGATATGGATATCTCGAAATCATTTGAAAATGATATCTCAACTGATGATTTACAAATGGAAAGTATGGAGATAATAATTTTGGATGCAGAAAAAAAAACCATTAGAAGCCTCAAATGATTCAAATCGTGCACTGCTTGTAGAAAAAGGTTAATTATTGTTATTACTTAAATATTACTTTTTGAGATTTTATAATTAACTCTTCGTGTTCTTAATGATTTCGAATATATTGAAATTTCTAATGTCGTTTTTCACTGACTGCACTGGTGAGCGCTGACTTTATCTTTATTCTTTTGTAACGCATGTATATAATAATTGTGAGACAGAGATGTGCAAACTTGTGCAGTCTTAAATGCTTGTTATTAAATTTGTGGAACATTAGGTCATGACACTAATTTTTATATTTGAAAGGAGAACGATATAATACACAAGCCGAACAGATCTATTGATTCATTATTTCTGGTTCAGTGTACTATTTTCAAAATAAATCAATATTTTAGAACCGAATTGCCATAAACTACTTTGAGATGAAAATATTTCTATAAGTACATATGAACCGCTCGCTGGAAAAACGGCGTAAGTCGATTTTAGTCATTTTGAGAAAACTTCAATTTAAGATTCATTTGGAAGTTGTAAGTCATTTAACGTATTATTATCGGCATTATTTTTTCCTACTGCAAATGTTTACTATCGGTCAACACTTTTTCACCGTTAGAGCAAAGATTTGTTTATTACTATTAATTAAAAAAATTAAGAAACAAAAAGAGACTTAAGCCGTTTTTCCAGCGAACGGTTCATATATATTTCCACCATTTGCGATGAATTAAAAGTGATGCTCTGTCTCGAAATTACATTAATTATGACCGAAATGTATTGAAATCATATTTTTTAATTTGTATATTATACATTTCTAAATATTCTGAAAATTCCGCATCTTGCTGTATTCAAAGAGATTCATGATGTTAAGAAATTGAATAATTGTACATCAAATTCTTTTCTATTTTCTTCAATCCTTTTGTTTGAATTTATTACATTTTTTTGTATTTTTATTTTTATTACATTTTTTTTTGTATTTTTATTTTTATTTTATACTTTTGTATTTTTTTTTTATTTATTTTTTTTTTATTTTTATTTTATGTTTTGCATTTTGTTTTATTTGTTTGTATTTTTATTTTTATTTAATTTATTTATTAATTTATTATTTATTAATTTTATATTCGTGAGCGCCGGTTTTCGATGTTGTAAAGAAGGTTCTTAGTGAAGAGTCATTTCTGACAATTAAAAGTACGATTTTGGCAATTTGGAACATTTTGCAAAAGTAAATTCTTAAATGTCAGAATGAAATATGATTGAATGAAATAAAATGCTTCCATGTATTATTAAAATATTATGGTCAATACAGTGAAAAATAAACTGTTATATTCAATTACGTCTGTTGCTTTTACGTACATGTAATATCTTTTGCAATATGTAGGCACCATACAAACTGTTACACGATCGCGAAATTCTGTTTTCCATATGATCCATGATACTTATAGAGGAGAATTTTTGATGGAAGCGTATCGTACAGATCAACGTATGTTTGAGTCAATAAAAGACGGCAATTTATGCGTGGAGTATAAAGAACAGTTTAAAAGAAATAGCCTTGCTAATATTATTTTAGAAACCGAATTCCACAGAACAAAAAGTTATGAGTAAGTATGTGTATTATACATATGTAGCAGAAATGAACGATGTTCGTGATGAAATATTCAGACAGACAGATTGCGCTATACTGAAGTAAAACTCTAAATATAAAAAAGGGTAAATGATTAGGAAAATTGGTCTTCAGTAATATACATATATGGGACATTCTCTGTCAACCAGACCTCCTGCACTGTCCATAATTCATATGCTCCAAAAAATATGTTCTGCTCGGAAAATTTAGTTAAACATGTCTACTTTCGTTTGCCATATGACTTTTTTGATAATTCGAAATGGCAGCACTGTCTACCGGATCACAAACCAGCTAATTATCAAAAGAAGGCCTTTGTGTTAAAATTTAATGAGTACTTCATCCCTTTGCTTCCTTCATCTATCACATATTATTGTTTCACAATTAATGCTTATGAATAATGTTATTATGTATATTTTTTCACTGAAAATAATTTTTTGCAGCATTACTCCTGACAGAGACGAAAGAGGACCTAAAAGTGCCAAAGGTATTTTATACGAAAGTTTTGAGATTGGAAGCAGAACGATTAGGAAGAAACGTGGAAAGAAAAAAAGAAACGAGCACTCAGCTCTTGTGAAGAATTATGTAAAACTTTAATCTTGTTTTTCTTTGACATCAATTGAATGTAAAATACATAAAGTACAGGTTCCAATTATGGAACAAATTTTGACAGTACAGTTTCATAACAATTTAAGTAATGAGGACTTTCGGTATGACCACTTTTGGTTCAATACCATAGCTTAAAGTATCAAAATGTTCAAATTTCATTGAAACTTATTACTCGTGAGATTTAAACGTTTTCCAAAAAATTATCGTTATATTGGTTCAGTCATTTTTAATTTTTAACTTACTCTATTTGTAAAACACACATAGACATTGTTTCATAATAGGTACCTTTATTTTAGTTTAAAAATATGAGGCTTACAAAACATAAAAATAATTGTAAATGTTCAAACGTAGCATCAGAAGACATTTTGCAAGGCATTCGTGGAAATCCAACTATAAATGATGAATTCAAATCAATATGGGATTCTACGTACCAGGAAAGAAAAAAATTGTACGCTTCTTCAACCCTAGAACGTATATTTGAAACGTTCCCTGCTCTCAAGTCAGAATTTGGTTATGAGTTGGTAAATACATTATTAATCAAAATGTTATAGCTTATATTAAACATTTTTTAACGCGTGTGTGTGTGTGCATGCGTGCGTGCGCGCGGGCGCGCGCGCGCGTGTGTGTGTGTGTGTGTGTGTGAGTGTGCGTGTGTGCGTGCGTGAGACTGCCAAAAAAATTCTGCGCATTGCAAAGTCGAAGAACAAAGATCCGTTATTGTCGAGAATTGTACAGGAAAATTTGAAGATTTCATCAAGTGGTAAGATATTACATGTAAAATATCTATATTCGTTTCCTTAATAGAAAATTTTGAAAAAAAAAAAAAAATCTTTTCTGCAGAACACGAGCAAAATTTAGCCTTTATATTATTGCCTGTCGTGCTTCATGCCTTAACTCGGGTGAAATCTAAAATATCAAAAACTAATTGGAGACCCACAGCGGAAGATGTAGCAAGCGCTTTCATTTTATGCATACAGGTATGTACATACAATGTGTTAACGTACAATTTTTAAGGTAACACACTCTAAAATCGTCCAAAGACAGAGTAGTATAAAAATGTGTTATATTACATAGTTCATAACAACATTTCTGATTTTGCGAACTCTCAGAACAGGTTTGCGAAGAAACAAATGTAAAAATAGATATTAAAGTATCGAAAATAAACAATGAAGTACTAGGGCCATCTAGTGTACAATACCGTGTTCATTTAAATAACACTTCAAAAACTACACACAGATGTATTTTTTTATGTAACTCATGCACAAAAAACGGCGTTTTTTATCTCTTCCCAGGGATGAACAACTCCAGTTTTGTTCATCCCTCGTTTTTGACTCGGGTTGCGAATATTGCCCTCGTAATTCAAAAGTCCCTCCTCCGCCCGGGCCCCCTTGGTGACTAATATACTATTACTTTGATCATTTTAAATTTGTAATTATAAATGTATTGGAAAACTAAACTTTTAGTATATTTATTACTTCCATTCTTTGTGATTAATTAAAATACCCAAAACATGTAATTTTGCAATGATTTAGATTTTAGATATATCAAACAGTTTTATGTCGTCATTTATTGTAATTGTAATTGTATTTTAGAATAATGATCAATTGGCAGCTCAGCGAAATAAGTATAAAGAAAAATTAGCGAGTCATGCAGTTCAGCTGAATACTCATATTGCAATCAGATACCCGATAATTAATGCAACTGATGTCACTGTTTTTATTGGCCAAGAACAGTACCGTGTGAGCTCAGTGCTACAAGCGGTAGACATTTCTTTTAAATCGGTGAAATCGTTGAACACCGAATTTTGTCAGCTGTGTTTTTCTACATGGCAATTCCTAGAAATATATATTTATGAGAAATGTGTTCCTAGAGTTAATAAGTGTGTAAATAACTTATTGTTAGAATTAAGTAAAATGTAAGTTTCGAACTGTATCAAAAACGTTTCTAAAATATAGTTTCCCTTCAGTTTTCGATCTACCACCTGCGATAGTTGTATATGTATTTGTAAATAGTAGTACTTACGTAAAACGGATAGTTATACGCTGTAATTCCCTATATCAAAACAATTGTAGTTCTGAAGTGGATGAGAATGACGAGTAACGAGCAAAATCCTACATCTATGGACGGCGCTAAAGACTCACATTTTGACCAAACCATCAATTACGAATCATTTCATAAAAATAAGATGAAATTCACTCTGAAATTGTACAATGCTCAAAATACTCGGAATAACGTTCAGGAAATAATTGATGAAATTGATAATTTTATTTCGGATTTATTCTTACCATTTCTGAATTCTGAAATAGGTAAAAAATTAAATAATGTGGAGTCTTATAATATTGTGAAATGTATTTTAAAAGAAAACATGAAACCATTTCATAATTTTTCTACGGAATACAGCCGATTCGAAAGATATAAAGAAAAAGAGGAGAGTGTTTATCGTGAGCCACTGAAATTTGAAATAGGGAACCAAGAAAATATTCCAATGAATTCAGATGTGGTTGTAACGAAGCAGCAAGTCTTTGGTTCTCATGTTCCAATGAGTCACACATTAAAAACACTCTTTGAAATACCAGGAATGTATGCTGAAATAACCAAATATGTTAAATCACTATCTGAGGAAAAGACAATCATATCCAATTTCATGCAAGGGCGGATGTGGCAAGAAAAGTACAAAAATATGAAGAGTTCTCCATATTTTCCTTTATTTCTTTTCTTCGACGATTTCGAAACAGGCAATGCTTTGGGATCACATGCCGCAGTACAAAAATTGGGAGGTTTATGCCTATTAATTCAGTGCCTTCCGCCTCATATTGTATCCAAATTGTGTCATATATTTTTAGTTACGATGTTTTACTCAAAGCACCGAGAAAAGTTTGGCAACAAAAAAGTATTTGAATCTGCTATTTCGGAATTAAATGATATGTCCGAGAATGGCATCAATATACATGTTGACGGAAGGCAAGAGATTATTCGTTTTCACTGAGTCCTTTTTTTGGGCGATAATCTTGGACTCAATCAGACGTGTGGTTTTTCCAAAAGTTTCAGTGCTAACTTTTATTGCAGAATGTGCAAAGCTACAAAATCTCAGTGTCAAACACTTACCATTGAAGTAGACTCTCTTATAAGAACTCAAGAATCTTACGAAGCCGACGTGAACCTACATTGCCACACTGCTACGGGAATCCATGAAGAATGCTGTTTCAACCATGTGAAAAATTTTCATATTGCCGATAATCAGGTAGTTGATGTCATGCATGACATATGCGAAGGAGTGGCTACTTACACTATTGGTAACATTCTACATGCCCTTGTTTTCGAAGAGAAATTTTTCGACATCGAAACATTGAATTACCGGATACAACAATTCGAATTTGGAAACCTGGAGTCTGGTAATAGACCTCGACCAGTATCTGTAGAACGATGCAAAGATGGTAAGAAAAAAGGTAAAACGACGAAAATCCGTTTGAAACAATCGGCATCGGAGATGTTATGTTTGTCGAGATACCTCGGCCTTATAATTGGAGATGTGGTTGAAAAAAAAAAATAAATACTGGAAACTGTACAGGATTTTCAGAAAAATAATAGGCATTGCTACTTCACCACGGGTCGTTGAAAGTGAGATCTACGCATTGAAAGAGCTTGTCCACAAGCATAACTCTATCTACATAGAATTGTTGGCAATCTCAAACCAAAAATGGATTTTATAACGCATTACCCGAGATTGTTTTTGCAAAATGGGCCTCTGGATCATTTTTGGAGTATGCCTGGGGAACGTAAAAATAAGGAATTTAGACAATGGGCCGTTAGCACTCAAAGTTCCCAAAATTTACCGAAAACACTTTCGATTAAACATCAGCTACAACTTTGTTATATGAAAGAATTTGTTAAGGACGTAGCACTTGACTATAATTTAGGGCCGATAAAAAATGATAATGTTGACAATGAAACGAGACAATTCAATAAAAACATTGCAAATAGCAAATCGTACAAATATATCGAAATATTAGGTAAAAAGTTATGTGCAGGTACGGTTTTTTTCGTAGATTTCGATGAAGTTGGAGATCCCATATTTGCCATTGTTACAGAAATATACGAAATTAACAAAAATATATACATTTATTCACGTTACCTTGGAATTGAATATTTCGATAAACATTATCATGCTTATAAGGTTCAGACAAACGACTCCACCAATGCAAAGCGTGTCTTAATTCATATTAGTAAAGTACCTAGAATAAGTCCTTGTTTATATGTAAAATGCAACGAAAACTACTACGTCGCCACAAGATACGACTTGTAATATTTGTTATATAATATATTTTGTATATTACATTTCTCGGTATCACTCTGTAAAATAAAAACTTCATATACAGGGTGAGTCTGGCAGAAGTGAACATAGGGAAACCCATGTTAAGGCTACGCGCCTCGTGATTGGTCGATTCCGGTGGAACGTTTCTTGTCCGCCGATTGGCTGTGAACGGTCATATGCGTCACACGTAATTTAGAGCCACAAGAATGTAAACAAAATACTGCAAGCTTTGGATTGTTTTAATACTATCTTGCTTTAAAATATTTTATTCTTGCCCACTCTTGCCAATTGTTTTTTTGAAAACCTTTCAACTTATCGGCTGCATCCGGTTGTAACAAAAGTAGAAGATTCACGAACTGAGTCTTGAATTTGGGATTGTGTTACTCATTTCATGGATTTGACACATTTTACATAAGCCTAAAATGTGGTTATGTCACACAAGAGATTTGCTACTTCTTTTCGAGTTTCTTTTTTTATTAAAATATTATTTTAAAGCAAGATAATTTTAAAACAATCCAAAGCTTGCAGTATTTTGTTTACATTCTTGTGGTCTAAATTACGTGTGACGCATATGACCGTTCACAGCCAATCAGCAAACAAGCGACGTTCCACCGGAATCGACCAATCACGAGGCGCGTAGCCTTAACATGGGTTTCCCTATGTTCACTTCTACCAGACTCACCCTGTATATGTAAATAATACCTACTTGTAAAACTATGTTCAGTGTACTGCTTATTTTCCTTTATTTCGAATGTAACGAATATGTATATGTATATAATACTTCAGGAAGACATTGTGCAAGTAAACAAAACATACATATTTTCCTCTTTCATATAGAGCATTCGTTAAAATGGAGGTATTTATAAAAAAAGAATCATTAATTTTCTTTTTTAAACATATGACAAATCCATTAATCCTTGTAGCTTTACGTTACGTGGAAAACATTTGAAAGTTCAAAATGGCAGACACAAATGTACAAATTTCAAAATTAATGTCATAAAAACTCATACGTTTCCTCATTTAAGTCTACATCCTTCCGGATCCGCTATTTTCAATTAAAAAAATCGGAAAGTTCATATTCAAGATAAAGTAACATGTATTATTGCAGTCCACTATCATTGATCCGACATTTTGAATTTCGAAAATCTAACATCAGATTTTTAATCTGCAACCCTGACAACCTATGAAGATGATGTTTCGTTTCAATTAAGTATTACTTTGATTTCGCCATGCATTTTTTCTACAAAAAAATATAATTTTTACACTTTGTTTATTTACACTTCAAAATATGTCGTCAAAGTAAAGAAGCAATCAGTTGCAACAAAATTAAATGTTAATGAACTCTTTCAGTCACGAATTTATACAGCGTTTGATTTTAATGATATTTCGAAAATGAGGGTTTTTTGAGATCGCTGATGACAAATCCGCTACAAAATTTTTTAAATTCTGCAAAAAATGCCGGATGAAATGGACAGTCAAAATTATGAAAGATGGTAGTTTTGAAATTTTAACAGCAGATTCATAATTAGACGACCTCAAAACGTGTATATTCCAAAGTTCAGAAGAAATCAACATTTTCCAAACTTCTAGTCGGCCATATAGGATCCACCATTTTGAATATTGATAATTTGACAGCGGATTCGTAATCAGCGACCTTGATACTCCTACATATAAATTTTCAGATAATAATGGGTATTACTTCGTCTTGGCATCAATTTATTTGAACAATTATACATTTTTATACAAAGGGCATAGGGGGTTAACTATACAAAAAATGCCCCCACAGCTCTGTCACCCGAACTGGGTCCATATATTGCTTCCCCGATGACTACAATTTTCTGAAAGTATGAACTAAAAATTCGCTTTTTCGAAAAAGTTATGGAGGGGGAAAGAAAAATAAAAAAACTAATTTTTCTCGAAAACTACTGGATCGATTTTAATGAACTTGAAATATGTTAGAAACGTAGGTAAGACAATTTGAGAGAAACAATATGAATTTTTTTTTTTTTTTAATAAGTAAAAAACTGGTTTGAAATTTTCGAAATTTTTTTTTTTTTTTAATAAGTAAAAAACTGGTTTGAAATTTTCGAAATTTGTTTTTTGGCATAATTTTTGATGTGACCACCTTCATCTTTTTTCTTGAGGTACCTTACAATGTCCCCTTTCATATATATTTTTTTAAAATTTTTAAAAAATATAGTTTTTGAATAAAAAATCGTAAACCATGGTCGTCCTGCTTGACTTGCGCATTCGCACACGCGCTCGCGCGCGCGCACGCATGCACGAACAACTTTCCCTCATGTCAAATTTAAATCGGTTCAAAAGGTTCCGAGATAAAAATTCTAGAATGTAGGCAAAAAAGGGCGTATTTTGAGCCTTTCGATCAAGATCACGGGGGCCCAACGTCACCTTGGGGGCTGAAATTTTGCAAAAAGGCTTATTTTTGAAGGTTGAAAAACATGCTAAAATTTGGAGAAAATCGGTGAACCCTCCCCACAATATATATATATATATATATATATATATATATATATATATATATATATATATATATATATATATATATGTGTGTGTGTGTGTATAATACAGGGTACACAATTTAAAACTACCACCCAGAAATCTGAGAATGAATGCTGTTTAGAAAAAAAAAGTTTAAATAGAAAAGTTTTTGGATTCCGAGGGGGACATCCAATAGTGACCTTGACGTTGACCTTTAAGGTCATTTCAGTATGAAGCCTCTTTTTAATGAGACCCCTTATTTTTTCACTCCGGAAATGGAAAAAGCGGAATTTACGTCCGAATACAATCTTGTCTTAGGACCCAGGTCCCATGGTGGGGTTCTATAATTCTTTTTCTTTATGTCCGTTAGTTTGGACCTCCCCGTCGGCCAGCATTCAGCATGGTTGAACCTGATCTGATATAGCCCGAGCGGATCGTTAGCCGTAACACCCCCACCACGTGAAGGTGGACAAATGAGGGCACCCAGCCAATTAAGGCAAGATAGACAAGTCACCCAGCCGGTCAAGGCAAGATAGACGAGTCACCCAGCCAGTTAAGGCAAGATAGACGAGTCACCCAGCCATTTAAGGCAAGATGTAGGAGTCACCCAGCCAGTTAAGGCAATGTGGAGGAATCACCCAGCCAGTTAAGGCAAGATGGAGGAATCACCCAGCCAGTTAAGGCAAGATGGAGGAGTCACCCAGCTATTTAAGGCAAGATGGAGGAGTCAGCCAGCCAGTTAAGGCAAGCTAGAGGAGTCACCCACCCATTTAAGGCAAGATGGAGGAGTCACCCAGCCAGTTAAGGCAGATGGAGTTGTTACCCATACAATTAAAGCAAGATATATTATCTTGCCTCTCGCTCACTGATGCTACAATTGTTCAGTCTTCATCGCTATCAGATTCGATTACTGGTACAATTTTAGTTGTGGTGAATATGTCAGTTAATATCTCAGCTGGTTTGAAAAATCTTGATAAATAACGCGCATGTGATAAATAATATATAACAGCCGCAATGTGGGAACAACAGCCAACAGTTCTATTTCCATTAGCACATTCACATGTGTATTCTGTAATTCCAGAATGTCCAATAGTGTCAGGTTCGTATTTAATAAAACACCTATAGGTTTGACGAGAAATGTGACGGGACGGAACTCTAATTTTTAAAATCGTTGAATCATCTTTAACAAATTCCATTTTTAGATTGCCATCTTTGTCAAGCATTTCTGCTAAATAGGAAACAGCCTGAGCAAGTTGATAGGTACCAGTGAATAAAATTTTCAAATCATTTGTTGTTAATTCCGTTATATATATATATGTATATATATATATATATATATATATATATATATATATATATATATATATATATATATATATGATGATATATATATGAGTAATATTTTTACTTTTCGCCCACTTTTGTGGGGAGGGTTCACCGATTTTCTCCAAATTTTAGCATGTTTTTCAACCTTCAAAAATAAGCCTTTTTGCAAAATTTCAGCCCCCAAGGTGACGTTGGACCCCGTGATCTTGATCGAAAGGCTCAAAATACGCCCTTTTTTGCCTACATTCTAGAATTTTTATCTCGGAACCTTTTGAACCGATTTAAATTTGACATAAGGGAAAGTTTTTCATCATAACGTCAACTATTCAGACAAATTTTTTCAAAACTCGAAATGTTAATGTCGATTTTTGGTAACTGATACAGTGGTATTGAAATTTAAAAAAAATGACAAATTTTAAATGGCTGCCAAAACAGAACCAATTGACCAAAATACTTTTCTAAAATATCATTTGATAGGTTTTTCTATTATCTTTAAAATGCCGGGTCAGAAACTGAAATCCATCGAGTCGTTCAAAAGATATAGCCGTTTTAATATGGCCATTTTCGTGAAAATCGCGCTTTTTCGTATTTTTAAAAGAGTGTCAGTGGTTTTTGCCTTAATATAATGACACAAAAATTTAACTGGAGTTAGTTCTAAGTATGTATAACAACCTGCTTTGGGAATTTTTCTTGGCCCAAACCTCAATCCACATTATTCGAACCTCTCAATATTGAGTATTTTGCTTATCAAGTAAACCGACTCATACAACTGTTTCGGATTCTTCTAATAATTTTTAGAGCCCTAAGACATTCTAAACGATATGAATGATAAAAGTAAACACAAAGATATTGTATTTGAACTTTGGTATAAATCTCTTAGTAATTTTGAACCAAAAATATGATAATTTAAAATGTTTTTGAAATTTTAGGTATCATATCCGTGAACGCTCATTTTATCCGACATTGAAAACTGTCTTTAATTTCTCACAACGTCGATGGTAATCCATCTAGAGATTTCCATCAGTATCCAAATGAAAGGTTTTTAACCTCTAGTATCATTATTTTTTATAAATTGCTCATAACTTTTACCCCACAAACTGCTCCGTTCATAAATTAAAGTAACTTTTTTTGTTTATGTATATAACGATCGTAATTTACTATTGTGAAGTTAATAGCGGTAATAAACATTTGACTTATGTAAATGTTTATTACCACTATTAACCTAACTATAATGTAAATAATTTTATGAAAATAAGTTACTTAACAATTGGCAAATGTTTAATTTTTAATGTTCATGATTATGCATATGTTTTATACGATTAATTTTTTACAAGACAGGGCTATTCGTAATAAGTCTATTATGAAATTGTTTACTTCGGAACATCATTTCAAATCTAATGTTATAGTTTTTTGGTCTGTAGAAAATGATGTGACTTTCATTATCATCGATTTTCCTTCGACTGGAATATAACAATGATGTAGCCTTGTATTTGGAAATGTTGACACCATTGTAAATCGTTTACGTAATCGTTTTTCGTACTTTTGAACTTCCATTTGCGACACCCACAGTACTCTGCAAAATGTTATAAAAATTGTTAGTAAAGTGGATTGTATTGTTTTTTCCGTATGTATAATAGTTTTATGATATATTGTGAAAAATAAAATATATGTTTTATGTCGCTACCTTATAGTTTTAGCTTCTTTAGTTGCGTATTCGTACATCTCGCGAGCATTAGTAATTTGTCCTTCCGGTGGTGATCTGATGCAGTGACACATAACTTGCCTTTTTAAATTTCCACCAATGGCATCACATGGCGATTTTCCATGGCTGGTTCCAAAAAAATTGTACGATTTCACTTTTATGCCAAAATCTTTCTCATGGCACAATATATTTGCCAAATGGTTTCTGAATAAATAACAAAGAAATTAGATTATTTTCAAATGGTATACATTCATTATATACAAATAAAATACAATACATTATATTACTTGTTTTTGTATTGCTGAGGTGCTCCATCCGAAAAATAAATTATATTTTCAATCCAGCTGTATTCCTCTTTCATTACGGACATAAGTTTTTCAGTGAACGCATTTATTGTGTACGCAAAATGGTCCTTAGAATCACTAATTACATAATAATTTACATTAAGTAGTTCATCACTATTCTTCGTTTTATAGTAAATGCAAAAAGGATGTATAGTTGCTTGTGAATTATTGTAATAAAAAGCTTGCACAGATTGTTGAATTATGAATGAATAATTTTCTGAAAAATCTATTTCTTGAAATTTTATAATACTTGTTAGTGTATAATATATACTAACAAGTATGATGAATAACAGTGGATGAAAATTGTATACCTATCTTAGAGAACAGTTACTCCATTTTCACATTTACACCCAAGTGCCTCTATATTTGCTAATAATATAATTATTTAATGAATAATTCTAGCGTTTAGATAAAATAGAAGTTTTTTGGTATTTTATGATATATATTTATAACTTTCAAAATATGGATTTTTTAACTTTTGCCATTAAATTGTCCGACGGCCTTAAATTTTACAAGGTTTGAATATTGAAATATTCAAAGAAATATAAATGAATATTTACACGATGAAACTGACAGAATGTTAAATGTTATGTAATCGTTAAAGATACCATAAACACCAGATAGTAGTACATTTTTAATAATTAATTTAAAAATTACATAGCACATTTCTGAAACAATAATTAAGCATTTTAATGCATCAAATAGACAAATTATTTTGGTCAAAAATCGACAATTTATAATTTATTTAAGAACAATGAATACATTATTTCAAACTTACCATCCATTTCTTTAAACTGATTGAGTTTCTTATACATATAATCTGTACAGTTGAAATGCAGTCGAGTTTCACATCTACCCCAATGTTTTGGTAGTAATGCTAATAATTCAAGTTTTTTAAACATAGTTTTAGCGCTTTGAAATTCGTTTTGTAGGTTTGTTAACAATTCTCTAAACACTGAACAGTCTTCTAATATATTATGACATACAGCTTCAGGAACTGTAATGTTAACATTAGATGCCTTTGACAAATGTTCTGTAAAATGTTTACAAACATCTTGAACTATAATTTCACCGTCACGTATGCGTCTAGATTTATGAAATGTAAGATTGTTCCAACTTGGCATGTCAAGATTGTCTAATCTTGAATTTAAATACAGAATTTACTACTCTTTGTTCCTGGCTCAATGTAGTAAAGTCAGAGGAATTACTAACTGTAATATCGCTACTAGCAATTGAATTTTGACTATCTAAAATTTGACTGTCATGTAAAACATTATCATTATTACTGACAACTTTTTCTTGTTTTTCTCGTCTTTCCAGAGAACTGGTTGCATTACTACTAGAGTTAGAAATTATTTTATTCAGATTGTGAGCATTATTTTGTGCAGAATCAATTTTACTGTTTAAAACAGTTTCACACCTTTTACAAATTTTATCGCCAGGTTTCAATTTCATTAACAAAATTATAAGGGTCATTTCACAAGTTTGTAGTTTCAGTATTCTGAGATCCTTAGTAATAACCTTGTCATGTTTTTTAAATGGATCACAACATTTTCGAATTGCATTTGAGTAATAATCTAACCATACACATTTATGATGATCACAAAAGTTCCCCTTCGAAATTTCATAGTAGTTATCAATTCTGTATTTTAAATTCAAAATATCTCCATCAGGCAAAGATTCAAGGTTATGAACATTTTTGTTATTTGTAAAAGAACTAAGATGACACTGTGTTTTCGTAAAAATTCCAACATCACAATCCACAGTTTCCTGAGCCATATTTAAAAATTCTGGAACTAAATAATATAAATGCAAGTTATACAGATGAAAATTATAGAAAAATATTGCTATATTTTATCGTTTATAAACAAGGATGAAATTGATAGAATATGTTGTATTTTATATTTAAAATATATCTAAAATTTACAAAAATTCTGATGCAATGATTTTTATAATATAAGAATTTTGTTTATTTTCTTGCACAATAAACTTTTTTAATGACTTTTTTAAAATTTCAATTTTATATGTACAAATTGTTACGTGTAGTGAATGAAACCAACGAAAGGGAGTAATTATGAACGATAAGTGATTGAATTTTTAGGTTATGTATAATAAGTTAGTTTTAACTTCAAAAATAACAAAAAAGTAATTGCCTTTTCACAATACTCCTAACTTAATAAAAAAGCACAAGAATCCATACTACAAATCTTACCTTTTTATTCGTACGACGTTTCACAAATCAAATAATCAATTGTAATAATAACATGTTCTTAACATCGAAATTATGATCAGCGATCTTAAACACTCGGTATACATGAACGGCCATCAGCTGACTGAAAGCCTCGTCTCGTGGAACGGAATCGGCGAAGCGGAATTGGCGGAATGGCGGAATTCGCGTGCCAGGTGATAAAAATAATAAAACTAGAAGTAAAAACCTTTCATTTGGATACTGATGGAAATCTCTAGATGGATTACCATCGACGTGAGAAATTAAAGACAGTTTTCAATGTTGGATAAAATGGGCGTTCACGGATATGATACCTAAAATTTCAAAAACATTTTAAATTATCATATTTTTGGTTCAAAATTACTAAGAGACTTATACCAAAGTTCAAATACAATATCTTTGTGTTTACTTTTATCATTCATATCGTTTAGAATGTCTTAGGGCTCTAAAAATTATTAGAAGAATCCGAAACAGTTGTATGAGTCGGTTTACTTGATAAGCAAAATACTCAATATTGAGAGGTTCGAATAAGGTGGATTGAGGCTCGGGCCAAGAAAAGTTCCCAAAGGAGGTTGTTATACATACTTAGAACTAACTCCAGTTAAATTTTTGTGTCATTATATTAAGGCAGAAACCACTGACACTCTTTTAAAAATACGAAAAAGCGCGATTTTCACGAAAATGGCCATATTAAAACGGCTATATCTTTTGAACGACTCGATGGATTTCAGTTTCTGATCCGGCATTTTAAAGATAATAGAAAAACCTATCAAATGATATTTTAGAAAAGTATTTTGGTCAATTGGTTCTGTTTTGGCAGCCATTTAAAATTTGTCATTTTTTTTAAATTTCAATACCACTGTATCAGTTACCAAAAATCGACATTAACATTTCGAGTTTTGAAAAAATTTGTCTGAATAGTTGACGTTATGATGAAAAACTTTCCCTTATGTCAAATTTAAATCGGTTCAAAAGGTTCCGAGATAAAAATTCTAGAATGTAGGCAAAAAAGGGCGTATTTTGAGCCTTTCGATCAAGATCACGGGGGCCCAACGTCACCTTGGGGGCTGAAATTTTGCAAAAAGGCTTATTTTTGAAGGTTGAAAAACATGCTAAATTTTGAGAAAATCGGTGAACCCTCCCCACAAAAGTGGGCGAAAAGTAAAAATATTACTCATATATATATATATATATATATATATATATATATATATATATATATATATATATATATATATATATATATATATATATATGTGTGTGTGTATAATACAGGGTACACAATTTAAAACTACCACCCAGAAATCTGAGAATGAATGGTGTTTAGAAAAAAAAAGTTTAAATAGAAAAGTTTTTGGATTCCGAGGGGGACATCCAATAGTGACCTTGACGTTGACCTTTAAGGTCATTTCAGTATGAAGCCTCTTTTTAATGAGACCCCTTATTTTTTCACTCGGGAAATGGAAAAAGCGGAATTTACGTCCGAATACAATCTTGTCTTAGGACCCAGGTCCCATGGTGGGGTTCTATAATTCTTTTTCTTTATGTCCGTTAGTTTGGACCTCCCCGTCGGCCAGCATTCAGCATGGTTGAACCTGATCTGATATAGCCCGAGCGGATCGTTAGCCGTAACACCCCCACCACGTGAAGGTGGACAAATGAGGGCACCTAGCCAATTAAGGCAAGATAGACAAGTCACCCAGCCAGTCAAGGCAAGATAGACGAGTCACCCAGCCAGTTAAGGCAAGATAGACGAGTCACCCAGCCATTTAAGGCAAGATGTAGGAGTCACCCAGCCAGTTAAGGCAAGGTGGAGGAATCACCCAGCCAGTTAAGGCAAGATGGAGGAATCACCCAGCCAGTTAAGGCAAGATGGAGGAGTCACCCAGCCATTTAAGGCAAGATGGAGGAGTCAGCCAGCCAGTTAAGGCAAGCTAGAGGAGTCACCCACCCATTTAAGGCAAGATGGAGGAGTCACCCAGCCAGTTAAGGCAGATGGAGTTGTTACCCATACAATTAAAGCAAGATATATTATCTTGCCTCTCGCTCACTGATGCTACAATTGTTCAGTCTTCATCGCTATCAGATTCGATTACTGGTACAATTTTAGTTGTGGTGAATATGTCAGTTAATATCTCAGCTGGTTTGAAAAATCTTGATAAATAACGCGCATGTGATAAATAATATATAACAGCCGCAATGTGGGAACAACAGCCAACAGTTCTATTTCCATTAGCACATTCACATGTGTATTCTGTAATTCCAGAATGTCCAATAGTGTCAGGTTCGTATTTAATAAAACACCTATAGGTTTGACGAGAAATGTGACGGGACGGAACTCTAATTTTTAAAATCGTTGAATCATCTTTAACAAATTCCATTTTTAGATTGCCATCTTTGTCAAGCATTTCTGCTAAATAGGAAACAGCCTGAGCAAGTTGATAGGTACCAGTGAATAAAATTTTCAAATCATTTGTTGTTAATTCCGGAAAATCATTAAGATCATCTGAGGAGATAGTTCCAAACGGAAATTTACGACGTAGCCATCCTGCTTCTTCTACTTTATCAGCCACAGAAAACTTCACATTTTTCTCAGTTTGCATCTTTTGAAGAATATCATCGAAGTTATCTACATCAGAATGTAATCTTTTTCCGAAAATATTATTAAGAAAACATGCAATTCTGAAGTATGATCCAACTTTTGGTAATAACTTTTTATCGATTTTATGATTAAGAAGAAGATATTTTTGCTTGATGACACCGTGAACGGATTCTACAGCCCACCGAATTTTCGTAACAAAGCGAGAATTATTTGATTCTTCTGCAGTTAATTGTTTCCTTTTTCCTTTTAAGACAGGCATCAAAACTCGAAATTTTTTTTCTTCCAACTTTTCTTTTACGTCACGAAATCCACGGTCAAGAACAAAAATATCACCTTCATTAACCAGCTAGGATAAACCTTCAGGATATTAAGAATTAGATTAATTTCTTGGTATGTTCGGTCCTTTTACTTAAATAAACAAATAAAAAATAATAGCATTCCTCCTCTGCTAGATTAATTTTAAAATATCTCTTATAAATAAAACCGGACCTTATAAATAAGACAGGTTTTTTCACGGTCTTACTGACGAGTCCACGTGAAAAAACTGGGACGAAACGTATATTTTCTAAAATAGACAATTTTCCCTGTATCACCGCTAGAGGGACACAGAACCTATTAATAGTCAAGTCATTAAAATTTCTTATATTCCGAACAGTAAAATCAAAAGGTCTGAGCGGTTATACTACAAATCCCGGCAATGCTCACTTAAGTTACTTTACGACATACTTAGTGGTTGAAATCGTCAACCCATGTATTTGATTTATTATTTGTTTATTTAACCCATTAAGTCCTGAATGGACGTTTTTTCACTACAATTTTCAACGGTTGTATTTAGTGTGAAAAAAGGCTCTAAAAAATTTGAAAGAAGACATATCTGACGTAAAATTAACTGAACTTTCAGAATCTGTTATTACATTTTTCAGAAAATGCAACCGTGAAAAACTATATTCGATTTTTTTCAAAAAAATCATGCATTTTTCAAATGAATTTTTTGTTCATTTCGTCTTTTCTCATTGAAATTGTTTCAGAATTCCTCTAAACGGTAAAGAAATCGTGTCCTCGAGACTTAAACTTTAAGATGTGCCTATGTCCATTTTGAAAATAAAGGTAAAATCATCCAAAATGGCGGCCCAAACACAAAAAAATTAGCGAAAAATTCAGGAATTTTTTATTCAAAGACGATCGACTTTAGGAAAAAATGTTACAGAACAAAAAGTTCTTACAATTATTCAAAGAATACGCTGAATTTTTTTGAGAATTTTTTAAACACTTTTTTCATTTTTCAAAATCTCAAAATTTTGACAAATCGAAAAAGTCGTCAAAAAATTCTAAAAAAATTTTCGGGCATTCTTTGATTAATTGCAAGAACTTTTTCTTCCGTAACATTTTCTCCTAAAGTCGATCGTCTTTGAATAAAAAATTCCTGAATTTTTCGCTAATTTTTTTGTGGTTGGGCCGCCATTTTGGATGCTTTTACCTTTATTTTCAAAATGGATATAGGCACATCTTAAAGTTTAAGTCTCGAGGACACGATTTCTTTACCGTTTAAAGGAATTCTGAAACAATTTCAATGTGAAAAGACGAAATGAAAAAAAAATTCATTTGAAAAATGCATGATTTTTTTGAAAAAATCGAATATAGTTTTTCACGGTTGCATTTTCTGAAAAATGTAATAACAGATTCTGAAAGTTCAGTTAATTTTACGTCAGATATGTCTTCTTTCAAATTTTTTAGAGCCTTTTTTCACACTAAATACAACCGTAGAAAATTGTAGTGAAAAAACGTCCATTCAGGACTTAATGGGTTAAGTAAAATGACCGTACATACCAAGAAATTAATCTAATTCTTAATATTTACTTATAAGTGGTCGAGAAAAACATTAAACGTTGCTTTCGCAACGAATATTAAATCTTCAGGATTTTCGAGAATTGTTTCCAAAATCTGGGCATCATTTTGATTCGCAAGAAAAGGTCCAGCAATGTCTACAACATACCCGTCAGTTGTGCAGATGGTAAACGGTTTACAAAGGGGAACTTTCTTTTGGCCAGAGTACGATTTCCTTTGATAATCATTATTAGAACTTTTTTTATGTCTAGCGTATGTGCCGTCGCATATCAAAAAAAGTTTATCGTTAGAATCGAATAAATGTTTTGCCATTTTAGTGGTATGGTTTAGAATGAGTTCATTCCGACTACAAGCATTCACTCCAAAACGAAGTGGCAAAACATCATCTTCAAATGATTTCATTACACTGGCCGAATAGTCCGAGACATCGTGTTCATTTTGCAATTGCAAAATTGACGCGATCATTGCATTCTAATTAACCGACCGTAATTTGGACAACAATAGCTTGAATGACGGAACGGGAATGACTATTTCGCAATGAAGTTAACATGTCTTTCAGTTCATTTAATTGTTCCCAATTTAAGCCTGTAAAAATTTTGAGTTGTTTCTCAGAAATATTGTATTCCCCTATTTTATCAAGCAATGTCGAGTCACATCTAATAGAAAGAGTTTCCATTAGCTTTGATAACTCAGATGCCGTAAGGCTTGTAGTATTAGAATAGGCTTTCAGTTGGATAAGATCTTCTTCGTATATTCTATCGTTTATCAAGTGCATACGACAACATCGATTCCCAGATGGAATGTAGATTTGAGTTTTGATATAAGTTTTTATTCGTGTTTCCTCAGGAATGACACGTAAATGTTTTGTGCCGCCACAAAAGCAACATGATTTATGCGTTGCAATAGTTCTCCGAATAAAAACTTCCATACGTTCAACCTCAGAAACCGATGCTTTTGATTCAACTATTTCAAACGTGGGATCATTATCTACCGAATCAGGCACAACATCATTTACGACATTTACTTCAGATTTCTCTGCAGATATATTTTTTATATAAACAGACATTCTACATTTTTGACAAATAATGTCATTTACGTTTATTGCTTGCTGCAAAGAAGTGGAGTAAATATTCGCTTCCTGTTGATTTGTTACTATTTTTTTTCGGCCTGTAGTATTTATTTAAAAAGTATTGCAACCAGGGCACTTTTGTCTTAGCAATACGGTCTTATTCATCTTGAAAATTATGAAGAAATAAGAATGTCAGATGTAAACAAAAGAATGTAAAAAGTAAAATTCTTCAGAATCACAAAGATATAACTCAGAAAAAAATACTAAATATAAACCTGCACTCAGGTATACCGATTTACATAGACTATATGAATCGAAGCACAATATCATATACAAGTGTCAGGTCGCACCGTCCGGATTCCTAATCTACTAAAAAAAGGAGGGTTTTCGATAACGAGAATGAAATGGCTATCGAATAAAAGGAACGATGCCTACCGGAGAAGAAGTCACCTATTGCCTCGCAGTTCTTCTATATAGGAGTCTCGTGTCAACAATCACGCCGACATCACACCGGATAATAAAATATCTCATTGACATCGGTTAAGGTCGACCTATACTATATACACTCAGCACCGGTTTTTGTTTCGGTCCAATTTAACTTCGTACATTTCAACACTGTGCATTAAACACGAAAAAACATTTGAATATTTATATTGGCTACACATGAGTCTCAACTGTATATAACATAGTATTTTTAGTCAGTGCGTGCGTGCGTGAGTGCACGGGTGTGTGCGAATGCGCAAGTCAAGCAGGACGACCATGGTTTACGATTTTTTATTCAAAAACTATATTTTTTAAAAATTTAAAAAAAAATATATATGAAAGGGGACATTGTAAGGTACCTCAAGAAAAAAGATGAAGGTGGTCACATCAAAAATTATGCCAAAAAAAAAATTTCGAAAATTTCAAACCAGTTTTTTACTTATTAAAAAAAAAAAATCATATTTTTTCTCTAAAATTGCCTTACCTACGTTTCTAACATATTTCAAGTTCATTAAAATCGATCCAGTAGTTTTCGAGAAAAATTATTTTTTTTATTTTTCTTTCCCTCTCCATAACTTTTTGGAAAAAGCGAATTTTGAGTTCATACTTTCAGAAATTTGTAGTCATCGGGGTAGCAATATATGGACCCAGTTCGGGTGACAGAGCTGTGGGGGCATTTTTTGTATAGTTAACCCCCTATGCCCTTTGTTATCAGGAATAATTATTTTAAATAGTTATACATTATTAGCGACTTTGAATTTTGAAATTCTCACAGCGGATTCGTAATCAGCGACCTCAAAACCCCCTACGTACCAAATATGAGATAAAATAACCATTTTTCATAATTTTGGTCGGACATATTGGATCCGCAGTGTTGAAAAACCGCAACGAAATCGATAATGGATTGTTAATAAATGATAAAAAATCAATAATGTCTAGGTGGGTCACTGGTGTTCAGCTGTGAACGAAAGGGTTAACTGAAAAATGTAGAAAATTTGATACAAAAAGTGTCCTTCGGGAAGAACACCGTGTTTGAAAGGATTAAAAAACCTTTTGTTGGATACTTACGAAAAAGAAAAGAAACTAAAAGATTACTAAAATATAGAAAATGAGCAATTTTATCAAAATTAATCCGCCATTTTGAATTTTAAAAATTTGATCCCACATTCGTAGTCGATCAAGAAATAAATACAGATTTTGAAAACATTGAGCAATTGTTTAAAATTCATCCATCATTTTGGGTCTGTTATTTTCAGTTTTACATGTATGGTGTCGGATTCATAGCTAGCAATGAAAAAAAATTTCTTCACACTAACTGTTATAAAAAGATGACAATTTTTATAAATTTGGGTCACCATATTATATCCGCCATTCTGACAAAAACTACTAGTAGGTAAGCTATGCGGGTTCCATCACAGCCCAGTAGGTAAATGGTGGTTCTGATCCGTGCTATACCGTCCGAGGGTAATGCAGATTGACCGCGGTCGGTAAATGTTGGTGGTTCTGACCCGTGCTATACCATCAAAGGGTAATGCAGATTGCCTACATTCGGTAAATAGTGGTTCTGAGCCTGGCTATACCACCCAAGGGTAATGCAGATTGCCCTCGGTCGGCAAATGATAGTGGTTGTTCTAACTCATGGTCGGTAAATGATGGTGGTAGTGGTTCTAACCCGTGCTATACCAAATGGTGTGGTTCAGATCTTTACTAACTGTGACTGAGGGTGTAGGGTTCTTGATTTTACCGTGTGATGTCGCGCGCGTTATTTGCCCACACGTAGAACCAGTATCCTCTACCTTCAGTATGTTAGGGTCAGCTTTCTGCATTACCGACCAAAGACCTGTACGAGATTTCACTTTGGACCGCTAGATGGCGCTTCACGTACATTCTTAATATACTATTATGATAAATATTACAAGATTGTAAGTAGCCTAATGGTAGGTAAGTAATAACTCTTGATTATAATTTTTATTATACCAAATTATTAGTTTATTCAATATCTGTTCTTAGTGCATAATTTTCAATTAAAATGTGAGTAAGTTAAAATAATAAGTATTAAATAATTCTTTAGATGTAGCTTATTATATTTTATACAAGTTTTTTTACATCATCACTTATGGGGTTATATTGCACAATGCGATCATGAATTATCAGACAATAAGCTGAGGTTCCAACCGCAAAATTCTCTCTTGCTTCAAATTCTAGACGTACATCAACAGGTGCGATTCATTTTGCTTTGAACAATCTAATACGATGAGCGGTACAGATGTTAGATAATCATTTTTTTTAGTATAGGTTCTGCAGCTTTATCATAGTACACATTTTGGAAGTTAGCATACATATCATAAAATTCCTTTTCTTCTTCTCTGTTTGTTTTCGTAAGTGAAAAAAATTTTTTAAAGGTCTTTCTTGCATAATACAGAGCAACTAGGTCATATAATAAAAAATAACAAAAGTTATTAACGTTTCGGCCAAAAATTGCGGCCCTCATCAGATGTATTTTATTCTGCACAAAAAAATAAAGAAAAACTTTTTACAAAATGTTTTACAAAAAAATTTTTGTTGAAAGATGAAAAAATGTTACATTTTCTTTAGTGAGAGGATGAAAAAAATGAGATATAATTACAAAGATATAATTTTAACCGTATAAACTTTTCAGAATAAAAAGTATGTAGCAGTGAAGGGAAATCAAACAAAATCAGAAAAAAGACAGTAACATCTTACCTGGATAAAACTTAAAATTTGTCATCTTTGATGTTTAAAAAATCCAAAATTTGAACACTGAAACTAAAAAATATAAAAAGTGAATACCTAAGGTATTCAGTAAGAGTTACAAATTAATTAATTAAACTTTATATAAAAATAAAATGAAATACCCGTGTTCAACGAGAATCTAACGGAGACTGAAAAGTTTGTAGAGTGAACGTTTTGAAAAGAAAAGATTTGAGTATAAAGCAGTTAACCTTCTATATTATTGTTTATGTTTGTAAGTTTAAAAGCGGAAAGTAAATCTCGGGCAAATTCGATTTTTCAAACCGAATATTTACAGCATTAGAATTATTTTTAATAAAAAAGTTTTCCATATGTTTCCTTTTATGTTTATTCCTCTCTATCGAAATAATTTTAATATTTTCAAAATCAAAAGAATGTCCAGTATTAATTCGATGCATCGTTAAACCAGTATATTTATCAACGTTATCATATATATTTTTCTTATGTTCGTTAATTCTATTTTTAAGAAGTCTACCTGTTTCACCTATGTAAACACCATTACAATCTTTACATTTAATTTCGTAAATTAGATCTTTCATATGTAATTTATCTAGTTTATCTTTAAAAGGTTTAATTCCTCCAATGTTGGTATTTATCGGTTTATAAACAACTCGAATATTTTGATCTATAAAGTTATGTTTAATTTGTTCAGAAATCCCTTTAATATAAGGGATGCTAATGGTTGTATTGTATTTTCTATTATCAGGTTTAAAACTAATAGTGTTATAAAACTTATAGACTCTTCTTTTAAAACATTCATTAATAAAAAAGTCCGGGTATCCGTTATTTTTTAAAATTCTTCTAACTAAATTTAAATTCTTCTCTCTAAATTTAACATTTGAAAGTTTAATAGCTCTATCAATAAGTCCAAAAGCTGTACCAAGTTTATAATTAAGTGGATGATTTGAATTAAAATGTAAATATCTTCCTGAAAAAGTAGTTTTTTGGTACCAATCAGTTATTAAAGTGTTATTTTCATTGATGACAAGAACGTCCAAAAAATTAAGTCTATTATTTGTTTCTTTTTCTAAAGTAAAACAGATTCTATTATCTAATCCTTTAATTTTAGTCAAGCTATTAAAAATTGGCAAAATATGTTCTAAAAATTCGTTGGGAACTGCAGTAAAAATGTCATCTACATACCTGAAGTAAAACGGTAACTTAAATGGTAATTTATTAATTAAAATATTTTCCAAAAAATCCATCATTAAATCAGCTATTATAGGAGAAAGTGGAGAACCCATAGGAACGCCAAATCTCTGTTTATAAATAACATTTTGAAAGCGAAAATAAAGTGAATTAAAAACTATCTCAAGTCCTTCAAAAAACTCTTTCTGAGGTAAACTTGTATGAGTCTTAATTTCTTCCCATCGTTTTTTAAGAACCATTTTTACAATTGGTGTGGAGATGTTGGTAAAAAGAGAAACAACATCTAAAGAAATCAGTGTATGGTTGGGAGGAAGTTTAAATTTATTAATTTTCTGATGGAAATCCCAGTTATCTTTGACTCTTTTAGATATTGTAGGTAAAAGTGAATTTAAAATAGATGTATAAAAAACCGATAGTTTATAAGTAGGAGAATTAATAGTTGAAATGATAATACGCAAAGGGTTGTTAGGTTTATGAATTTTTGGTAAACCATAGGCTCTAGAAATAGTCGAATTATAAATTTTAAGTTTTTTAGTTGTTTCATCATTAATACTTTTTTTATTATTAATCACTCTAACAAAGTCATTAACCTTTTTTTCGGTTGTAGCGGTATATTCAAAATGACTAATTTCGTAAGTGTTAGAATCAGATAATAACTCAAGCATTTTATTTAAATATTCTTGTTTAGATATAGCAACCGTAACGTTTCCTTTATCTGCTCTAGTAAAAAATATGTCTTTGTTTTTAGTCATAAATGAATGTAAAGCAATTTTATCTGTTTCAAATTCCAAATTTTGATTTTTATTGTGAGTGTTATTTTTTGCAAAATTATATAAATCAGAACTACATTTATTACGTATGAGAGTTTTATTGTCGGCAATGATGCTTCCTGAATTATCGATCTGATCCTTAACTCTATATACTCCTTCTTCAATACTAGCAATAAAATCCGGTATCGGAACCTTATTATCATTGTAAAAAGAGTGTTTTTGTCCTAATCCAACTATTCTAACAATCTCAGGTGGAATAATTTTCTTAGTTAGATTAACAAACCAATTTTTTTTAATTTTGATGTTATTATGGTGATGAAATGTATGATAAAAATGAATTAAATTATCTAATTTTTCTTTAAATCTATTTCTATTATCATTAAGAATTCTCTTGAAAAATAGGTCTTCATGGTGAAAATATTCTTCATAAATGTAACTTGGTAATTTTCTTGTAATGAGCTTCCAGAGATGTGCTTTTTTTTGCTCTTAAAAACATAATGTGTTTGCTGACGTCATGAATTTCCAAATTCATCAGATTTTGTTTAAATTTCTTTATTAAATCTTGATGTTTATTAAGACAAATCGGTGAATAAAATTCTGTCGGATGTGTAAAATTATTTGAAAAAATGTGTTTAGGAAGGAAGTTGTTAGTTTTGCACCTAAGTAAGAAAATTCTCCTCATAATCGATGCCGCAAGGTTCTTATTAGTAGTCTTCCAATCCTTAAGAAGTTTTAAAGTCTCCTTTCCAAAATGAAATTCAATCCATTTATAAAAATTCATTCTTTAAACTTGTGTAATTAAATATATAAATGTACTACATAAAATTCCTTTTCTTCTTCTCTGTTTGTTTTCGTAAGTGAAAAAAATTTTTTAAAGGTCTTTCTTGCATAATACAGAGCAACTAGGTCATATAATAAAAAATAACAAAAGTTATTAACGTTTCGGCCAAAAATTGCGGCCCTCATCAGATGTATTTTATTCTGCACAAAAAAATAAAGAAAAACTTTTTACAAAATGTTTTACAAAAAAATTTTTGTTGAAAGATGAAAAAATGTTACATTTTCTTTAGTGAGAGGATGAAAAAAATGAGATATAATTACAAAGATATAATTTTAACCGTATAAACTTTTCAGAATAAAAAGTATGTAGCAGTGAAGGGAAATCAAACAAAATCAGAAAAAAGACAGTAACATCTTACCTGGATAAAACTTAAAATTTGTCATCTTTGATGTTTAAAAAATCCAAAATTTGAACACTGAAACTAAAAAATATAAAAAGTGAATACCTAAGGTATTCAGTAAGAGTTACAAATTAATTAATTAAACTTTATATAAAAATAAAATGAAATACCCGTGTTCAACGAGAATCTAACGGAGACTGAAAAGTTTGTAGAGTGAACGTTTTGAAAAGAAAAGATTTGAGTATAAAGCAGTTAACCTTCTATATTATTGTTTATGTTTGTAAGTTTAAAAGCGGAAAGTAAATCTCGGGCAAATTCGATTTTTCAAACCGAATATTTACAGCATTAGAATTATTTTTAATAAAAAAGTTTTCCATATGTTTCCTTTTATGTTTATTCCTCTCTATCGAAATAATTTTAATATTTTCAAAATCAAAAGAATGTCCAGTATTAATTCGATGCATCGTTAAACCAGTATATTTATCAACGTTATCATATATATTTTTCTTATGTTCGTTAATTCTATTTTTAAGAAGTCTACCTGTTTCACCTATGTAAACACCATTACAATCTTTACATTTAATTTCGTAAATTAGATCTTTCATATGTAATTTATCTAGTTTATCTTTAAAAGGTTTAATTCCTCCAATGTTGGTATTTATCGGTTTATAAACAACTCGAATATTTTGATCTATAAAGTTATGTTTAATTTGTTCAGAAATCCCTTTAATATAAGGGATGCTAATGGTTGTATTGTATTTTCTATTATCAGGTTTAAAACTAATAGTGTTATAAAACTTATAGACTCTTCTTTTAAAACATTCATTAATAAAAAAGTCCGGGTATCCGTTATTTTTTAAAATTCTTCTAACTAAATTTAAATTCTTCTCTCTAAATTTAACATTTGAAAGTTTAATAGCTCTATCAATAAGTCCAAAAGCTGTACCAAGTTTATAATTAAGTGGATGATTTGAATTAAAATGTAAATATCTTCCTGAAAAAGTAGTTTTTTGGTACCAATCAGTTATTAAAGTGTTATTTTCATTGATGACAAGAACGTCCAAAAAATTAAGTCTATTATTTGTTTCTTTTTCTAAAGTAAAACAGATTCTATTATCTAATCCTTTAATTTTAGTCAAGCTATTAAAAATTGGCAAAATATGTTCTAAAAATTCGTTGGGAACTGCAGTAAAAATGTCATCTACATACCTGAAGTAAAACGGTAACTTAAATGGTAATTTATTAATTAAAATATTTTCCAAAAAATCCATCATTAAATCAGCTATTATAGGAGAAAGTGGAGAACCCATAGGAACGCCAAATCTCTGTTTATAAATAACATTTTGAAAGCGAAAATAAAGTGAATTAAAAACTATCTCAAGTCCTTCAAAAAACTCTTTCTGAGGTAAACTTGTATGAGTCTTAATTTCTTCCCATCGTTTTTTAAGAACCATTTTTACAATTGGTGTGGAGATGTTGGTAAAAAGAGAAACAACATCTAAAGAAATCAGTGTATGGTTGGGAGGAAGTTTAAATTTATTAATTTTCTGATGGAAATCCCAGTTATCTTTGACTCTTTTAGATATTGTAGGTAAAAGTGAATTTAAAATAGATGTATAAAAAACCGATAGTTTATAAGTAGGAGAATTAATAGTTGAAATGATAATACGCAAAGGGTTGTTAGGTTTATGAATTTTTGGTAAACCATAGGCTCTAGAAATAGTCGAATTATAAATTTTAAGTTTTTTAGTTGTTTCATCATTAATACTTTTTTTATTATTAATCACTCTAACAAAGTCATTAACCTTTTTTTCGGTTGTAGCGGTATATTCAAAATGACTAATTTCGTAAGTGTTAGAATCAGATAATAACTCAAGCATTTTATTTAAATATTCTTGTTTAGATATAGCAACCGTAACGTTTCCTTTATCTGCTCTAGTAAAAAATATGTCTTTGTTTTTAGTCATAAATGAATGTAAAGCAATTTTATCTGTTTCAAATTCCAAATTTTGATTTTTATTGTGAGTGTTATTTTTTGCAAAATTATATAAATCAGAACTACATTTATTACGTATGAGAGTTTTATTGTCGGCAATGATGCTTCCTGAATTATCGATCTGATCCTTAACTCTATATACTCCTTCTTCAATACTAGCAATAAAATCCGGTATCGGAACCTTATTATCATTGTAAAAAGAGTGTTTTTGTCCTAATCCAACTATTCTAACAATCTCAGGTGGAATAATTTTCTTAGTTAGATTAACAAACCAATTTTTTTTAATTTTGATGTTATTATGGTGATGAAATGTATGATAAAAATGAATTAAATTATCTAATTTTTCTTTAAATCTATTTCTATTATCATTAAGAATTCTCTTGAAAAATAGGTCTTCATGGTGAAAATATTCTTCATAAATGTAACTTGGTAATTTTCTTGTAATGAGCTTCCAGAGATGTGCTTTTTTTTGCTCTTAAAAACATAATGTGTTTGCTGACGTCATGAATTTCCAAATTCATCAGATTTTGTTTAAATTTCTTTATTAAATCTTGATGTTTATTAAGACAAATCGGTGAATAAAATTCTGTCGGATGTGTAAAATTATTTGAAAAAAATGTGTTTAGGAAGGAAGTTGTTAGTTTTGCACCTAAGTAAGAAAATTCTCCTCATAATCGATGCCGCAAGGTTCTTATTAGTAGTCTTCCAATCCTTAAGAAGTTTTAAAGTCTCCTTTCCAAAATGAAATTCAATCCATTTATAAAAATTCATTCTTTAAACTTGTGTAATTAAATATATAAATGTACTACATAAAATTCCTTTTCTTCTTCTCTGTTTGTTTTCGTAAGTGAAAAAAATTTTTTAAAGGTCTTTCTTGCATAATACAGAGCAACTAGGTCATATAATAAAAAATAACAAAAGTTATTAACGTTTCGGCCAAAAATTGCGGCCCTCATCAGATGTATTTTATTCTGCACAAAAAAATAAAGAAAAACTTTTTACAAAATGTTTTACAAAAAAATTTTTGTTGAAAGATGAAAAAATGTTACATTTTCTTTAGTGAGAGGATGAAAAAAATGAGATATAATTACAAAGATATAATTTTAACCGTATAAACTTTTCAGAATAAAAAGTATGTAGCAGTGAAGGGAAATCAAACAAAATCAGAAAAAAGACAGTAACATCTTACCTGGATAAAACTTAAAATTTGTCATCTTTGATGTTTAAAAAATCCAAAATTTGAACACTGAAACTAAAAAATATAAAAAGTGAATACCTAAGGTATTCAGTAAGAGTTACAAATTAATTAATTAAACTTTATATAAAAATAAAATGAAATACCCGTGTTCAACGAGAATCTAACGGAGACTGAAAAGTTTGTAGAGTGAACGTTTTGAAAAGAAAAGATTTGAGTATAAAGCAGTTAACCTTCTATATTATTGTTTATGTTTGTAAGTTTAAAAGCGGAAAGTAAATCTCGGGCAAATTCGATTTTTCAAACCGAATATTTACAGCATTAGAATTATTTTTAATAAAAAAGTTTTCCATATGTTTCCTTTTATGTTTATTCCTCTCTATCGAAATAATTTTAATATTTTCAAAATCAAAAGAATGTCCAGTATTAATTCGATGCATCGTTAAACCAGTATATTTATCAACGTTATCATATATATTTTTCTTATGTTCGTTAATTCTATTTTTAAGAAGTCTACCTGTTTCACCTATGTAAACACCATTACAATCTTTACATTTAATTTCGTAAATTAGATCTTTCATATGTAATTTATCTAGTTTATCTTTAAAAGGTTTAATTCCTCCAATGTTGGTATTTATCGGTTTATAAACAACTCGAATATTTTGATCTATAAAGTTATGTTTAATTTGTTCAGAAATCCCTTTAATATAAGGGATGCTAATGGTTGTATTGTATTTTCTATTATCAGGTTTAAAACTAATAGTGTTATAAAACTTATAGACTCTTCTTTTAAAACATTCATTAATAAAAAAGTCCGGGTATCCGTTATTTTTTAAAATTCTTCTAACTAAATTTAAATTCTTCTCTCTAAATTTAACATTTGAAAGTTTAATAGCTCTATCAATAAGTCCAAAAGCTGTACCAAGTTTATAATTAAGTGGATGATTTGAATTAAAATGTAAATATCTTCCTGAAAAAGTAGTTTTTTGGTACCAATCAGTTATTAAAGTGTTATTTTCATTGATGACAAGAACGTCCAAAAAATTAAGTCTATTATTTGTTTCTTTTTCTAAAGTAAAACAGATTCTATTATCTAATCCTTTAATTTTAGTCAAGCTATTAAAAATTGGCAAAATATGTTCTAAAAATTCGTTGGGAACTGCAGTAAAAATGTCATCTACATACCTGAAGTAAAACGGTAACTTAAATGGTAATTTATTAATTAAAATATTTTCCAAAAAATCCATCATTAAATCAGCTATTATAGGAGAAAATGGAGAACCCATAGGAACGCCAAATCTCTGTTTATAAATAACATTTTGAAAGCGAAAATAAAGTGAATTAAAAACTATCTCAAGTCCTTCAAAAAACTCTTTCTGAGGTAAACTTGTATGAGTCTTAATTTCTTCCCATCGTTTTTTAAGAACCATTTTTACAATTGGTGTGGAGATGTTGGTAAAAAGAGAAACAACATCTAAAGAAATCAGTGTATGGTTGGGAGGAAGTTTAAATTTATTAATTTTCTGATGGAAATCCCAGCTATCTTTGACTCTTTTAGATATTGTAGGTAAAAGTGAATTTAAAATAGATGTATAAAAAACCGATAGTTTATAAGTAGGAGAATTAATAGTTGAAATGATAATACGCAAAGGGTTGTTAGGTTTATGAATTTTTGGTAAACCATAGGCTCTAGAAATAGTCGAATTATAAATTTTAAGTTTTTTAGTTGTTTCATCATTAATACTTTTTTTATTATTAATCACTCTAACAAAGTCATTAACCTTTTTTTTCGGTTGTAGCGGTATATTCAAAATGACTAATTTCGTAAGTGTTAGAATCAGATAATAACTCAAGCATTTTATTTAAATATTCTTGTTTAGATATAGCAACCGTAACGTTTCCTTTATCTGCTCTAGTAAAAAATATGTCTTTGTTTTTAGTCATAAATGAATGTAAAGCAATTTTATCTGTTTCAAATTCCAAATTTTGATTTTTATTGTGAGTGTTATTTTTTGCAAAATTATATAAATCAGAACTATATTTATTACGTATGAGAGTTTTATTGTCGGCAATGATGCTTCCTGAATTATCGATCTGATCCTTAACTCTATATACTCCTTCTTCAATACTAGCAATAAAATCCGGTATCGGAACCTTATTATCATTGTAAAAAGAGTGTTTTTGTCCTAATCCAACTATTCTAACAATCTCAGGTGGAATAATTTTCTTAGTTAGATTAACAAACCAATTTTTTTTAATTTTGATGTTATTATGGTGATGAAATGTATGATAAAAATGAATTAAATTATCTAATTTTTCTTTAAATCTATTTCTATTATCATTAAGAATTCTCTTGAAAAATAGGTCTTCATGGTGAAAATATTCTTCATAAATGTAACTTGGTAATTTTCTTGTAATGAGCTTCCAGAGATGTGCTTTTTTTTGCTCTTAAAAACATAATGTGTTTGCTGACGTCATGAATTTCCAAATTCATCAGATTTTGTTTAAATTTCTTTATTAAATCTTGATGTTTATTAAGACAAATCGGTGAATAAAATTCTGTCGGATGTGTAAAATTATTTGAAAAAATGTGTTTAGGAAGGAAGTTGTTAGTTTTGCACCTAAGTAAGAAAATTCTCCTCATAATCGATGCCGCAAGGTTCTTATTAGTAGTCTTCCAATCCTTAAGAAGTTTTAAAGTCTCCTTTCCAAAATGAAATTCAATCCATTTATAAAAATTCATTCTTTAAACTTGTGTAATTAAATATATAAATGTACTACATAAAATTCCTTTTCTTCTTCTCTGTTTGTTTTCGTAAGTGAAAAAAATTTTTTAAAGGTCTTTCTTGCATAATACAGAGCAACTAGGTCATATAATAAAAAATAACAAAAGTTATTAACGTTTCGGCCAAAAATTGCGGCCCTCATCAGATGTATTTTATTCTGCACAAAAAAATAAAGAAAAACTTTTTACAAAATGTTTTACAAAAAAATTTTTGTTGAAAGATGAAAAAATGTTACATTTTCTTTAGTGAGAGGATGAAAAAAATGAGATATAATTACAAAGATATAATTTTAACCGTATAAACTTTTCAGAATAAAAAGTATGTAGCAGTGAAGGGAAATCAAACAAAATCAAAAAAAAGACAGTAACATCTTACCTGGATAAAACTTAAAATTTGTCATCTTTGATGTTTAAAAAATCCAAAATTTGAACACTGAAACTAAAAAATATAAAAAGTGAATACCTAAGGTATTCAGTAAGAGTTACAAATTAATTAATTAAACTTTATATAAAAATAAAATGAAATACCCGTGTTCAACGAGAATCTAACGGAGACTGAAAAGTTTGTAGAGTGAACGTTTTGAAAAGAAAAGATTTGAGTATAAAGCAGTTAACCTTCTATATTATTGTTTATGTTTGTAAGTTTAAAAGCGGAAAGTAAATCTCGGGCAAATTCGATTTTTCAAACCGAATATTTACAGCATTAGAATTATTTTTAATAAAAAAGTTTTCCATATGTTTCCTTTTATGTTTATTCCTCTCTATCGAAATAATTTTAATATTTTCAAAATCAAAAGAATGTCCAGTATTAATTCGATGCATCGTTAAACCAGTATATTTATCAACGTTATCATATATATTTTTCTTATGTTCGTTAATTCTATTTTTAAGAAGTCTACCTGTTTCACCTATGTAAACACCATTACAATCTTTACATTTTATTTCGTAAATTAGATCTTTCATATGTAATTTATCTAGTTTATCTTTAAAAGGTTTAATTCCTCCAATGTTGGTATTTATCGGTTTATAAACAACTCGAATATTTTGATCTATAAAGTTATGTTTAATTTGTTCAGAAATCCCTTTAATATAAGGGATGCTAATGGTTGTATTGTATTTTCTATTATCAGGTTTAAAACTAATAGTGTTATAAAACTTATAGACTCTTCTTTTAAAACATTCATTAATAAAAAAGTCCGGGTATCCGTTATTTTTTAAAATTCTTCTAACTAAATTTAAATTCTTCTCTCGAAATTTAACATTTGAAAGTTTAATAGCTCTATCAATAAGTCCAAAAGCTGTACCAAGTTTATAATTAAGTGGATGATTTGAATTAAAATGTAAATATCTTCCTGAAAAAGTAGTTTTTTGGTACCAATCAGTTATTAAAGTGTTATTTTCATTGATGACAAGAACGTCCAAAAAATTAAGTCTATTATTTGTTTCTTTTTCTAAAGTAAAACAGATTCTATTATCTAATCCTTTAATTTTAGTCAAGCTATTAAAAATTGGCAAAATATGTTCTAAAAATTCGTTGGGAACTGCAGTAAAAATGTCATCTACATACCTGAAGTAAAACGGTAACTTAAATGGTAATTTATTAATTAAAATATTTTCCAAAAAATCCATCATTAAATCAGCTATTATAGGAGAAAGTGGAGAACCCATAGGAACGCCAAATCTCTGTTTATAAATAACATTTTGAAAGCGAAAATAAAGTGAATTAAAAACTATCTCAAGTCCTTCAAAAAACTCTTTCTGAGGTAAACTTGTATGAGTCTTAATTTCTTCCCATCGTTTTTTAAGAACCATTTTTACAATTGGTGTGGAGATGTTGGTAAAAAGAGAAACAACATCTAAAGAAATCAGTGTATGGTTGGGAGGAAGTTTAAATTTATTAATTTTCTGATGGAAATCCCAGCTATCTTTGACTCTTTTAGATATTGTAGGTAAAAGTGAATTTAAAATAGATGTATAAAAAACCGATAGTTTATAAGTAGGAGAATTAATAGTTGAAATGATAATACGCAAAGGGTTGTTAGGTTTATGAATTTTTGGTAAACCATAGGCTCTAGAAATAGTCGAATTATAAATTTTAAGTTTTTTAGTTGTTTCATCATTAATACTTTTTTTATTATTAATCACTCTAACAAAGTCATTAACCTTTTTTTCGGTTGTAGCGGTATATTCAAAATGACTAATTTCGTAAGTGTTAGAATCAGATAATAACTCAAGCATTTTATTTAAATATTCTTGTTTAGATATAGCAACCGTAACGTTTCCTTTATCTGCTCTAGTAAAAAATATGTCTTTGTTTTTAGTCATAAATGAATGTAAAGCAATTTTATCTGTTTCAAATTCCAAATTTTGATTTTTATTGTGAGTGTTATTTTTTGCAAAATTATATAAATCAGAACTACATTTATTACGTATGAGAGTTTTATTGTCGGCAATGATGCTTCCTGAATTATCGATCTGATCCTTAACTCTATATACTCCTTCTTCAATACTAGCAATAAAATCCGGTATCGGAACCTTATTATCATTGTAAAAAGAGTGTTTTTGTCCTAATCCAACTATTCTAACAATCTCAGGTGGAATAATTTTCTTAGTTAGATTAACAAACCAATTTTTTTTAATTTTGATGTTATTATGGTGATGAAATGTATGATAAAAATGAATTAAATTATCTAATTTTTCTTTAAATCTATTTCTATTATCATTAAGAATTCTCTTGAAAAATAGGTCTTCATGGTGAAAATATTCTTCATAAATGTAACTTGGTAATTTTCTTGTAATGAGCTTCCAGAGATGTGCTTTTTTTGCTCTTAAAAACATAATGTGTTTGCTGACGTCATGAATTTCCAAATTCATCAGATTTTGTTTAAATTTCTTTATTAAATCTTGATGTTTATTAAGACAAATCGGTGAATAAAATTCTGTCGGATGTGTAAAATTATTTGAAAAAATGTGTTTAGGAAGGAAGTTGTTAGTTTTGCACCTAAGTAAGAAAATTCTCCTCATAATCAATGCCGCAAGGTTCTTATTAGTAGTCTTCCAATCCTTAAGAAGTTTTAAAGTCTCCTTTCCAAAATGAAATTCAATCCATTTATAAAAATTCATTCTTTAAACTTGTGTAATTAAATATATAAATGTACTACATAAAATTCCTTTTCTTCTTCTCTGTTTGTTTTCGTAAGTGAAAAAAATTTTTTAAAGGTCTTTCTTGCATAATACAGAGCAACTAGGTCATATAATAAAAAATAACAAAAGTTATTAACGTTTCGGCCAAAAATTGCGGCCCTCATCAGATGTATTTTATTCTGCACAAAAAAATAAAGAAAAACTTTTTACAAAATGTTTTACAAAAAAATTTTTGTTGAAAGATGAAAAAATGTTACATTTTCTTTAGTGAGAGGATGAAAAAAATGAGATATAATTACAAAGATATAATTTTAACCGTATAAACTTTTCAGAATAAATAGCATACATATCGTACAGTTCAGAAAATTGATTTCTAGCAATGTCGAGATTTAGATTTCCGTATGGATACTGCTGTGAATTAAGATAGAGTTTCACATTGCTCATATTGCAGTGATCAAAATTACTACAATTTCTACCACGTACCCCCTTTCGATTCGTTTGAAAACCGAGAATTACAAAGCGTGGCTTTTCCAACTGATTGGATGTTTTTACAGTCCAAATATGTCTTAAAGTATTTGGGAGAAGTGGCTACTCATACAACTCCCATGTTCGAAAACTTATTGATATAGGTTCATCTTTTTCAATGTAGCTTAGCAATCGGATTTTTCTTCTATCAGACACTACTATATACGGCATTAGCCATTCAATTTTTGATATCTGAATATTAAAATCTTCGTAAACATTAGGGTTTTCTTGATTTGGCGGTGTTTGAAGAACTGCATTAATATCAGTCCTTGATCTAATAAGTATAAGCTCATGTTTAGCGTTAACTACAATTTTTCGATAGTCTTCAGCAAAACCCATTATCATGCTTAGCGGAAGAGATATCTCGAAGTAACCGTTAGCATTAGTTATTCGTCGAGTTTCCTCAACATCAAGCCATCCTGCATTCTCAATAATCAACCTGGTAAAAATTTCCGATTGAACTTCAATCGGACCTAATGAGACTCGATCAGACCTATTCGGTTTCAATCCGCAATTTGTCCCCGATACAATCGGACTCAATCGGACGTCGGTTTCAATCGGTTGCAATCGGAAATTTTATTCGGAACGAATCAGATTCGATCCGAGGGCGACATTTCAAACGGATTCAATCCGATCATTTATTCAGAATTAATCGGACTCATTCCGAACGATCAATCGGAACGAAACGGAATCAATCCAGGTAGACATTTCAAACGGTTTCAATCCGAACTGTCAATCGGAACGAATCGGATTCGATCTGAAGTGGAAATGTCAAACGGTCTCAATCGGAACCCTCATTCGGAACGAATCGGATTTAATGGAAAGCATATATTTCTAACGGTTTCAATCCGAACAGTCAATCGGAATGATTCGGAATCATTCCGAGGTAGAAAACTCAAACGGTTTCAATCGGAACGAATCGGATTTAATCTGAAGTGGAAATGTCAAAAGGTCTCAATCGGACCTCTCATTCGGAACGAATCGGAATCAATCCAGATAGGCATTTCAAACGGTTTCAATCGGACCCCTCATTCGGAACGAATCGGAATTTTCAATTTTGTAAATTTTCAAAATTCTCTTTCATGTATGCATTAGTTAGCTCGAAGTCATCCCCCCTTTTGATAACCCTCAAAATTTTGTCAGATTTCACGTATCTCTCACCGTTTTCGAGATATTGAAGAATTTTTAAAAATTTTAACGTGTGACACAAATATCATATTACGATATAAGTAGTGATCGACAGTAGTAGACCAGTGGTCCGTGACGCGCGCGCTCATTCTTCCTTGTTAAGCATTCTTGCTGGGGAATACTACTTGGATAGGTGACCGCTTGAGAACAGATTTTTTAAAGATAATTAAATTATCAAAAAAAAACTTTAAAATATAAACAAAAATAAAAAGAAATTAATTTTCATATAAATTTAAAATTTTGGAAAATTTCATTGTCGGATTAGGTCCGTTTAGAACAGTTTGAATCCGTTTCGGTCTCATTAGGTCCGTTTCGAGAGGGTGCAAAGGTGTCTGATTAGGTCCGTTTAGAACTGATTAGGTCGGGAACAAATTGCGGATTGCCCAATCGGATTGAATGAGAATTTTTCACCAGGGCAAGCTTTGGGCAGGATTAAGCGATGCCCAGCCTTTCATTAGACTAGTTAAACCAACATTTTTACATCTATCAATTTCTATGGCGTTTATCTCATATCGAATTTCATCGAACAAATGACAAATGGCGTTATTAACCAAACTTGTATGTTGAACATTCGTCCCATCTGTTTTAAGTAATCGCCCACATATGTGTAGGGAACTTCTAGAGGGAAGAATCTACAAAAAGTGGTGGTGGAATAAACAGCATACCTCCCTTTAAAATAGCGCGAACAGGTATGTTAACGGACTATGTCTATTGGGATGACCCTAATGAACTTGTTGAGCGTCTTCGCTTACTATTAGCCGAAATATCAGCAGGAAATCCCAGTCGTATAAATGAGATTCATTCTATCCTTGAGGAACTTCGTGAGGCAGGTATTATATATTAGAATGAATTGCTAATAGCGCATCAGTTTTAAAATGAGTATCGATGTGTTTGGACGTAAACTTGATCGAATCGATCATTCATTATCATTGTCATGCGGTCCAGCCGGTGTTGGGTATAAACTTAATGCTCAAGGTCACTATGATTTGGAAAATAAGAGATTGTGTAACCTTGCTGCTCCACAAGAATTCACAGATGCAGTCGATCTTAAAAGTCTCGAACGTGTGAATTTTGAACTTAATAATTTAAAAGCAAAAATTCAAAGCATTCAAGACGAGTGTGAAGAAAAATTTCAAAAACTTGATACAATTGTTCAAATAACTATGAGCAAGGTTGTGGATTCACGCAAAGAAGAAAAAAATACCCAACGATTGCATGATGAACTATGAACTTAATAATTAAATAAGCAATGAATTATAATAAACAAAAAAAAGTACTGGTAGAAGAGCTGCATAAACCCGCTCGCCGTAATTATCTACGTCGAAAGTTTAATATGCGAGGTATTGACGAGACCTGGCAAACCGACCTCGTTGAGATGATACCATATGCTGGCGATAATAAGGGCTATAGATACATGCTCACAATCATTGATGTGTTCTCTAAGTATGCATGGGCTGTTCCAGTGAAACGGAAGACAGGTGAAGATGTTGCAGAAGGTCTGAAAAGTGTTCTTCGTCAAGGACGTGTGCCAAAACTCTTACACACCGATCAGGGCAAGGAATTTTACAATGCGAGTTTTAAAAATCTCATGATGGCTTATAATATAAAGCTCTATTCAACTTTTAGCAATCTCAAAGCTTCTATATGTGAAAGATTTAATCGCACCTTAAAAAATAAAATGTGGCTACAGTTTAGTCTTCGAGGTAATTACAAGTGGATCGATATCTTGAATAATTTAGTGAGTGAATATAACACAAGTAAACACCGAACTACTGGTATGAAGCCGAAAGACGTTACGAGTGTTAATCAAATTAAGGGCTTGAACAGATTTATGCAACAGCAACAACAACAACAGCAAAACAAATCTACGAAGAGGAATACTCCAAAGTTTAAAATCGACGACAAGGTTCGAGTAAGCAAGATGAAACATGTATTCGAGAAAGGCTATACTCCCAATTGGTCCACCGAAGTATTCACGATCTCAAACGTATTAAAGACGGTGCCGGTCACGTATAAGTTAAAGCATTATAAAGATCAACACATCCAGGGCTGCTTCTATGAACAAGAACTTCAAAAAACCAAATACCCAGACGTATATCTCGTAGAAAAAGTAATTAAACGACGGAAAAATCAGTTGTATGTAAAATGGTTAGGATTTGATAGTTCTCACAATAGCTGGATAAGTAAATCAGATATGTAAATTTAATTAAAGTTTATTTCAATAAATATATAAAACATTAATTTCTATTTTCATTCATTTTTACAAAACTCTATGTCCGACGTTTTGCCACTTGCACCGTGGTATATCAAACATGCTTCATTTGCTTGAACTGCTGAAATGGTGGAATCCAGCAAGGTCTTATCCTTAATGAATTGCGATGATGTACGTTCTGGTAAATAAACCTGAAATTCATTGTCAAGAATGAGTCGTATCTTCTTTCCAAACTTAGTTTCAACTTGCTGAAGTTGAGTTATTTTATATTTTCTCCCCTTTTCCATCTCAATAAATTTCTTTATTGGTAAGTAGGTTGGAGCTCCAGCAAAACTATTAATTTTTTCAAAGTCCATTTTCTTTTTCTCTCTCTCTTTCTTCCTATAAACATAGATAAAATAAGATTTAGTTTTCATTATTAACAAATACTTTATATAATATATTTAAGAGTGTTATATTTTTATATGTACCTCAAATATAAAAGAAACTCCTTGATAGCTCAATCAGCTTATAATCGGTAATGTTGGGACAACGACTTGCTCGCTGCCGACTTTTAGAATGAATTTATCATTCATGTGTGACTGCTTTATAGTTGACTCCCCCCTACCTTTACTTGGAAACTCCCACCACAGTGTTCTTCATTATGTTGCTACAAACGATAGATTTTCTCACCCACATCCTCCCCCTCCACCTGATCCTCCCCCCCCCCCCTCTACTCGCTGGCCACTAATTCTCTTGATACCGTAATGTCCCCAGGGAAGAGTGTCGGTGGTATCAGAGAGAAGATATCGCTTGTCATCGTGAGCACTTAGAGCAATTTTTGTCTGCCTCTCACTTCGCAAATTATGAAGATGAGAACGAATGACGCATTGTTCTCGAGTCACAGACGTTTTTTCACGCAAAACACGTACATAATCATCAAACGTTATTGTTGTCTTTACAACTGCAGCCTTCACACCTTTTGCCTTCTTCATAGATTCTAGATTTTCAATTCTTATGCTGTACATTTTGCTGCGTAAGCCCACAAATTCTGTCATAATCCTACCCGTTACACTCATCCTTCATAAGTCCAACCTGTTTTCTATTAACACGTGGCATTGATTATTGTTTGGATAATCAGACGTATCGAATCTATGAATATCTTGTTTCATTGATTCATACACATCACCACATCTTATTTCATATATAAAACGGTCAGTATCGGTATAGAGTAGTTTGCAATTATCTGCAAAACGCGCCTTCATGTATTCACAATGAAATTCATACATGAGTGTTTTTGATATATCCAAAACACACATTCCGATGTATAGTGGTTTTCTTATACATATCTCTGTACGTGATAATTGCACAGCTACAAGATCTTCCGCAAAAATGGAGCAACTGTGGAAATTTAGTTTAGCAATCAAGGCTTCTGCGCCGTAACGTCCATGCCATTTGGTGACTAGCTTAACATCAACACGTTTGCGTTTATTTTCCATCGTTTTACCGTAGCTGTCATTATTGAAGAGTTTTGGTATTTCTTTCTCAAATTCCTTTTTCGCTTGCTCTCTTCTTCTGCTATTTAAATCAATGTACAATTTAAGCCACGGTTTCTGGTTAAATTTCAAGACTCTATGAATCTTTGTTATTAACATTCCACAACTCACAGCTTGTTTTGAACTTCTGTAATGAATTATATAGCGTTCTTTGTTGTATAAAGTTGTCATTAGTTTCCTCTCTGATGAACCCGGGGGAGCTAAATGTTCAGGACAAAGCGGCAAATCTTTATGAACATCATGTATACTCTCATGGTACTCAAGATCTACTTCCAGAATATACCCTATTGATGAATCATCATCAACTTTGTAAAAATTTAAGTCTTCAATATTCTCAACCCACGCAAATCCTCCATAAGGTAACGATTGAGTCATTGCCCAACCATAGAGGTTATTCACGTCATAGTACAAAAGATATTTTTTTCATAGTATGCGTAAAGTGCGCACTTTACGCATTTTTGGCGATGCGTAAAGTTGAATTTTACGCATAGTGTGCGTAAAGTTGAACTTTACACACAGTATATGAAAATTCATAATTTTGAAAGTGGCGCGCTCCCTCGACTCTCCGTTCACTACGCCATCTGTCGGTCTATGCGTGGACTCCGATCGATTCGTACTGACGCGACGCGGCGGTCACGCGTGGTCCGCGTGGTGGCAAAATTAATCATCGCTGATCAACATGAGCGACAATATGGAAAGTGACGAGGATTACATTCCTCCTGAAATATTGGAAGCTGCTAAAAAAGCAATAGGAGAAACACTTCCTGAAAAATCGCAATCAATCTACGAGAAAAGATTCCAAGAGTTTCTGCAATGGATGGTTGAAAAGAAAACCAAATCGTACGACGAGAAAGTGTTGTTAGCTTACTTCCGGGAATTGTCAACAAAATTAACACCACCATCATTGTGGTCAAGATATTCCATGCTACGAACGATGCTGTATAAAGAAAAAAACTTAGATATAAAAACGTATATATCATTAAAAGCATTCATTAAAAATAAAAACATTGGTGTCGTATTGCAGAAAGCTAAGATTTTTCAAGACACTGAAGTAAAAATTTCCTCGACAACGCACCAGATTCGAAATATCTGGCAACAAAGGTACGTATCAATCACCACTTGTGAATTAATAAACATCAGATAGGCGACAATCGCATCTAAACATTGTGGTACATTTACAGGTTGGTGTGATCCTTGGCATTGCTGGTGCACTGAGACGTATTGAATTGTATAAATTAAAAATCTCAAATATGACGGAACATCATTCATACTATTATTTCATGTAATGGACACAAAAACTCACAAGGATAGATCGTTTACAGTCGAGGGAAAATATTGTCAATTTATAAAAAATTACCTGAAACTAAGACCAACCGATGTACATGTAGACAATTTCTTTTTGAGATACGAAAATGGAAAATGTAGAAAGCAAGTAATCGGCATAAATACTATAGGCAACATGCCAATAACCGTAGCTCAGTGGTTAAACTTGCCAGACCCGAAGTTATATACACGTCATAGTTTCAGACGAACATCGGCAACTATACTTGCAAACGCAGGAGCGGATATGTCAACTCTACAAAAACATGGTGGGTGGAAAAGTGCACAAGTAGCTGAGGGTTATGTAGAGCAGTCTATAAATAACAAAAGAAAAATGTCTAATACAATTATAAATTCAATCGATCAAACTGACGAACATGATGTTCCAATGAAAGTGGCAAAAATAGTTCCGAGTTCTTCAAAATTTAACAATCAAAACAAAAACAATATAATCACTCTTAACATCAATAAAAATAATGATAATTAATAAGTTTTGTTCGTAATTCTTAAATATTTGTTTATTATAAGTGTATTAGTTTCTCGTTATGTCAGGTTAGGACAAAAAATGAATAATCACATACATTTATTTTTGTAACAGATTTAAATAACGTTGACATGTTCATAAAAATACATTTAAATTGAATTTACATGGTATCACATATGTTAATCTTTTTACCCATCCCTTACTTATTTACAATATTTTTTATTGTTATATACTTAAGTTCTTAATATTTATATTTAGTGCAGTTATGTTTTCAAAAGACGAAGGAGAGGGAGAGGTAAGTATGGTTTTAAACATACTTTTTTCAGTATTTAATAAATGATCTAGACCTCAGGTGCCACGAGGAAGGGGGACACCTCATCTCTTATGAACTATCATTATAGTGACTATTATTTATACTTTTCTGCCTTTGTTTAAAAATTAGTTTATATTGACCGATTCAAATCAAAATGAATTATAGAAAAATTTATAATCTATATATCATTGTAATTTATTTTATTTTTTTATTTTATTTATAATCTATATATCATTATAGTTTGTTTTATTTTATCGGGGGGGGGGGGGGGGGGGGCTTCGCCCGCACAAACCAACCGTAAGCACCTACCCATCAGGTATACACCAACCACATGCCTATAGTATAGTATGTTTATGTCCGGTGTTCGAAAACATAAGATACTCTCCTCATATCCACACTTCATCCCTCACTAAAATCGCACTTTACGCATGCTATAAAAAAAAATAATGTTCGATACACGAGCGTAATCTTTACGCACTTATGTGATCGGACGACGATAGAGGGAGGGCGAAGCCGGCCCTCGATCGCGCCGATCACATTCGGTGCGTAAAGTTCAACTTTACGCTCTAGTATCGAAAACTACTATTCGATTCTTCACTCTCATTGTAATCCTCCTTTCTCATATAGCGATTATTCGCTTTAGCGTATCGATTGCAACACTGACTGATACCACCTCTAATACCTCGTTCAATGAATAACAGCATATCAATATCAGTAAGAAGTTCTAATTCAATTTTAGTATATTTAAGCATGGCATCCCACGTCAAACCAGGTGTTGTGTAATAGTGTGCTGGATCCAATTCATATATTCTCATACATGTTTTTCGAAAATTCTCAAAGACATCTGACAGTAGAAGAACATCGGTTTTTAAGTAAAGATCGGAATATTCACCGAGATTTTTCGCTTGAAATTCATTCCATACAGTCGTAGCACGTTGATAATCATCTTCAGAGATGTGACATTTATTTAAAGTGCTGTAGAATTGATCCTTACTTGGCATCTGTGTTGTTTCTAAGGAGTCATACGAACATACGTAATCATATGGGAAAACTCCCTTTCTCGTAAGAAGGGCAATTTTATCGGACGTATAGCCATCATCCTTCTCAAATACTTTTCGAGTAATATCAAGATCATTAAGATATGATGCCAATTTTTCTAAGGAAAAAGCCATAAAACGAAAAGAGTCGATGAATTTAAAACTAATGTTACTTCCATCGATGAATTTCGTAAACGATATATAACGCTCTTTTGTCTGTGGTATAAGCCTTATTCGTCCTTTCATAATATCATTTGAAGCAATTTCTTTTATGAATAAATGAGAGTCATAACCACTCAAATTATGGAAAATTACAGGAATATTCCGTGAAACCTGGTATTTAAGATTACACGATCGATGAGCAGCTCCTCTAAATCTGAAATAGAATCAGAACATTATTTCAATTGAAAAATGTATATATAAAAAATATAAGTAACATGCGTTCGTTTTACTCACCGTCCTTTGAAATGACAATGATCTTGTATCTTCGGATCATTTTCGATAAATGGTTTTAAACATATATAACAATTTATAGCTGTGTTGTAGTTCTCTACATCATCGGCTGTTAAAGGAGTTATAGACATTGGATTTTGATAAATGTCTTCAAGTTCCTTAGCAAGTGCTTGAAGGTGTCTTACAAACCAATTTGCAGGACTTTCTAGCTCCTGCTGATCTCCGCATTTTCGATAGCTCTTGTATTCACATTTTTCTTCGCTGTAATAATAATTAACATAATATCCAATGCTGTACGCTTCATGCTCCTGATATCCATGTTTACCATCTTCAATAGGCTTCAATAAACATTCGAAGTTAGCATACGCAACGATTGGCACGGCCAAATTATGAGATATATTATGAAACTTGAGAACATTGTTATTCATCGTTGGTAGTGTGATTTTACATTTATTTAATTGAGCACAATCTGCTTCATGTGCAGCCAGTTTGTCGACTGAATAAAAATAGTGAAGACACCTGTCACAGACATGTACAGCTCGTTTAGATAATGAAACTTGACTTGTTACCAATCGAGACATATTTTTTATCCACGCGTAATGCATTCTTGGTAGTTCATCATCATCATCATCATCATCATCATTATTATTATTGTCATCATCTTCATCTACGTAAAAATCTTGAATTAGTAGGAGATTAGCGTGTCGATTACTCTTGCAGGATGTGATGTGGTATGGTGATAAATCGTATTTAGAACGACGTTTTTTCAAAATGATTGTGTTAACAGATATATCATTTAACTTTTCGAATTTACTGATCTGTTTTGGCGATACTGGAAAGTCAATACCTTCAAAATTCAAGGTATTTCGATATTTTATATAGTTTGACAGTCGATTAGGATTACCAGCTGGGTACAGCATAGATAATATTGCCCATCTAAAGCATTCATTATCATCATTTTTCACGTTTACACACGCATTCTTATCTTTTATAAATTTCGGGAGCGGTATGTAAGAACTTCCTTTAATTGGGCTAAATACATTAATATTAACAGTTAAATTCAAAACTGTACGTAATGCCCAGCCAGACTCGCGTTCTTGAAATTCCTCCATGACGCGTTCAATAGGTCTCTGAACATTATGTATGTACCATTCTGTTAAAACAGTTGTTTGAAAAACTTCTGCACTTTTAGTTTGAAAATATTTAGTATCATTGATTTCAATCTCATCAGTAATTTTGGTGTACTCAGCTGCTAGTATTGTGTAAACTTTTAACGCATCATGTTTAATGCGAATATTTTCAATTTGAGTAATTAAAATTTTTTGTGCGTCATGCAAAAATGTTGTTGAATCTAAATGTTTTAAATTCGTTATCACGCCAGATTTTATATTATTAGCAAATGCTGATTGAACATCGTTCCAAATAATGTTAATATCTTCTCGTCTGTTCTGTAAGCTCCCACCGTGTTTGAAACACTGGTAAATTTTATTTTGTAAGCCATATAATAGGCTAATAGTTGTTCGGTATCTGCGCCTTTCATGTACATTTAAATTTACCGTTCTTAATGCAGTTGAAAATATATTAATATACTTATCAACAATTTTATCTGCCCATTTCTGAATATACTCATCATCATTAACATTGCCACTTTGCATAAGCTGCAAAGCCTCCTGCACAGTCCTTATAGCTTCATTGCATAATTCACTAGTAGCCATGATAAATGTACTATATTTTATTAACACTGATTTTGACTATCGGGAATAAAATGATGAGAGAGCCGAATTCGCAGCTCCTTATATATCTACAAAACGCTTGAAAATTGGTGGGGAGAGAAATTTGATTAGTTGAGTCAATGAAAACATCGTTAAAAAAAAAAATGATTCATGGTGAGAGAAATTCGTTGCTAGAAAACCTCGATTGTCAGCTACTTTCGTCAATATATTTCGAGATGTCAGACCTCGTGGTAGATGTTCAGGGTTTTAAAGACAGCTCCAACCAATTTATATATCAAGAAGTTCGGATTTTCGTGCTTGGAGAACATATACCACCATCCGTCTATCACTTCAAACCTCCATACGCATCAGATATTTTACCCAGTAAATATCAACAAACGATTAGGTGGATGGAAAAATGCTTTCACGGTATTCCATGGACATCGGGCGAACTTCCTTATTACACGGGATTGGAGAGTTTAAAACTCCGACTTTTAAACTGTCGAAGAATTTACGTTAAAGGATAGGAAAAAAGAAGATGGTTAATGCAACTTCTAAACATGCGGAGTGTATACAACGTTGTGTCGTCCTGTCCGTCATTGGAAAAACTTCGCGATCGGGTGACATTTACTGGATGTTCGAATCATCCACTTTGCACCTGTGTAATACCAGTTTGTGCTGTCCACAATGCTCTAGCATTAAAAGCATGGTTGCTAAAAGCAACGAATGCAAGTCATGTCGAAGGCGTCGATGAAGTAGATAACGTTAATAAATCATTATAATTTAAAAGCATTTTGTAAATTAATTGTGCTATAAAGAATATATATACTTACCATACCCAAAAATTTTTTTTCTATTATGTGTGTCTTTCAATTTTACTTAAGATGTACTGATTAGGAATAATCAATTGCCTTCTGCCGTCTAACAACTCACTACTCAACGACATGTGGATGCACATGTTTAATAAAGAAGTAGAAATAATAATTTTTGAATACTTGATTGGGTATGTATTCGTTTCGTTGACAAGCATACTTATATTACAATTTGTTTTTACCTTTGTCTTCATTTTTAATCATCATCATCATCGTTGTATAAGAGCATGAGAAATGCAATATACTATTAGTGAATAAATCTTTCAAAGACGTCTAGCAATTCATTGCCGAATGAAATTAATTCATCTTAGTCTCCATCGTCGTCATCGTCATCGTCGTCATCGTTGTCATCGTCGTTGTCGTGATCTTCACCGTAGGAGAGCAAAAGAGAAGCGAAATAAATTATTACTAAATGTTGAAAAACGAATTCTCGGAGAAGATTGTTAAAAATTAAGAATACATACATTAGTGGAAAACATTTCTTTTATTATAAAATTATATTATTTTCTTATTTATAACATAATACAATACAATTTATTATTTTTCTTTTCTTCTCATATATTTCCATGGACGCGTTTTTTTCCTTATACAGGGATTTTGTTCGTCAATACTTGTTATTGGTGGTGGGGGAAGCGATACCATCTCATTGAATATCGACTCGATTGATGTCCTTTTTCTTACGCTAGAATGCTCTTCTTCATCTATACTTTTGCATAGTGGTGGGGGAAGCGATCCCATCTCTTTCAATATTGACTCGATTGCCAACGATACTTCATCATTTTGGGACGATGTAGAAGTAGAAGTAGGAGTTGTTGTTGTAGCGGTTGGACGTGAAATTGGGGTAGGGATGTATTCTTGTTGACATGGTGGAGGTGGATTGGGGTGGGGTATCTGTAGAGGGGAAAGGGGGGGAATGGTGGGATAATAGGAGTATGTTTTGCAGGTTTACTGTTTAGGAATTTTGAAAATAGGAGTAGGAATGTATGGTGGTGGGGGAAAGATATATTGCTTAATTTGATTTCGTTTCAGTGGAGGTGGGAAAATGTGCTTATCTGAAGGATTATGAGCCACGCGGTGTTTCTTGGAAGAACGACAAGAGGGATATTGAAGAAATTGAGGATAAGAGGGGTACGTAGGAGGTGGATACTTACTAATAATTTGTATTCCCCTATAATCTCTTCGGCAACTGAGCGCAGACTCTAATGAAAAAATACCAACTTGCCGAAGTCTTTTATACCAAGCGAAGGTATATGCGATTGGTATACTTATTGTCTATATGTTTATAAATGGAAGAAATTCGGGAATGCAACAAGATCAGTTTAAATTCGTGGATGGCACTTCCGTGGACCGCGCGATAAATCTCCATGGTGTCGGGTTGCAACTCGAGAGTTCGAAGATAGCGCGCGTACATTACGAAAACCATGAGTGCTGTATTAATGTATGATATTTAATAATGCACAACATTCAAATAGTTAAGCAAAAGATATCTTAACTGAAAGAATTTAATTAACTTCAATTATATACGTACAATTTAGATGTTAAACTTATCGTTTCTAAACGCTTTGCTTTCTTTTTTAATTAATCTGGTTTGAACTAAATTTAAATAATGTCTTTTATTCAAATTGTATTAGAATTGCGAAAATGAAATAAATAAGATCATGTACGGTTTCTTATTCATACTTCTAGAAAGAAACGTATCAAACGTAAAACATATTGCATGTATCTATTATATTTACAATCATATAAATGGAGATGTAAATTCTAAATAATAAGCTTTATCTAAGAGTTTTACTTTAACATCAAATTAATATATATGTACGTATTAAGGGAGCATTAAGTACACGAATAACTTGTAATCATCATGGCTTATTACTTACATAGCATTCAAAACTATACAATCTTATAAACATATATCACATATAATTATCTATAATTTACATGAACATGTTTATACATCATATATTTATAACTTTTATTAATATGTTAATACAAGTATGTACATGAAGCGCCATCTAGCGGTCCAAAGTGAAATTTCGTACAGGTCACTGATCGACAATGTAGAGATCACAATATACATAATATTTATCGATATGATAGCATAGTAGGCATGTACATAAAGCGCCATCTAGCGGATCAATGCGAAATCTCGTATAGGTCTTTGGTCTGTAATGCAGAAAGCTGATCCTAACATACTGAAGGTAGAGGATACTGGTTCTACGTGTGGGCAAATAACGCGCGCGACATCACACGGTAAAATCAAGAACCCTACACCCCCAATATCACAGTTAGTAAAGATCTGAACCACACCATTTGGTATAGCACGGGTTAGAACCACTACCACCATCATTTACCGACCATGGGTTAGAACAACCACCATCATTTGCCGACCGAGGGCAATCTGCATTACCCTTGGGTGGTATAGCACGGATCAGAACCACCATTTACCGACTGGGCTGTGATGGAACCCGCATAGCTTACCTACTACTACTAGAAAAAGTACTAAAATATATTGTTTAAATATAATAGTAGAAAAGGTCTGCACATAAGCTAAATCGATAGAAGTTCCATTCATAGTAACATTACTTTATATACGTACATGTACAGTCCGATTGTATTTTAGATCAACGTAGTGTTATAACCAAATATCTGCCTTTTTTCTTTTATAATTATTATATGTATTGAAAACAAATAAATATGTTTATATTGATGTAAAGCATTGTACCAATTAATTGCTAAGTAAACCAAATCAATATAAATACATCTCAAGCACACAAACTATGATTTATATAAAGCCTTTGGCCGTCACTTTCTAACTACTTTTAAGTATATATGTATCAACTTCTATTTCTTTTCTTGAATTACAAAAGAACTAGAAACTGTTTACTATATTTGTTTATTTAACTATTTATATATTTATTTTATAATTAATATCTTAAAAAATACCGGATTCAAGTATATAAGGCATTGGTTTAACAAGGTAGCGCATAAATTAAATTGATTTCACCGCCACTCAAATTGACATTAGTGCTTATAAGTGTTTCTGTATACTTGATTGCTCTTATGTGCATTTAAAACAAAATGAGCATAAATTACTTCTTTTTGACAGTTGTCAAATTAGCGATTTACTTTTAACAGCTGTCGATATATTGCTTTTTTAGGTTAAGATTCTTCTTGTGCGGGGTTTATTTTTTATTCGTAAGATTTAAGATGTAAAACACGAATACATACCTAAAATGTGCTCAATTTAACATATCAGAAGCTGTGTCGACATTTCTTAGATTCATAAAAACCATGTCGGTATTCTGAAATGTAAATAAATTCCACCCGAGCAACTATTATTTCCGTTAAAGCAAAATGTACTTTTTTTATTCCATGCTCTCTTGACAAAGTATACATAAATGTAAATATTGGAAAATATTAGGTTTCATAAATGTTGCATATCCTTAATAAATTAAACTTCCCTTCCCTGAATATATATACACTGATTCATACAATACTGAAAAAAATCATTTCTAACCGAACTCGTCATATTATTAGAACTCGACAGTTCAGTTCTCACAATCGGACAAGTTGCAGAACTCGAATGAATTGTATATTTCAACCTAAAAAACGACTAAATGTAAATGTGTACATGTCACGTACAAAAGGTATCAGCTGACGCCAGAGGTATAAACGGTATAAACAAAACACACATGCACTCTCTTGCGCGTGCGCGCTGCAGGCCTCGTGGGGCGATTTTCTAACCACGAGTCTGGCAAGATTTATCGGCCACGATTAACTCAGCATGGCAGAGAAAATCACTCACAATTGGCCGAACGTATGAGCCACGACAGGGCGGAACGTTTCTTGCCACGATTGGTGAGTCTTATGCACCATGTGCTTGGTATAATCTATCACATGTATGGTAATTAAAAGTTTGTCTCGCGTGGCAGGTTTCACTGACCACAGTTATTTCCGTGTAGAAACGATTTTCCGCAGAAGACGCACGAGTTACCTCGTCCGCGGTCCGAATTCGTCGGATAGCCGGGAGAAATTCTATCGCAAGAAAAAAAATGAGCTTCGCCGTCGAAACTATCGGATCGAATGAAGAAAGGGCCAACTGGTCTACCATTAAGAATACCAGCCCATACGTTAACTTTTTGTGGATATTGAGTATGATTGTCTCTTATCCAGTGAGGATTAACGTCACTCCAGTATCTACAATTGTGTCTATTTACATTTCCAGTCAGTTCAAATGTTGCCTCATCAGAGAAAACAATATTATCAAGTAATAGAGGATCGTCGACAATCATCTCCATCATAAGATCACAAAATTCGATGCGTCTATCAAAATCGTCTTCGGACAACTCTTGGACCAAATGGAGTTTGTATGGATCCCATTTATTCAATTTCAGAATTTTACTGACGGATGCATGACCGATTTCGTGTTTTTGTGCAACGCGATTGATGGAAATATGGGGATCTTCAACGAAAGACTGTAAAACATCTAATGCATTATCATTATTTGTTGCTGTTTTAGGGCTACCAGATTTTGGGCGGCTTTTAACGCTACCAATGGCCTCGAAACGTTGAATAGTACGGATTACAGTACTTTTGGAGATCCTATTATTTTCATTCCGAAAATTTTCATTAAATAATCGCGTTACTGTTTTATACCCTCTTTGTTGATCTCCCCATCCTCGCATCATTAACAGTGTTATTCGATCTCTTTCAGAAAGCTCCGCCATTCTTAATTAGAGCGAAGAAGAATTAATCAGGTAAGTGATAGGAAATTGATCTAGATAATTAAGTAGAGAAAAATACTAATTATTAAGTGTTGGTCCAACTATCGATTTGTTTATTTTAACCAGCACTAGCAAAAAGCTCGTTGAGCAACTGAAAATCTAATAGATCAATTAATAATATTTACGAAAAATTTCTGGGCTATTGGAAACAAAATGAAGATGTTTGGGATAATCAATTGAAGCGCAATGGTTTCTTTTGTTACAGAAAAAATTTTTGTGGCTGTTCGTTTTCGTCCACGAGGTGACTGCTGCTCGCTAAGAAGAAGACAGCACTGCATCAAAGTTTCAAATCAGTGATCCGTATTGTTTGCTCAAGAGCTCGTACATTGGTGCCTGCGAGAGTGAGAGAATAAAGATTGGCCAACGCTTTCGGTCAGATTCCCGCTAACGCCTTCGGAAATCACGCATTCGAGCAGCTTCTCGCGATTACGTTCGGGCAGTTTTTCGCCAGAGCCTATTAGCATAATTGCTTGAAGCCGTACAATACTTTGCTATTGGACATTTTTCCAAAATGCATTCTTACTGAAAATATTAGGGGGATCCGATTAATGTATTTTCTTTAAACCAATTAATTGGTCTCATTATTCCGCGCACAAAAGTATTAAGGTTATGATTACTGAAAACTAAATAATATTTTACAAGATATTCTACATTTTGTGTCAAAAAATTGTTACTTCAAACCTTTATAACTCAAAAAGTACTTAATAAAAAAATATTTTATTATAGTGTTTTGGAAAGCTCTCGAGATAAGCTATAAGAATATGCAATAAAATGTAGGGGGTTCTATTTAAGAAAATAAGATTGACCTTGACATGACCTTGAAGGACATGGTCAAGGTCAAAGTCAAGGTCATCATCTTACTCCCCGCTTGAAACCATACAACTTTGCTATTGGACATTTTCTCCTAAGTGCATTCTAACTGAAGATATTAGGAGGGTCCGATACTTTTCGATGACCCTGTATGTATGCTACAGCACCGATTTTCGGGATGCTCTTGGCGATCTCGGCCAACTTCGGCCTTACCCGCTACATGTATGAATATCCTTTCTCCTATACATGTGTATACGTACACATGTAAACAAAATTGTGGGGCCCCGGTAAGAACCCTTTGAGAAAATCTTTGATACGGTCCTGACGAGAGCACGAAAGTCGAACTTCGTAATATCGTCGGCAGATTTCACTCCAATCAATGCACTTAAAAGTTGTAGGCGTCGCTGCAGTCAAATCTGACTTCCGACTTTTTGGAAGAACACCCTTAAGTCATTTTTAAATAATTAAAGATATTGAAACAAAAGCAGAAATTGAATATTTTTATCTATGCTAACAGCTTACTACAATATAGTATATTTCTGTACAAAATAACGACAAAATTCAGTTGCTAATATTTAATAAGATATTAGTCGGCGTGACGGTCGTGCGGGCTAAGGCGTCAGTCTTAGTCCGCCCGAACTGAACGTCGCGAAGGTCCCGAGTTCGAATCCCCGTCCGTGCAATTTTCTCTGCTTATGTCCAGTGTGGAATAACCGGGGAACTTTGCTGGGCGAAGGTACGAATTTGGGACCGCTGCCGACCCCCGTCGGCAGTTATCGGTACCGTCAGCGTCTTATCCGCGGTCGGTACGTCGTGGGTCTTATCTCGGATAAAGAGGGGATAAGCCCCGCATCGTACTCGCTAAGGCACAGACCGCCGAATCTGCTGGTAGTACCGATATTGGGGAGGGGGGACTGGCTCTGGGTAGGTATTGTGTTGTCCTGTTCCGTCATGTATAATGTCTATGTGTTGTCCATCCTATACCTCTCCACCCGTGAGCCGACCCGCGAATAGGCATCTAAGTCATTAAAGCGGGGGAAAATTCCAAATCCTTTATCCTTATCCTTTATATTTAATAAGATATGCAGCTGAACAGAAAATATTAACTTAAGTCGACTTAAGTGGTTCTTTGAGCGAGCGGCTCAAATCATGTTTATACGTATTTTATACATAGCTTATGCATGTTCATTTCTTTATTAAGCCTATGCACTAATTAGGTACAGATGATCATGTATAAGTTATGTATAGTCCGTATGAATTATTTTTACACGGGTATTCATTATCTTTTTTCCTGATGTACAATATAGGTGTACTTGTTAGTGTCGTTTTTGCCCACATATAGAGGTCATATGGACTAAGAATTTGTTTAGCCGAAATTCTTTGTAAACATGCCCTCATAGCTAATCTTTTTAAATTTCCCGCAATCTCATCACAAGGCCCCTTACCATGTGCCGTTGCAAAAAAATGCCATTCGGCCGGAACCCCAAAATCTTTTTCATGATTGATGAGATTCGAGAAATTATATTCATTTTTATAATGCTGACCAGCACCATCTGAAAAATAAATAACTTTTGTTACCGCTACCTTCTCTGACATATAATTTATAATTAATTTCTGTGAGGCATATACTGCGACTGTGTTGTGATTCAGATCATCAGAAATTATAGCAACGGTTTCGTAACGCAATTCGTTATTTAATTTATAATAACACATAACCGTATGAATGGAAGCCTGATTATTATTCCAATGGAATGATTGCGCTGCATCTTGCACAACAATAGCGTAGTTTTCCGAAAAATCACATTGTACAAGAAGTTCCCTCTCGAGCAAATGTTGTTTTCTCCAATTTAAATACGTTGACTGTTGTTTAGCTGTATAGTGATGAGTTTTGAGAGCGACCAATTTTGTGCTAAAATCATTGACAAACTCGTCTACATGAAGTATTTGCGTTGCCATCGTAGCACGATCGGTACTATTCCAAACTTGATATTCGATTTGTTCAATACCCGCTTTATCAAATTGTTCCAGCAAAAACTTCTTCATGACGTCAGTGTCAGGACAGTTCACGCATTTATTATAATAGCAATCTGAAGAAGGATCACTACAAGTAATACAAGTAAGGCATTCCTCCTCAGCCTTATAACCAGAACTACATCTGTCGGTAGATTTAGCGATTTCAAAATGTAGTTTCAGTTCATCCCATTGATCAATAATCGTTTTTATGACCTCTACACGAGGTAGCCATCGAGTCCCTGATAGTTGTGCAATTTTTTTTGGTTTGTTCTCAGAAATAATTTGGTACAATTTATTGAATTCAATATTTCTTTTTGTACTCTGCGAAAACCAGGAATGGCTCTCTTTGACTAAATAGTCTAAATTTCGTGGCAAGACATCACAAGATTTGTCTGCCGCCAGATGTAATGAATGGCAAATGCACTTAACAATAACTAAGTGTGGCACTACAGATTTTAATCTAGATCCTACAGAATTGTGTTCCCCACACATGCTTTGTGCACCATCAATTCCTATACCAATTAGCTTTTGAATATGCAGTCCATCGTCTTCGATTCGTTTGGTTAAAGATTTGGTCATGCTCACTGCAGTTCCAAATTCTATTTCGATCAAGCCGTAAAAAGTTGTTTTTCGAATTTTTCGTATTTTCTGACTGAAGTATCGTATCATCATGCACATAACTTTCTTTGTGTCAATTGCAGTGCTTTCATCAATAATTAAAGAGTAGTACGAATCGCTCAAATCTTCGATCAATTCCTCAAATAAACATGGAGAAAGAACATTAACAACTAATCCCGTACACTTTGTTCGATGAATTTTGATTTTTGAGAGCAATTGTGATTCTGGTTCTAACTTGCTAATTAGCACCCTAAGTAGTCAACAGTGTTTATCGAACAGTGTTCGGCTATAAATGCAGCTATTTTTAATTCCACTCGCTTCCGTTGCTCGTCAATCGGAGGTTTCGCGAATTAATTAATTTTCGGAATTTGTTTGTATTCATTTTCCTTCTTTGTATTTTGCAAATGTTTCTTTGTACAGCCATGGTCCTTTATGGTTTTTCGATGTGCAAACATGTCTACCTTGCAGTACGCACAATATGCCTTCAGAGAATGTCCAATACATGCCTTCAACAATCCTGCGTAATAATAATAATAATAATAATAACCGGCTTCGTGGCTCAGGCGGTAGCGTACTGGACTACGAAGTCGCAGGTCGTGAGTTCGATCCCCGATCTGGCAGTTTTTCGGAATTGTTTACAAGTAGCAGTTCGCGATATGTAAGACGAACCATGCTGTCTGTTTAACATTTCTCGGGGTGCTGTCAGACGGGAGTCGACTCATGACTGACACTGCAATCACCTACCTCATGGTTTGGGGCGTGGTTGCAGTGACCTTTCACGCTGATCTGGTAGAGATTTGAGCAAAAATTTCTCACTGTTCGTACAGATTGAGCGACATAAGAAACCAATGTTGTTGTTAAAGTTATTATTAAAATAATAATAATAACAATAACAACAACAATAACAAAAAAGGGGCCTAAAGGGAATGACGCGTAACACAATGCGGCTATGCAAAAAGCTGCATTCTAGCCTATCTTCCCAAATGGCCTACTCTCACCTCCACGTGTGCTTATTAAAGCCGGTGGGCCCTGGACTCTTAGCAACCTTGCCAGAGTATTGATGCAACACCAGTTTTGCCATAGGTCCCCACTGATATTGAATCCGTAGTCGGGAATGAGTCGTGCCGAATATACTGGAATTACTCATTCCCGACGAGCAGGCAAATATCAGCCAATAAGCCTGACATCGTCTTGGTTGACTTCGATGACAAATCCATCTTCGTCATCGAGTTTTCGGTACCAGCAGAAACAAATATAGTCAGCAAAGAGGACGAAAAACGGATGAAATATCAAGAACTCCTGCTCGAGATTCTCAAGCTGTATCGAGGATTCAAAATCAAGCTCGTCGTGCTGATAATTGGAGTGCTGGGAGGAATGAGACCAACTTTCCTCCAAAACATCAAAAGCATTCCGGCCTGTCGAGAACATGCGAATTCCATCGCAGGCCGAATGCAGAAAGCAGTGCTACTGGGATCTCTCCGTCTACTGAGGTCACACGAGATCCTGTAACCACTTACCCAATGGTAGAGGGAGTGGTTACAGTTGCAAACGAAATGGCCCGGTGCAGTCTTCAGCGGAGGAGATGGATATCGGAGCCACTTTTCTGCTGCAGACTGCACACGTGGATTCTGTAGGGCCAAGGGAGGTTAGGGTTTTAGTCGGTAAACCTTGCCGTTAACATCAAAGGTGAGGGAGTCCGACACACGGGGGGTTACACAACATCTTCAACCTCCTATGGTGCCTAACGCATTTCCCCCCTCCGTCAAAAAAAAATAAGGGGCCCAAAGGGAATGACGCGTAGCACAATGCGGCTATGCAAAAAGCTGCATCCTAGCCTATCTTCCCAAATGGCCTACTCTCACTTCCACGTGTGGTTATTAAAGCCCGTGGGCCCTGGACTCTTGGCAACCTTGCCAGAGATTGGGTAACCAACCCCAGTGGATGGCGAGGTAAGAGACAAACGAAAGAGGCATAACAACGGGGAGTAGGGCTAACCACCCTATTCCCTGCATTTGCGGTTACTATGAATAGAACGCGCAGGGCTTCTGACCATCGGGCTGCTTCGGATGCAGCCCAGTCCCGAGGTGGCGAAGCCGAAACAGGTGTCCCGGGACAACGACAAACGAATGCCCACGGACGATTCCAGTGGACGGAGGATTTCAGGCAAGATCTAATGCGCTGCTACGAGGAGAGCTGTCCGCAACAGAGAGTCTACATGGCGCGAATGCATAGTCGGTTTGCATTAATGCATCCCGAACTGGCAGATCGCTTTTCTCAACAACAACTGAGAGATTATGTGGCCTATCTGAGGCGGACGGGTTTCGTTGTTCCCAGCTGTCAACCGGTACCGGATGTGCGGGCAATAACAACTGAGCCCGTACGCGGTGCTGGGAGAGATGCTCCACATTACGAAAGCACGACACTCGTGTTTAGGCAAAATTTGACAACGAAAATTTTGCCTAAACAACGAGAATTAGACAGAGCAAATAGCCTACTTCTGGATGCTCTTCCAGATGACTGCGACCTGTGGCAGGTCAATTGTGCCGTTTACGAGGCTGCAAATGATCTGCGGACTCCGCGAAATCTGACACAGATACACAGATTACAAAACGCATGTCTCAATTAAACGGTAAGATTCGACTGACACGGAAGTCTACCGATGAAATTTCCGGAGAGCTTACCGTGCCAGTAGCGTTAAAGAATCGGGTGAAATATATTAAATTTAGCATTGTACCGCAATTAGCCACGATTGGAATTTAAGGTTTAGACTTTTTAAAATTATTTAATATCGGAATTGATTTTAATTCGCAGAAATGGTTTTTCAATAATTGTCCTCAACAAAAATATTTATTTAATTCAGATAAAGAATAAGGAATCGAAATAACGTTAGAAAGTATCGATACTGAAACAGATGTAAACGAAAATCAAGTACAAAATCAAATTAATACATGTACGTGTGCGTTAGGAGAAAAGCGACGAAACGATACAACTAAAGGGGAAAATACTGGAAATTTAAAACCAGAAGATGAAATTTCAAGAAATACCGGAAATTTAAAACCGGTGAAAAAGACGAAAAGTACCGGAAATTTAAAACCGGACAATTATTGCATACTGACCGGAAATGTAGTCCCGCATCGGATAACTAGCAAAAATTGTTGCAATCAGGATTTGGCCAATTCTGAAAGCCACAAAAATTTTGTAAATCCTATAAATGATAATTTTAATGAATCCCCTAATGTTACATCCTCATCTAACTGCTTCGGTATTGCGCCTATAACAACAATAGAAAAAGAAGTATTGGAAAAATTAAAGAAGCAATACATCATCCATCCTACCGGAAAACCAGGAATGACAGGCTTAGCACAACACCACATCGATGTACAAGGGCACGTTCCAATTAAGCAGCAACACTATCCAGTGTCCCCAAAAGTCATGGAACCCATGCATAAGGAGGTCTAGGATATGCTGAAAGCTGGAGTAATTGAACCATCATCCAGTGCATGGTTCAGCCCCATCGTAATGGTCAAGAAGGCTAATGGAAAATATCGCTTCTGTCTGGATTTTCGGAAGGTAAACGAAATCACGACTAAAGATGCCTATCCATTACCGTTCATGATGGCACTACTCGACAACATCCGAGTGGCACGATATATAACAACAATCGACCTTAGCCAGTCCTACTGGCAAATTATACTGGATGACAGTAGCAAGGAAATAACGGCTTTCTCAGTACCGGGAATGGGTTTATTCCAATTCCGGAGAATGCCGTTTGGCTTATCCAACGCACCAGCTACCTTCCAGCGTTTAATGGATAGTCTCTTTGGTCCAGAATGTGAGCCGTATGTGATGAAATATTTGGATGACATCATAATCGCTACCGAGACCTTTGAAGAACATATGCATTGGCTCGAAGTGGTTTTAAAACGCCTTAATGAAGCAAATTTAGAAGTCAACGAAGAAAAGAGCAAGTTTTGTCGCCAAGAAGTGGAATTTTTGGGTTATATTATTAACGAATGGGGTCTACAAGTTAATCCGGATAAAGTAAAACCAATCCTCGAGTATCCTGCACCACAAAATCTTAAACAGTTGCGTCGATTGATAGGAATGGCTTCTTGGTACCGTCGGTTTATCGATAATTTCGCCGCAGTTACCGCGCCTTTAACTCAATTGTTGCGCAAAAATAAGAAGTGGGATTGGGGTCCCGAACAAGAGGGCGCGTTAAATACAATCAAATCCGTGTTATCTTCACCTCCCGTGTTAGTAAGACCTGATTTTTCGTTACCATTCACTCTACAAACTGATGCGAGTGGATTCGGTTTAGGAGTTGTTCTAACCCAAGAACATCAGGGTAAAGAGCATGTCATCGCGTACGCTAGTCGCACTATATCTCCAGCCGAAATAAAATATTCGACTACCGAGAAAGAATGCTTAGCGGTAATTTTTGGCATCAAAAAGTTCCGGTGTTACCTAGAAGGATACCATTTCACCGCGATTACCGATCACGATAGTTTGCGATGGTTGAAAAACCTTAAAAATCCAACGGGACGGCTTGCCAGGTGAGCTCTTGAATTACTCGAATATGACCACGAAATTAAACATCGTAGAGGCGCCTCACATCATGTACCGGATGCATTATCGAGGATGTACGCAACCGAAGTAAATGCCATCATGGACCTTGATGAAGACGCAAACCGTTGGTATTTCCATCGCAAACAACAGGTAGAAATGTATCCCGACAGATTGCCAAATTGGAAAATCGAGAACAACCGATTGTATTACCACCGTCCGAACCGAAATACCGCGGATGTGATGGAAAATTACGATGCCTGGAAATTAGTAATACCAGAAGTTTCTAGAAAACGGATTATCGAGGAAGTCCACTCAACACCTCAAGGCGGACATCTTGGAATTGAGAAGGCCTTCCAAAAATTAATACGGTTATACTACTGGCCGACCGCACATCGAGACATCGTCAAGTTTGTGAAGTGCTGTCAACGATGCCAGCGCAGTAAGCCAGAGCAGGCCGCACAGTCGGGCCTGATGGGAAATCGAGTTATCGAAAAACCTTGGGCAGTAGTGGCTACCGATATATTGGGTCCGTTACCGGCGAGCCGAAACCAAAATTTATATATAGTGGTCTTCCTAGACTTATTTACAAAATGGGTAGAGTGTAGAGCTATTCAAAAAGCGAACGGAACAACTATTGAATTAGCGTTTCATGAATTGATTTTAAATAGATGGGGAGCCCCAGAAGTGCTCCATAAAGATAACGGTACCGAATATGCAAATAAAATAATAAAAGGAATGGCCGATAAATATGGGATCTACTCCTCCACTATACCGCCCTATCACGCTCAGGCAAACCCAGTAGACCGGGTAAATCGCGTACTAAAAACGATGATATCCGCCTTTCTCGACCAAGATCAGAGGGAATGGGATAAACATCTACCGGATTTTTGTTTCGCGATGAATACCTCTGTACATTCGTCTACCGGTTTTACGCCTGCGTTTCTGAATTTCGGTCGCGAACTTGACTCAGTAAACCGAGCGCGTCGCGAAATTGAGGGGGAGGTGGAGGTCGTACCGACAACACCAAATAAATGGGCAGAACGTCTCGAGAGATTAGAAATTTTGAAGGACCTAGTTAGATATAATTTAGATACCGCATATCAGACACAATCTAAATATTACAATCTACGAAAAAGACGGAGATCGTTTACCGTGGGCGATAAAGTGTGGAAAAGAACCCATGTATTGTCTTCTGGTCCAAATTATGTAGCTGCAAAATTAGCCCCAAAATTCTCAGGTCCATTTACAATATCAACGGTATTATCACCCGTTGTGTTTGAACTTACCGACACGAACGGAAAAATTATAAAGAAGTGTCATATCAAGGATTTAAAACCGTACTATGAAAAAGAAACTTTAAATACCGCGAATTAATGTATTAAAAATTAACAATTAATAATATATTTTTTTTTCTCAATATACTGGAATCAATGTTAAATTAAAATATTTCGAAGTTCCACTTATTACTATAATATTAAATTTCAATTTGTTTTCAAATTCATATTTTAATTTTATATTGCATTTAATTTTATGTTTCTGTCTTTAATTCTTCTCTCAAATCGCCAAAGAATTCACACCATTTCAGACCTTCGGTCTTTTCTCCAGGGAGGGGGGAGTTGTAACGGTGTTACTTTTCACTCCAACCGTTACAAAATACCGGAGTATATTATGATCGTTAAATATTGTTTGAATGGAGAATCTTATTAGATTAGGAATTATACCGATACAATGTAATTGGCGAAATACCTTCTGGCGATCTGAACATATTTGTTTCTTGTATATTTCTCTTATTTATTATTGCTATTTTTATATTTTTACAACTACCGGAGCGTCGATAAGGAAGAGCGCGGGAAAGAGTCTGAGAGGTGTTGACGAGTCGAGGTGCCACACTTAATATCTTCCCGAGGCATTTTCATTTGGTCAGAGAGCAACGGCATATTTCCATTTTACACGAGCATCCAACATCTGAGGCTGTCGAGGATCATCCTGACATTTGTCCTTTGTATTTCCGTCCGGAAATATTAATTAACACCTAAAAAGATTCGATATCCTAAAGACGAAGTACATCGTTCCAATATCGAACATTCAAAAGGTGCATTCGTTTCAAACGTCACAATGACGTAAATTTCGGTAACGATTGCTACCATAACGAGCAGACGCGATCTACCAGAGAATCGTCCACGAAGAATCCTGAGGGTGTCGATCCCCACTACCGATTATTCATTCTCTATTCAAATGCAAACCAGTTCGGTCATACTTTTTTTAATTTAAATTTTCCGTTATTTGATTAACTTTGCCGAAAAATACTTGTAACCTTTTTACGCGATTTACCTTTGATTCTTGAGTAATTTAATAGTAATTATCTCACAATAAATTTCTACTTTTATTGTAAAATTAACGACGAATGTCTTACCGCCGAAAGTATAGTGTGAATTTCGTGGTTACTACCGGAATCCTGAAGATAGTTGTGTCAACGGGTCTGCCTGCCAATTAATTGGAACTTCGACCAAGTATTTATGTCATAATTTAATATTGAATTTCAGTACCGATATTTTGTATAAATCTTATTTTTCCATCTTATTTTAAAAATCTAAAAGAATTAAGTTATTAGAAGTTGATACCGTGTCAAGGTCAAATGTAATTAGTTTTATTTTAATTACCGAACTATTTAGTCTAATTATAGAACTTCTAATGTAAAGTTCGGTAATTGATCAATATAGTTTTTTTTAGTACAAGATAATTTTGCAGAGTTATTTATTTAAATGAGTTGTAACGTCCTTATTTTATAGTACATTGTCATTTATTATTAGTTTCCGGATGGTAAAAGCGTTTCCCGAAGATAACGGACAATAAAAATAGAAAATAACCGTTATAATGAAAAGAAAGGGATTTCTTTTTCTTTTAACTGCACCATCACTAAATTATAAATATCGAGCGTTTTGCATAGTACCGTTGTTGTTTTGAATTTCGTTAGTTTTATTACGTAATCTTGTTTGTTAATTTGTGCGTCATTTATAATTTGTATTATTTTTTTAATGTTTTCGTCTTTTATGTGAACTGGCGGTGGCTTGATCCTATTTTTCTCATTCACATTTTGTTTAATTCCCTCCGTCGGTAAGGGATTTTCATATTCCATGTCCATCTGTTCGGTGAGCGATTCATAACTGTTGTTAAGCGTGATTTACCTACAGCTGTGTGTTTTCTCTTGATTACCTTAGCGGGGCGCTGGAATCCCTCGTCATCTGTTATTGATCGTGACGTCGTAATACTATTGCTTGGCTCCGCGCTAGTGCTTGGGGCAGCACTGTTGCTTGGCACGGTGGCCATCTTGTTTTTCTTGTTTGCACCTGTATTCTGTGCTGGGAATATCTTTTTGTTATTAATACCAATTAATCTTTCCAAATCGAGGGAATTAGACCATCCATCCAAACCTTTTATCGTTTGTTTCAATCGTTTTAATTCCGACTTTTCCACTTTTGCGGAATCTTTAACACCACTCACCTCTCGGTTCATTGTGTATGACTACGCGACACTTCGTCTAGGGCAAAGTCACAATTAGATAGTCACTGATCATACTTGTTCAAAACTTGTTTATTGTTCACTAAGTCACAAACAGTTTATATCGCTATCGTACGTATAATAGCAGAGATTTCTGTTGTATTATGTATATAAACACACGTATCTCGATGAGATATGCAGAGCCGATGTGCACTCGCTGGTACAACCGGCAAGACTGATAATACAGCTTAATTAGGTAATATCTGCGGTTGTGATCATATTAGTTATTCTGTTTCAGTCTATTCCCTGCGCTATCATTCTGTGCGAACGAAAATCCCGGAATACTTATGAAAGTATCTGGCAAAAAATCAAGGAAATCACCCCATCTGTTCAAAACTGCCGTAAAATAATATCGGATTATGAATTGGCAATGATCAATGCCACACGAGCCGCACTTCCGAATACCCACATTCAAGGATGCTGGTTCCATTACAAACAGGTATTTCAAATATTTATGACCAAACAATACTTTATTAATTCCAGTCATTCGTGACTGTAATATCGATTTACAAAACAGTGAAACACAAAAACGGGAAAGTTAGTAAAGCAGTACTAAGTTAAGGGGGTTCTAAACATTTATTTTAAAATTCTGTAGCACTAACACTAATAGAAGGCTCAGTACGGCAATCCGTACTTAAGGGCATGTCATACCATTCTGCATTACCGACTGACACCAAACGCTGACAGTTATTTAAATTATTACTAATTGTGAATATTGACATTTCCCTCAAACAATAAATAAATCCCAGGCTGCATTTCGAGTCACTATTTACTTCACATCATCCTAGTTTTTAAATTTGTTTTTAACATATTTGTAGGCATTACTAAAGAAATGGAACAGCCTGGGTCTTGCAAATATCTCAAATAACGTTCTTTTTATGGCAATGTCACTGCCACTGGCTCCTGCTAATAACTTCACTGAAGGCTTCAATATAATTCAAGAAGAGGCTGCTGCTCTTCAGGAAGAAATACCAGCTATACTTATATTCATGTCTTACCTTCGCAGAACGTGGGGACCATTGGCTAATGTTGTTTCGGTATATGGCAGTTTAATTAGAACAAACAATTTTGTGGAGAGTTTTCACAGCAGAATAAAAAGTCGGCTTGGAGATATATACCCCAACTTCTGGACATTTACAGGTAAGTATTTTTTCATGTTAAAATTGTCGCTTCTAGGCTTATATTGTTTCATTATTTGTACTTTTAAAATATATCTCGAAAAACTGAAAATGTAATTTATTTTTCCATTTAAACAGTTTTTTTAATTTATAAATTAAAGAAAGTAAGAAAAAAAAGGAAAGATTGAAAGTTGTATAGAATTGTACGTATTTTCGTAGTATTTTCATACTAACCGAAATGTTTCTTTTCTTGACAAGAATTTCTTTTTGTTCTTTGAGGCGGGTATTGTTACCACATATAAATATTTTTTACTTTTAACGATATTTCCAAAATTTGTGTTAAAAAGTAAAAAAAAGATACGCAAGGAAGGGCTACAAATCTGGAATTTAAATTGACATTTTAAAAACAGCAGATTTGAAGAGATATAAGAAACATTGAAAATATTCTTTTCAAATTGAAAAACAAAATATACCAAATGAAATTTTTATGGAAAGTAGCATTAATTGATTATTCTTAAGTTTTGAAAATTTGGAAGAAAAGAAATGCGGCCTTTTTGAGAACAGCAATTTTTTTTGTTTTAAAGGAAATCGAATTATTGTTATTGGTTATCGATATTTTTCATATTTCGAGATGTATTTTTGAAAATTACAAAAAAACCAGTAAAAAATTAGCCCAGAAACGACTAGAAAGTTAGAAAATTGAGGAAATTATGAAGTTTTTGGCAAAACCTTTCCAAATTACCTGTTTTTTCTCGCTCAAATCATAGATAATTCGTAACAGTTTTTTAAAAATGTGGGTGCTGGTCGAAAAACTGACAAATCAAACAACCGTCAGATAAAAAAAAACGACAGTCGTAAAACCGTCAGTCAAAGAGCGGACATATGAAAAACACAGCGACAAGCGGCCAGTCATCTGTTGAAGTGTCGGTCTTTTCACAGTCGGTTTTATGAACTGACTTTTTAAACCTGTCAGCTTTTTAATTTGTCGGTTCTTCAATCCGCACTCAAAAATTTGTATGAGTATATTATAAAAAAAAACGCATTTTTTTCATTTTTCAAGTAGAAGAACATATTTCATAATGAAGGTAATTCTTAACATATCATCAGACTGCCTGTACGATCTGAGATGAATCTAGTGTATACTATTTTAAAACTTTCATTTTATCGGGACAATCTAAAACACTATACTTTCTATGACACCGTGATACTAATTATACTTTTAGTTATAATAATTATTACATGATTCTTTTGTTATCAATCCATTTACCTACATCTACTTCATAACCTGTTAGAAGATGAGGGCATCAAGGCAATCAGGTTGCGCAACAATTTGCGAGCAACACGCGAACAACCACGTGCGACCAGAGACAGAAATCGGTCCATAATTTTGAAGCAGCAAGAGTTGGATGTGGGCAGGTATTTTGATACTTCGTTTTATTTACGTTTCATTAAAATTAATATGAAAATACCGCTTTAACTCTGTTCATTTTACATGTAGTCTGGGACTGAGGGACTTCCTACTCTCTTTCCACCCCATGAACCGCCAACTTCAGCATGAGCAAAATATGCTTCCGCGAGGTAATCCTTTTTAATTATACACATTTTAAAGAAGTCTGTTGTTTTGAAGTTTGTGTTGAATTGTACATATGTATAATTTACTGATCAATTAAAATAGCTAATGTGGACGATGGCAATGATGAGGTGTTAAACGAACTTCAAGATATCCTGGTGGTGGAAAATGCTGAAGAATGTAATGCTTCAACTGGAATAGCTTTATATCATTCTCATGCAATTGATAACATTTCATTTACATTGTAGATGAATCAATATTCGCCAACGAACCGCCATTGCCAACAGCTCGCGAAGAAGGTCATGTACAAAGTAACAATGTGGCTCAATATAGAGTAGCTGCTGCAACCATACGAGGAAGAGGACGGGGAAGGGGAAGACGAACAGGAACAGAGAGAGGACGAGGAATGGTTCGGGGAAGAGGAACGGTTCGAGGAAGAGGAACGGTTCGATGAATAGGAACTCCAAGAGGAAAAGGAACGGGTAGAGGAAGAGATTCGGGAAGAGGTCTTGATCAATTTCAAATACCTCCCGATGAAATATCAGAGCAACCTCAACCTCCGCAAATGTATGAAATTGTAAACATTGTGGATCAAATCGAGGGAATGGCCCAGTTTCATGTCGTAGCTGACCTACAAATGATCCCAAATGGTAATAGGACATATATAATAGTATATTATATATCCAAGTGTAGAAGTGGATGTTTTCGTAACGAGTTTGATGTCGACCATGCGAAAAATTTGAGGTAGGATTCTCACGAGAATCATATGAGAAATTGAAACAGGATTCTTATGAGAATCAAGTGAGATTCACATGAGAACAAAATTAAACATAACAATTTATCTTTATTTATAGAATATAAAATTTAATCAATTTCTAGAATCCGAGCACTGCTACGATATTCTCATGAGAATCTCACTAGATTCTCACGAGAGTCTCACTTGATTCTCATGAGAATAATGTTTCAATTTCTTATGAGAAATGTTCACGTATGATTCTCATGAAAATCCTATCTAACCTTTTCGCAGGGGAGACACAAGTCGCTATACGCACTCGCCGAAGGCCTTCAAGTGTTCGTTTGCAAAGAAGATTCACTTCTATGTACGGTGTTGTATACGATATTTGATATAACAAAGAAGCGATAATGGTTTACATTCATGCTTGTGTATATATTTATTCAAAAATTCTAAAATGTAACTGTTTTTATTTTTAGAATTTTTGAATAAATTTAGTGATCAGGCAAAAAATTTCAAAAAATGATACGGTAAAGTTGTAGAGATTCTTTTTCTCGAAGAAATTTAATCAATTTCAAATTCAGCAACAAAGCCGTCATTCGTTAAAATTCGTTCATGTTTAAAAAAATTCTTAACAGGCGATACAAAGAAAAGTTCGATATTGAACAAAATTTGGTTAACAAAAGTATTTTTTTTCAAGAATAATAGTGCTTTCTCTCACAAACTCTACCAATAATAATGAAAATTAAATATTTGGAAACTTATTAAATATTTTTCCTCAATATACGATATCACGGGTCCCAACTACTTTAATAGTAATTTGCACACTTATGATTAGTACATACTGTTGCTTTCCAGATAATCAGTCTGTCCGAGCGCCCGGAATCTGCTGTGCGTGAGTAGAGGGGCTGGGGGGAGTCTGTTCCCCCGCACCCTACCTCCCATCGATGATAGTGTGATGGAAAAATTGCGCAAGTGGGCCGTAAGAAGGTCAGGAGTGAAAGGCGGTTATTATAAACAATTTCATGTATTGTTATTATAAATTTCGAAAGCTGTGAAGGTCGAGAAACGTAGGTAATTTATTACGTTACATTGTCGAATGAAATGAGAAGGTAAAGGTCAACCAATATTTATTATTTCATTAGATATTGTTATTAATAAAATGTTTTTACATTATCTTTGAAAATGACGTCTTTCAAATGCGTGATCTTACAAAATTCAATCAGAGAGATTGAACAGTGTTGGCCGTTACACATTAGTATTGCCATGTGTCGAAAATCAAATTTCAAAAGTCGCCTTCATTAAAGGTCAGATATAGCTACATTATAGTCGCTTATGGAAATACATCGTAGGCTAGGAACCGTATTGAGAGTGAAAGTAAAATGACCTTTTCCTCGTGCGTCCTACTACCATCTCTCTCGCTCTCGCATACTCTTAGTTAGATCCATTAACATTAGCAGTATACCGTCTTCATGGTCGTCGATTATCCGTCGATCACTTATTCACCGTACGGTTGTTTTCCCGAAATTTTCGAAAATATATACAGGTCCAGACACGTTTAAAAGGTCATTGCACAATTTCTTCAAAACATTATCTGTTTACCAAATTTCGGCAATACGTGCCGTAAGAGAAAGGAGGCAGTCTAATTCAAATATTCCAATGTCATAATTTCTATGATCTCTCTCGCTCTCGCATACTCTTTATTAGATTCATTAACATTAGCAGTATACCGTTTTCACGGTCGTCGATTATCCGTCGATCACTTATTCACCGTACATTTGTTTTCCCGAAACTCTCGAAATTATATACAGGTCCAGACATCGTTTCAAAGGAATGTCGCGTTCCTGTGTCTAAGTTTGACAGCACGTAAGCGCCTCTATTTCAAAACTTGTATTTGTACATCAATATGGTAGATGTCACGAAGATTTTTCGTCATGCCTTTAGATGGTTATTGCAAACGGTCTCTTTCTAACGCGTGATCTTAAGAAATTAGATCATAAATATTGAAAATTACTGGCTGTTACACATTAGTATTGTCATGTGAGGAATGTCGAAAAAAAATTGCACAAGCAACTCATTAAAGGTCAGCTATTGCTACATCATAGTCGCTTCTCGATGCCTATGGGGAAATACAGCGTAGGCTAGGAACCGTATGTTGAAAGTGAACGTAAAATTCTAATAATGACCTTTTCCTCCTGCGTTCTATACCATCTCTCTCGCTCTCTCGTACTCTTTGTTAGATCCAATAACTTCAGCATTATAGCAGTTTCACGGTCATCGTCATCACCGATTACCCGCCGATCAATTTCACCATATATTTTTCCATGTATACCGGTTCAGACGCGTTTAAAGTCATTGCGCAATTTCATCAAAAGATATACCAAGTAACACATTTTCTCTTTTCCAAATTTTTAGGCAACCTCCGCCATAATAGAAAGGAGATGACCTCAGTTACCTATTTTATCTATAGGAATGACCTAGTGGGTCACCCATACGCCAACACACCCCTTCGTTAACAAGGTAGCACTAATAAATAAATAATTTACAATAAAAATATTTAAATAGTAATAAATCTCACATAATCCGAATAGCGTGTATTAGTATAATATAGACGGAGAACATTTTTCATCGTCAAAGTCAGTGACGTAATTAAATATGCGGGTGTATCTGAAATGCATGGATTCACCGTAGACTACGATGATATACTTGCTGATATGAGTGGTTATGGAGCGTTTACAATTGAATATGAGTCAATGCATAAATAAACTAATAATAATATCGCCATGCAAAAGAATATGAAAGTGAAATTGTTAAATATTACCACGCATATACTGCAAACCGAAAGCAATCTCAAGGACCCGAGATTTCTAATTTTTAAAATACCTATATTTCCATTACTATACATCCCTCTTAAATTGACACTTTGCGCAGTCTTTAATCATCGGCGGTTGTCTATCTGCGGTATTATCACTCGTTTCAAAACATTTATTGACGACATTCACGTAAATCTGGATGCATTTGCATTTTGAGTGGTAAGCACGACCATACTTCTTCAATTTCACGTTCTGCAAACGTTGAGATGAAATCTATAGGTAGACTCGATATCTTTTGTTTCTATTAATGCAAGACGTTTAACTTCATAGTAAATTCTCATTGACCTTTGAAGAGATACAGGCTAGTCTTGAAGATTTGAGAGTATCCAATTTTTAAGCATTTTAACATTTTGTTTCGCACACTTTCCGTTAAATGTATGATTTTCGCAATTTATCGACAATCGACGTTGTTGTTAGCCTATGAGTTTCGGTAGAGATGGACAGGCTAATATGTCTATGCCGACAACATTGTCAGCATCTAACATTTCCTGCAACCTATGTCTTTTATTTGTCTGCGCCTTTTATGTATATCTTGTTAGCACATGTAAGGACGTCCTCCAACGTTTCGTTGATTGCATCAAAGGGTATATCGCCCTATTCCCATCGTAGACCATGATAATTATTGTGCATTAACCAATTGTTTTATGTTCAAAACGTACTTTACAACATCACTGTCGGAAATATCCATAATAAACATTTTCTTCGGTATAAACCGATTACCAGGTCCGGGGAATACTTTCACGTCGGCAATATTCTACATTTCTAGTACCTAATACTGATTTGCTTGTCCCCTTCATTAATTGACGCATAATTCTCTCTCTCTCTGTACACTCTTTGACACTTCCACGTATGGCGTGGTGCCTCTAATTCATGGATATACGTCGTACCTTTCTCTCTAGATCGTAGTATCTCTTCGTCAATTCATATGAATCGGAAATCAAATCAGAGTGTAACAAGTACAGATACTTTTCGCGGTCACTAGATCCCTCTCGGTATCATCCGACGTTCATCTTGAGATTCGGATAGATGGTCCCATACGTGTACATTTTCGATAGTTTGCGAGTTACGATACTCAGATGATGAAGACGTTAAACGCAATATTAAATCGTTTCAAGTACTAGCACCAGTATGATGGTCACCGCACTTTCACAATTGAATAAATCTTTTCTACGATATTCGATCTAATTGAAATGTGCATAGACGTATGAATACAAGTTTCGATTGGTTAATAATACAATTGAGTGTTCCAAAGATCTTTCAATTTTAAATAAAAAAATGTTGAGTCGTTAACTTGACATCGTTTAAACAATTAATTTTTGTATGTATATTAAATCGCGATATACTGCAGTCTTAAATCAAATAATTAAAATCATTACATCTTAAAGTAAGTCCACGAATAAATGTTACATGGTCTAAGTCATCTTATCTACACTACATCTTTCTTTCTGTTAACGCAAAAACAAAACGAAAGACAACAAAGTATTTGTCATTATGATAATAACAAATTTCTTCACATTAGAACCGTGTACAATAGCCCACATAAGGTCGCCTTATTCGTAGTGAATTGAACTTTCGAACTGTCATCTTTAATTGTAGATCATTCTCTCTCTCTCTCTCTCTCTCTCTCTCTCTCTCTCTCGCTCTCTCTCTGGCCGGTGAGTACGTTGGTCACGTTTTCTAGATCTCAGTACACTTTATTAGAATTATCACTTAAATTTCCTTCGTGGGAGTTCTATTTTTTGCACAGTGGTTCTCTGTTTGACTCGGACGACGACTATTGTTCGAGCTTTTTGATTCCGAGTCATTTAACAGAGAAAAGAGTAAGACTTCAAATCGCAAATTCGGAGTTTCCAGTTGCCATCATTTACGTTCACGCAACATCACGTGTCCAGTGACGTCACGCTACGTTACGCCCAATCATCTGCTGGAGAATTTCCTCTGACACCTGTCAAACTGTCATTTTGGAAAAAGAAGAACTCTGCAGGTGTTTCATACTTTCATCTGTGCGAGTCTACAATTAAAACTCTTGGTAACTACGAAGCATATTTATTGGCATTGAAACGAAATTCGAGTTTCGTTCATTTCATGCGGTTTGTGCTATGTATTGCGCTATTACCGGAGTTGTCTTTTCGGTAATCAGTGTATTTTGCATTAGTGTTAAATCTCACACTTGCATATAGCACCGCTCATAGGCTGCGCACCGCAGAGACGCGTACGGTTCACGTGCCCCACCGAACGCAATTTTTCATATATCATCGATATAAACTAATCTGATACTAGTGTATGAGACACGTCTACAGTGAACGACTTACATAGATTAAGTACCACTACTCGCTACCTGCGCAACATCGAGACGCGTACGGTTCACGAGCCTTTACATGCAATTCTCTACGTGCTGAGAGTTAATAATAATATGGTAACTCATATGTTGCTTATCCATTTCATTTAATTTTAAAAAAATTAAAACACCTTATCTATGATAACTATACAGTAGATTTCTACCTATGGTGTATTGTTATACAGATATAGTACATTTTCACGATAAAATTCCGTTTAAAAACACATCTGCATTAAAAGAATGTCAGTATATATTTGTCAGGGTCCTTGTTTACGCCCAAACAAGGAAGTAAAACGTCCTGTTTTTTGTGAAAGCTGCGATAAGCCGTATCACCCAAAATGCGTTCACTTTTTTAATGTCAAATCATACGGTAAATCAATGCGCATTTGTGAACACTGCCGTCCGAAATTTGACTCTGCAACCGAAATACCGGCGTCAACCATGGATACGTTCGAAACCAATGATGTTGAAACTGCTTCTTCACTAATCTTACGGTGCGATGCCTTCCCACCATCGACGAATTTACTTGATTTAGGCTCTCAAGGTGAACCACAGAATAATGCATCCTCTTTAATCCGTATAACATCAGATACTGATCCTACGCTGGCGATGATTTTAGAAAAGTTAAATAAGCTAGATCAACTCGATAATTTAAATAGTCGTCTAGACAAAATCGACGTTAAACTCGACCAAATTCCTGATCTGATTGCACGGATGGATTCTCAAGACACTCGAATTCGTTCTCTGGAAGAGAGATGTATTTCATTTGAGCAACGTATGGAACAGCGTTTTGACGATATAGCCTCAAAACCTGCAGTACTTTCTGAGAAGACCACAGCAGAACTATCTGCACTGCGTAGTGAAAATGCATCAATGAGAACGCAATTAAATGATTTGCAAATAAATAGACAGGAAACATCTGTGTCACCAGAAGTCATCATAACCAACATTCCGTCTTCTACTGAACTATCCGACAGAGAAGTAATTGGAAAAATACTTCATGCGATGGATTTAGATGAACTAAAACCAAGTATTCTGCAGATTCGTGAAGTACAGCGTAATACTCGACCTCGCACTATGCCTGCTTCAACATCAGCCATCGCTTCTTCAAATCCCGAAATTTCAACAAGATTACTTATAGCAGCCTTTGATGGACCCACGGCGAGAAACATCGTTCTTCGAAGGCGTCGTGAAATGAAAGATTTTCGTGTTTCAAACGTCTTTGATTCCTCTTCGCAACTCGTAATTTCCATACGCGAAATGCTCGCTCCAGCAATCTATACACTTTATAAAAAAGCGCGCAAATTAACTAGCGAGAACGGTTTGCCCAATCCTATCATTGATAAAGGTGCAGTATATGTGCGAATTTCTAAAGCCACTGATAAGATTCATATTACTTCTGAAGAAAAACTTTTACAAATTCAGCAGCGGCTTAGTTCCGTACCGCTCTCCTCCTGACTCTGTCCCCAAACTCGGATATCCAATCTGCGCAGTCCGCATGTATCTTCATCCACTTTTAATGAAATAAAAATAGGCCATGTAAATGCCAATCGACTTCCGACTCATTTTGACTTAATTTCTACTCACATCCTAAGCCACAATTTTCACATTTTTGCTATTACCGAAACTTTTTTAATGCCACAAATTCCAGATTCTACAATTTCCATAGATAACTACGAAATCTTTAGAAATGATAGATTGGGTAAGCCTGGTGGTGGTGTTGCGTTATATGTGCATTCCGGTTACAAATCCCGTATTTTAGTGTCTTCTCCAGGAATTTTTTGTAATAAACCAGAATATCTAATTTGCGAAGTTTCTTTTTCCACCGAAACACTACTTGTAGCAGTTGTTTATCGTCGACCTAAAGCAGCCTTTCCATCTGACTTTTTCCGCTCGCTAGGAACATATTTACCAATTTATAATCACATTATAGTTACGGGCGATTTTAATTGCAACATGTGCTCAGTATCCACCGAATCTGAATATATTAATACGCAGCTGTTTCTTCATTCTTTATATCTGATACCATCCGAACCGACGCATCATACAGAAACTTCTGATACCTGGATTGATTTGTTCATCTCTAAATTCAAAACCAACGTAACATTGTACACGAAATCTAATTCGCCGTTCATTGCGGGGCACGATTTAATTGAGATAAACTTCAAATTTTTGAAACCTGAGATCTATCATAAAACTGTAGTTACTCGCGATATGCGTAATTTTAACCGTTCATTATTTAATACTCATCTTACTTCAAATATCAATTCTTGTTCGTTTTCTGAAAATGTAAACTCGGCAGCGCTACAACTCACATCCGCAGTTACTACAGCTTTAGATTACACAGCACTGTACAGACATGTAACCTTATCGAATAAAAAAAAACCATGGATAAGTGCCGAATACTGGTCAGATATCAAAAAGCGCGTTAAATTATACAAACTTTATAAGCAAACTAACTCGCAAGTTTACTTAAAAGAATTTCGCGTTCTTCGAGCTAATCTCACGTACCGATTATCTATAGCCAAAAACGAGTATTTCGTGCGCAGATTAAATAGTGCAACTAGCCCGAATCAGACTTGGAGCCAACTGAAGAGTCTTGGAATTGTCTCTTCTGCTAAAAAATCGACACCTCTCAAATACTTCTCTGCACATGAGTTGAATGGCTATTATGCTTCCATATCAAACGCTCACTTGTCATGCACGCTTATTGCCTTGGATTCTATGCTACTTTTTTCTTCAAGAGATATAAGCTCTAATCAACCTTTTCGATTCAATGCTGTTACAACCAATGATGTTAACAGGGTAATGGGACAAGCAAATACTCGGGCTATGGGCATAGACAAACTTAGCACATCACACTATTTATTAGGCGGAGAAACTGTCACCCAAGCTCTTTGTAAGATATTTAATCTTTCTCTAAATTCCAGCACTTTTCCATCTAGCTGGAAACAATCAATCATAGTACCTCTCTCGAAAGTTAAAGTTCCGTCATGTCCAGCTGATACCAGACCGATTGCAAATCTTTGCGAGTCGTCTAAATACCTGGAAAGATTAGTTTATGATCAGCTTATCACTTATCTGAATTCCAACAAGCTATTAGATACCCATCAGTCAGGATACCGTCAAAACCATAGCACTCAGACTGCCCTCTTGAATGTACTCGATGACATTCGAGAGGGTATTGATAAGCGCATGGTTACAATTCTTGTTCTTTTTTATTTTAGCAAGGCTTTTGACACTGTCCCTCATAACTTGCTGATACAGAAATTGAGAGATATAGGCTGTTCTAGCGATGTATTGAAGTGGTTTCATAGTTACTTAATTGATAGAACTCAAGCTGTATTAAGAGAAGATGGTTCCCTCTCTGACTGGCTATCAGTCAGCAGTGGAGTACCACAAGGATCCGTCTTAGGGCCTTTACTTTTTTCGATATTTATCAACGATCTACAGCGAATGCTTAACTATTCAAAATATATGCTATTTGCAGATGACACGCAAATATATGTTCAATGTCCTGTATCTGAACTTTCATCTGGTCTATTCAATATAGCAAGTGACTGCCAGGCCATTGCTGACTGGGCAAAAGTTAATGGTTTAACACTGAACGCGTCAAAAACAAAGGCCATGATACTTGGTAGTCTTGCCTATATCAGCGCTATCGATACCTCTCTGCTTGGTAATAGTGTCTTAATTGATGGACAGCCAATTCAATTTGTCAAATCACTAAAAAATCTTAGTGTTTGGTTGACACCATCGATGGATTGGAGACTTCATATTACAAAAACGATTAATAAAATCAACTCTACCCTTTATAGTATCAAATTTCATAAAAAGAGTTTATCATGCAAGCTTCGAACTCAACTTGTTCAAATGCTCATACTCCCATATATTGATGATGGATGCTTAATTTATAATGATCTAACAGATGAGTTAAATGTTATATTGCAACGAGCTATAAATAACAGCATTCGGTTTATATTCGATTTGCGCAGATCAGAACACATATCACCATACCGGCTAAAGTTAAACTGGCTAACTGTTAGAAGCAGACGTAATTATTTCTTAGGAATATTTATCTATAAGGTGGTTCATGGATTAGCTCCACAATACATTTTAGACCGATTTACATATATATCTGACATGCCCGAATTACGTCGATCGGCTCGTTGCACATCTCGAGAGACATTCGTTGTTCCACTATGTCGGACGATGGCACTTAAAAACTCGTTTTCGGTTTCTGCAGCGTATTTTTGGAATAATATACCGCATGTGATAACTTCTGCTACTTCACTAGCGATTTTTAGAAATAAATTATACACTTATCTGTATTCCAATGACATATCTGCGACAACGCTTACACCACGCGCTAGATTGTAAAACATTCAAATATATACATACTACGCACACTGAGAGAGAATTCAGCTATTTGTCATTAATGCAGTTTAAATATTTATACAACTTACTAAGGTATTCGGTTTTAGTTTTTAGTTTTAGTTTTTAGTTTTAATTTTTAGTATATAAGTCACAATGTATTTTCTTTTGTATATCTACCCTTTGGGTCAGTCCCAGGGTGTAAATGAATAAATCTAATCTCTCTCTCTCTCTCTCTCTCTCTCTCTGTCATTATAATATGCTACCATCACAGCCTCCAAACCCAATGTTTTTACTTAATTTATTATGCTTTTTCCCCTTCATCTCATTATGCAATAATAAATATCCCATTTGTTGTATTAGTTTTGTCTACTAATAGAGTTATATAATACTAGATTCTTTGTCGTATCAAATATTGGTAAGATGAATATTTTGTTGTGCGAATGAATGTAAATGCTGTGATGATAAATTAACTGAAATACGTGAATAACGAAATATAAGAAATTGCAAATAATATAATAATGTATTGACTAACAAACTAATGCATATATTCTGAAATTTGCATGACACTTCGAAATAGGGACCATTCTTCGGGGACCAAGATTCTCCGAAAAACTTGGCTAAAAGGGCAGCCAAGTTTTTGACAAGCCAGTTGTGGAATGCTTGGAATAAGAGCCAATGTGTATATTATTGATGATATGCATCGATTTTTAAAGTTCATTAAATTTATTAATAACATTTTTTTATTAAATGGTAATTTCATTAAACAAATGATTAGAATTACCTTGATTTCAAAGAAGTTTCTTGAAAAATTTTGTGGTGTTCTCAATGTACGCAAAATTTTCTTTCCAAATTATTGTATATTGCATTAATCAATAGTTTTTTTCATTAGAAAGAACTTGGTCTTATTACATGATTTCACTGCTTTTTGTAGATTAAGAATATAGCCTTATAATTGTACATAATTTAATTCTTATAGCATTTTTGTGGTAATTATGTTTTACTAATAAGAACTTGGCGAGTTTTTTTACAAGAAGTGTTTTTTGTGGGATTTCACTCATTTTTGCTAATATACAACAGTTGATAAAAAATGCCATGTGTAATATCAAATTTTTGAAAATGAAAACTTCATGTAAATTAAAAACTTATAAATCCTTAGAATTTCTTGGACATGTTTTGTTTGTTATAATGTTGCCGTTTACATGAATCCTAGACTTTCCATTGCGTAACATACTCGTGTAGTACCCTTATTTACAGGTATCTCCAATACATATATACAAATCCGAGTAGATTATTTGACCTTGAAATTACCTCCAAGTGCTACCAAAGTATTATAACTAATAGATAAAAAAACTATGGAGCGGAAGACCTCGACCTCGACAGTTTTCGCTTTTAAGACCCGGCACAAATATTTTATTTGATAAAATGAAAAATTACAGAGCGCGATACCTGGACCCCCTGAACTAATTGTGAACTTAAGTGAACTTATTTTAGCTGATCACATAATAAAGAAAAAGTATTCAATCCTTGAAATGGTGATGATAAAACTGATATATGTAATTGTTTTGGATACAGTTTTAAATTAAATAAATAGAGCTGTTTAAGAAAAAATAAGAAAATGTTTATCATAAATGAAGACTATTTAGATAAGAGCATATATTCATTTCATATATTTCAAATTAGTGTACAAATTTGAAATAAAATAACATACAAATTTATTTATTTATTATGACAACATACATTGTAAGCATTCAACTGGCCCACAATTTCGAAACACCTTCATAGAAATAAAGCCCAACATTGCTGCCTATGAGATCACACAAAACTAAGATCTGCTTGAAGCATAGCTTGAAAATGGAAATTTTGCAGCTTCTGAAATTCTACGAAAATGTAAGCAATCTTTTCTCAAATTTGATGTTGAAACGATCTTGAAAATACATTTTTTAATTTACAAAAGATTCTGCATACTAGATTTATGAGCGAAAAGAAATCGAAAATGATTAAAGACAAGTGCGAATAACCGTATTATGAATTTGAATCATTTCTCGTAATGACATATGTTGTTATTATTTTCAGCTGTAAAGTTCATTCCGCTTCATGCATGTTTAAAATTTTTGAAGCAATTCCTGGCATTTTGAGTATGGAATGTACTAGAAATATTTTACAGAAATAAATTAACCCATTGAGTAACGCATTTTTCCTTTTGTCCAATTTAGCTGAAAATTGTTACTTGGGGGTTTTTGGGGTCGCTGATTACGAATCCGAGGTTAGACTTGTGAAATTCAAAATGGCGCATCCAATATAGCGGAAAAAATTAAAAATATAATTCTATTTGGAAAAAATTTGTTATTTGGGCGTTTTCGGAGTCAAAATTCAAAATGGAAGATTCAATATGACAGACAAAAATTTAAGATGTAATTCTATTTGGACAAAATTTGTTAGTCGAGGATTTTTATTGCGGCTGATTAAGTATCCGAATTAGTTTTAAAAATCTCAAATCTAATATAACATGTGCACATTGTAAAACATTACACTATTTGAACGATATCCGGTATTCCGGCAAATTTCAGGGAGCTGATCGTAAATGCGATGTTAGCCGCGTAGAAAAATATACGTGTAAAGGATTATGTAAAAATTGTATGCCACCTGTATATAATAAATATTTCTAATGTCATCATTCGCCGATTGTTTATAAGCATTTATTATAAGGAAAAACACAGGAAATTGAAACAATTTAGATTAATGCTCATAAATGAATTATTAGCAAATACTGTATCCATAAAAAAATGTCGTAAATCTTTAAGAAGAGGAATGAGTTGTTGGAAACCTCAAGTTTCGCTAGAAAAACGACAAGCAAATGCAGAACACTTATCTATAATGTTACCGAACAAAATGTGAAGGAGATGTGCTCAATGAAGCACTAAAATTAATGAATATAGAACACAATGTATGTTCAAAGTTTTCAATTTTCCGTTGTACTTGAGATTTAAAAAAAAACTGTTTTATTGCATATAATAAATAAATAAATCTTAGTATTATTACATTTAAATAATTTTTTTAAAAATTAGACAGTGAGTCGTCATCCGACACGAGTGGTTAATGTCTAAATATGACTGGCTCGTGTCGGAGGACAATTGGCTAATATTAGAAGACAACTCGCTAATGTATAGAGACGAACTACTTGTCTACTTGGCTACTTGTATTTAAAAACAAAATATTATTAGACGCAAGCAAGTTGTGTCGGAAAGACAAACCACTAGTATTTGCTGCTCTCTGTACATGATACATGACATTACGACAAATTATTTAAATTGTTAATACCGTTGTTTACACTTTTTATAATCTTTTTCAATTTCTTTCCAGCAATTAACTACGAAGATTCTTTTGTAAATTATAAACTACACTTACAAGATCATTTCAACAGTACATTGAGAAAAGTTCACTTACGTTTTTGTAGAGTTTCTGGAGCTACAAATTTTTATTTTTTCACAATGGAAGGAGAAGACCACAGACCGCTGTCAAAATTCCCGGACGGTGCTCCAAGCCACTTTTCAGACGGATCTCTATTGTGTCATCTCACAGTAACGTCAATATTTTTTTCACAAAGGTGTCTTCTTCTTCAATTTCACAAACGTCAAAACCTCGATGCTGTTCGTACTGAATGTAAAGCTCCGCCGCTGATCAGCTGAGTGCAGGCCGACATATTGCATGATCTGTTTCAGCCGGCCGCGAAGTCCCGACGCTTGTCCTTGTTGCACTTATTTTGAACGACATCATTCTATCTCCATGTCCTCACGTTCGCTAACGGAGCTATTAATCCTTGTCGCACTCATGCTAAACAGCATCTATCTGTCTCTATGTCCCATAGCAGAGGAAGCGAGTGTTGATCCTTCTCGCTCTCATGCTAAACGGCATCTATCTGTCTCTATGTCCCAAAATCCGATGAAGGAGAACAATTTTCGATCGTTGAAATCATGAAAAATGACAAACAGCTGATTGATATCTCACGAACCACTAAACCGATTTCAATCGGACTAGGCTTAAATGAAAGATAAAAAAAATAAAAAATACTGGGCATAGCATGATTAAGAAATGTTCTGGAGGTGAAGCGTAGACGAAACATATGAGTTCAATGTTGTGACAGTTCAACTATGTTAGCGGTAAAGGAGTAGCGGTCGCCGCGCGCTAAGAACTTGGCGCGACGAGCGACCGCTCCTCTTGATATAAGACTAAACAACAATTCAACATGAAGACATGCATAGATTAATTCTATTTGAACGTGCGCATGTGATTCCATAAAACATTAGTCATTTTGAAAGGAAAAGTGAAAAATTCTCAACGACCTGTCGGTAAAGCTTCTATCTTACTTCATGTTTCTTTTCGACAGTCCAAACACATCGGTACACAAACACACTTTCAATAATTATTGAACATTTTCTTATATAAGGGAGTAAATATTCAATGATTTTTTCGTAAATAATGAAACAATTTAATATTTAAGATCATTATAGAATTTTACTAAAACAAGATTAATTGCGGTGTTTGGGAAATGATAAAAGTATGAGTATGCAATTAAATGAATAATTTAACACACGTATCTCTATCATTACGTTCAATTATATAATTTTTAATATTATAACACGTACATATTTACAATATTTGCAGACTGTACGTCAGTCTTTTCATTAACGTTTAGACTAAAATGTGCGTCAAAATTGCCTCTTGCCCGTCATTAATTATAGGCATCTAGTACATTGAAGCTTTGAAACGCACTCTCTATATTGCATTCATATTTTAAAGATAAATTGTAGCTACTTCAGATATTAACGAACACCTTACTAATAATTAAGACTGATAATCAAAGGACAATTTTGTATATAGTAATTATTTGACCACCCAACTTATACCGGCACTAATATTCACTATGGCACTAGATTCCACATTTAATACTTATACAAAAAGTAGATAATCATTGATAAAGCAGGTGATCGTTTAGCGTAAGACCATATGAAGATGCAGAGCCAATGGTAACAAACGTTCACAATGCATATCATCACGTAGATAGCTTAATACTCAAAATTATAAATAAAAGTATAATTAGAAGTGTTCTTACTTAAGATGAACTACCGTACAGTAAAATGTTGCAGATTGCATATTTTGAAGAAAAATTTGGAATATAGGCTCATGACAAATTGCATTCAATCGTTAAGTTTAACATAAAATTCAAGCCTTATTATGAAAGTTTCTATAGTAACTGGATGTAATGTTCAAATGCGTATAAATATTAAATAAATGCCGACAGATTTAAATCAATAATGCATTTACGTGGTGACAAACCGGAGTGTTATATTGTAAATGATGACGTCATCAAATACATATAAAATTCAAGTCTTATTAGAACGTGGTACCAGGGAGTATAAAAGAAGAGGATAGCATTGGTTGCTGTAACCTAAGAGTCGAAAGAAAACACTTACAATTAGAGTAATCTCTAGAGAATAAATGTGTACAAACATATGGGTTGGATAATATACAAATTCATCGCTTAAAATATCAGTTAACTATAAATGTTTCCCATATAAGGTAAGTAAGATGGAAAAAATATTACACTTGTAAGAGAAGTTTAGACTGAGAGAAATATTTCAAGTATAATAATAAATTTGAAGTGAATATATTACCTCCATTATTTGCTAGATGTTTTTGGTATTGGTCGAATATTAGTGCCGCACTGAAAAAAGGATTTGGTTATATTTATCGAGATTTGGTAATATTTAACGAATTTCATGGTTGGATACGAGCAAATGAATATTTGGTTATATTTAATGCACAGCATGATTAACAGTATCCGTGAATATTTAGTTGAGCCAACTGTTCTGAAGTAAATGCAACCAAAATTTGGTAATAACTACCAAATATTTGTTTCGCTCAACTTCTGCCGTATTTATTACAAATACTTACGTTTAGTAATATTAAATTAACATCATCGCGTTATATTTAACAAGGATCGTATCATATTAACTGTGACATGCATTTGCATAAACCAAATTTATAAAATATTAGATCTGTCCCTATACATGTATCTAATCCCAGTTAGCACACTGTCACAGTAGTTTTCGTCAAGTTGTTTGACGAAGACTTGACGAATGCTGCACGAAATGTTAACAAAATGTACACGAAGTTAACATTTCGACACGCATGGATAACTTTTCGTCAACGTCTGTGACAGTGTGCTATATAGCTGGGTTTTTTGTGAACTAACCTATATCAACCTCAATAGAGGGGCTAGGAGCGATCTGCCGCCCCCCCCCCCCTACCTCCCATCGATGATAGCATGATGGAAAAATTGCGCAAATGGGCCGTCAAAAGGTCAGGAGTGAAAGGAGGTTATTATAAACAATTTCATGTATTGTTATTACAAATTTCGAAAGCTGTGAAGGTCGAAAAACATAGGTCATTTAATGCATTACATTGTCTAATCAAAAGAGAAGGTAAAGGTCAACCAATATTTATTATTTCATTAGATATTGTTATTCGGTAGGAACCGTATTGAGAGTGAAAGTAAAATGACCTTTTCCTCGTGCGTCCTACTACCATCTCTCTCGCTCTCGCATACTCTTTGTTAGTTCCATCTAGCATCTGTATATCCCGTGGATTATCCATCGATCACTTATTCACCGTACACTTGTTTTCCCGAAACTGCATACAAGATTAATGATGTCGCGTTATGTATATATCTTTCGATCTTTTAAATGCCCCTGTTGGGAAATCTCACCTTCAATATGATATACCGTTACCGACGTATTTCAGAACTTACTTATCTTTTTTGATGAATTGAAAGTTTAGATTTCCTCCAACCTACATCACAATTAGTCTAAATACCAGTTTGAAGGTGTCTAGCCCCATTACAAAATTTGTTCCACCTAGCATCTATATTTCCCGTTGATTATCCATCGATCACTTATTTACCGTACATTTGTTTTCCCGAAACTTTCGAAAATGTATACAGGTCCAGGCGCGTTTAAAAGGTCAATGCACCATTTCTTAAAAACATTTTCTCTTTCCCAAATTTCGGCAATCCGTGACGTAATAGAAAGGAGGCAGCCTAATTCAAATATTTCTAAATCATCGTTTCAAAGGAATGTCGCGTTCCTGTGCCTATGTGGATACCGTTTTCTTTCCCTCTTCAAGATGGACTGTGTATAAATGCTGTGTGCTTGGGCAAATGGAAGACAGTATTTGACAGCACGTACGCAGCTATATTTCAAATATTGTATTTCTACATCAATATGGTAGATGTTAAGAAAATTTTTTCCTCATGGGAGGAGGCCTTGAAGAGGATTTACAATACTCTTGAAGAAGACGCTACTGCGGATCAGTTTTCGAACTTCATTCGCGAAGCCACCGAAAAGATTGAGAAAATCAACTCATTCTTAAGAACCAATCCTCACATTCCAAATGGGGTGAAGTTATCATTGGAGACGAGCATTCATCGGATCACGGTACAGAAAGTTACAGCTGCTGACAGATTAATGCAGAAGAAGGGTAAAGCACCTCAAGGAAATCTAGTTCTCGAGGAAAACGTTCAATCCGCCTTCAACAATCGCATTCGTACTGGACTGGTTGTGAATTTAAAATATTTGGACCCCGCAATGTTTTTCGAAGCGGCAAAAACAACCATCATTAACTATGTGCGTGAGGTAGTAAAGGAATACCGCTGTGTCAAGGTGTGCACGGTGTTTTCTGGGCAATTTGCACTCGGTATGCAGGAGGATGATAACAAATTCTTTTCAAATAAATACGAACAATTGTGCGAGACTACCAATTTAAATGAGTGGTATGATGACAAAGTAAAGAGTGTCATTCTACCTCAACTTGAAGAATTTCAAGAACGGGGCAGTGGTTGGACGTTATCCGCCATAAATTCACTCGCTATACAAGTAGCAAAGTACAACCCAATGCGTGCCGGATCGTGGATAGATTTGCCAAAGTGGATCAAAGATAAAAAGGCCGTAATTAATGTAAAAGTATTTGGGGATGACTGCTTCGCTTGGGCGATAATGTCTGCATTATTCCCATTTAATACTAAATGTTCACACAGACCAACATCGTATCCGGATTATCCACAACATCTTAAATTTGACGGCATCAGTTTCCCGATTGCACTCAAAGATATACCGAAGTTTGAAAAACACGATAAGAAGAAAGAAGTACTACCCGTACACTTAACCATCGATGAAAAGGAGTACCACGTGAACCTGCTTCTCGTGTCGGAAAAACAAAATAAAGTACTATGCCCATCTTCGTCTTTGGTGTCCGATGAGGTTGAAGTCGAGGAGGATGACAGCGGTAATTATCATTACTGTTGGATTAAGAATCTATCTCGGCTAGTGGGTACACAGTGCAGCAGAAAAAATGGGGGAAAACATGTCTGTAATCGATGTCTTCACTATTTTCATAGCGATGAGAAATTGTGTGCTCATAAAATCAATTGCTGTAAAATGAATGAATGTGCAGTTAAAGTACCGGAACAAAACACTTTAAAATTTAAAAATTTCGGTCGTGCGATGCAGGTCCCTTTCATAATATATGCCGACACCGAGTGTCTCCTCGGGAAAGTTGAAATGGAGACAGCCCCAAAAACCGCCTACGAGCAACACAAGATTTATAGTGTAGGATATTACCTGCATTGTAACCATGACTCATCGTTGTCCCGATACCGCTCACATCGAGGGTTCAACTCAGCTTCCTGGTTTGCTGAGGAATTGAAGGAGTTGTCCGGGGAAGTCAATCAGGTAAACACTCACTTTATATAATTGATTAGATTATTTATTCTTTTTTTTTTACATTATAACGATTATACATAATTTAAAAAATAGGTAATACAAATTAAACTTAAACTAATATAAATACATTTTATATTTTTAATTATTCGTCAATCTTAATTAATAGAAGATGACTTTTGTTTGTTCCAGATTTTGCTAGACACGAAGCCGATGAACTTGACTCCGAGAGAAGAGAATGCATTTCGGTCGGCGACGATGTGCCACATCTGCGGGGGCTCGTTTACCGACAAAGATGTTGCAGTCAGGGATCACGATCATCTCACTGGTCAATTTCGAGGTGCTGCGCATAATAGTTGCAATATTAATTATAAATTTACTTTTAATATTCCTGTCATATTTCATAATTTAAGTGGCTACGAAGCTCATTTTTTAATTCGCGAAGTTATTAATTGTTTCGAGGGAGACGTGAAAGTCATTCCTTGCAATACGGAAAAATACATATCCATTATAAAGCGTGTACAAGAGACAAAAATTAAGCTGACATTTTTAGATTCTCTTAGATTTTTAAACTGCTCTCTCGAAAACTTGGCGTCTTATTTAAGTAATGAAAAAAAACAAATTTTAAAGTCCCACTTTCCAAATGAGGAAAAATTCAATTTATTAATACGTAAAGGGGTTTTCCCTTATGATTACATAAGCGAAATGAGCGTCCTAGGTCAATCATATCTTCCTTCACGAGACAAATTTTTTAATAAACTGTACGAGTGTGATGTCAGTGAGAATGATTATGTGCATGCGATGAATGTGTGGACCGTATTTAAGTGTAATACTCTGGGTGAGTATTCAGACTTGTATTTAAAAACAGACGTCCTTCTACTTGCGGATATCTTTGAAAATTTTCGCACAACTTTGTTAAAATCGCACGGGTTAGATCCAGCACATTATTACACTCTACCTGGATATACTTGGGACTGTGTTCTCAAGCATACTCGAGTAGAGTTGGAATTACTTACCGATATAGACATGTTAATGTTTATCGAGAGCGGTATAAGGGGAGGTCTTTCTCAATGCTCAAACCGGTACGCAAAGGCCAATAACAAATACATGCCCGATTATGACCCGTCTAAAGAGTCAAAGTACTTAATGTACTTCGATATAAACAATCTGTATGGGTGGGCAATGAGTCAATCACTGCCTACCGGAGGTTTCGAATGGGTGGAAAACGTTGACTTGGAAAATGTACCCGATGACTCGGAAATTGGATATATTCTTGAAGTCGACTTGACCTATCCTGGAGAAATACATAATAAGCAGAAAGATCTCCCGCTATGCCCCGAGCGAGCAGTTCCACCCGGTTCAAAACAACCGAAATTACTCGCTACATTAAATGACAAGGAACGGTATGTCATACATTACCGAAATTTAAAGCAAGCGCTCACCCACAGTATTATTTTAAATAAAATTCATAGGATACTACAATTCAAGCAGACTCCATGGTTAAAGTCGTACCAAACTCCGCACAGTTGCGACAAATGATTTCGAAAAAAATTTGTATAAATTGATGAACAATGCGGTATTTGGGAAAACCATGGAGAATGTTCGTAAAAGAGTGGATGTAAGTTTAAAATCGAAATGGGATGGAAGATATGGCGTTGAAGCGTTCATTTCGAAACCAAATTTTTTCATCGAATAGTAATATTTGGTGAAGACTTGGTCGCGATACAACTAAAAAAATTAGAAGTAGTTATAGATAAGCCCGTATATGTCGGAATGGCTATTTTAGATATTTCTAAGACTAAATTGTACGAGTTCCATTACGATTATGTTTTAGAAAAATTTAAAGAAAAGGCGAAACTATCGTATACCGATACCGATAGTCTTATTTATCAATTTAAGTGTGATGATGTATATGATTGTATGAAACGCGATATTAATATGTACGATACGAGTGATTATTCCAAAAATAATGAGTACGGTATGCCACTAGTCAATAAAAAAGTTTTAGGACTAATGAAGGATGAATGTAGTGGAAAGATAATGACCGAGTTTGTCGGACTCAGGTCAAAAATGTATGCGTTGCGTGTGTTAGGCGAAGGTGAGAAGAAGAGAGCGAAAGGTGTGAAAGAAGTCGTCGTCCGAAAAACAATCACTTTCGATGACTATCTGAACTGCCTTCAAAATACGTCTACAGTTACGCGAGAGCAAAGATGTATTCGTTCAAAATTACACAACGTATACACCGTATGTGAGAAAAAAATTGCTCTAAGTCCCCATGATGATAAGCGATATTTAATTAAAAATTCTACCGACACTTTACCGTGGGGACATAATGATGTAATGGAGGTAGATGTATGATTTATGTACTTGTATATGTAAATATGTACATGCAAATGGATTTATGTATAATACGCATAGAAAAATATGAATAAATTAACCAATATAAGTTTATTCTTATCTTTTTTTCTTTTTCCAACCTTCTTTCTCAGTAAATCCCGACGAAGATGTGGACTTCGTAAACCACAACGACGTTGCAATATCCTTGTTGCCCTTGTACAATAATTGCATCTAATTTTATCTTAAGTAAATCCTGCTTCCATCTATTCAACCATCATTTGTCCACCATATTAGCCTTAAAGTATTATATCTTCCTTGTCGATCCAGGTGTTATGCTTATCTTCAAAGCCCAACCATTTAACAAACACTTTAGAACCTTTATGACGTAGAATTTTTTCAATCAGATAAACGTCTGGATTTTTAGTACGTTGCAGTTCAAATTCATAAAATCCACCTGATATTGCGTTTCCTGCATTGTCTTCTAGTAAATATGTTACTGGACTCGTTTTCTTAACTTTTGCTATTGAAAATATTTCAGTCGTCCAATTTGGTGTATATCCCTTTTCAAATATACGTTTGAATTTACTAATACGAACTTGTTGACCTACTTTAAACTTTGGATGAATCTTTTCGTTCACAATTACATTATACACACGTTCCAATAGTTCTTTCTCATTGTCTTTATTCACATCGCTCGGCTTCATATTAATAGTTCGATGCTTCCTATTGTTATAATCATTAACCAAGCCTGGTAAGATATGGAGCCATTGATAATTACCATGAAGACTAAACTGTGGCCACATTTTATTTTTCAAAGTACGATTAAAGCGTTCGCAAATTGATGCTTTTAGATTACTGTATGTAGAATATAAATTGATGTCATGTTTTTTCATTAAATTTGAAAATTTTAAATTATAAAATTCTTTTCCATGGTCAGTATGTAAATTCTTTGGAATTCGACCCATTTTAAATATTGATTTCATGGCAGCTGTGACGTCATCGCCAGTCTTTCTTTTTACTGGGCGGGCCCATGCATACTTAGAGAATACATCGATGACAGTTAACAAGTATTTGTAACCCTTATTTTCATCTGCATATGGAATCATTTCTACAAGATCAGCTTGCCAAGTTTCATCTAATCCGCGAATATCTACTCGCCGTCTTGTATAATTTTTTCTTGCTGGTTTATGAAGCTCCTTCACGTCTTCCCTCTTCTCTTTAGAAGTCATTGTTGTTAAACAGATAAGGCAACGTCTTGATTAAAACTGTTGGATGGATTGTTGCAGATACTTTATTTATTCACATTTTTCAGACTAACTAATTAATTCTTCCGTAAGGAGTACAAATGTGAAATGTCCCTCTTCATAACATCAGTTATTGCATTAATCTTCTTTAAGGATTCACTGTTTTTATTGACATTTTGTTCTAGGAGAAAAATTAATTTCTCAGCATCGTGAGCTACAGTACTACTCTCCCTTATGTCATAGGTATGTTTTTTCAAGTTTCCTTCTATATTAGCAATATCTACCGTAAGACTATCAATCAAACCATTATTTTTATTTAAATCATCTTTATTTTTCTTTACTTCCCGCTCTAAGACAGTGATATTATTCGTAAGATTGCTAAGAGTGTAATTATTTTTGTTTAAATTACTGGTATGTTTAGTTATTTCCTGATGTAATTCAATAGTATAATTCCCAAAATCTGAAGATATAATCCGCCTCTTTTCTATTTCATTGTAATTTTTATTTATATCTTGATGCATTTCATTTATACTTTTTTCAAAATATTCAATCTTCTCATTATTTTTAATTACACCTTTAGACAGTTCATCTATTTGCTGTTTAATATCGCGAATAGATGTGTGGAACATTCTCAAAGTAATGGCATCATCCGAATCTGTCGGAATTCCGATATTACATAACTTTCTTTTCTTAAAATCATAAGAACCATCTGTAGCAATTTCGACACTTTGAAATACTTGCTTCCGTGCTCGTTGAGACGAACGTCCAAATACATCGATGCTCATTATGATACTGACGTAATTATCACGCAATTAATAGATTATATTAGCTTCGCGCAACTCTTCAATAATCAATAAAATTTCATTCGAAAGACTTGAATTACCAGCAGCTTGCGATGCTATTAGAAGGCGCAAACGATCGACAAGTTCATTTGGATCATCCCAATGCACGTAGTCAATTTTGTGGTTTTGTTCAACAGTCATGTATTCAGGCAAATTACCACCCTTTTTCGTCGGAACATCTTTGAACATTTCCTTGATATAGTTTCGATACTTGTGGGAAGCATTATACCGAATAGGTTGTTCCTGATTCCAATCTTTCCTATGTGCATTAGTTAAGGATAGTATACTTTTGTAATTGATTAAATCAGACTGTTGGATTATAGCAATATCAGCTTTTTTCTTAAATAATAACTCTAGCAAACCTTCGGTTATGGCAAATTTGTTATCCTTAACAATGACATTTTTATTCTTAAATTCTATTGTCGAATCACCGATTCTTGTAGTACCACCTTCTATGCGAACACCATAAATTGTATCAATAATATCACTTTTCTCATGAATATTTCTCACCAGTAAAGTTAGAAACTTATTTGATAACCTTTCTTCAGTATGATATGTAGGTGTTTTAATATCACTGCTAAATGTCTGCTCTAAAGGGGTATTATATCCATCAAGCATATCATCATCATCATCAAAATCGTTAACATCATTAATTTCTATGCTATTTGTTACTTTATTCTGTACGTTTATATCATCAATCGCATTTTTGTTGATTGACATTGTTGTAGCGTCTGCTATTTTTTCCAATGGACTTATCAGAGGTTTGAGCGTTTCACTTATCGCAAGATCATGCGTTTCTTTACCCATTTTTAATAATCGATGTTTTCGGCGAATAGATTCGCTAGCTTTGACAATTTGACGTAAAACGTCTTGCTGCTGTTTAAGAGGAGAAGACATGTTAATGCATGCAAGTCTTACTCTGCACTGACTTGTTACAACACTTTTTGTTTGTTCTTAAAATCATTTATGCTTATAAAACAATCAAAACCTTTTCGATACCTTCCCTCTTCTATTTCACTATCTTTATCGATTACAATAAATCCATGCTTTTCTGTCCAACATTGTGTGCATATATCTTTAAAAGTGTTGTATGGCATATCTGTATTTACATGATCATTATAGACATGCTTAAGATTCATTTCATCCTGTCTAAAGAGAATCAAAAAGTTTACGTTATCTCGAATAAGATGCTTGGGAACACGAGCATACGTTTGACTGAGATAAAAGCAATCCACGCAATTATGTCTACCCATACAAAACAAGGATCTAATGTTATCTTGCTTCTCGCAGGCAACATCATCAAATATAATAATAGAGTTTGGCCTGGCCTCGGCGGGTGGTACTACCTGTTCATTATCGTGAAAAGGAAAGTATCCTATACCCTCCACAGAGTCGAGTAAGTTTTGTAAAAATTGATATTTCGGCTGATTTAACGATTTCGAATATACATATATATTTTCAAACTTTAATCCATTCTGATCGATGATTAGACTGAGTAGTGTATTTGTTTTTCCGCAATTAGACGGGCCACAGAAAAGTGCACGTATACTATTTGGCAGCAACTCCCCATGTCGTTTATGATTAGTTGCATTATTTTGTACAGACGATGTTAAATCATCAAAATTGATGATTGGGATTTTTGTTGGTTGTTTATGAAATCGCATTTTGATAATAACTGATCATAAAAGTATAAGTAGCGCCTTTATATGTAATGTCAGTCATTAACTGTTTGTTACTTGAATGCTGCACATCTTAAAATGATTACATATGTGGGTAAAAACAAGAAGCAAAGACGTATAAAGAGTGGGACAGGATTGGTCAATTCTTTAATTAATAAATTACCGGTAGAACTTCATATACCCGGTTATCAGTACTGCGGACCTGGTACAAAATTAAAGCAACGATTAGCAAGAGGGGACTCGGGGATAAATCCGTTAGATAAGGCTTGCAAGGAACACGATATTGCTTATTCCAAAACTCGTGAAAATCCCACCGGTAGAAGCGAGGCTGATCGAATATTAGCGGAGCAGGCTTGGAAGCGAGTTTTAGCAAAAGACGCAAGCATTGCAGAAAAGGCGGCAGCTTGGGGTGTTGCAAACACAATGAAACTAAAAAGTAAATTAGGCATGGGACTGTAAAAGAAGAAGAAAAAAGTGTCAAAAAAGAAACCAACATCATTGAACAACATAATTGCGGCTGCTAAAATGTCAATGTCACCAAGTAATAATGTTCAAAGTGTTATATCGAGCGCTTTGAAAGGGGCACGTAAAGCCGTAAAAGAAGCAGGTGGCAAACGATTCATTCAAAAAACTCGACAGCTATCGATACCTTCAAAGGTTGGAGGATTCTTACCTTTCCTAGCACCCATATTTGCTGGATTAAGTGCTGTAGGTGCATTAGCCGGTGGCGCAGCGGGTATAACCAAGGCTGTTAATGATGTAAAAGCTGCTCAAAAGCAGTTACATGAAAGTGAGAGGCATAATCGTGCTATGGAGACAATAGCTATAGGTAAAGGGTTATATCTTAAACCTTAAAAAAATGGTCTAGGTTTGAAATTAAAACCATATAAAACGGGTTTAGGTGTTAAATGTAGAAAAAATCGAAAAAACTTGTAAAGCTACCGCATCGAGCACTCACCGATGTAGATATATTGAGATATTCGAAAGAAGCTGGAATTCCGAATTTTAGAGGTGTCTTTATGCGTAATAATTTACCAAAGAATCCCCAAGTTAATGAATGTGCAGTCATAAATTTAGACGATGCAAGCGGTCCGGGGACACATTGGGTAGCATATCGAAAACGTGGTTCTAAAGTCGTTTATTTTGACAGCTTTGGAAACCTTAGCCCACCTGCTGAGTTGGGAAAATATCTCGGTGTAGGTAGTGTTACGATATAGGAGGAACTCGTAATCAGAATGTAGAAATGAGAAAATTCAGGATCGGAATCGTAGCACGGTGAGGAGTCCAAGGGCACAGGGGTCAAATAAATCCACTGATCCTTGATTCAAAGCCATTCAATATTTCACTTAAATTCTCAATTGTTACAATATTATGCAGCACTGCGCGTATCACGAAACTCGATCATACACACAATACATATATTTGGAATTATATTGAACCGAACGTGCCAATTTTGAGATACAACTGTCACGCGCACCAGCGTTGCATATCGTTCAAGCGACGTGCGAAAATTGAAAAGGAAAACGTGTCGTTTGCCAACCTCGCATCAACGGAATCACCACTAGAGTCGTTAACGAACTTAAAATATAAATAAATTATAGATGGCGCTACGGCGGCAACCAAAAGTGGCGCTAAAGTTCATTATTTCTATAAAGCGCGAATTACAAAGCGCAACATATCGCCCCCCATTGCAACCCTCCTGGGCTTGGAATAAGAGTAACCGAACAAATTAATCGAAGCCTTAAACTAATCCAGATCAACTGGTAAGAATGCTAACTGCGTAACGGGTCGGTCATACACCGAAGTTGCTGTTCGCACGGTCACCGCTCGCGTAACATTATCGCGACCCGGGTAACATCGTATAATTCGCCCAAGAGGCCACTTACAAGGCGGAACGTTCTTGACTTTTAATAGCACGAGTTGACCGACGGACACCGGCTTTTTCGGAAACCGCCACTTAGATCGATGCTGCATCGAGAGCAAGTAATCGGTTGACCACAAATGCCAGAAGCGTTCTAACATCTGTTGCATAAGTTGCCAGCGCGACAACCGGTTTGTGGGAAACTCGAGCACAGACGGTTCGGGCACCGCATTTAAAGGTCCACCAGTCAGAAAATGACCAGGGGTCAGACACGTTAGGTCGTCTACATCCTCAGACATTGGACTCAATGGTCGTGAGTTTAGGACGGCTTCGATTTCGCAGAGAAGCGTCGAAAGCTCCTCAAAAGTGGGAGTGTGATTCATTAAAATGCGCTTCATGTGAAATTTAACGCGTTTGACGCCGGCCTCCCAGAGTCCTCCAAAGTGTGGAGCGGCCGGAGGCAAGAACTTCCAATTTGTACCATCTTTGGCTAATAAATCTCGGAATGAGGCGTCTCGAATAGCCTCGTAGAAGGCGCGTTGCAATTCGTTAATTGCACCAGTGAATGTGGGACCTTGGTCGCTGTACATACAAAGCGGTATGCCGCGTCGTGACACAAAACGCTTGTAAGCCGCGATGAATTTCTCAAGCTGTAATCTGAGACTAACTCGATGTGCACAGCCTTGACGGCAAAGCACACAAATAGGGAAACATAAGCGGGGTGAGATTTGTGCCCGCGACCACTTCCAAGACGTACGTTGAAGGGCCCAGCGTAATCAACGCCACAGTGCGCAAATGGTCGCTCCGGTTGCGAAATTCGGGGAGTGGGGAGGTTACCCATTGTTTGCGTGAAGAGTTCGGCTTTTAATCGCGTGCACGTAAGGCAATGAAAAATAACCGAACGTATTAGCTTTTTTGCCTGTATGATCCACACCTGTTGGCGTAGGGTACGCAAGGTTACCTGGATTCCACCGTGTAAACAGTTCAAGTGAGTTTCCACCACTAACAGCTTGACGACTGGGTGGGTGCGTAGCACGATGGGGTGTTTGACGTCAGGTGGCAGGTCGCATTGTTGGAGACGTCCGCCAACACGAATCAGGCCCGTGTCATCGAGAAATGGCTGTAGTGAAGCCACAGGGCTCTTTTTCGATACGATGCATTTCGACTGTAAGTCTTGCAATTCTGACGGAAATAGCACCGATTGTAGCCAACGGAATATGACAACAGAAGCGTGTCGTAACTCGGAAGCGGTTAAAACGCCTCGGATGAGACCACCACGTACACACGATGTCCATCTCAGAACGTAAGCAAGACTGCGAACGAGACGCTTCCAAGAAGAAATGCGTTCGCACAGTGTCGACAGGGTATCGTTACAAGGTGCAGCAATCGTGGTGCAAACTGTGAGCCGTGCTTCGAGAGGCGCGTCCGAAGCCAGTTCTGGAGTGCTCTGAGGCCAGTGCTCTGGACTTTCGCTCAGCCAGCTTGGGCCGTAAAGCCAGAGAGGGCATTGAGAGAGTTCGACTGCGGATACGCCACGTGAGGCCAAATCAGCAGGATTCTCCTGACTTGGGACATGTCGCCACGGAACACGCGGGAGTGAAGTCTGTACTTCAGATACCCGATTAGCGACGAACGTTTTCCACCGGTTTGGGTGTTCTCGTAGCCAATAAAGTACAATTGTTGTGTCTGACCAGCAACGGATTGGCACACTTGATAGCGCGTCTACTTTTGTTATGAATTTAACGAGTCGAGCCAACAGGACTGCACCGCATAATTCGAGTCGAGGTATGCTCAGCGATTTTATCGGAGCAACCTTAGTGCGACTGGACAGTAACCTGACCTGTGGAGTGCAACCGGGGCGAAAAATACGGAGATATATTACAGCGGCATATGCCGACTCGGACGCGTCAGAAAACCCATGTAATTCACATATTTCCGCGTCAGGGCTGTATCCGATCCATCGTGGAATTGAGAATGAATTGAGCGCGGGCAAGCCGTCGTAGAATTCCCTCCAGTCATTGCAAAGGTCATTCGGTAACGGCGCATCCCAATCCAGTTGCAGGAGCCAAAGCCGCTGAATGAATAATTTCGCTCGTACGATAACGGGGGATACCCATCCCAGCGGGTCGTACAGCCGTGCAACTAAAGAGAGCAACATGCGTTTCGTAAGCGTTGACGGGGAGATCAAATTTATTTTGAAATGATAAGAGTCTTTCGCAGGGTTCCAGTAAATGCCTAGAATTTTTAGGCCATCGGAATCTTGAAACAAACGTTCGCTGGCGAGCCCGTGGTTGGCTGGATCAATGTCTTGCAGCAAATCAGGGGAATTACTCGCCCACTTCCGCAACAGGAATTGACCACAAGTTAATAACTGAACAAGTTCATCCCGTTTTCGTAACGCCGTGTCAATATCAAATGCTCCGAATAGACAGTCGTCTACGTATAAGCCTTGACGTAATACATCAGCCGCAAGAGGATGTTCTTTTCCGTGGTCAGCATTTAATTGCTGGAGCACGCGCAGAGCTAAATACGGTGCACACGACACACCAAAGGTGACCGTGTTCAACTGATAGTCGCAAATTGGACCGTCAGGACGAGGTCGCCACAGTATCCTTTGAAGGTCACGATCCCGCGGATCCAAAGTTATTTGGCGGTACATCTGAGCGATGTCAGCGCAGAACACGAATGGAAACATTCGCCACTGCAGCAACACCAAACTCAGGTCCGCTTGCAACTTTGGACCCGTGAGAAGGTGATCATTAAGCGACGTGGAATTGGACGTCTTGTGGGACGCGTTGAACACGACTCTTAATTTCGTCGTAGTGCTTGTTTCTTTTTTAACACCGTGATGCGGTAAGTATATCACAGGGTTGCAAAGAGGATCAACATTGACACGAGTCATATGGGACTGAGACTCATAATCACGCAGAAAATCGTGATATGCTTGAGCGTCTTCAGGGGCACGAGATAATCGTTTTTCGAGCGACTTAAATGATTAAAACGCTGCATTGCGAGAATGTCCGATATTAATCGGTGTAGACGAACGAAGTGGTAATCGAACCACGTACCTTCCGTCCTCGGTTCGAGAATGCGTCTCGAGGAAATGCCTTTCGCAAAGCTCATCTTCGGGACTGAGAGGTTTACGAACAGGGATATCTTCGATTTCCCAAAAATTTTGTAAGTCGAAGTTCAATTGCCCTTGATCGAAACAGTGGTGAACTTCTAACCGAGGTGGGATTCGCGTCGCGGGTGAGGTGGATCGTCCCGACAGTACCCAACCGAAGACGGTGTTTTGGGCGGTCGGTCGACTGTCCGAGCCTTTGAGAAGACCGTCGAGAAGAATAGATCCGTACAGGTCTGAGCCGATTATGAGATCAATCGGGTCAGAGCCGTTTGGATTATGATCGGCTAGTTGCAAGTTGCATAAAGGCGGCCACGACGACGCGGAACTCTGTAACGTCATGGGCGTGTAAGACGTGAGCCGTTTCATTACTAACGCGCATGTAGGGAACTCAGGCTGTTCAGAGAGAGTAGGGGTTATGCGAATATTGACGGCGCGGGTAACAGTGCCAGCGAATGCACCGCCAACGCCAATCACAGAAGCCGAAACGCGACGCGCGGGTAAATTGAGTGCGTTTGCAATGCGTTCCGAGATGAACGTCCAGGTGGATCCTTGATCCAAAAGCGCTCGCAGAGTAAGAGAGCAGCCATTGGACGAATGCACCCGAACCGTGGCTGTGGCTAAGAGTATTCGCGACGAATCTATCGGCTGATTAGCCGCGACATGCATAATAATTGTTTCAGGATTATCGTTATTATTATTATTAGTACTATTCGCGGTCGAGGGTGTAGATATCGGCGTGCGCGAATTTTCGTTCGAATTTCTCACGTCCGAAGTTCGCTCCCGATGCAGCAGGGTATGATGTCGATTATAAAACAACACCGTTTTCTAACGCAATTCGCTATATCGTGAGAACCGAGACAATTATTACATAATTTCTGACGTTTCACAAAGTCAAGCACGTTTCACAATAGATAAATTTTTAAACCTTTTACAATTGTAAATATCATGTTCAGCAGAACAAATGGGACATCGTTTTGTCGCGGGAGTTGTAGCATGAGAAACGACTGAATGTTTCGATTTAGTCGAAAATGATTTCGATGCAGAGCTAGATCCAGATTTGTACTGCGTTTCCGTCACAGCTGATTGTAAACTGTATATGCGACTACTCAAGATTTCCTTTAATGTTTCGAACTTTGGATAATCTCTGGTTGAGCCCAAACTAAGGGTCCAAGCTTTACGCGTTTCTGGATCGAGCTTAGAAGCAACATGAAAAACAAGAATTGTATCCCAATGATCTACGGGTTCACCGAGGGAGTTTAGCGCGCCAACAATCGCAATTACTTTATAATATAATTCCCGAAGTTCAAGCGCGGATTCTTTTCGAAGCGTTGGAGTATTAAATAGAGTTGTTAAGTGTGTATCAATAATGCACCGCTTATTAGAAAATTGCGATTTCAGAGCTTCCCATGCTACATCAAAATTGTCATTAGTTGACGTGAGATGCTCAATAATAGATAACGGTTCACCCGAAAGACATGACTTTAAGTAATGTAATTTACAAACTTTATCCATAGATGTATTTTTAATAATAATTGACTCGAAATAATCAGAAAATGAGTCCCATTTGCTGTAGTTCCCTGCGAACTTAGGTAAGTCGATGCGTGGCAGACCAGACGATGATCGAGAGCCGGAACCAAAAAAAGTCATCATTGCAGGGTCCACATGTGCCGACTGATTCGGTGTAGACGTCGCAGGGCTAAGTGTAGAGAGAGATTCCTCGATTGCAGCAACAGCTTCCAGGAAATGAAGTTCAGCATTCTCAAATTTGCGTTCCGAAAAGTATGGATGCCTCGTTTCTATTTGAGTCGCCGATTGGCATATAAGAATATGAGCGTCGCGACACTGTCTCCATATATTCTCAATATATTGTTGACGAACTTTTAATTTTGCGACGGTTTGAGATTCAGACGGTGGTAAATTGGAGAACGCTCGCCGTATACTCTCAAAATGAGACGTTTGTGCGGTAATCAAATCTTCCAGAGAGACGGTATGAGACATGTCGAAAGAGTCTTCTTTACTCGGAGATGAACGTGAAAAATACGGTTGACAAGTGGCGTAAAATCGACGCACAGAAAAACCACAATTTAAAGGGTCGGAAATTAGACAACTCGCACTGTGAATAAGTTCTTAGTCCGTGTGATGTGTCTACGGCGCGGTAATGTTGCGTTGCTGGCAGCTGCGAGTCGACTGACTGAAAGCGTCCAAAAGTATGCGCGCGCGCATGTAACGAGTGCAGACGCGTCGAAAGTCGGGGCGCGTGAACTGGCCACAAGAGGCACGGGCGAAACGGCGCAGAAGGCAACAGCGCAACTGGGAACGACTAATGGCGCGGTCCACGGGGCATTATGAAAGCCCAGGCGGGGAACTCGCGCACGGCGGAGAACTTGAAAAAGCCCCTAGAGAGGGGGTACGCGACGCGAACAGCAAATATGGCGCAATCCACAAGGCCCGCGTGGATTGAAATCGCCGAAAAGTAAACGCGGCACTAAATTTTAGCACTAAAAAACACGCGAAGTGTAAATGGCACTTTTGCACTGTCGTTATAATATGAATGTTTCCAGTTTTTTTTTATATTCCACAGGCACTGTTAATCCCGGATCCTGGCAGGATCGCCAAATAATCTGTTACTATATAGGAGGAACTCGTAATCAGAATGTAGAAATGAGAAAATTCAGGATCGGAATCGTAGCACGGTGAGGAGTCCAAGGGCACAGGGGTCAAATAAATCCACTGATCCTTGATTCAAAGCCATTCAATATTTCACTTAAATTCTCAATTGTTACAATATTATGCAGCACTGCGCGTATCACGAAACTCGATCATACACACAATACATATATTTGGAATTATATTGAACCGAACGTGCCAATTTTGAGATACAACTGTCGCGCGCACCAGCGTTGCGTATCGTTCAAGCGACGTGCGAAAATTGAAAAGGAAAACGTGTCGTTTGCCAACCTCGCATCAACGGAATCACCACTAGAATCGTTAACGAACTTAAAATATAAATAAATTATAGATGGCGCTACGGCGGCAACCAAAAGTGGCGCTAAAGTTCATTATTTCTATAAAGCGCGAATTACAAAGCGCAACAGGTAGCATTATGTATAACCGTGAAAAATTTCAAGACTATGCCACTTTTGATTGTGGACATTTATGTCTCAAATTTTTATGCAATCAGCTGTTTTGTCCAAACAAGTATCAGTTGTATAAATATATCGCATAAAATATTATGATAATCAGTGTAATTTGAACAATCAGTATGAATGATTCTTTTACGTTGACGCTCTCGGGGCAGTCTTCAGTATTGGAAGCGCAATACTTTCCATTTATTGAACTTTCACCGCAGAAGAATTATGAATTGGGTTTGATAGAACTTTTAACGTTTAATTCAATCCCAAATGTTGACGTTAATAATAAATTTCATATTGGTAACCATGAAATTATTGTGCCGATCGGTAGCTATGAAATTGAGGATATAGCAGAATATATTAGAAACAAGCTGTCGGAGTATAGTGATATTACGCTAGATATAAAACCGAATAATAATACACTACGTAGTGAAATCAGATCTAATCGAGACATTGATTTTACACCAATCGATTCAATTGGACGAACATTGGGCTTTAATAGACGAATTTTGGAAGCAAACAAGTTGCACATTTCAGATTTGCCAGTAACCATAATTAAAGTTAATGCGCTTCACGTGGAATGCAATATAACTACAGGCGCTTATATTAATAGCAGTAGAGCGCACACGATTCATGAATTCTTTCCCACTGTGGCGCCCGGATATAAGATTGTGGAAGTGCCGAATCACGTCATTTACCTACCTGTTGCCGTCAGATTAATAGATCATATTCAATTGCGTATTGTTGATCAGAACGGTGAATTGGTGAATTTTCGTGGTGAAACAATTACAATACGACTCCATCTTAAATCTACGTAACAATGGGTGTTATGTACAATGGTCAGAACCTTAATAGTTACTATAATAATAACCCATCATGGAGAAAACATATCAGTCGTCGTCAAATTCGCAAGACGTTAACACGTCGGAAAGCTCTATTTCTGAAAAGCTTGGGACTCAAGTTACATTATCATCACAATATCAAACAATGAATAATAATAATAATAAAAATTGTTATTGCCGTTGTTGTATTTGCATACTTATAGCACGTTATCATAATAGTAATAATGGAGGATCCAATACTCAGCATTCAAAACCCAGTCGTTTTCGACGAATCTGTCGCTCATTACGAGCTGCATTCACATCAATCTTACAATACAAGTTCTTTTGGTAAAAATGATGAAATTCGCATTGCTGTACAAAATCAAGATTTATGTATTTTACCGTGTAAAAGTTTGATACATGTTAGTGGAAGGTTGACGAAAACCGACGGAACTAAAGCAAATAATACTAATCTAACGTCTAACGCAATCTGTCATTTATTTGATGAGGCGCGATATGAATTGAATGGTGTTGAAATTGATCGAAATAGAAATGTTGGTATTACTAGCTTGATGAAGGGGTATCCTTCTTACACGCCAAATGATGAACCCGTTTTAATCAATGCAGGTTGGATATCTAGTTCAAATCTAAAGATAACAAATGATAATGGTTATTTTGATGTGATCATGCCTCTGAGTATGATTCTCAGATTTGCGGAAGATTATCGTAAGATAATTGTAAACGCGAAGCACGAACTTGTTTTAACAAGATCTAAACATGATGATAATGCAATTATACAAAATGCAGAAGAACATTACAAAATTGAGATGAATAAAATAGAATGTTTAGTTCCATATGTGACGTTGGCTGAATGGGAAAGGATGCAGCTGTTACGTTTCATTGAAAAAGATCCCTGCATATCTTTAAGTTTCCGTACATGGGAACTTTATGAATATCCTCTATTACCGGTAACATCATCCCACGTGTGGTCCGTGAAAACAGCGACACAACTAGAAAAGCCACGATATATTATTATCGGCTTCCAAACAGCACGAAAAAATGACAAGGCGAAAAATGCTAGCCTGTTTGATCACTGAAACATTAGTAATGTTAAAGTATTTCTGAATTCAAAATATTATCCGTATGGTAATTTAAACCTTGATATTGCAAATAATCAATTTTCTTTATTATACGATATGTAAATCAATTTTCAAGCTAGTTACTATAATAAAAATGTTAATGGTAAACCTATATTGAATAAATCAATATTTTTATAGAAAGCTCCATTAATCATTATTGATTGCTCTAAGCAGAATGAAGCTTTAAAACACGCACCTGTCGATGTGCGGCTCGAATTTGAATCAAAAGAAAATTTTCCTGCAAACACTTCTGCTTATTATTTAATTTTACATGATCGTATTGTAGAATATAATCCCATAAGTGGAAATGTAAAGAAGTTGGTTTGAGAGGGGGTTAGCCATTATTGCGCATGCGCTAATTAATAAATAAAATATAGTCATACTTTAATTGCTATTGAATCAGTATCATACGAAATGGAATACATTGTAGACGTGCAGGGATTCCGTGGGCCTGGTAATCGCTTCATACCGAAGGAAATGTCTATAATGAATATTTTCGTCGGTGAAATTGAGACTTGTGTGTTTAAAGCGCCATATCAATGGGTGTGGTTACCTTTACACTATAAAAGAGTCAATAACTGGTTAATACATAATTACCACGGCTTACCATGGCAATCTGGTGACGTTCCCTTTGATGCTGTAAACGAGACTTTGGAAGATATCGTTAAATGTGCCAACAAAATTTATGTAAAAGGAGTCGATAAAAAATGTTGGTTGGAGGATATATTAAACGCTGAATATGTTATTGATCTCGACGTTTTGGACTGCCCATCTCTGAAAAAACTGAAGCAACAGCAGCAATATGAATTATTGGAGAAGTGTGAAAATCATTCGCTTAATGGAACTTGCACTAAAGAAAATGTACAAATACTTAAAAATTGGGTATTGGGAAATCTACTTGAACAGCCTGCATCACTTCAACGTTCATTAAGGATTTATTACGAGGTGAAACGTCTCGCATTGATGGAAACAAAAGATATAGAATGTCTACCGATCGATTTCATCTGCATGTTTGCTGAACGACAAATTGAAGAAGCATGGACCTGCTTGCCACCTGCTATGCAAATGCATCCTGATATAAGAGAATGTCGAAGATGCTACACACATTTTGAGGCCAGCGGCGACGTGCCAGATGGACAACCTCCTATGATTAAGGATTGCGTCAAGTGTCATTTTCAATGAGAAGAAACGTCTTTTTAATTTTACGAATAATAATATGTATTTTCAATATATTCATTAACTATTGTAATGTTTAATTATGAAATATGAAAATAAAGTTTATTGAATATATTCCACGAGTACTTATTACATAAATATCCCAAACACCCTAAAATGGAAGGTTAATAAAATAGTACACTTTTATTAGCATTTTTTTTTTATCGTATATTGTTTTTTATTTTTCTATTTTTAAACCGTTTTATAATATAGTAATGACAATAATAGTAATAATAATAATAATAATAATAATAATAATAGCACTCTATTTTTAATATAATTGTGTTATCCTTGTTATTGCCAATGATATTTTAACGCATCATCAGATGAATAGAAGATTGATCCTTGTGTAATCGCCATGTTCTCGAAGATGTCTAATGACGTGAAACAGACCAATCACCAACCTATGGTAATAAGAGTAATAAATTATAAAAATATTACATTATATGGATTACTTAATAATTGAAGACAAATATAAAGTAAGAATATATATATATATATATTTTTTTTTTTTAATATTTATGTAATATGTAATATACATACCATTCCCATTCCTTCTTCGTTGTGGCAGTCATCCTCGTATTAATTGCTAGAAAATTTTAAACTATTCATACGTCCTCCGAGATACTCCATGTATAAATGATTATCCGCGACCATTGCTCAAAGTTTTTGAATGTATTGGAATCCATTTGGAACATTGATGCATATCTCGCAGGTAGGAAGCATGATAATTCTTCGTTAAGGTCAACGGTAATGCGAGATCCATAACGTGTTGTGACTTTCCGCAGTTTTGTAACTTTGTATAATTGTCCTACTTCTAAGTCAGACAGCTTTACAGTAGGCAAAAATTTTATTGATGCATCTATATTATTAATTTTTTCAATTGCTGCTACTACTGCGTCTGAATTCATCTTGTCAAATGTATAAATTTTTTACTTTACGATGAATTATCAATAGATCAGATTGGAATTTAAGTTCGGACTTTAATTTTTCCAATTTGTTTAAAAATGTGTTAATTTGTTCTTGTAATTTACGAGCTTTAACACGAACGTCTTTCGAGTACATAGAATGATGGACTGTAAGTAACTGATGTAAAAGACATCTACTCAGCCTGTATTTAAACTGGAAAAAAATCCCACCAAATCGCAGTAAAATGAAATCAATAGATAATTGAGAAAAAATCATAGAAACTATGACATTGGAGTATTTGAATTAGAATGCCTCCTTTCTATTACGTCACGGATTGCCTAAATTTGGTAAAGAGAAAATGTTTTTAAGAAATTGTGCAATGACGTTTTAAACGCGTCTGGACCTGTATACATTTTCGAAAGTTTCGGGAAAACAAATGTACGGTGAATAAGTGATCGATGGATAATCAACGGGAAATACAGATGCTAGATGGAACTAACAAAGCGTATGCGAGAGCGAGAGAGATGGTAGTAGGACGCACGAGGAAAAGGTCATTTTACTTTCACTCTCAATACGGTTCCTACCGAATACGATGTATTTCCATAAGCGACTATAATGTAGCAATATCTGACCTTTAATGAAGGCGACTTTTTAAATTTGATTTTCGACACATGGCAATACTAATGTGTAACGTCAACACTTTTCAATCTCTCTGATTGAATTTTGTAAGATCACGCATTAGAACGATGTCGTTTTCAATGATAATGTAAAAACATTTTATTAATAACAATATCTAATGAAATAATAAATATTGGTTGACCTTTACCTTCTCTTTTGATTAGACAATGTAATGCATTAAATGACCTATGTTTTTCGACCTTCACAGCTTTCGAAATTTGTAATAACAATACATGGAATTGTTTATAATAACCTCCTTTCACTCCTGACCTTCTGACGGCCCATTTGCGCAATTTTTCCATCATGCTATCATCGATGGGAGGTAGGGTGGGGGGCGGCAGATCGCTCCTAGCCCCTCTACTAACCTCCTATTTCGTAAGCGACGGTCTAATGTAAATATGTTTCTGTTTCGATTACTCGATAAAAATTAAGCAGTGAAAGTGGGTGATACATAATAAAAGAAAATTGTGTGAAATATAAAATGTTTTAAATGGATGTGTGCAAATTTTTATTTTAGATTCAGCAGGTTAACTTCAAAATTATATTTGAGGTTAGGCTGTCAAATTGTCAACTTACTTCCCTATACTTCCAGCCAATATTTGTTATAAATAATGTATAATGGAATCAAAATAGAATAAAAGCAAAGATAAAGGGTAAGATAAAGAATCTGACAGAAATATAATGAACGTATAATGTATACACTGATAGAAATAGTTTGTGCTCCGCAGAAACTCAAGTTAAGATCCTGGCACAAACCCCCGGTGTGTGCGGAGTACAAACTAGTTTGTGTATAACACAAGAATTTCTTGTGCTGTGCACAAACTACACGGTTTGTGCTCTCCCCAAACCGGGGGTTTATGATAACGAACTCGGATTCTTGACGCTTGAATTTTTTTTCGTTTAGTGCAGGAAATGTTATATATTGAACAGATGAATGACATATATATATGTTTATAATATTACAATTACATAATTTATTTATATTAATAGATGAAAGATTTCAAATCTAAAACATTGTTTCCGTATCCATTGGAGATTCACCACCAATGAAATATTTCAGATCTGAAACTTTTTATTTTATTTTATAACATTAATATGGGAGCCGGAAAAAATCCCGAATGGAAAAAATTCCAAAAAGTAGAAATCCCGAATGGAAGAAAAGTCGAAAACTGATCATAACTTAGAAAGCAAAATTCCCTATACGGGAGAAGGTTGGTTGTTAGATGGTGTGTGTGTGCATATACGCACATACAGGGTGAGTCTGATAGAAGTGTACATAGGGAAACCCATGTTAAGGCTACGCGCCTCGTGATTGGTTGATTCCGGTGGAACGTTGCTTGCTCGCTGATTGGCTGTGTTGGAGCCACAAGAATGTAAACAAAATACTGTCTGTATGTATGAAATATCTTGTGTGACATAACGGACATAACCACGTTTTGGGCTTATGTAAAATGTGTCAAATCCATGAAATGTGTAATACTCAAATTCAAGACTCAGCGATGATGATGAGCGGTTGTATCTGTAATAACACGACACAAAGTACCAGATTCTTTGCTGTAAATTGAAATGATTTTATTAAAACGAAAAACTTATCTGATAGCATTTTTGGAGTAGAATATCTCTGCATCATTGATGAATAGCGCATTTTACTCTTGCCAATTGATTTGTTGAAAACCCTTCAACTTATCGGCTGCATCCGGTTTTAACAAAAGTAGAAGATTCACGAACTGAGTCTTGAATTTGAGTTTGTGTTACACATTTCATGGATTTGACACATTTTACATAAGCCCAAAACGTGGTTATGTCCGTTATGTCACACAAGATATTTGATACATACAGACAGTATTTTGTTTACATTCTTGTGGCTTTAACACAGCCAATCAGCGAGCAAGCAACGTTCCACACGAATCGACCAATCACGAGGCTCGTAGCCTTAACATGGGTTTCCCTATGTTCACTTCTATCAGACTCACCCTGTATAACTTCTTTACATAAGTCCCACAAGCCAAGCGCGTCAGGTGCTATGCGGTGCAGTAGAAAGCCAAGAGATGGCGTTGAGTTTTCAGAGCACTGCATTACCTGCACCGCACGCGATAATATATTTTATTATCTCGGCACAGCGTCGGTAAGTTAGTAAGCTCTCAACCGTAGCCCTGGTAGAAATGTTATTTTTTTAATTTACATAAAATTTATTATTCAATATACTCTTAATAACATTACAATGTACTAAATACAGTTTGTATATAAGTTAATTACAGATTAATTTTTTTTAATAAATCGTAAAAGCAAATCGTCAATTACTAAAATCATAACTCAAGCAAATATTATATAATACATGTTCCGAATTAAAAGTAAATATCAATGTTTGTAGACAAAAGGAATAATATGACTGCAACTATAAAGTTCTGATATATTGTTAACCCAATTGAAATGCAAATTTATTATAAAAAATATGCTTAATTATTGAATTCATGAAATGCAACCTTTATGTGAAAAATGAAATGTGATATTCGTTAAAATAATATATTTTTTCTTTATATTTGCATGACTTATTAAATTTATGCTATAAAAATATGCATAAGTAATTATTATAAAATCTAAAACAATACATTAAGCTTAAAACAGCTACAAAACGGTTAATGTCGTAATTATTAATACGTTAATTTCTTAAAAATGAAAAATGCATTTTCTTATTTTCTTTAACTTATATGTTTACAATTTAAGTAATTAAACATATATCCTTATTTCCTTACAACGCTGTGCATTAAAAGATGTTCGAAAAGAACTTTATCAGTCGGCTCTTGATTTCGAACAACAAAAGTAACGTGGTGGTTGAGTGGATAAAACGTTAGATTCGTAATTTTATTTTTGACGGATTGCGTCCTCGTCGGGGAATTTTTTTTTTTATTTACGCTACGATTATTGCAGCTCGCATTATCTATTTATCAACGTACATCCTTCGGTTTATTTTATTTATAAATGACATGTTATTTGCGTAAAAATTGTATTCTGGTTTTACATTAGTATTAGGTCTCCTAAAATCATAGTATTATGTATAATATAATTATTTCAAATGCAAATGAATTATAAAAATATTTTTAAGTAATAAATATTAAATATTAAATAATATAAGAAATGTGACTTATAAAACCATCTAACAAAAATAGCTCTCGTTCGAAATGCATGGCTCAACAATTAATTCCTTATTCTTATTTATATTTAATTCCAATTTCTTTAATTAAATATATATATATATATATATCATTTTTTGCAGCAAATAACAGTTTGCTGGGTTTATAGTCAAATTAATAATTTTTTTTATTCTGTTATGTGTGTCTTTCTACATTTATATGCTACATAATGATTTGCATTTTTCGGAATTCAAGATTACATCTATTCTATTTAGGTAATAATACTTTTGGATACCTGTTTATCCCAAACAGCGATTTGAAATCCATCGACTTGTATCTGCAGTAATTCAGAATTGTATTACTATTGTTTGTATCATTTTGGAGTATACATTTCTTAAAAACGCTACTTTCGAATCCATGCATTTATATTTGCAGGAATTCAGAAATGCTTTTTTGTAATTTTAGTTAACGATATGTTGTAACACGAAGTTACAACATCCACACACAATACTCACTTGTCGACATTGGTGTCTCGCCTTATTAAAATTTCACCAAGCATTATGTATCTCTGTAAAAATAATTGCGATTAATATTATAATATTATTATAATTAGTAAATAATGATTTATATTACTTTATTGCGAAGCCTGGAGTTGACGTCCCTAAGTCCTCCCATGGCTAGTGGTCATGTCCGGGCCCAGTCTGGATCCTGGCGTGAACCTGGAATGTAAACAAAGAGGAATCCACAAAGAAAATAGTTCTTATTAAAAGTATTTACAAAACCAATACTCACCGTGATCCGGATGACAGCTATCAAGAGGTCGTTCCCCAGGAGGTTCCACTGGTCGCGCTCCGTGTTGGTGTTCACGTGAACCCGACGTAAACACGATAACAGTGCGAATCAGCACTTCAAACAAACACTCGCGAAAATCTCACAATCGTAATACATCCATTTGACGATGACATGTCAACATCGTCGCCATATTTACACTGACTCGTGCGCATATATTACGCGCAGCATTCCGCCGTTCCGGCTAGTCAGTAGCGGTATTGCCTCTCTCCATGCGTATCATGCATCCCTGTCCCACGCCTTGTGTAGGGCATCGCCGACCTTTGTCGCACGCATGCGCAACGTGGTGAACAAGGGAATGCAAACTCTGCGATGATAGTCGCTCACGCACGCGCAATATGGAGAGAGGAAGGTTAATTGTAACTGGGAGCGAACCTGATTGGTACTCCCAACCATCCAGTGCTACCAAACTTGGGAATGTTCGATTACCGTCCCTAGGCTGTCATAAAGTTGACTTTTTATTATTAATGTTGGTAATTGTTCCCCCTTTGTTTTCCTTATGTTTCCCGGTTCACGCAAGGTGGCGCAGAACTACCGGACATGACCAAAACTCGAAGAAGAAGCTGCCATTTTGGTCACTCTTCCCTTGGACTGCGATTACTACGCGCGAACATTTGTATTCCGTTCTTTCTTTTTTCTGAATAGTGTTAAGAGGCCATCGGGTGTTACCCCCCTACAGTGCGAACATCTATAAAAATTAAACTGCGATACAGGTACTGTGCACTTTTGTTTTATATGAACTTAAATAAACAAAATTCTCTTTGTGCGATTACACTTCTCCTTTGTCGTTCCCCACGTGTCAAACGGTCGACCCCGGGATCGTGGTATATTAACTGTATTAAATTTAAATTAATAATCACATAAATTATTTTCACAAATCGATAGTGTTTATTTATTGAATATTATTTTCCCTTTTTTTAATCCTTAAGTATATACCAGAGTTCGCGTTTCGTCCGAACTCAACGGTTATAATGTATGGATTGAAAATTCGGAAAGTTTGTTCCTCTCTGTGCAAAGTAGTACAAAAAATAAGGTGCGCGAATTCGCAGGGATTAATGAAATCAAGACCGTGCCTTGAAAAGGCGTTAAAATTAATTTATTCAAAGACATAGCCAATCCATTTCCAAAATTGTAATGTGGACGAGTTTTAGCGCGACAACTGATAAGTGGCAAGTAGAGGATCTAACATTGAATAAATAAGTTTTCCATTTTTCAAATATTCGCCTCTAGAAGGGTATTTAGAAATAAATTGCGCACATATTAGAAATAAATTGCACGACAAAAATTTCGTTGTCAGGCCCCGTTCAAATACAGATAATTTAGGAATTTACACCGAAACAAAATTACTTCTTTTAATGACATATATTTACTCGGTATTGATTTACTTGAATCAAGTAATCGCGTTTTTTATTGAAATAAATTGTCATTCGTTTAATACAAGATTTATTACGTTCATTATGTCTTATCTTAATTTGTTTGAAATTAATTATACATAATACTACGATTGTAGGAGACTTAATACTAATGTAAAACGAGAATACAATTTTTACGGAAATAAAATGTCATTTATAAATAAAATAAACCGAAGGATGTACGTTGATAAATAGATAATGCGAGCTGCAATAATCGTAGCGTAAAAAAAAAAAAATTCCCGGACGAGGACTCGATCCGTCAAAAATAACATTACGAATCTAACGTTTTATCCACTCAACCACCACGTTACTTTTGTTGTTTGAATTCAAGAGCCGTCTGATAAAGTTCTTTTCGAACATCTTTTAATGCACAGCGTTGTAAGGAAATAAGGATATATGTTTAATTACTTAAATTGTAAACATATAAGTTAAAGAAAATAAGAAAATGCATTTTTCATTTTTAAGAAATCAACGTATTAATAGTTACGATATTAACCGTTTTGTAGCTGTTTTACGCTTAATGTACGTGCAAATATAAAGAAAAAATATATTATTTTAACGAATATCACATTTCATTTTTCACATAAAAGTTGCATTTCATGAATTCAATAATTAAGCATATTTTTTATAATAAATTTGCATTTCAATTGGGTTAACAATATATCAGAACTTTATAGTTGCAGTCATATTATTCCTTTTGTCTACAAACATTGATATTTACTTTTAATTCGGAACATGTATTATATAATATTTGCTTGAGTTATGATTTTAGTAATTGACGATTTGCTTTTACGATTTATTAAAAAAAATTAATCTGTAATTAACTTATATACAAACTGTATTTAGTACATTGTAATGTTATTAAGAGTATATTGAATAATAAATTTTATGTAAATTAAAAAAATAACATTTCTACCAGGGCTACGGTTGAGAGCTTACTAACTTACCGATGCTGTGCCGAGATAATAAAATAGATTATCGCGTGCGGTGCAGGTAATGCAGTGCTCTGAAAACTCAGCGCCATCTCTTGGCTGCACCGCATAGCACCTGACGTTCTTGGCTTGTGGTACTTATACAAAGAAGTTATATGTGCGTATATGCACACACACCATCTAACAACCAACCTTCTCTCGTATAGGGAATTTTGCTTTCTAAGTTATGATCAGTTTTCGACTTTTCTTCTGTTATATTTTCGAGTAGCGAGGGTGCACAACAAATGCAAGAAACTCAATGATTGTAATTAGATAAAGTTTAATACCGAGTTAAGTTAAGTAATCAGTATACTTTTACGACCATGCCGGAGTTCGTGTGCTTTCTCCGCGGCACGTACGAAAACTAAACGTTACATGAGAGCGCCGCATTTAGGTAGATCGGCGCCACTATACAAAGTACGTAATATTTTAATATTGACAGTGATGAATACATCACAACTTCTCCTCTTCGGTAATAAGAAACCTCGGAGAGCGCCGCAAAGGAGGTTTAACTAATTGGTCCACATTACGTTTCTGAACTTCGCCTGAACCCGTCCGAATAACAAACGAGGACGGAGTGTTTTGTCTTACGACTACGCCTGAGACTCTCTTTTGAGAACTTCATCGCCCGGTTTTACATCAATTTTGCGGTTACCATGTCGCGCTTCAATTTGACGCTTTTGCTGCGCCTCAACGTGAGCAAATACGCTTGGTTTTAACAAATCGAATCGCGTTCTTAATATGCGATTATACAATAAACTCGCTGGACTACGTCCTGTAGTAACATGAGGAAAATTACGGTAATCAAACAAAAACATATCTACTGCATTTTCCACACTCTCTCTCTCTTTGACAATTTTCGCTACCTTATCTTTAAAAGTCTGTATGAAATTTTCCGCTGCACCGTTAGTTGCAGGGTGATACGGAGGTGAAAAGGTATGTTTAACTCCATTTGATTTCAAGAATTCAATAAACTCGTTACTTCTAAATTGCGGACCACCATCTGTAACACAGTGAATAGGTAATCCGAATCTCACAAACAATTTTCTAAATTCTCTAATTAGCCTTTTCGCATCCGTATTATGTTTACAATTTACTATTTCTGGCCATTTACTATGAGCGTCTATAATAAACAAATAATATTCGCCTTCGAATTTCGCGTAATCACAATGTATACGTCCCCATACTTTGTTTGGGTAAGGCCAAGTTGTAAGTGGTGTCTTACTTGGCGTTTTACGCTCAATCAAACAAGTTTTACAATTATTCGCAATATTTTCAATCGAGGCATCAATGCCTGGCCAATATACATATGATCTTGCAAACATTTTCATTTTAACGACTCCAAAATGAGTAGCGTGGAGTTCGTTTAAAATAGCCGCTCGCATCGACTCTGGGATACATGCGCGCATTCCCCAGAAAAGGCACCCTTTTTCAACCGTTAATTCAAAACTAATTTTATAAAAAAATTTTCTTTCATCCGATAATTCATTAAAGCTAGGCCAATCGCCCGTAACATAACGTATAATATCTCTGAAAACCTTGTCTCTTTTACTTTCCGATTCTAGCATTTTACTATCGAAAGCCGTAGCTTTATCTTCAAAGAAATTAATAAATGACGGTGTCGCATCCGCATTCGCATTTCTCTCGGATTTTACATGTTTAATTTGATATCTGAATCCGGAGATGAAATAAGCATAGCGCTGCAGCGTATTATCTGTAGTCTGCGGTATACCCTTTTTCGGGCCTAAAATTAATTCTAAAGGCTTATTATCCGTATGCAGGATAATCTTTTTGCCAAAAACATATTGGTAAAAGCGCTTAAAACCGAAAACAATTGCCATTGCTTCTTTATCAATAATCGCGCGTTTTATTTCGGTCACAGGTATTTTTTTAGACGCGTAAGCTATTGGTCTTTCCGTACCGTCTTTATATCGGTGCGACAAAATTGCAGATAAACCATAGTCGGATGCATCACACGCAAGTACAATCTGCTCTTCCGGGTCATAACGCGCTAAAAAATCTGGCGCGATCATTTTTGACCCACTTGAAAGCTTCTTCGCATGAATCGTCCCAACTCGGAATATTTCCGTTCAATAAATCGTATAAAGGTTTCAAATGCATAGAACGATTGTTCAAAAATCGCGCGTAAAAGTTAACAAGCCCTAAAAATGACGCGAGTTCTTTCGCATTAAGAGGACGCGGTGCATCTACCATTGCATTAATCTTCGATCTCGATTTGTGCAAACCGTGTTTATCAATAACAAAACCTAAAACTTCAATTCGAGGTTCCATAAATTTACACTTTTTCAAATTTAATCGCAAATTACATTCGGCCAATCTCTCGCATACTTTTCGTAAATTTTCTCTATGTTCATTCTCAGTCTTTCCCGTTACATATATATTGTCTAAGTACGCAATAACACCATCAATTCCGCGCAAACATTCGTCCATCTTGCGCTGTACGTCAGCTGGCGCTGGCGAAACACCCTCGGGGATCTTCATGTATCTATATAAACCCTTATGCGTAACAATAGTTAACAATTCCGAACTTTCTTTATCGACGGGAAATTGCATATAGGCATGTCTCAAATCTAATTCCGAGAAAAACACACCCCCTTGAAGTTTAGTAAAAATATCGTCGATCGTGTGGAGGGGATATTTATCAACAACAATATTCGGGTTTAACGTTAATTTAAAGTCTCCACAAATGCGGATGTCACCGTTGCCCTTCAGAACCGGCACTATAGGCGTAGCCCATTTCGCGACGTCTACTGGCTCTAAATGTCCTAAATTCACAAGTCTATCTATCTCTCTCTCCACCATCGGCTTCAACGCGTGCGCAACATGTCTACATTTCAGCGCAACAGGTTTCGTGTTTTCTCTTAAATGAATCTTCGCGGTGCTTTTATTATACATGCCCGGTGAATCATCAAACAAAATTCCATAAGTTTTCGTTATATACTCATGTAAGTCAGTGTCTAATTTGTTTACATCGAGCGCGTTCAACTGTGGAATAATCAACGCCCATGCTCCGAATTGCATAAGCCACTCGCGCCCCATTAATGCCGGACCTGTACCAGGCAAAACGAAACATTTTACGATTCTTTTCGTATTTTTGTAAACAGCTGTTAAATAAGTCAGCTACTGGTACTAATGACTGACCACCGTAGGCTCTCAAATCTTTATCGGTTTTCGAAATTTTAATATTATTAAAATATCCGTTATAAATTTTTTCCGAAATAACGGTAGCAAAAGTACCCGTGTTTATTTCGAAATCAATATCTTTGCCGTTCACGTTTATGTTTACAAACATTGGAATAATACCCGACTTGTCGATACTTGCATGACTATATACTTGCTTCCTGCGACTTTCAATACCGCCAGTGATATTGTTTACTTCGTGATCATCCACGCGCTCACTCCCCCTGTTCACCGCGCGTGCGACTTTATTTTCCACTTTCACACATACGATTTTTATTTCTACTATAGCTACTTACACAACTTTGCTTTATTTTGAAAAAATTACTCTCGTGCACATTCATATCAGCAGTCTCCTTCGCTGACAAAATTTTCTTAACACTTTCGGGGTTTGCAGGCCCATTATATTTATTTTTGCACGCTTTAGCCAAATGGCCTTTCCCGTTGCACTTTCGGCACACAAAATTACGGTAACGGCACTCCCGACTTATGTGGTTTTGCTTGCCACAACAATAACACATCACTGCTTGCTGCTTCGATGTGTCACCTGACCTCTGCCTCGGCTGCTGCTGTTGATGTTGTTGTTGATGCTGCTTCTGGTCTCGGCCATGCGCCTTCCCCGCTCTGCCTTCTCTTCGCTGCTGCCACTTCTGTTGTGATCCATTTGAAATTGAGTAGAGCTCGGTTTTCGTAGTATTTTTCTTCAACTTTTTTGCTTCGAATAGCTTCACTTTAGTATCTTGATCCCTTAGCCCGCATACCAGCTGGTCTCTGAGCGCATCGTCCAGCTTATCAAAATCGCAATTTAGGGCTAGCTTCTTCAACCTCGCTGTAAAATCAGCGACAGTCTCATTTTGCTGTTGCTTGGCATTATTGGACGTGCATCGTTCCATTGCCTGTGATGGCTTCGGCTTCAAGTGATCGGTCATCATTTTTTCTACTTCTGCATAGGTTTTGTCAATCACCTTCTGTGGTGAGACAAGCTGCTTTAAAAGCGCGTAAGCCTCAGTGCTTAATCGCGTTACCAATGTTGCCACCATCGTTTTATCATCGTCTATTTTTTGTGTGATAAAATAGCAACACAATTTTTCTTCAAATAGTTCCCAGTCGTCGTCTAGCTGGAACTCAAACTTTGCGTCCGCCATTTCGTCGTCTTCTTCTTCTTGCGCGGCTTTTACCTCTTCCGCGTCTGATTGCTCGTTCTGCTGTTCGGCGTTCTTTTCCTCGTCGCTGCTAGTTTCTGATTCTGAATTTTGCCTTTTTTTAGCTTCTTCTTTTATCGTTGCTCTAAGAAGCTCTCTTAGGTTATTACACGAGTCGTTTTCTTCAAAGTGAACTTCGCGATTTCTTAGTTCATCGATAATTTGGTTTTTATTAAGTTTCTGAATCCAGCCCGTACGTAGTTTACTGGACATTTGTTATAACCAAAAATTAAAAAAAAATAAAATTACAGTTTAATTTTACGAGATAACGCACCTTTCTACGTTATTTCACTTTTTCTTTCGGAACACGTGCTCGTATAACCTCAATCGACGCTGCACTTTTTTCGCTTTCGCCCGCGCGAATTCTTTTCTTTGATCTTCGTCGCCAGTTGTTATATTTTTGAGTAGCGAGGGTGCACAACAAATGCAAGAAACTCAATGATTGTAATTAGATAAAGTTTAATACCGAGTTAAGTTAAGTAATCAGTATACTTTTACGACCATGCCGGAGTTCGTGTGCTTTCTCTGCGGCACGTACGAAAACTAAACGTTACATGAGAGCGCCGCGTTTAGGTAAATCGGCGCCACTATACAAAGTACGTAATGTCTTAATATTGACAGTGATGAATACATCACATCTTCTATTCGGGATTTCTACTTTTCGGCATTTTTTCCATTCGGGATTTCTACCTTTCGGGATTTTTTCCGGCTCCCATTAATATTTCATCACCGATGTAAAATTTTAATTGTCATATATGTGTACTCTGTCACAATATAAAGTAAATTTATCATAAGTTTATATGAAGAATCTATAAAATACTTAAGTATTTAAAATATATCCACAAATTTAAATATGATCAAAGCTTAAATCACGTCTATAATTCTTTTATATATGTGGTAATGTATTTGACAGTTGTCATTAAATGATCTTGACATATGTATTAAAGTATAAGCTAAATGTAATATTAAATATTAGCAATTAAAAGCATAATGTATGTTCCTAGAAACTCTATGGAGACGATTGGAACTCTTGCTATCTAGATTTGTTTTTATATATTACTTACATTAATGGTACTGATGCTTCTTGTATAATTTTGATCAATTCAACATAACTTTGATCTTTATTATACATCTGGCAGTGCGTGGTAAAGGTTACTGAAGCGTACTATTACGCAGTGAAAATGGTTAAGCTATATACTAAGACCAAAAATGTAATTCCTGGTTCAAATTAATCTATACCTGTATTTCTGGATAAGTTTTTCTCTTACAAACTACGTGAAATTTGTTTCAGACCGATTGATTCAAATTATCACATTGAAAAAGTTGAAACAAAATTATAAGAAATATAAGCTCGACTCGACTTTTTGCATATTTGGGCAAAAAGTGGCTATCTGGTTCAATTGTAATATTTTACTACAAATTTGGTTTTAAAATATGTGTTCAAACACAAACTGATGGTAAATGGTTGCATCTGAATCAGATGGCCACTTTTCACCCAAATATTGAAATAGTCGAGTCGAGCTTAAATTTCTTATAATTTTGTTTCATCTTTTTTAGACATGATAACTTGAACCAATCTGCCTGACACAAATTTCACCAAGTTGGTACGAGGAAAACTTATCCAGAAATACAGTTATAGATTAATTTGAGCCAGGAATTACATTTTTAGTATTAGTATAGAGCCAAACAATTTTCACTGATAACAGCGATTTTAGATTTTATTAATTTGTTTAATTTTTTCAATATTTGGTTGGAAGCACACATATTGTGTATTTTATATTTCTTTGTGTTTAATTAAATTAGCTTGGGTAGAAGCTAATTTTTGATACAATGACAAATACTACTGTATTAGTGTTTGTAAGTACGCAGACTCATAAGGTATTTTGCAACCAAGGTATACCGAAAGCTATGTTGATAATAAAAAGTGCATTAGATATAAGTTTATAATACAGCTCTTAAAAAATTATAAATCAAACTTACATATCTATTAGGATAATAAGTGAGATACTTAATTGGGTAAAAGGTGACCGGTTAACCTCAAATCATTGAGGTCGCCTGTCAAAATAAATCACAAAATTGCATTCACACAACACATTATACATATAGATTTCATCATTTCGTGTTTTCTTTTATCTGTAGAAGAGAAAAAAAACATGAAAACAATAATTAACTATATCAATAAAAAAAGTGTTTTAAACAGCTGATCAACCGAACCGTTCGAAACAGCTGATGCATACTAACCTCGCATGCGCAGAGGTACTTTTCCCGTTTACCAAACCACAAATTAGTGACCAAACCATTTGGTAACTATCACCAAATATTTAGTTCTAGTAAACGTATTATTGTTCATAGAACAAAATATACGATAAATAGTACTAAATATTAATTCATATATAATATTCATATACATTAATATTTACATCTTAATCTGTAATAATGAACGTGTTGTTCGCTAACATTAACTATTCCACGTAGTTATTGTAACTGCACGACATCAATAGACCAACAAAATATTCGATAACTATAACCATTATTTTGTAACATTAAACAAATATTTTTAAAAACTGCCAACCATATGCATTTAGTTGAAATAACTGTTACGTCCCAAATTAGTGCTCTTGAAACAGAGGCACCAATTTTGGACGGTCGAAAGGAGGATTGTCCTAAAGGGACAATCCGGGGTTCGTATGTGAACGGAGTCTGTTGGACCAGGAGGGAAGACGAGGGTAAAATAATGAATGCTCAGGTTCGGAGGTAAAATGTAATTTATTCAATAAGTTCTTTTTTGTACATTCCTTTCCCTATACTCCTGAAGGGAGATTTTTCTCTTGGGTGCAGGAGGGGATCCAGGGAGAGGGTCAGATGGAGGAGGAGGAGGAGGAGGAGGAAGAGGAGGAGGAGCCGCCGGTAGCTGACAAAGCTCCGCTAGTCGCTCGTTGGTGACCGGATTACTTGAATTTTTGGGGTCAAGTCCCCTGGCAAAATGGGCGCCCCACACGGACCACTGGGCCTGTAACCGAAGATGGGCCCGCCTTAGTCTACGGCGCTGCTGGGCACCCTTCACTATAAAAAAAAAACGAAAATGGTGGTTAATGGGTGGTCGGACCGAGACCGATTGGATGGAAGTAAAAGGTGGTACGGGGAGGCTATGGAGGATTGGTAATTGGGAATGTAGAACGGTGGAAAACCGGGAAAAATGGCCTATTACGTGAACGAGATAAAGGTTCCTATGGGTCGATCATGCATCGGAGCGTGTTGACCCCAATTCCATAATCGACCGAGGGGTGGATCGATTCGGGGAGCCGACAACGGGGTGGCTCGACGTGGTTATAAACCAACGTTCGCCGCTCGGAGGTCGATCCCTTTATCGATCCCTAATAAAAAAAGGGGTATCCTGCGGGTCCAGAACTGGGCTGGCACCAAGTGGATCGAACCGACGGCTCACCACGGAGAAGCTCGACGTGGTCGAAGACCAACGTTCGCCGCTCGGTAGCCAGTATCTCCAGTCGATCCCAAAAAAAAGGGGAAGGGGGAGAGGGAAAAGGAGGAAGAGGGTGAAGCTAATACTTACTTTTTTTTTGGAAGGCCTGGTTTCCGCTCCTGGTGACTCAACTGGGCCTGAGAGGGGATCGGTGGGTGTACTTCCGGCCGAAGGTTCCTTGGGTGAAGCCGGGGACTCGTACTTTCCGTTGTGGTTGACTTTTCGGCTAACTTATTCAGTTAGCGAGATACGTAGATACGTATATATTGTCTTGAACTTGAACTGAATTCTGTAGTTCTGGAGCCGCTATTTATATGATTCTGGCTCGGTGTTTTCTGGGTCAGATGGATGGGTTGAAGGTTGGAACAGAGATAAGAGATTTTCGTGATCAGATTTTCCAAAGTTTGTTAAAAACAATGATCCGTTGACAATGTAGTTTGGTTGACAATCGAAGTTTAAATTAAGACAAAATTAGTTTTGATCTTGATAAATATATTTTAAACAATCGAGAAATTGACTTAATTAACGCGTCGGTTATTAATTATTTATGAGCAATTGTTTTTAAGTATTTTAATGCATAAAGAGCCATGTAGTTCGTTGATTATTGTGCAAATAGACTATCTTATAATTTCACATACGTGAAGAACAGATATTAATCATCGTCATTATTGCTTAAATAGTTAATTCGAAAAATGTATGTCTGTACGCAAGTAAAGAGAATTGCTGATACTTGTTATTGTTAATAATACATGCAGGATTTGTTAGTTAAGCATTGGAATTGGTTTGTCCTAGTCAATATTGTTTTTATTGTTTTCAGGGGTTTCTCTTAATTATTCCAGAGGTTTTTCTATATAAAAATGTAAAGAAAATTATTACGAGTAATAATATTTTGTTTCGTGTTCATGATTATGTATTATTTTATGTATAAATTAAAATTTATTCTCATATTTTGGGCGTGGCTCGGATGTGCACTTGTATTGGTGCCTGTGTGTGTGCATGTGGATAAGTTCGTTAAAAAGAAACAATTTATTTGTTGATAAATTCTAGCGTATGTTGTTGGAAATGATTTTTGTCTTAATTTGGGTTGTTAGTTAAAGAAAGAGATGTTTATTTAATTATTCTGTTTTATTTATAGAATTATTTGTTATAGTAAATTATGGTTTTAATTATATTTTGTTTGTGTGAGTTCTCATATCTATGTTCTTTGTTTAGATGTCGATGGTTTAGGAATTTTTATGACTCTGGGAAACCGAGGGGAACTTGTTGATATACTCTTTTTAAAAAGCCAATCTTTTTAACACGGCAGAGTTTTCTAATGGAAAAAAATATTAATAAAATTATTTTTTTAATGTTTTAATTTATGAAAGAGTTTGTTTTTACTGGTTTATATTTTTGTAAGTTTTTTTGGGGTATTCTACAAATGTGTAAGCTTGTCGGTGATATAGCGCACTTATGGGTAAATGTGTTGAGCCGGAATTTATCGGCTGGGGTCGATACGTCAGATTTTTCTCTGTGTTCAGTTGAGTTATCTAGCGGGTGAAAGGGTGATTTTAGTTTGTTAGTATAAGCTATAGATATCGCTGTGCCTAAATTCCTAGTATTAATATCTGTTCTTTTGGCTACTGCAATCGGTAAGTAAGGTTTCTTATAATCGGTTGTTCCTATATATTGTGACAGTTACGGGCACGTAACATAACCAAGCCATTTTTTCAGTGCGGTATAAGGTGGGTGGTCAAATAATTACTGTATACAAAATTGTCCTTTGATTATCAGTCTTAATTATTAGTAAGGTGTTCGTTAATATATGAAGTAGCTACAATTTATCTTTAATATATGAATGCAATATAGAGAGTGCGTTTCAAAGCTTCAATGTACTAGATGCCTATAATTAATGACGGGCAAGAGGCAATTTTGACGCACATTTTAGTCTAAACGTGATAATGAAAAGACTGACGTACAGTCTGCAAATATTGTAAATATGTACGTGTTATAATATTAAAAATTATATAATTGAACGTAATGATAGAGATACGTGTGTTAAATTATTCATTTAATTGCATACTCATACTTTTGTCATTTCCAAAACACCGCAATTAATCTTGTTTTAGTAAAATTCTATAATGATCTTAAATATTAAATTGTTTCATTATTTACGAAAAAATCGTTGAATATTTACTCCCTTATATAAGAAAATATTCAATAATTATTGAAAGTGTGTTTGTGTACCGATGTGTTTGGACTGTCGAAAAGAAACATGAAGTAAGATAGAAGCTTTACCGACAGGTCATTGAGAATTTTTCACTTTTCCTTTCAAAATGACTAATGTTTTACGGAATCACATGCGCACGTTTAAATAGAATTAATCTATGCATGACTTCATGTTAACGGATGTGTTAGTGCAGACTTACAAGTGCATTGAGAGTGTATTGAGTATTAATATTGATTGATAGTCGATTTCGCATCAAGCTATCATTTCTCCCACGGCTTGCTGGCTGCGCCTTGGATCGGCGCGTACGGTTCACCTTCGACTCTCGTTCTTTGCTACCTCGCTAATTTTTCTCATGAGTAAAGAAGGACAGCTATATACGAATTTCAAACTAGCAACAATTACATTTACTTTTTATTAATAATTATAAATTACAATGAGCTCGGTTTGTAAGATGTGTGCAGTGGCAATTCAAACTCATCAACTTATCTCCTGTATATCTTGTCACAGCGATTATCATAAGGCTTGTACAACAGATGGCGGATTTAGTAAATTGGGTGATTATATGTGTTGTTTCACTACTTCGCAAAGTAAGAAAAGGAAAGCCAATACGACGTTTTTCGCTCCAGCGCGGCTGCTCCGTTCTGGCAGCTGCTCATCGGTCACCTCGAAAGCCGAGGTTGATTTTCAAACTTTTTATCGAGAATATGTCAGTATATCGGAAGACATCAAAGAAATCAAGTCAAAACTCGATCAAGTTCTCAATCTTACTGAGAGTGTGAAAAACGTCGAAGCTAAAGTTGAAGCGAATACCGACAAAATTGCTGAAATAAATTCACGGCTAGCAGTACACGGTTACGAGAATCGCAATTGCGATTGTGTTATTTCGGGACTGCATGAAACCAAAAATGAAGATCTACGTGATATCGCTCTTCAAATCGGCAGGGCTCTCAATGTGGTTGTCGAAGCTCGCGACATACTCACTGCTTACCGTCTACCATCTAGACAATTTACGTCTGGATCTAATGCTGCCGCTGGGCAATCTGTCACAGAAGCAACTCAACCTGGTAGTCAGTCTACCAACATTCGACCACGCACAGTTTTAGTCCGTCTGTCGTCGCCTCATTTGCACTCAGCTTTTATCTCTGGAATGAGAACAGCCAAATCACTTTTCTCATCATCATTCAGCAATTCTCTTCCTAACTCGCGGATTTACGTCAACGACCACTTGCCTCCAGAAACCTTGGAACTTCTCAAAAAAGGCAAGGCCCTGTGCAGGAATAGCACCAGTAAGAGATGCTACATCTACAAAGGCATCGTGCCCTTTCGCCCGCAAAATGGTGCGCCAGCGGTCAAATTTCTTTGTAATGAAGATCTTCAACTAATCTCGGCCTGACTGGTGGTGAATGGCCCAACCAACACATCACCTTCACTGTTGCGTTCTCTCAACCTCAACTCAGGAACTTTTTTAAGTGAATCTACACTTCGGATATGTCACTTAAACGTTCAATCTTTAAATTCGGCTAATAAAATGGACTCTTTCAGAAATTTTTTTACCGATAACTTGTACCACATTATTCTTATAACGGAAACATGGCTTAATGCATCTCATTCAGATAAATTATTGAATATTAAGAATTATTGTCTTTTACGGCATGACAGACTGAGTAAAAGAGGTGGTGGTGTTGCTGCCTACGTACATGCATCTCTCTCATATAAAATTCTCGCACTCTCTAATAATTTACCTAACCACATCGAGTATCTCACCTTCGAAATTATGGCCCATGGCCATAGCCACCTCCTTTACTACTGTCTGTCATATATCGCGCGCCTAATTTACCGTTTCTCGATAAATTTGTAGAATCGCTGCAGTGGGTCATTCATATAATGATGACATCATCATTTTTGGTGATCTCAACATTGATCTTAACAAGGATAATAGGGCCTCCTATTATCTGAGACAGTTTGCTTCTGCTAATAACCTCGAAATTGTACCATACAATTCTACGCACCACGACTATCGTTCTGACACCTGCATTGCTTAGTCCTTAACTTTAATAATATTGTTTCTTATGATCAAACTATGGTGCCATTTGTTGATGGCCGCGAATTAATTTCAGTCGATTATAGGTTCCAGACTCCTAATCGATCTTTAAATACCGTTAAGAGCAGAAATATGGGAAACATTAATACTGATAATTTATTACTGGATATTGACAACCTGCTCTGGACCGACTTCATGATGGGCTTGGGCGATACCGACGCAATGTGCAGGTTCCTTAGCTATGGCCTGTTAGAGGTTCTCAATAGACATGCCCCTGAACGTGTTTTTACCCCTGGCAAACGCACTATTCCCTGGAATACCCTGGAACTCCGAGTTCTTAAACGAAATCGAGATACCTTGGTACGAGCTTATAGAAGAACACGCTTGTTCGAACTAAAAGTCGCCATTAAAAGAGCCCGCCAGATGTATAAGTGTAAGCTTTCATTATTACGCGATTCATACTTTCTGAATAAATTAGATTCGATAAAAAATCCCAAAGCACTTTAGAACAATATTCGTAAAATGGGTATCTTAAGTTCGTCTGCCACGAAAGCTTCGCTAAGTTGCTCGGTCGATGAAATAGCATCGTATAGTACCACCAAAACTACACTCAATGCTCCGATCTCCTTAAACAACTTACGACCAGAACTATTCCATGACACTTTCGATAAAGAACGTTTTTTCTTTTCTATCATAACGCCTGATATCTTGCACAGACATATACGCCGCACTCAGTCTGACACTAAAGGTGTTGATCATCGTTCGTCTAACTTCCTACTTAAGGCTCTACCTGCAATTTTTCCCTTCCTTTTAGAACTTTTCAATGAGTCATTACAAGGGGCCGTTTTTCCTCAGATCTGGAAAGATGCCCTTCTTGTACCTCTACCTAAGGTGAACAATCCGATTAATTCTTCTGATTACAGACTGATCTCGATCCTGTGCGCGCTTTCTAAAGTTCTGGAAAGAATAGTTTATGAACAAGATATTGGCTTTCTTGGTAGTAAGCAGTGGTTTGATCCTTTTCAGTCTGATTTTAAACAGGGTTACAGTACCCAGTTTACACTTTTAAATGTCACAGATGAGATACGGTTTGCTATGGACGAGGGAATGGTCAGCATTGTTATTTTGTTCGACTTCAGTCGAGTATTTGACACTGTTGACCATTCTCTCTTGTTGGTAAAACTAAGAGCAACCAATTTTTCTAATAGAGCTATTCAGTGGTTCGCTTCGTACTTGTTGGGCCGTCTGCAGACTATTGTGGGACCTGGGGGTGAACAGTCCGACTGGTTTCCCCTACAGTCTGGAGTGCCCCAAGGATCCGTATTGGGTCCACTTCTGTTCTCGATCTATATTAATGAGCTTCCGACGATACCCAAATTTTGTTGAAATGTAGACCTTCTGAACTGGAAGATAGCATTAAGCGGATCTCTGAGGATGCTAATAGATTCGCGGACTGGGCTCTCGCGAATAATCTCGCTCTAAATATCGGTAAAACCCAAGCCATTCTCATCGGTACCAGGCAGTGCGTTGCGGTCTCAACCTCGAGGGAGTCTCGCCGTTGGTTGTCAAAGGTGAAACTATTCCTTGGGCAAATAAGGTTAGGAGTCTGGGACTTGTGATTGACCACACGCTGTCATGGAAGGAGCACGGCGCGCTAATATCTCGTAGAGTCTACGGTTCGCTCAGAGAACTTTGGCAGAATTCTCGTGCATTATCCCGTCAACTAAAAACCCGTTTGTGCATTTCGTTAATTCTTCCACATATTGACTACTCCCATGTGCGAAATGCCGATGCTGACCATACGGCCCAGTATTGGTCCAGCGTTGGCAGCCGACGTTCGGCTGCCGATGCTGGCCCAACGTCAGCAACTTCACTGTGCCAGAATCGGGCCAGAATTGGTAGCCGATACTGGCTATAAAAAATTGCCAAACTTCGGCTTAAACCTGGCCAACGCATCGGACCAAGCCTGGCAAATTGATCTCATAGGTATTTCTCCCGATCGTCGTCCCAGCGTCGGCCCAATATTGGGCCCGAGTATCGGACCAAGTCTGGCAAAGTGATAGTGCCAAGTCTCGGCCCAGCGATGGAAACATTCAGGACCGAACATCGGGCAAATTATAGCAAATTTATTTCATACAAGGTACTGCCGATCGTTGGCCCACAGTTGGTCCAAAACCGACCCGAGCATCTGACCAACCCCGTCGAATTAATAGTGCCAAATCTCGGCCCAGCATTGACAGCCGACTTTCGGCTACCAATGCTGGCCCAACGTCGGCAACTTCACTGTGCCAGTATAGGGCCAGCATTGGTAGCCGATACTGGCTATAACAAATTTCCAAACTTCGGCTGAAAACTGGCCAATGCATCGGGCCAGGCCTGGCAAATTGATCTCATAGGCATTTCTCCCGATCGTCGTCCCAGCGTCGGCCCAATATTGGGCCCGAGTATCGGACCATGTCTGCCAAAGTGATAGTGCCAAATCTCGGCCCAGCGATGGAAACATTCGGGACCGAACATCGGTCCAAGCCTAGCAAATTTATTTCAAACAGAATATTGCCGATCGAATATCGACCGTATCGAAAACGATGCAAGATAGAGCAAAAATTTACTAAACCTTTTTAGTAGAGGAGGAAGTTTCCTACAAAAAAGTCCGGGAGAGCTCTAGTCTAAAAAGTATAACTTAGGCGGGAGCAAGCCTCGAAGAAAGCATCGTAGTTTTGCTGTCTCATCCGTGAGCGTTTTCACAGTCTGAGACTGTGACTTTCTTAGATTGACATCTCGCGGCATAAGGTGCAGAAGCAGCCCCGAAATCTTAGTACAGTGGCGAAGGATTCCCTACAGTTACATACTTGCACAGTTATCTCCGTGTACGAGCCCTCCGATCTCTGGAGACTCGGCCCATAGCCAGCGATGACGTTCGAATCCCCAGGGAAACCCAGCAGTTAAGTTTCCCGCCGTAGCCGCTAGGAACGCGTCGCCGAACCGCATATGAAGTAGCGCCCGCGTTCCTTGAAGTGTGGGCACCAACGCGGCAACTCCGGCCGGAAGGCGATCTCACCAGTTTTACATTTTTTGGTGTCGGGGGGACTTTCCCTCCGACTAAGCACTAACTCGTCGTGATAAACGACGAATTAGAAATTAATATTTTTATTTACAGGAATACGATGGAACTAGTACGACATTTTACGAACTTACTAATCCAACTCGTTGGAGTTCCAAATTTGGCCCCGCCCAGGGGCTTACAACATCAAAAGACTCGTCAATAAGCAGGGATATATGCATATACCCATCGATGTATATACATCTTCCAGGTTTCTTCCAATAACAATAAATTCGTTTCAACTTTGTTTTTCTTTTTTTATCGTGCTGCTGCTGCGACGTTGCAAAGACAATAATGCCTGTAAAATTTAGCTGCAATAGGCTCTGTGCCATCGCCGATGCTCAACGCAGCGCCAATACTGGCTTTGATGCCGGGCCAAGTGCTGGCTGTCGATGCTGTGACAGTGCTGGCAGCCACTAATGGTCCAATACCGGTTGCCGAGTCTAGGCCGTAGTGTCGTAACAGACTCTGGGCCATTGCCGACAGTCAATGCGGCGCCAATACTGGCTGCCGATGCCGGGCCAGTGCTGGCTGTCGATGCCGTGACAGTGATGGCAGCCATTACTGGATCAAGACCGGTTGCCGAGTCTAGGCCGTAGTGTCGCACCAAGACTCATGCCAGTGTTGGCCCAATGTCGCAGCCGAGCCTCGGCACCGTCGTTGCCAGGACTGGACCAGGGCTGGGCCGTTACGAATTTCGCACATGGGCTGTTGTGCTGTTTTTAATGATCTTGCCCACGACTCTTGCCTGAGGGTTAAACGTATGCTCAATGCTTGCATCCGTTTTATATTTAACCGTAGAAAGTTTGAGCACATTACACCCTTTAGAAAAGAACTTCGCTGGTTACCTTCGGTGAACCGCAGGCTCTACTTTATAGGTTCTTTGGTCTTCCAAATAATTACGGAGAGGAAACCGGACTATCTTTACAAAAGATACATTTGGCGGGAATCCCAAACTTCGCGAGTATTAAGACCCGGAACAAATATGTTACGTATCCATAAACACCGTACCAAAAGCCTTTCGAAACTCGTTTGTTAATTACTTCATCGAGATTGTGGAATGCAATTCCGGTAAATATCCGGAGGTCATCTACCTCGTCAGCTTTTAAGAATAGGCTTTACGAATGGCTACTAAAGGCTGAAAACTTATAATCAATGTATTTTGACCGCGTGATTTTGTAATGCGATACATAATTTTATTTGTATCTATAGTTCAACATTTAAACTTTGATATTTTCTGTTTTGCGACCGTACCCTTAGCTCACCATATATCTACTATTTCCACGCTCTTCATCCCTGATGGTATTAATTCGTATCAGTTCTCAACTAACTCTTGTATTGAAACACTTGTTATCTTACTTGTATTCTATTTGATTGGCTATGTAGCATCAGCACCAGCCATAAATAAAATTACTTACTTACTTATTTACTTACTTGTTTAGTCTTATATTTCATAGACGATAGCAATCTTTTTAAGTGATAATGTATGAAAACATCAGTTCTATAAACGATTCAATATTAATAATAATAATAATATGAAATTTTAGTGCATGATGCGAAAACATAAGATGTTTTTAAAGGTTAATTTATTACTATGAAAATGATTTATTGATATAATGACTTGTGTCTTTTTGTATTACACTAGGTGTGATGGATAGGAGGTCATTCTCCTTATGCCAATATATTTAACAAAATACCTACATATAACAATAGTATTCGTACGTGAATAACTTAGTTTACTAATTAAGATTACAATGTGGAAGTAACAAAAATCTGTCAAATATAACAACGTTTCGTGCGGTGTCAATCTCCAAATCATTATTGTAAACGGAATTAAATAGTCGTGTCGGTTACGCTACATACAATTTCGAATCAAGAGGTATACCATTCGTTAGTATTAAAATACATTTACGCTTGTACTTGTTGGATTTTCAGAATGAATTTCATTCCATAGTCGTGTGAATTTTACAACACAAGAATGTGCATACCACTCGATTTGATGTAAGAGTATTCGTATAGATGTCACAAATCGGTAGCTAATGAGAGAGAGAGAGAGAGAGAGAGAGAGAGAGAGAGGGAGAGAGAATGATCGACAATTAAATATGACAGTTCGAAAGTTCAATTCACTACGAATAAGGCGCCTTATGTGGGTTATTGTACATGGTTCTAATGTGAAGAAATTTGTTATTATCATAATGATAAATACTTTGTTGTCTTTCGTTTTGTTTTTGCATTGACAGAAAGAAAGATGTAGTGTAGAGAAGATGACTTAGACCATGTAAGATTTATTCGTGGACTTACTTTAAGATTTTAATTATTTGATTTAAGACTGCAGTATATCGCGATTTAATATACATACAAAAATTAATTGTTTAAACGATGTCAAGTTAATGACTGAACATTTTTTATTTAAAATTGAAAGATCTTTGGAACACTCACTTGTATTATTAACCAATCGAAACTTGTATTCATACATCTATGCACATTTCAATTAGATCGAATATCGTAGAAAAGATTTATTCAATTGTGAAAGTGCGGTGACCATCATACTGGTGCTAGTACTTGAAACGATTTAATATTGCGTTTAACTTCTTCATCATCTGAGTATCGTAACTCGCAAACTATCGAAAATGAATACGTATGGGACCATCTATCCGAATCTCGAGAGGAACGTCGGATGATACCGAGAGGGATCTAGTGACCGTGAAAAGTATCTGTATTTGTTACACTCTGATTTGATTTCCGATTCATAGGAATTGACGAAAAGATACTACGATCTAGAGAGAAAGGTACGACGTATATCCATGAATTAGAGGCACCACGCCATACGTCGAAGTGGCAAAGAGTGTGTGAGAGAGACAATGATGCGTCAATTAATGAAAGGGACAAGCAAATCACTATTAGGTACTAGAAATGTAGAATATTGCCGACGTGCAAGTATTCCCCGGACCTGGTAATCGGTTTATACCGAAGAAAATGTTTATTACGGATATTTCCGACAGTGATGTTGTAAAGTACGTTATGAACGTAAAACAATTGGTTAACCCATTAACGCCGAAGATCGCCGATATTTTGACTTATTTTCGAGGCCCGATATTCCAATTATAGCATATAAATATTTAAAGAAACCATATGTTTTCTAGTATTTTTGGATGTGCTCTTTCAGAATCCGAGCTCAAAATTCAATTTTATTGCATAGAAAATTAAATATGGTGGTTTTTATATTAAAAAGTAAGGAAAAAATAGCAAAAATATTTTTTCATCATTTTTTTTTACAATGAAACCCCGATAAAATGGCTAAAGTTCTTCAACCATCCGTGCATAAAATAGTTGAAGTTCAACAGAATATTTTTCTAAATAGTGATAATCGCCATTTTTATTTCATAATGGCGGTTTAACCCCCTCGCTGTACAGTCAACAGTTCTAAAACACTGTACAAAATGTATACTACAGACGATTTATGTACAATTTTCTATAAAGGGGTTTTTGGGGTCGCTGATTACGAATTTGATATCAAATTTACAAAATTCAAAATGGCGGACAAATTTTGTAAAAAGCGTTCGATTCTGTATGAGAATTATTACTGGGGTGTTTTTTGGTCCCGCAATAATAATTCTTCTGATTTAGTATCAGAATCGGAATCATCGCCGGAGCAACCACAATCATCTGCATTAGGTAAAACCATTATATCATAAATTTCATTTAAAGTATCATGTTCATACTCTACATGAGACGAAACAGATAATTTCGGACGGAAATAGAAACCTTTTCTACATTGAGAACGAAAATACGTCGATAAACGCGAATGCAAGCGTCGACTTTCAATTGTTTTCGCGGTGACTTCCCATAAGTCGCCGCTAGTTGCAGTCGCTGATTTTCGTTCTCAATATAGAAATGGGTTTCTATCTACTACATAATGAGCAAGGCGGGTACGATCTGGTATAATGTTATATATGAATATTTACGTTGAAGTATTGAATGTCTTATTTCGAATTCCGAAGATCAGTTCTTACGCTATAATAGTCCATAACCTTTAACACCTTCAGATCCCCGAATTATCTCACTGTTCCTTGAGTTTGTTATTGAAAACTGTGATATTCTGCAATTCTAACTTTTTTTAAGGAACAGATATCACTCTTTAAACAGTCATGTCCCGAAAACGTCCACGATCTGTTTCACCTCATGTAGAGTATGAGCATGATACTTCAAATGAAAATTATGATAAAATAATTGCTTTACCTAATGCAGACGATTCTGGTTGCTCCGGCGATGATTCTGACTCTGATATGGAATCAGAAGAATTATTAAAAATTACGTACAAGCTTCCAAAAGTTATATAATGATTAGAAAAAATTGGAAGAAAATTACGTATTCAATTGGATAGATGGTGAAAAAGTATGTTTTGATAGCGTTGAGGATAAAGTATTATTATCTGAATCCACGAAAACACTTATACGGAAAAGTGAGCCTGTGCAATTGTTTGATTATTTTTTCTCCATCGAAATGAAAAAATACATCATTGAGGCATGTAAAGAAAACAAGTTTGATTTACGATTGGATGAACTCAATACGTTTATAGGAATCATTGTTCTTAGTTCGTTCAACAAAAGAAAATGACAAAGAGACTATTGGTCAACAGATCCATTTTTAGCATGCCAAGTTGTCTCGTCTGCAATGTCACATGATAAATTCGAAGAAATTAAATCTAACTTGAAATACTCCAAGTCTAAAGACCAAAATCCAGATCATAAAGCGTGGCGCGTTCGTGCTTTACTAAAGCAATTTCAGTGTAATATTCAAAAGTTTGGATTTTGGAGGACGGGTTTATCTATTCATGAAATGATGGCCAAATCATATGCAAGGACTTCTAATGTGCTACCAAATATCAGTTCAAAAAAGTGGACGTGGATTGTTTTTATTCGACTAATACAAGCTGCTGTTGTAAATTCTGTGATAATATACAATGCTGCCCGAGATGGAAATAATAAAGTTGGAACAAAAGAATTTGCCGTTTCCATTGCTAAAACCTACATACAAAAGGGTCAGGCTAAAAGAGATAAGCGACATGAGATATGTAAAGAAAGCAAACAAAGACGCTGTTCAAATTGTCCAATAAGAACGAATAATTTCTGCAACAACTGCAAACTATACTTGTGTAAGAAATGCACGGAAAAAAGTCACAAGTAGGGTTTCACGGGCAGGTAAGAGGACTAACCTAATCTAGTTCCCGGAAAAGTGAGAGGCAAGGGGACTCACTCAAAACAAGCACCCCGATGGAGGCAAAATTCTACTACGTCCACGTCGTTGTCTCCGGATCACGTAAAATGTAGAATGTACTACAATGAGCTTTTATATACTGCTAATTTAAAATCTGTAGCAAAATGAAGGAGTAGAACAGAAGAATCATTTAGGTTCATATTCATTTATCATCCGATACAAGTTACCTACTGCTTCAAATCTAGAAAATCTGCTGAGAAATTTAAATCTGATCACACATTGGTATCCCATTTGGCAACCCCAAACCCCCCCCCCCTTCCCGTAATAATTTTCAAACAGAATCGAACGCTTTTTAAAAAATTTGTCCGCCATATTGGATCCGCCATTTTGAATGTTGTACATTTGGTATCAAATTCGTAATCAGCGACCCAAAATACCCCCGGCAATAATTTTTATACAGAATCGAACGCTTTTTACAAAATTTGTCCGCCATATTGGATCCGCCATTTTGAATTTTGTAAATTTGATATCAAATTCGTAATCAGCGACCCCAAAAACCCCTTTATAGAAAATTGTACATAAATCGTCTGTAGTATACATTTTTTACAGTGTTTTAGAAATGTTGACTGTATAGCGAGGGGGTTAAACCGCCATTATGAAATAAAAATGGCGATTATCACTATTTAGAAAAATATTCTGTTGAACTTCAACTATTTTATGCACGGATGGTTGAAGAACTTTAGCCATTTTATCCGGGGTTTCATTGTAAAAAAAAAATGATGAAAAAATATTTTTGCTATTTTTTTCCTTACTTTTTAATATAAAAACCACCATATTTAATTTTCTATGCAATAAAATTGAATTTTGAGCTCGGATTCTGAAAGAGCACATCCAAAAATACTAGAAAACATATGGTTTCTTTAAATATTCATATGCTATAATTGGAATATCGGGCCTCGAAAATACGTTAAAATCATACATTTAACGGAAAGTGTGCTAAACAAAATGTTAAAATGCTTAGAAATTGGATACTCTAAAATCTTCAAGACTAGCCTGTATCTCTTCAAAGGTCAATGAGAATTTACTATGAAGTGAAACGTCTTGTATTAATAGAAACAAAAGACATCGAATCTACCTATAGATTTCATCTCAACGTTTGCAAAACGTGAAATTGAAGAAGTACGGTCATGCTTACCACTCAAAATGCAAATGCATCCAGATTTACGTGAACGTCGTCAATAAATGTTTTGAAACGAGTGATGATACCGCAGATATACAACCGCCGATGATTAAAGACTGTGAAAAGTGTCAATTTAGGAGGGATGTATAGTAATGGAAATATAGGTATTTTAAAAATAAGAAATCTCGGGTCCTCGAGATTGCTTTCGCTTTGCAGTATACAGGGTGATCGGCCAACCATTACCCAGCGGCTAACTGTTGATTGTACAGATAATTCTGAGCAACTTTTTCCTTTGAAAAAATTTCCGGGAAGGTAGAGTTTTTAAGTTATTCAACACTAAAATTTAGGGGGAAAAATTCACTTTTTTTGCTATACAAGTTGTATCTGTTGATTTTTGACCTGCAATGAATATTTCTCTCGTTATAGCCATAAAAACGGGGGTAAATACCGATTTTTCAGGTTTTTCGCGTCTAACTCGTTTGGACACATAGCTATCGAAATATCACACTGGAAAAAGTTGTAGGCCTTGAAAACGCAAACATTTTTTGCCCTCTAAGACGATGCGATTAAATTAAAACTGAACCCTATTTGTACTCGTTTTCATAACATTTTGTTATTAATATCGATTCATTTATCGAACTGTATTTTGTCAACTTTACGAGGATCTTGTAGGGTTCAGTTTTAATTTAATCGCATCGTATTAGAGGGCAAAAAATTTTTGTTTTTTCAAGGCCTACAACTTTTTTCTGTGTGATATTTCGGTAACTATGTGTCGAAACGAGTTAAACGCGAAAATCCTGAAAAATCGGCATTTATCCCGTTTTTATGGCTATAACGAGAGAGATATTCATTGTAGATCAAAAACCAATAGAGACAATTTATAGAGCTTTAAAATATCTTTAAAATGAGCTCCGGTTCGTTAAGGTACCTTCCAACCGAGGTCGAGATATTTTAACAAATGTGATTTTTTCACCTAAATTTTAGTGTTGAATAACTTAAAAACTCTACCTTCCCGAACATTTTTTTAGAGGAAAAAATTGTTCAGAATTATCTGTAGAATCTAGAGTTAGCCGCTAGGTAATGGTTGGCCGATCACCCTGTATGCGTGGTAATATTTAACAATTTCACTTTCATATTCTTTTGCATGGCTATATTATTATCAGTTTATTTATGCATTGACTCATATTCAATTGTAATCGCTCAATAACCACTCATATCAGCAAGTATATCATCGTAGTCTGCGGTGAATGCATTTCAGATACAGCCGCACATTTAATTCTGCGATACACAGATTCTGCAATGTCGTTAAACATACCAAAAGATGGCAGCATGGTCACTTCCTTTAACTGTTTACTTAAAATACACTAAACTGTGCATAAAGATAGAAAGAAACTGTTGAATCTTACACGCTTCTCTCAAATTTTTACATCTTCATTTCGATCTTATTATTCTGAGAAATTTTAAAGGTGGGAAATATTAAATGAAGGTTAATTAATTACATTAAAAGCAAGTCTATACTCGTATGTGTTCGTCACTTATGGGAAGTCAGATTCATTGATACCGTATAGTAAAGTCTACGGATAATTAAAAGGTCGAAACCTGTATGGCGACATTTAAGATGTGGTAAATTGTACACATATTAAAAGATGGTCAGGAACCTGATTAATTACATTACACACGTGTCCAAACTCGTAGAGCTTTGATTCGAACGTCATGAAAACACGTAAATATCGTGAATCGATAAATGCATAGGGAATAAGCGTGTCATCCTCTCTCTTTCTAATTACTGCTAGCTTCTTCTATCAGTTCAACACTGAAAAAATATGTTCACCGGTTTTCAGGGTGCACATATGTATCCCTACTATACAGAGACTAATCGCGGCATTTGTCTGGCGCTGGTTTCGTCTTTTTTTATGACGGTACCTGTATATTGCAGGCACAGAATATAGGTAGCTACCAAATAATGTGAAGTAATGAATATAATGTATGCCGGTAACCAAAATACATATATTCGAGGCACTAAACTTTTAATGCCTTCTAGGATGTAATAGTTTCAGGTACTGTTTGCGGATGACCTGTAGCTCGAAAACTCTTGCTCGCAGTTCGATCGCAGAAGAATGCGTGGTCCAGAAAAAGGCAGGAAAAGGCTGGAGTGAATAGGCAAAATTCTAATTTACTAAAAGTTAAAACGATATATTTGTGGTTCCTTGAAAAGTCCACTTAATAACAAGCGCGAGCAATGCGATTACGCGTAATTACAGTTAATCGGCGAGATTCGCACGTTTCCAATTATTAATGTTAAGCCCGTGATAAATTAGACCTCATGCGCCTAAGCACCGTAGCAAACTATCTCGCAACCGGAAATCTTCCCGAAAAACTAGCCTCCGAGGAAGTCAAGCGGTCAAATTACGAAACAAATAAAGGCGCCAAAGTTACCTCGCATATTTGGGATTGTTAAGAACATACTAAATAACATCAAAGCGTCGGTAATGCGGAGCATTTATTTAATACGGTCGCGCGACGTTCGATGGCACAACGAATCCGGTTTTGACGCATTAAGCTCATTCATAAACATATCGCCCGCCTTGCGGAAGTAATGCCGCAATACCTTCTCAATACAAGATTGCACTTAACCTAAGCTTAAGAACTAGTGGGCGACCCTAGTTTCGGCACATCGTCGATGTCAATCGGTAGCAAGGCCAATTTACAGATAGGCCGTTTAAGGGTTGTAGACGCAGTACGTAAAGTTACGACTCGAACGAGTCCATCATGCCCCGGATGACATGCGACGATGCGAGCTAGGTCCCATTTAGCCGGTGGCAGCTGATCGTTGCGCAGCAATACGATCTGCCCTGGTTTAATCGACGGAGACGTAGAGAGCCATTTGGAGCGATGTTGCCATGACGTAACATAATCGCGGGACCAATACGTACAGAAGCGCTCCAATAGTTGCTGATATAGTCGCCAGCGTGTGGCTCGTCTACTCGCGTAATCGACGGTTAGCGGTGACGGATGCGACAGCAACGGTTGCGCCAATCAGGAAGTGCCCGGGCGTTAACGTATCCAGGCTCTCAGTGTCATCGGTTAGAGGAGCAAGTGGGCGAGAGTTTAAACACGCCTCCACACGGCACAATAATGTGACGAGCTCTTCAAATGTCGGAGTGTGTGGATCGAGTATACGCTTCAGATGCCGCTTCATGGAGCGTACCCCTGCCTCCCACATACCACCAAAATGAGGAGCGGCTGGAGGGATAAACTTCCAAGTCACGCCATCTGAAGCAACGCGAGCCCGAAGGTCGTCTGAGGTGATTGCCGCCTGATACGCTGCGCGCAACTCCCGATCAGCCCCGTCGAAATTAGTACCACAATCGATGAAGACGGTGTGTGGCAGTCCACGACGCGAGTAGAATCTTTGAAAGGCCGCTAAAAAGGCTGGTGTGGAGTAATCTGACACCAACTCAAGGTGGATTGCTCGCGTCGCCATACAAATAAAAACGGCAATGTAAGCAGAGTGGGCTTGATGTTCCCTACCGCCCGCCAAGCGCGCCCGAACGGGTCCAGCATAGTCAACCCCACACTCTGTAAAGGCCCGTGGTGGTGGATTAACCCGAACCGATGGCAATGAACCCATTAACTGAGTCGGAGTCTCGGCTCGATGACGTGCGCACTTAACGCACCGAGCAATGACCAATCTCACAGTTTTTCGAGCCTGCAGTACCCATACTTGCTGGCGTACGGTACTAAGAGTGAGATTCACTCCTCCATGGAGGCAACGGCCATGCGCATATACGGTGAGTAAGGAAGCAATATGCCCGGATGGCAGGAAAAAATAAACCCGGTTATTTCCAGTATTGAAACACTATCAGGTTTCGTGTACCCGATATGAATCGAGTACTCGAATATATCGAGTATTAAAAAATACTCGACTGGACTCGAACATTGTGTACTCGATTGAATCGAATACTCGCAAACTCCTAATGAATATATTAAACTTTTAATACTTACTTTCTGCACACCCTGTTACAAATTTCATGTACTGAAGAGCTGGTTTCCTTTACCAGAGTTCGCATCTGAGCAATCATTTCATGTTGCTGAACTTGGTGAGGATTCGGCAAGTCACGGTGCTCGTTTTCTAATACGAAATTGTCGTTGCCCAGGTCGTTTAATATGGCTCTACACTTTAAACTTTTGCGGTGGACACAACGAAATTTGTACTCATATCTACCATCTACATGATACGAATACCCCTCGTAACAATAAATCACACTTCCGGGAAATTTGCCGGGTATTACTTCCATTATCGTAAAAATCTTAAAAAAATAAAGTAATGAAAATCTTGTCAACTTCGCGATATTCACACGATAGTAACGTCGCAGCGTATAGTGTTCGGAATACTAATTGTAAACCTTCATTTGCGGCATTTAATACAACTTTATTATACAATACAATAGTTTATTGAATAGATACTATATAACGTAATGCAAATCAAGATTAGCAATTCCAAGAATATTTAAAGTAAATTCGAGTTATTGGACACATGTCAAGAAAGGAGATTAGAATGATATATTGCATATATTTACTGTGAAAAATATTGTAATGAATATAGAAATTTCGATACTTAACTTTAGACATCTTCCACGTAAATATCAAATTAAGTAAAAAGAAAAAAACACATTGTAATAAATGTTGCCTAACTATCAACTGCTGAAACTAACGTCAGATTCGCAGTGGCAGACTTGAAAATAAGCAGGGATTCTCAAACGTTTCATTGTAACATTAATTTTTATGAAACAATAGTATATTATGCTACTAGTACGAAAGTGTTTTATCCGAGGATGTGAGGTATATGCCAAGACGATCCGAAGGCGAGTTCGGCAATCACATCAGAGGAAAATACACTTTCGCACGTGTGGCATTCGATATATTAGGCTATAGATCAATTTCAGTATCAACATAAAACTTACCAAATTCGGACAATTCGATCTCGAAGATATTCATTGTATATTATGCATTGTCAGGGTAAGCGTCCCATTGACTCCTACATGGGCGTTTTTTAGTACAGTTAATTTTCATGTCAACAAAAATTTTGCCATTTAATGTGAAATATCAAAATAACAATACATAACAATGATTTTCTCCAAAACATACAATATATGATTAAGATCCTTCGTTATTATAAGCATAATGCAATAATATTTGTAATACGCTAAATTTACAGGGAATTCTTAATTATACGTTCGTATTACATTAAATTGCTTCTTTCAGTAAATATTATTCACGACATATATATATATATATATATGTTATTACAAATATTATTGCATTATGCTTATAATAACGAAGGATCTTAATCATATATTGTATGTTTTGGAGAAAATCATTGTTATGTATTGTTATTTTGATATTAGATAAACGAGCTAATTGAATATATATATATATATATATATATATATATATATATATATATATATATACGACAATTAGCTCGTTTGGAAACAATGTTGAGAACCGATTAATAACTTACATTTTTATTACAGGAGTAAAGATGATAATAATATAGTGATATTTTAGCTTCCTAAAAAATAAATTGGTTTAAAACCTAAAACAATTCACAGTTCATACTGTTTATGGCTTTTTCTATAGTTTTTTTTTAAGTTTATATGGTAAGGCCAGAAGTCGTAATATTGCTAATTCGTTCATTCAAGTTATTTTTTAAATAATTGATTTTGTTATCTAACAATTATAATGTTAACAGCTACATCGATATATTCTGATGTGACTTCATTTTTATGACTTTTTCTCTTTAATTAAATATTTTATATTAATAATGTATCAACTTTATTAAAAAAGTTAAGACCTAAATAATGAATCACAATTATAATAAACACGAGAAAAACTATTACGAGTTAACCCATTAAGTCCTGAATGGACATTTATTCACTACAATTTTCAACGGTTGTAATTTGTGTAAAAAAAGGACCTAACAAATTTAGCATAAGGCATATCTGGCGTAAAATTAACTGAACTTTCAGAATCTGTTATTAGATTTTTCAAAAAATGGTACAGTGAAAAACTAGATGCGATTTTCTCAAAAAGAAACATGCATTTTTCAACTGAACTTTTTTTTTATTCCGTCTTTTCACGTTGAAAACGTTTCAGAATTCCTCTAAAAGGTAAAGAAATCGTGGCCTCGATCCTTAAACTTTAAAATGTGCATATACCCATCTAGAAAATAGAATTAAAAGCATCCAAAATGGCGTCTCAAACACAAAAAAATCAGCGAAAAGTTCATGAATTTGCTATATGAAAACGATAGACTTTAGGAAAAAATGTTACAGGACAAAAAGTTCTCACAATTGATCAGTCAATACGCTGAATTTTGAAAAATTAAAAATATGTTCAAAACGTTCTGTAAAAATTTCACCTTATTGTTTGACTAATTCTAAGCACTATTTGTTCAGTAACATTTTTTCCTAGAATCTACTATTTCCAAATAAAAAATTCCTGAACTTTTCGATGATTATTCCGAGGTTTTCTTTTCTGGAATTTTTTATTTGGAAATAGTTTTCAAATAAAAATTCCTGAATTTTTCGGTGATTTTTTTGTGTTTGACCCGCCATTTTGGATGCTTTTATTTTTATTTTCGAAATGGGCATAGGCACATTTTAAAGTTGAAGGATCGAGGCCACGATTTCTTTACCCTTTAGAGGAATTCTGAAACGTTTTCAATGTGAAAAGACGGAATAAAATAAAAGTTAATTTAAAAAATGCATGTTTTTTTAAGAAAATCGCATATATTTTTTCACTGTATCGTGAAAATATTTTTCAATCCTGTATTCGATTTTTGTGCAAAAATGTTACACTATTTTTTCGTAACATTACTAAAATCTCATAGTTCACTATTTAATGTACTATATTTTCCAACTATTAATTAATAAAATATGAATTTATAATTCTGTAATGAAAAAAATCGATAATATTGATAGGTGTGCGTGGTGACGGCCTTGACATTGAAAAATTGTCGAGTGTGATTTAATTCTTGCAGTTGGAAGTATTATACAGGGTCGTCGAAAAGTATCGGACCCCCCTAATATCTTCAGTTAGAATGCACTTAGGAGAAAATGTCCAATAGCAAAGTATGGTTTCAAGCGGGGAGTAAGATGATGACCTTGACTTTGACCTTGACCATGTCCTTCAAGGTCATTTCAAGGTCAATCTTATTTTTTTAAATAGAACCCCCTACATTTTATTGCATATTCTTATAGCTTATCTCGAGAGCTTTCCAAAACACTATAATAAAATATTTTTTTATTAAGTACTTTTTGAGTTATAACGGTTTGAAGCTATTGGACATTTTTCCAAAATGCATTCTTACTGAAAATATTAGGGGGATCCGATTAATGTATTTTCTTTAAACCAATTAATTGGTCTCATTATTCCGCGCACAAAAGTATTAAGGTTATGATTACTGAAAACTAAATAATATTTTACAAGATATTCTACATTTTGTGTCAAAAAATTGTTAACTTCAAACCTTTATAACTCAAAAAGTACTTAATGAAAAAATATTTTATTATAGTGTTTTGGAAAGCCCTCGAGATAAGCTATAAGAATGTGCAATAAAATGTAGGGGGTTCTATTTAAAAAAATAAGATTGACCTTGAAATGACCTTGAAGGACATGGTCAAGGTCAAAGTCAAGGTCATCATCTTACTCCCCGCTTGAAACCATACAACTTTGCTATTGGACATTTTCTCCTAAGTGCATTCTGACTGAAGATATTAGGGGTGTCCGATACTTTTCGATGACCCTGTATATAACAAGACATATAGGACTGTGATTATAACCACTTTATCAAAAATGTTGCAAAAATATCGTTCCGTTCCTAACCGCCTTCATCATAACCTCCCATACGCTATCGTACAGGAGTACAGGAGTCACTCATGTAGTGTTTTAATTTTATTGCAAGTATGCCGTTAATTATTCGGTTTATGACATTAATTAATCCGTACGCATTATTTAAAAATATTTATATCAAAGTATAATCCCCGGTTTCAACTATTTGTTATGTTTGACAAAATTTGTAAAGTCTAGCGTAGTCGGGTGGTTAGGGCGCGTGCGTTGCGAGCGAGGGACCCGGGTTCGAATCTCGTCGGGGTAGTTAGGTTTTTTAATTTATTTGCGAGCGTGAAAATGATTAAATTACAGGTATAATAAGTAGCCGAAAGTCAAAGAAACGTTGAAAATAATATTTTTTATTTTATTTTATTTATATTGGCAATATATTGGAGGATGCTCTTTGGCACTATACAGCCGGTATATTGGAAAAATATTAATAATATATTGGTAATATATTGCCAATTGCAATGCCCAATATATTGCCAATATATTGCCCATTCCTCTGATTTTTACGCGGGAATATTTGATATTAATTTTTTTTTTTTTTTTTTTTTTATTAATTAATTAACGGGCGGAATCGCCCTTTTTACTAAATTATTGCCTTATTATTTTACTATATGATTTTGCGAGAGCTGCAGATCGACTTAGACAGATGGCGCCATACTTCACATTTGTGTATGAAATGTAGGACTGCAGAAACCTACACCAAGTACAGCGGCGGTCATGAGTCGATTTCCGCCAGATAAACAATACTTTCGAAACGTAAACACAAACAACGCGGCTCGTCTTACCAACAGCGAGCTGCTGCTTGGAAACGAAATCGAAAAATTGTTCACCAGACGGGGATCGAACTCACGACCTACGACTTCGTAGTCCAGTGCGTTAACCGCCTGAGCCACGAAGCCGATTATATTATGTTTTATATTAGACAGTTTTATATTATGATTACAAAATTTCATATTGAGAATAGCAATGTTTGTAATTATAATACCAAATATTATAACATTTTCTACTAATTTTTTCTAATGTGGCCTGATTTTCCCTATTTTCGTACAAACTATATTAAATGTTAGGAAAGTCGGTCTCTCAATATTGTTGCCAAAAAGTATACGTATAATAAACTGAAATACACATTTCGAAGACTCATGATCAAAATACACATTCAAATGTTTTATAGTATGGTAGGTGTTGATGTACAGTACCGGCCAAAGAGTTCGTGAACGCTGAGAATTTTCGAACTCGTGAAAAAATATGTTATATCTCCAAATCCTTAGCGATAATGATAAAACTCATTAGATATCTGTTAAAGTACATAAATAAAGCTTTTAATTGGTGCATTCAGTTCACTTCAGACGTTATTGTTTCGTTTTCGAATTTTAAAAATGTTAAATTTTGCAACATTTTTCTTCCACCTTTAACACTGAAAAAAGTGGAACAATTTTTTCTGGACATTGACAATTTTTGTATAACTGATACAGCTTTATATCTATGAAATCGCTCTTAGAAAAAGTCTATATGCACGGAAAAAAATTAAATGCCGTGCCGGCCGGACGCACCCAAGCCACAGCGGCCGCAGACTGAGGGTGAGACGTAAAATCGCGATTAAATTTCGATTTCGAAAGAAAATAATATTTTTCAGAAATATTCATATTTATTTTTAAGAAAATAATTGTTTTTAAACTTCTACAATATTGCTTTGTTAACAAAAGCGCGTCCGTAATGTAATATTGTCGCCGAAAACTTAGTCGATTCTTACGCTGCAAGATCACAATTTTATATATTTTGATTTTCATTAATTTTGTAAGACACCCGAAACGGCTAAAGATAAAAGTCATGAATATGATTGCGCAGAATTGAAATATCGACAACGCTTATCAACTTGATCTCTTTGGACAACTGTACTAAATATTCTGTATAAATTTAAATATGTTTCTTTCATTACTTAAGTCAGATTAAAGAATTTTAAACGTACGCATTGTGTTTTTTCACTCTCTACATGATAGAATTTTTTTAAATTCATATTTCGAATTTTTCATGTTTACTACTGCCCCATCTACGGCTTCGAGCGCCTATGTCGCCTGTACTGCATGCGAAGACTCAATTCATAACATTATTTAAAAGTTTAAAAAACGCATTTCAAATTTCAATAAGGGTTTTTTTTTCAATATATAAAACCGAGTCTCTCTGAGTAGAATTCCCTATATGCAACTTAAATCACTGTAATTTAACCGTGTAAACTTTACAGTTAGGATAGAAAGAGAATCGCGTCTCTCATAACGGGCTATACGTCACACGGTGGGTCTCGACCAAGTTTAAATCAAAATGTCTGGCACCTCGCATTTTTTTCAGATATCATTTCTGTGATGTCTAAGAAGTATTTTAAGACCAAAATCAAAATCATCTTAGGGAGGAAACAGAAATAAACTCAATATATTTGAAATTTTTCGACGTTCAATGATATATTTGAATAAAAATACATATGTAATTGCAATTTCTGCATACAATTGCCGTATTATTATTCTCTTTACATATTTACAAACATTTAACATTTTATACTCGTCGAAAATATACAAAAAACTGAAAAAATTCGAGAAAAATTGTGGTTTTCTGCATAATTAGGAGTTTTCCGTTATCTAGGTCATGAAAATTTTAGGTTTTTGGAATTCATCTAAAAGCTGACTGAACTATATCGATAAATGATTATCTTTTGGTAAACAATTCAATTTATTTGATAGTTTTGGTACATTCAATGATATTAGTAAATAGGTACATACATATTAAATCGCAGTCTCTATACATGAACAAATAAGAATTTACAATATAAACATTTTAATAACGTTTATTAACGTTTAAACGTGAAGACTGTTATATTCGCACATCGCTCTTTTCAATCTTTCCAGGTAATCTGGATGAGTGTGGTGTACCAAAGTATAAACTTTGCCCAAACTGGCTTGAAGTCTGCGTGAACTGACTCCATAGCCTGTTCGCTGTAAAATCCGAGGCCTGTCCCTGTTTCTTCACAAAAATCGGGTACATGAAAGACTACTGCATGTACTTTCGGAGTTACAGAGATGTTTAAGTCAAGGTAGCTTTTCTTTAAATCCTGAATCTTGTTTTTAAAGGTAGGGTCAAGATTGTGACTAAAACGCGCTTTCACTACGTCTCTAAATTTTTCAAAGCAATGCACATACTTCACACATCCCAAACTACGATTCCTGGAACGAAGTAAGTCAATTTTCTGCAGTAAAATGGCCTACTTCGCGAAATACATTACATTCCTTAGCCCACGTTGTAGCTGTAGATTCGAATTCTTTCAATAAACTGTTATATAATGTATTTACTACACCAAGTAATCTGAAGAAATTTTCTGTGTGTTGAAGTAGAGAAAAGTGTAGGATTAATGCAATTTTTATAGTTTTTAGCATCATCTTTCTTAGATCCGGCGTTTTTCCAAGCTTGATAGTTGTGCAACATGTTTTGTATAGTGCGATAGTCTCCACATTTGTCCAATTCATTTTTTGATGCGTAACACCAAGTACAGGGGTACATGCTGCTGTGCGACATAATCCCAACGCTAATGTTCGCAAGCTTCAAATCAGTTGAAATTGATAAATTGAAAATTGAAAAAGATGGAGCCAATGCTAATATAAAAAGTTTATTGACGCCGGAATCTTTGAAGCACGTAGCAGAAATACCATCATTATACTTTTGACGGGATTTTCGTTCACTTGTAATTACTGTACAAGATTGAATCGACAAGCATACTTTTAAAAAACCGCCACCTCCATCAATACCAAATTTTAAGTGAACGACTTCCGAGAAACGTTTTTCTTTAACATACTCGATTAATCCTTCAAGATCCGCACAATAGACAACATTTCTAATCGTAGTGACAATTGCTTTATTACCGTTTATATTTACAAAATCGAAAGTCTTAGCTCCAAAAAATTTGTCGACACAATGGCTTTTTTCAGATAATTTCTTTTTCAAATTCGGCTCGATTATTTTTGCATTTTTTGTAGCAACGCGTAATGCAGCAGCGATCCCGACAGTATTTTTCTGACTCTGAAATGGAATTTAGTTTGAATTTTTAGAAGATCATCGGCTGATATCAGTGACTTATCTTTTTTTACAGAAACTTGTTCACCAATAGTAATTTTTAGCGGCTTACCACGATGTTGAGAGATTGATATTTTTCTTTCTTTGCCATTTTCTTTTTCTTCTTCTTGTAGTTTTCTTTTTAATACAGACGAAACTATTTGTTCAGAACCTTTTGCGCCCAATTGCTCAATAGCTTTAGTAAAATTACTAATTCGAGTACTCATGCAGCATTTATGTGAAGTCTCTTTTGAGATTAGCGAAAAGTAGGTACTACATCGTTTTTCAATTGTACTAGGTATACTTGATATACCTAAAAATGTTAATTTTACTCATTAAATAAAACACATTTTCATAAAATTAACTTAAGAACAAAGAACAAATATTTTGATAAAACATTAACTTACCTTCATCATTTTCATTTGATAAGTTCAAAATTATGCTTTTTCGGCAGCTCCGGTTGTTTGTCTACTTAATTTACAAATTTCACAATTGCACAATTTATGAGACTTTAATCGAGTGTAAACCCGCGGAAGAGTATCGAATTCAGGGAGTTTAACTGTGGCTGTTGGGTCATTTTTATTTTTATATAAATCCCGTTTACAAGTTGTACATACAACGAGAGGTAATCGCGTGTCACTCGGATCATATAAAATATGACGTTCTATAAGTAACTTTAATGAATCAGTAATTTTCACCATTACTTTCGTCTTACCGAAGCAAAGGAGGCAAATATGCAACCGATTTTCTTCGTGCGTTCTTGCTTTCGGCATTTTGACTTTATACAATCTGAATTTAGCGGCACATAGATGTTAAAATAAAAAAGAAACGTTAAAATAAAGGAAAATCATTTATCATCACTACCGTGAATTAAGCAATTAAATATAAACTTCATAAATCACCATTTTTCTCGATTTTTTTCAATCTGTTGTATATTTTCGACGAGTATAACGTGTAAAATGTTTGTAAATATGTAAAGAGAATAAAAATACAACAATTGTATGCAGAAACTGCAATTACATATGTATTTTTATTCAAATATATCAATGAACGTCGAAAATTTTCAAATATATTGAGTTTATTTCTGTTTCCTCCCTAAGATGATTTTAATTTTGATCTTAAAATACTTCTTAGACATCACAAAAATGATATCTGAAAAAAATGCGAGGTGCCAGACATTTTGATTTAAACTTGGTCGAGACCCACCGTGGTCAGAGGTAGCAGGGTCGAGATATGAGTGAAAATTACAGGAACTTGTAGATACATTGAAGGGCAATTCACCAATTGCAGGTAAACACTGTATTGTACACTACAAGAAATACTCATATGCTATATTTATGTATGGTCCTTTTATAACGGTCAATACAGTTTAGCGAAAAAGGTCCAAACGAATTTCTTTCCCTCTCTCTCCCTCTCTCCCTCACTCTCTTACACTGCACAGTGGGAATATGGAATAAAGGATATGAAGTGACAGAAGTTTAAAACGCCATTAAATTCGGCTGCAATTGTGTCACAATGCATTATAAGTGCATACTTGCAGATTTTGGAGTTGCTGAATCCTAAATTGTGGTGGAAATTGTAAAATTCAATATGGCAGATTCAATGTGGTTGATAAAAATTCGAAAAATGTATGAAAGCAATGAATGAATAATAGTATATTATACACCAAAGGACAGAAGTGGATCGTTTCGTAACGAGTGTGATAGCGCGGTACGACTGGCTGTACGCTCGTGGCTATACACACGTAAAAATGTCAGAAAAGCTGATATGAGAGAGAATTACAAATCTATTTTACGTTATGAAAAAATACTTCACTTAAATTGACTAAAATTTTCAATTTCTCTTCACTTCCGGGAACTCATTTTTTGTAATACGGGTTCGGAAAATGTGTTTTCCGAACAGATTTTAGTGTGGAAAATGCGATTTCCCAAACCGGGATGTGGAAAATTTAATTTTTATATTTTCCACATCCCGGTTTGGGAAATCACACTGTACACTGATATAGGAAAACGATATGATATTATAAAAAATATAAGACAGTTTTTGCATCTGTAAAATCATAAATATATTTATATCGGGGGGCGGGCCCCCCCCCCCTTTATCTCCCCATCATTTATAAGAACGTACTTTACGCATGCTATAACAAATTTTAAATGTTACGTATAGTGGCCACATTTTCCGCACACTCATTACAAAAAAAAATCGTTCGTTACACGTGCGGACGTTTCCCCCACTCGTATGATTCACACAGCACTCGTGCCTGGCTTCGCCAGGCACTCGTGTCAGTGTGGTCATTACGCGTGCGGGAAATCGCATTTTCCGCACTTGTTACGAAGTATACTATTTCAACTAAATGTTTTGAAAGCATGCTAAGTACTACTTTACTATGTTATTTTTATGGACATATTTACTTTTCTGCTATTTAATAACGAGTTTTTTGACACTTTCTTGCACCCTCTGGCCATTAGTGCAATGTAACATAAACTATATAATTAGTGCATATGTATATATTAACCGATGAAGGCTGTTCGCTGTAACGAATGTGTCTATCGTCCCGGTGCTTTCGTTACAATGCATGTAATACATATATCTTTTATTGCGCAGGTTTCGCAAACATTAAATGGGAGGAATTTATAGGACAGTACTTTCACAAAAGGAACCGAATTGATAGTGAATCTAAATTCCTAGTTTACATACGAAACAAATTTCCTTTTCAATCCGACGGAGAAGTTATGTTAAAAAATAATTATGATAAATATTTTGAACGAAAATTGTAGATGGAGGAAAGGTAAGAAAGTATTCATGTTGACGTCATTGGAGTCATATCGTTAAAATCCTACGATTACATTAATGATATTAATTTATTGCCTTTAGATGGAACCCGGAGTACGTTTTGACACGAATCAGATATCGACTTAATACATTAATTGTGCAGCGAGACGCTATCGTGCATGGAACATGCATGCACCCTGAACGTAGCGAATTCGTGTAGTGTGCATCATATTGTAATCGAGTATCCTTTCTGTACACCGAGAATTCATGTTACAATTAATCATATTGAAATAATTATGTTTTAATACCGAGGCGACAATGTGATTGCCATATCTTACCGTTTATTGTTTGTAGAGGAGTCGTTCATCAAGAATGGATAATGAAAATGTATGATTTCGAATTTTATCGAAAAAATGAATAATAATAATATACTGGTAGTGAACTATTTTTACTGCAATGATAACTTTATAATGATTTCCCAACATTCCAATGATGAAAAATAATTTTTTCCATAGTATGCATAAAATTCGATTTTACATAACTTTTTCGGAAACTATAGCTCGGATGGAGAAAAGTGAAATAAAGTGATAGATAGCAAAAAAAATCTATAAATTTGATTCCATAGTAATTGTCGCTAGGTGGCGTACTTTTCGAGTTATGTCGACAAGACCGTCAAATATAGAGATCTCTAGATGTCGTTAACTGTTTGCTTTAGGAAGTTGTTACTTCTTGCAAATATAGCTTAGGACAAGCTGAAAAAGGCTGTCTCATAAATTGACTACATCTTCTCAGAGGATTATTGTAGAGTAACAAATGAGGGCTTATTTTCTTCGTGAAGAGTTGTACTTTCATCCTATTGAAACAGTGCAACGAATTTTTTGATTTTTATTGGAAGAAAATGAGTTCTAAAAAAATGGTACATTTTTTAACGAGTTTCTTCTTAATCATTGAGTCAATTTTTATGTAATTAAAATTATTAGTTCCAAAATCAATTCCTGACATTTTTTCACGAATTTAAACTGAAGTGGAGATGGTATTTTTTTAAATGAATGTGGAAGGAGCAATAAACAGTTTACAGCAGCAGGCGTGAAGAACGTTGTAATTTAATAACTGTACTTTTAATAGAAAAAAAGGACAATGAGTTTACATCTTTTAGAGGGTACACAATTGAGTGACGAAGTAAAGCCCTTAGGAGTATATTGCTGCAGCTTAAGTGGACGCTTACGACTAGCCGAAAAATCAGCAGGAAATCCCAGTCATATAAATGAGAGTCATTCTATCTTTGAGGAACTTCGTGAGGCTGATATTATATATTAGAATAAATTGCAAGTAGCGCATCAGTTTTAAAATGAGTATCGATGTGTTTGGACGTAAACTTTATCGGATCGAGAATTCGTCATCATCATCACGTGGTCTAGCCGGTATTGGATATAAACTTACTTCTAAAGGTCACTATGATTTGGAAAATACGAGATTGTGCAATCTTGCTGCTTCGCAAGAATTGACAGATGCAGTCGATCTTAAAAGTCTCGAAGGTGTTAATTCTGAACTTAATAATTTGTGACGATCACATATTTCAATTTCGCGCGCTCCCGAGAGTCGCGCGTAAGGTTACATGTCAAAGCCCCTATTTGAATTTCGCGCGTTCCGAAAGTCCGCGCGTAGGGTAGCAGAACGCACCGCGCAGCGTGATTGTCAGTTGCTACATGTGTGAGTGAGAGTGCGATGGACGACACAAATTACAAATTGAAGAAACATAAACAAAGACAGGTATTGTTTACCGAAGTTATAAATATCGGGTTATTAAGAAACTCGGTCTCTTTTCCGGTGAACCTCGAAGGAAGCATCGTCCAGGTAGTACAAGGAAAATTACCACAGGTTCGTTGGCTAGGAAGAGTGACGAGTCCAAAAACGGGTAAGATGTGCTTTTTGAAAGACTGTTGAGCAGTCGAACATTATGTGGATTCTCCTGTGTTCCAGATTAGTGATCTAATTTGATCTACTTTGATCTGATTTCATCTGATCTGGTCAGATCCGAATTGTGAAACTGTTCTGCGTAGTCAGTTCAGCATAGCCTTCCTGTTCCTCGTGCTGTTCGTGGAGAAGCTTTCCGGAATACAAGATTGACTTTCACACAGGTCGTGTGATTATTTTATGGAAGTTTGGTTCCCCAATCTCGAGTTCTCCAGAGAAGGAAGACCAGTTATCCACTCAAGCATTCAATGAAAATTCATCGAGCCAAGCAGCCTTTTTTCTGATTATCGAAGGGAAGACGTCAGTTCGAGCCCACAAATACAATTGTGTTTCGAAGCCGACAGGAAACCACATGTCAACCAGGTATCCCTGTTTCTAGTGTTATCGCCTCAAAGTGGAATAAAAAAAAGGTACTTCGTTCTGCAGAGGCGCAAGTACAGGTGAGAGTGTTGAAGTGTTTGGGCTTTATATATATATAAAGTCAAAGCCAAGTTGCAAAGTCAATCCGCATGACTAGGGCAACAAGTATTATTGAAAATAATACCGGTTAAAATAATTGAGCCGAAGGAAACCATACATACATGGGCATTATTAGACGATGGCTCCACGGTCACTCTTGTCGACGAAAACATTGCGCATCGGGCGGGGATAAGAGGTCCTCGCATCTGCGTACGTTTGCAGGGAATTCACGCAAGAGAAATGGTAGTTTCGCGAAGCGAAAAGGTCAATCTCGAAATAGAAGTCGAAAGTGGGCGGATCTTCATATCGGGAGCCATATCTATGAAAGATCTGTCACTTCCTGCACAATCGGTTACCTCAGAAATTTCAAAAATGGTAGAAAACGAAACCGGTATAAAAATAACTCCGTATCGATGCGGGGGAGCGAAATTACTTCTAGGACAGGATAACTGGGAGTTTATTGCCACACGCGAATTTCGGGCTATTGAAAGTTTTCACCTTGGATTATCACGTTCACACCTAGGGTGGATTATACACGGGAGCAGTAATCGCCAAATTAAGAACCGAGAAATGCACTGCGCGCATATTTCGGAAAATACGAAAACGTACGTGGAATCGACTCACTACGATCAGATGTTCGACAAATTAATGAACGAGTATTTCCGTCTTGAATCGGTAGGGATATCGCAGAAAAAGTACTCTATTTCCGAAGAAGGTCGCGCTGACGTAACATTACGCGAAACGAGTAAATATTTACAAACCCATTGGGAAACCGGGCTACTCTGGAAATCTGATAACATTCCGAATGTGGACAGCTACGCGACAGCTCGAAAACGTTTAGTCTCTCTTGACAAAAAATTAGATCGCGATGCGTACTTTGCAGATTTCTATTATAAAGAAGTAGATCGTTTCATAAGTAACGGGTACGCGACTAAAATTGATAAAAATGTAGCTCGGTCACGGATTTGGTATCTACCGCACTTCGCTGTTACAAACGTAAATAAACCAGGGAAGGTGCGACAGGTGTTTGATGCTGCGGCAAAAACGGCAGGCATTAGCTTAAATGACCAATTATTTGCCGGTCCAGATCTTTTGCAGACTCTTCCGGGGGTCCTAATACGTTTCAGACAGTACCCTATCGCTTGCAAAGCCGACATTTCAGATATGTTTTTGCGCGTAAGAGTTCGAGAGGAAGACCGTGGTGCACAGCGTTTTCTTTGGCGTGGGAGAGATCGCGATAGAGATCCGAACGAATACGAGATGCAGGTCTTGATTTTCAGGGCGACATCGTCCTCCTGTAGTGCGATTTATGTAAAAGACCAAATTACTCGGCGTTTCGAAAAATCTCACCCTCGGGCCGTTAAAAATATTATAAAAATTAGTTACATGGACGATTTTACCGCTAGCTACAAAACAGTTGACGAAGCAAAAAAGGATATCCTTGACGTAATAAAAATAAATTCCAATGCAAATTTCCCTATGCATAGTTGGACGTCTAACGATGAGAGGGTCCTGGAAGATATCCCCGTCAAAAATCGATTCAAACGTAAAATTAATTTAAAATTGTGTGATCGAGGGGGAGAGCGCGTACTCGGATTATCATGGGATACACAGTCAGATCGTTTAACTTTCAATTTAGGTTTGGGAAAATTAAGCAAAGATTTACTAGAAGGTCGTACGAAACCCACAAAGCGTCAATTTCTTCGCGTAGTAATGTCTGTCTTTGATCCCCTTGGCTTAATCGCTCCGGTTACGTTGAATTCGAAATTGATAATGCAGGATGTATGGAGAAGCGGGATTGGATGGGACGAGCAATTGAAAGATGACGAGTTTGTTGCTTGGCGGGCTTGGATTACAGATTTGCAAAAGGTAGAAAAATATTACTTACCGCGCTGTTATACACCGATCCGCGAAAAATACGATCAAGTAGAATTACAGCTGTTTTGTGATGCCAGTCTAAGAGCTTACGGAGCTGTCGCGTACTTAAGATTCAAATCTGATACGGGTAGAACTTATGTGTCAATAATACAAGCGAAATCGCGAATAGCACCCATAAAGCCGATAACCATTCCGCGATTAGAGCTTCAAGCAGCCTTATTAGCCGCTAATTTAGCCACAAGCATAGGTGCAAATTTGCAATTAAAAATTTCAAAACGTTTTTTTTTGGTCCGACTCGAAAATAATACTGCATTGGATAAGAGGTGAGCCGCGCATCCGTCAAACATTTGTCGCCAATAGGTTAGGGGAGATATTAGAGTTGACACGACCCACAGAATGGCGTTGGGTTCCTACGGAACAAAATCCGGCAGATATCATCTCGCGTTGGAACAAACACGATTTTAGACTGAACGAACTTTGGACAAATGGTCCTATGTTTCTTAATGAAGACGAGTCATTTTGGCCCAAGGAGCCCGAAGTAAAAAAGAATGAGAGAATAGAGATTGATAAAATTGAGGCGCGAAAAACGGTTTTGGATGGCATGGTCTTCTGTTAGTAGCGTTGCGTATACGGGCGACGGTTAACCATTGGAGAAAAAAGAGTTCATTGTCTGTATCCGTCAATGATCTGAAACTCGCTGAAGAGTATTGGTTTCGCGTTATTCAATGCGATTGTTTTTCAAGAGAATTATTAGCTTTGCGAAAGGGTAATAATGTTAAAAAAGGAAGCAGAATCGCAAGTTTGACACCGTTCATTGATAATCAAGGGTTTGTAAGAGCGAAAGGTCGTATTAATGAAACATTTGACGGAAAAGTAAGCAACCAACCGATTATTTTGGACGGAAGTCACGCTGCGACGAAGTTTCTAATAGCTGATTACCATAAAAAATATTTTCATGGTGGTAATGAAACAATTGTGAATGAACTCAGACAAAAATTCCACATTCTAGGAATTCGACGTGCTCTTAGATCCGTAGGCAGTAAATGTTTGCGATGTAAACTAACTAAAGGTAAACCGGTAAACCCGATGATGGCCGCGCTTCCTGCGTGTAGATTAGCGTTTAGGCAGCGACCATTTACCCATTGTGGGGTTGACTACTTTGGCCCAATGATCGTGAGATTAGGCCGTCGTCATGAGAAACGCTGGGGGGTGCTCTTCACGTGCCTAACGACTAGAGCGGTGCATTTGGAGCTTGCTCACAGTCTAAATACCAGTTCTGCTATAATGGCTCTAAATAGATTGGCGGCGAGGAGGGGCACTCCAGCGGTGGTATATAGTGATAACGGTACTAACTTTAGAGGCGCGCGCGGTGAACTCGAGGATAGGATAGCTGCGATCAATAGGGATGAGCTCAAAGGGTACGCGTTGCACAAAAACATTAAATGGGAATTTAACCCACCAGATGCTCCTCACATGGGAGGCGCCTGGGAGCGTTTAATTAAATCCGTAAAAATTGCGTTGAAAACGGCACTTCGGGATCAGGCGCCAACAGAAGAAACCCTCATTACTGTACTTGTGGAAATCGAACATTCTCTCAATTCACGCCCCCTGACGCACGTGTCCGTGGACGTAAGAGACGGAGAAGCTCTTACGCCCAATCATTTCTTGATTGGCCAATCGTCTGGCGCGTTGACACTAGGCCGCTGCGATGAAGTGGAAAAATGCTCTAGGAGACACTGGATAGCAGCGCAAGCACTTGCAGACTCCTTTTGGACTAGGTGGCTCCGAGAGTATCTGCCGATTCTCACGGCTAGAAGGAAATGGCACAACTTGCAGAACCCTCTTAAAACGGGAGATTTGGTTCTGATTGCAGAGTCACAAGCTCCGAGGAACGTTTGGAAGAGGGGAAAAATAATAGAGGTCTACCCTGGCGCAGATGGGCAAGTTAGAGTCGTCAAGTTGCAGACAAAAGCTGGGGAGCTGATACGTCCGGCTCATAAGATCATTCAACTTCTAGCAAGTAGTACAAATTAATGAATAATTTGTAGAGGGGGAGAATGTTCCCGATTCATTCTTCGTTGCTATTTAATTTTCTATTATCTAGATGCGATTGTTTTTTATTATTTCGGCAATATAGTATTAGATTAAGAAAATCATTTATTATTTAAATTTTAAGAATTTTTTATAAAAACACTGGTAATGATATAATTATACACATGTAGTAATTAATTTCGGCGAATGTGCGTGAATTCCGATTATTATTGTTATCGTTTCATTTTCTCTGGTTTCGCTTGCTGCTTATTTTGTTTTGCCTTTGTTATCCTTTTTCTTTGCAATATCTCTTTTCCCCTCCTACGCATGTTCACGTAGCACGGGAGAACTTTGGTTCGACCGTGGTCTTTGAGCCGACAGAGAGGGAGAAACGATCGCGAGTGGGGGTCATACCGTGGGGCCGCGATTCACGAGCATTCCGTGTCTGACTTTCAGCGCGATAACTTCCAAAATTTATTACAATAAAGGCGTTTGTGCACATACATCGTGTCTTGTTTTTTTTTGAAAAATCACCTTTCTTATAGTGAAAGAACAACTATAATGCACGAAAACACAAAACTACTGTTATGAAGCCTAGAGACGTTACGAGTGTTAATCAAATTAAGGTCTTGAACAGATTTGCCCAACAACAACAGCAAAAGAAATCTATGAAAAGGAATACTCCAAAGTTTAAAATCAACGACAACGTACGAGTAAGCAGGATGAAACATGTGTTCGAAAAAGGCTATACTCCCAATTGGTCCATCGAAGTATTCACGATTTCAATCGTATTAAAGACAGTGCCGGTCACATATAAGCTAAAGGATTATAAATATCAACACATCCAGTGCTGCTTCTATGAACAGGAACTTCAAAATACCAAATACCCAGACGTATATCTCGTAGAAAAAGTTATTAAACGACGGAAAAATGAATTGTATGTAAAGTGGTTAGGATTTGATGGTTCTCACAATAGATGGATAAGTAAAACCGACATGTAAATTTGATTAAAGTTTATTTTTAATAAAATCATAATTGATCTATTTATCTGTATTTTTATTCGTTTTTACAAAACTCTATATCTGAGGTTTTGCCGCTAGCGCCATGGTATATTAAACAAACTTCCTTTGATTCAACTGCTTTAACAGTCGAGTCCAGCAGGGCTTTATCGTTAATAAATTGCGATGACAGCCGTTCGGGTAAGTATGTTTGAAATTCATTGTCGATGTGGACTCGTATTTTCATCCCATACGTCGTCTCCACCTGCTTGAGCTGCGTCACTACATACTTTTTTCCTTTCTCCATATCGAAAAATTTTCTAGTGGAAAGTAGATTGGAGCTCTAGTAAAAGCAGATAAAACTATGATTCAGTTTTCATTATTAACAGATAATTTATATACTATACTTAAGAGAAATTTATTTCATATGTCTACTTGCTGCTGCTGCTGCTGCTTAGTTCTGGAATGAATTTAACATTCGCGTGTTACTGCTTTATAGTAGACTCTCCAAACCCCACCACAGAGTTTTTTATTCTATCGCTACATACGACGATTTTTTCTCACTAACCCCTCCTACTGCTCCTTTTCCCCCTCCACTCGCTGGTCACTAATTCTCTTGACACTATAATGTCTCCATGGAAGAGTGTTGGTGGTATCAGGGAGAAGATAACGCTTGTCATCGTGAGCACTTAGAGCAATTTTTGTTTGTCTCTCACTTCGCAAATTATGAAGACGCGAACGAATGAGGCATTGTTCTCGAGTCACATACGTTTTTTCATGCAAAACACTTACATAATCGTCAAACGTTATGGTTGTCTTTACAACTGCAGCCTTCATACCTTTTGCCTTCTTGAGATTTGATGTACATTTTGCTGCGTAAGCCCAGAATTTCTGTCATAATCCTACCGTTGCACTCATCCTTCATAAGTCCAACCTGTTTTCTATTGACACGTGGCATGTTAAATTGATTATTGTTTGGATAATCAGACGTATCAAATCGATGAATATCGAACACATCACCACATCTTATTTCATATATAAAATTGTCAGAGTCAGTATGTAGAGTAGTTTGCAGTAGTTTTTTATAGGATCGAACTGAAATGCGTCGAAACTTAGACGAAGTATTGAAAATAATTATTATGGCTTTAGGTGAATACGACCGGTCGTATTGGATCAAATTGAACCACGTTAAAATTTTGACGAAGTATTGAAATTAATTATCCGCTTCAATTATGGCTTTAGTGAAATTTATTCGGACGTTGTGCGGTAAATTAATATTATTAGTTAAATGAGTCAATTTCATTTTCGAATTGATACGAATTAAATGGAAGTCGTATTGTAAAATGCCGCATTGTATCATATTAATGGAATTAAAACGAATTATATAGAATTAAAATAAAACAATTTCAATTCGAAAATGGACAGATTCCAGATTGCAAATTTGTTTGTTCTATTCGTTTACAGTTGTTGGGTTATACATATCTCTGTACGTGATAATTGCATAGCTACAAGATCTTAAGCAAAAATGGAGCAACTGTGGATATTTGGTTTAGCAATCAAGGCTTCTGCACCGTAACGTCCATGCCATTTGGTGGCAAGCTTAACATCAACACGTTTGCGTTCATTTTCCATTGTCTCACCATAGACGGCATTATTGAAGAGTTTTGGTATTGCTTTATCAAATTCATTTTTCGCTTGCCCTCTTCTTCTGCGGTTTAAATCAATGTACTTAAATCAGTGTACTTTGTTAAATAAAGTTGTTATTAGTTTCTTCTGTGAAGAACCCGGAGGAGCTAAATACTCAGGACACAGCAGTAAATCTTTATGAATATCATGAATTGTTTCAGGGTACTCGAGATCAACTTCCAGAATGTACCCTACTGATGAATCATCACCAACTTCGTAAAAATTTAAGTCTTCAATATTCTCAATCCATGCAAATCCTCCATAAGGTAGCGATTAGGGATAGGACATCGAACATCGATGTTCCGAAACATCGATGTTTTTGAGTCGATATATCGATTTTTTGCATCGATGTTCCACCCTCCCGATGTTATCGAACATCGATGTTCGACGCGCGTCAAGATCGATCTTTTACATGTACGCTAAACGGTCACTGGGCGGCGCCACCTGCGGGGTGCGGATATGTACATATGTACACCCAGCGAATTTAATTCGCACGGGGAATTACCTCGGATTTCTCTGTTTCTCACATTAAGATATACAGGTAAAAACAAGGACGACTGCGGGTTTCCCCGTGCGAATTAAATTCGTTGGGTGTAACTTTGCCCTGGCCGAAATAGGATAGGGCGCATAGCCATTTACTATATTTTCTGGTTCATGAACATGAAGTGTTTACATTTACAGTTTCTATTGTCTTGTATCTGTTGTGTCTTTTGAGCTGCGATGTGATCCTGCAAGTACAGGATTTGTTATCTAAATCAAATAATAGGTGAGTAAACATTCAAAAGGAATATGATTTTCAAGATTTTTTCCATTGTGTTTCAAATTTTACAACGTTCGTTGCATCAAACAATTTGCTTTGTGAGGTTTGATTAAATTTATTTTTTAAATATGTTTGTACTTTTGTAGAAACCTGCGTTTCTAGTCTTTGAACTCATTCAAGCTTACTTACAAGATTTACATTTCTAATGCTACGTCAAAAATATACTTTGTGTTCTTGATAATGGTTAGCATTGAAAAATATTTGTCGGTACTCAAAATTTAAAATTTCATGTCACGTTTTAAAGGTTTCGTTTCATCTTTCTAAACGATTTTATTTATTATGCAATAATTCTTTAATAACATATTACATATATATATACAGTAGACCGTCGCTTATTTGGCCTCGTTGGGACTGGACAAGTTCCTTCTCCGTCGCTTATTTGGCCTCTCAGGGGAGGTAAAATGCTCTCCCACTTAAGTCCGTCTGACATTACACCGCGCCTGCGCTTCCAAATCTTACATACTTGACAATAGAAGAGTGAGGAGAAAGGAATTGAGGGGGAAGGCAAAATAAGCGACGCATAGGTAGGCCAAATAAGCGAACAGGCCAAATAAGCGACGGCAAAATAAGCGACGGTCTACTGTATATATATATATATATATATATATATATATGTCCTAAAATACCTGATAAATTAAGGGGAGTCTAGCCTAATAAGGTTGACAACCTTACAATAACCTCACATAACCTTATCATAAGGTTCGGTCCTGTGTGGGCAATGATGAATAATGTAACTTTACATAAAATCTTGTGAATTTACTACAACTGTAAAATGACCACAACCACCATAGGCTTGAAAAATTACCCACGTACTAGGTGGTAAAATATACAAAATCTAGTATTTTTCCTATGCTTGATGATGTTCATTTACAATGGCATCTTGAACTTTAACCTCACCTTGGAAAAATTTCTATGGTCAACGTTCCATTATTATCAAAATTTTATGTCTGAATTTTACTAGTGCTGTGTAAAATTCATTTTCATTTCTTACCGTGTAACTATATTTCACCGTATGAAAATTCCGGAAGAATTTATTAGTGGTACTCGTATGGTTACCAATATATAGTTGTTTTATACATTTTTTCTACTCGTCTTTGCAGTATAATATGGAAATATTATAAACCCCATCTGGGTAATGAAGAAATACCAATCTTGTTATACATTATCATTAATTAAACAAAAAATTAAAATTGATAGTAACCATACAAGGCGTTTCTGTAATAACTATATGATTATATTATATTTATTTTATATATTCAGGGCTGGATATGACATTTCATTGCAATTCACAGTACTTTTTTATTTCTTTATTTCTTTATTTTTATTTTTATATATAATTCATAATTATTGCTTGATTATGTCTTAATTTTCATTTTATTCACAATTCTTTTTGGATTGTGACTTGTTTAATACTTGTGATTTGCGATTATTCTCTTTCAATATTCCTTGTCATGAATGACTTTTATCTATCACTAATCAATTTCTGCCCAGCACTGAATATTCACATATTTATATACATATAATTATGTATATATTATATGTACAGATAATCATATGCCTAATTCAAGGCAATAGTAATTCATTCTAATGCAATTTTCCGATAATTTTTGTATTTGGCAAAGTGTCTTCATGAAGCATATGATGTATATATCCTGGTGTAGTAGATCACTTCTCATTGATTGGTTCCTTTTCATTTCCCATGCACCAATCATGTAGGTCTAAATACTATCACTAAGCAAGAAAATATGTTTCATGAATTTGCAAAGCGTACAATCCATTATTTAACCTCAAATTATACAGACCGTAAATTTAATGTTTGTTAACCTTGTGTTTGTTAACAGTATAGAAAAAAAGGCAAGAAATATTGAAATTTAAATATATGTCTATATACAGGGTGTATCTAAAAGACCGGAATCGACCTACATCCGGAGGTAGGTTTTTTTTCGGAATCGAATGGCGCTGGAAATAATTTTCTGGAATGTAGGGTTTTTTTTTAATTGAACGTTGAAAACGTATTTATTTCGGGGGAATTGCCTCAGCGAAACAATTGAGACAAAGTACGATCGGCCTTTGTGCTCTGTTTTAGTTCGTTCGCGGGATTCGTTGACAATTGAAAATCAAATTCAAAATTCCCGGGAAGGCAGGTTCGAACTGACAACTGATGGCAGGCGATTTCTAACCAATATTACCAAGCCTATTCGTAGAAAGGAACGGCTTCTAGTATGGCGTAATGAAGCAAATAAAGAACGATGATTGCTATTATTAATATGACTTCATTAATTTATGTACTAACCTTACTCTTTTCGTCGCACAGGATAATGAAGCGCTATTAAGTAATAAATTGCCGCGCATAAAAAATGAAACATTGTCGGTTTTGAAAACATGCAAAATAGTATAAAACGAAAAATTTTTTTTATGCGCTTGGGTTTAAATTATTAAGAATTAAATAAATTAACAATTTTCGGCCTGTTTCGCATGCTTTGTATTATTGGGAATTTGGAAAATTATTCTCCATATTGACATAAATTTATGGTAAATATTTGAGCAAAAATGTGTGGAATTTTCGAGAAATTTTAAAGTTTTAAACGAAAAACATCGCCTACACGGATATAAAAGTTGGTATAACCAACTAAATGGTTGATCCAACCAACAGTTGGTTATTCCAACTAACTTTTTTTCCGTGTACGAGATTCAGCAAACGAAAATTAATTGTCTTTAGCGGGTAAAAAAATGGCACGCGAAAAAAATGTAACATTTTCTTTATTTTAAAAAAAATTGAATTACTAATTTTGGTAAAAACAGAAATGGTCAAAATCTTACTAGAAATACATAAATCATGCATGGCTACTGAATATTAAAAAAAATCACGCGTGACAAGGAATATTTAAAATACAATTCACAATCAATAATGACTTTTGAATTTAATAAAGATAAATCACAATAAAAATAAATTATAATTTCAAGGGAAATAGTCACAATTGAAAATGAATTAGGAATTCAAGTAAAAATAGTCATAATGAAAAATTAATTATAAATTCTAGTAAAAAATAATCTTAATTAAAAATGAATGATGAATTCAAGTAAGATTAATCATAATAAAAAATGAATTATTAATCGAAATTAAAAAAATCGAAAGTCACGAAATGATTACAAATTTAAAATAAATATTCAAGAAATTATCTGTATAACAGTACACACGGTGTTGATCCTGCTGTCGCCAATCATGGGGGTTAGATGACACACTCCATAATGTTTCATGATTTTATCTGAAATATTTTAATGTTTTTATCCAGAGATGAGCATAATTTGACTAGTAATACAGAAATTCAAAAACTATTAATGGATCCGGAATATTAAAAAAAAAAAGAATCATTTCAGGCAGGGCAAGGAATATTCAAAATACAATTCAAAATCAATAATGAAGTATGAATTTAAAAAGACTTTAATTCATAATTTATTTTTCCCGACTTTTTTTTATTATGACTATCTCTTACTTGAATTCATAATTCATTTTTCATTTTGACTATTTTTACATGAATTCATGATTCATGTGTATTGTGATTTATCTTTTTAAAATTCATAAGGCATTACTGATTAGGATTCGTATTTTGAACGATCCTTATCATGCGAGATTTATGCATACTATTTTTTTAAATTTTCAATTCATTCATAATTTTGAACATCTGATTTGAGTGTTCACAAAATTATTACTGAATACTTTGTTTAAAGAGAAACATGCAATGGCCTATGACATTTAAGTTTGAAGAAGAATGCTCCAATGTTTTAGTTACTGCGCAAACATTGACAATTAATATTTTCATTTCAGTTTAAGAATATGATGGACAACGAAAATAACAGAAAATTGACAATTAATATTTTCAATATTTCATTATTTCTATGAAATATACTTAGCAATGCAGGTGAACTCGGAAATCAAGGTTTTAAGAATTGTAAGACGAATGAAGTCGCGTAATTTGAAATGTTGCAATAAAATAATAATATTGGAAAACGTAAAAAAGTCAAAAATTGCTTTGAAATGTGGATATTTGAAAAGAAACAGAGTATAATATTTTTCTTGTTTTTAATAACCAACCTCTTGTCTTCATTAAATTTTTCATGTATAAATGATCAACTGTGATATTTTTCGATATCACGCCCCTAGAGTCGCAGTATTTGGATTTTTAAGTTTACATTTCTCCTAGCAGAAGGGGGTATAATCACGAGTGTTCGAAAATAGTTCAAATACTCGTTACATTTTTAAATAACTGATCTACGGCAATATTTTTCGCTTTGACGCCCTTAGAGGCTCAGTATGTAGATTTTGATTTTTACATTTCTTTTAGCAGAAGAGGGTATAATCTCGCGTGTTCGAAACCGCTCCAAGTATTCATTAGATTTTTCGCATAAAAGATTTTGAACATGCAAGATTATAAATCTTATCTGCTAGGAGAAATGTAAACTTAAAAATTCACGTACTGAGCCTCTAGGGACGTGAAATCCGAAAATTTCAGAGTAGATCATTTATTTAAAAAATCTAACGATTATTTGAAGCCTTTTTAACACGCGAGATTATAGCCCCTTTTGCTGGAAGAAATGCATAATTCAAAATTCACGTACTAAGTCTCTAAGGGCCTGAAATCTAAGAATACCCATTTGTGGATAAAAATATCTTAGATAAAATCATGAAACATTACGGAGTGTGTCATCTAGACCCCATGATTGGCGACTGCAGGACCAACGTCGTGTGTGCTGTTATACAGATAATTTCGTGAATATTCATTTTCAATTACGATTATTACTTCGACCCAGACCATAGGTCTGGACGAAGTATTGAATTTGGTCACCTCGGGCAAAAAACTTACCCTATAGTTTTTCATCAAATGTCCACGTTTCAGACCCTAAGGAAGCCAGCGAAACAATAAAAAAATTTGTGTACGTCCGTACGTACGCCCCGTTTTTTTGTCTCGCGGTTTTTCGCCAACGGTAAGACCGATCTAAAATTTGAACCTATATTTCAGTTCAGCATGATCAAACTTAGAACTGATTAGTTTTTGGTGTATGTCCACGGTAGATTATGGGATGATCGATTAAAAAAACATTAAAAAAACACGTTTTTGCACTTTCTTGTCGAAAATACACATCGCATGAAAAAATGTTTCAAATAAAAAAGATAGAGCATCAAATTCTCTACAAAAAAGGTTGTATTCATTTTCTACGTAGAATCATCGGTAATACCGTAAAAGACGAATAAACATGAAAATAAACGACTGTGTAGTTTTTTATATGCTCTAAAACTCGCGACCGGAGCGGCATATTAAAAATTTACATCTAAATTTCGATTTGGCATGACCTAAACTTAGATCTGATTATATTTTGGTGTCGATTCATACTTGATTATGAGGAGATTGATTAAAAAAATTAAAAACACGGTTTTGCATTTTATTTTCGAAAATACATGTCACACGAAAAAACGTTTCAAATAGAAAAAAGTTAGAGCGTCAAATTCTCTTCAAAAAAGGTTATATCCTCCTGAGGGATGTCTGCATTACAATGTCGCCCTGAAAAGAGGGTCGCTCCCTGAAAAGTAAAAAAATACGAATCTTTGCACGCCTCTTTTTAAGGATGTCAAATAAAGCACCAGAAATTATCAATTTGTTAGATCTATACGTAAGGGGGACGAGGGAGGGGGGGTTGTACTTTCATTTATTAATACTTTGGCTGGTCCCTGGTCGGGGTCGAAGTTTTGAAAATGCTCATTTTCGAATTTTATACATTTAGGGAACAGTACATTATTGTAGTAAATATCGAACTATGTTCGACCCCCCCCCCCTTCCCCGTTATTCCCTGGCTATGCTGCAAAGAAAATGTTCTCATAAGCGAAAATTTTTCCCCAAAGGAAGTGCAATACGAACTCGTATTGTAGGCACCCAGTTTGAAGGCACCCGGGTCGAAGGCACTAGTTTTTACTTGAATTCATAATTCATTTATAATTAAGACTGTTTTTTACTAGAATTCATAATTAAAAATAATTATTCGCTTTGCTTTAAATTAATATGCAATCTTTACCGTGGTGAAGGAACAATTTTGCAATTGCGTAAAATTCGAATTCACTTTAATATTGACTCGTCAATGTGTTTTCTTTTGTAATCTTGTAAGTAAACCACGAAAATTTTCTTAATGTATACAGCGCTAAACGGACGGAAATAATAGACGCGTTCCACAAAATTTATAGCTAAATAAAGACCGATTGAATGGTTCAATAATAAATTTAGAAATTTTGAAGTTTTCGTTTGGATAGATTTCGAAATCAACTGTTGCTCGGAGACTTGCGATTTTTAAAAATAAGAAAATATAACGAGATGGACGTTAAAAGTATGAGTATTAGTAATAGTTTCGTAATCCTTGAAAATACTGTAAATAAATATAGTCAAATACAGTTTTTAAATGAATATTTACTTGAAGTAAATGTTACGTGCCCGTAACTGTCACAATATATAGGAACAACCGATTATAAGAAACCTTACTTACCGATTGCAGTAACCAAAAGAACAGATATTAATACTAGGAATTTAGGCACAGCGATATCTATAGCTTATACTAACAAACTGAAAACACCCTTTCACCCGCTAGATAACTCAACTGAACACAGAGAAAAATCTGACGTATCGACCCCAGCCGATAAATCCCGGCTCAACACATTTACTCATAAGTGCGCTATATTACCGACAAGCTTACACATTCGTAGAATACCCAAAAAAAATTACAAAAATATAAACCAGTAAAAACAAATTCTTTCATAAGTAAAATCATTAAAAAAATAATTTTATTAATATTTTTTTCCATTAGAAAACTCTGCCGTGTTAAAAAGATTGGCTTCTTAAAAAGAGTATATCAACAAGTTCCCCTCTGTTTCGAAGAGTCATAAAAATTCCTAAACCATGGACATCTAAACAAAGAACATAGATATGAGAACTCACACAAACAAATATTCTTTCAAAAATTATACAACGTAACCTTCGCATATATAAATCTTTAATTTAAACAAAAGCCAATAGAAAATACTAACATCCGACAATATAATATGATGCAACATAATTTTCTGCACATTTTGAGTACAAACAAAATATAATTAAAACCACAACTTACTGTAACAAATGATTCTATAAATAAAACAGAATAATTAAATAAACATCTCTTTCTGTAACTAACAACACAAATTAAGATAAAAATCATTTCCAACAACATACGCTAGAATTTATCAATAAATAAATTTTTTCTTTTTAACGAACTTATCCACACCCACACACACAGGCACCCATACAACTGCACATCCGAGCCACGCCCAAATTATGAGAATATATTTTAATTTATACATAAAATAATAAATAAACATGAACAGGAAACAAATTATTATTACCCGTAATAATTTTCTTTACATTTTTATATAGAAAAACCTCTGGAATAATTAAGAGAAACCCCTGAAAATAATAAAAACAATATTGACTAGGACAAACCAATTCCAATGCTTAACTAACAAATCCTGCATGTATTATTAACAATAACAAGCATCAGCAATTCTCTTTACTTGCGTACAGACATACATTTTTCGAATTAACTATTTAAGCAATAATGACGATGATTAACATCTGTTCTTCACGTATGTTAAATTATAAGATAGTCTATTTGCACAATAATCAACGAACTACATGGCTCTTTATACATTAAAATAGTTAAAAACAATTGCGCATAAATAATTAATAACCAACGCGTTAATTAAGTCAATTTCTCGATTGTTTAAAATATATTTATCAAGATCAAAACTAATTTTGCGAATTATTCCACTTCTAAACATGCTACGAAGTTCGTTCATGTTTGTGCAAATCACAGAATGCAATTTGCAAAAACTTCGATCGTCAACCAAACTACATTGTCAACGGATCATTGTTTTTAACAAACTTTGGAAAATCTGATCACGAAAATCTCTTATCTCTGTTCCAACCTTCAACCCCTCCATCTGACCCAGAAAACACAGAGCCAGAATCATATAAATAGCGGCTCCAGAACCACAGAATTCAGTTCACGTTCAAGACAATAGATACGTATCTACGTATCTCGCTAACTGAATAAGTTAGCCGAAAAATCAACCAACGGAAAATACGAGTCCCCGGCTTCACTCAAGGAACCTTCGCCCGGAAGTACACCGCCGATCTCCTCTCAGGCCCAGCGGAGTCACAAGGAGCGGAAACCAGGACTTCCATAAAATAAAAGTAAGTAATAGCTTCACCCTCTTCCTCCTTTTCCCTCTCTCCCCTCCCCCTTTTTTTTGGGATCGACTGGAGATACTGCCTACCGAGCGGCGAACGTTGGTCTTCGACCACGTCGAGCCTTTCCGTGGTGAGCCTTCGGTTCGATCCACCTGGTGCCAGCCCAGTTCTGGACCCGCAGGATACCCCTTTTTTTTAGGGACCGATAAAGGGATCGACCTCCGAGCGGCGAACGTTGGTTTATAACCACGTCGAGCCGCCCCGTTGTCGGCTCCCCGAATCGATCCACCCCTCGGTCGATTATGGAATTGGGGTCAACACGCTCCGATGCATGATCGACCCATAGGAACCTTTATCTCGTAATAGGCCATTTCTCCCGGTTTTCCACCGTTCTACATTCCCAATTATCAATCCTCAATAAGCCTCCCCCGTACCACCTTTTTCTTCCATCCAATCGGTCTCGGTCCGACCACCCATTAACCACCATTTTCGTTTTTTTTATAGTGAAGGGTGCCCAGCAGCGCCGTCGACTAAGGCGGGCCCGTCTTCGGTTGCAGGCCCAGTGGTCCGTGTGGGGCGCCCATTTTGCCAGGGGACTTGACCCCAAAAATTCTAGCAATCCGGTCACCAGCGAGCGACTAGCGGAGCTTTGTCAGCTCCCGGCGGCTCCTCCTCCTCTTCCTCCTCCTCCTCCTCCTCCGCCATCTGACCCTCTCCCTGGATCCCCTCCTGAACCCAAGAGGAAAATCTCCCTTCAGGAGTATAGGGAAAGGATTGTAAAAAAACAACTTGTGGAATAAATTACATTTTACCTCCGAACCTGAGCATTAATTATTTTACCCTCGTCTTTCCTCCTGGTCCAGTAGCCTCCGTTCACATACGAACCCCGGATTGTCCCTTCAGGACAATCCTCCTTTCGACCGTCCAAAATTGGTACCTCTGTTTCAGGAGCACTAATTTGGGACGTAACATAAACATTCTTCAAATTTGAAGTTCATTCGTCTTACAACTCTTTAAAACCTCGATTTTAGCGTTCACCTTCACTGCTAAGTATATTTCATACAAATGTATGAAATGTTGAAAATATTAATTGTAAATGTTGGCGCAATTACAAAAGGATGTATAGCATTGTGCTTCAAACTAAAATGTTCTTCAAAAAAGGTTATATCCTCCTGAGGGATGTCTGCATTACAATGTCGCCCTGAAAAGAGGGTCGCTCCCTGAAAAGTAAAAAAATACGAATCTTTGCACGCCTCTTTTTAAGGATGCCAAATAAAGCACCAGAAATTATCAATTTGTTAGATCTATACTTAAGGGGGACGAGGGAGGGGGGGTTGTACTTTCATTTATTAATACTTTGGCTGGTCCCTGGTCGGGGTCGAAGTTTTGAAAATGCTCATTTTCAAATTTTATACATTTAGGGAACAGTACATTATTGTAGTAAATATCGAACTATGTTCGACCCCCCCCCCCTCCTTCCCCTTTATTCCCTGGCTATGCTGCAAAGAAAATGTTCTCATAAGCGAAAATTACGAAAAGCGTGATTTTTTCTTATAATTCATTAGAAATAACTTTTTCGAAATCATAAACAATTCATGGCATCTGAAAATTAAAAAAAAAAATTATTATTTGTAACGCGTGACAAGGAATATTCAAAATATGATTAACAATCAATAATGACTTATTACTTTAAAAATGATAAATCACAAGTAAAAATGAATTACGAATTGAAGTGAAAATAGTCATAATTGCAAATGAATTAGGGATTGAACTAAAAATAGTCAAAGTAAAAAATGAATTTTAAATTCAAGTAAAAAATAGTCATAATTAAAAATGAATTATGAATTGAAATAAAAAAATTGAATGTCATAAAAATGATTATAAATTTAAAATGAATATTCGAGAAATTATCTGTATAACAGCACCCACGACTTTGGTCCTGCAGTCGCCAATCGTAGGGGCTAGATGACACACTCCATAATGTTTCATGATTTCATCTGAAATATTTGTATGTTTTTATCCAGAGATGGGCATAATTTGACGAGTAATACAGAAATTAAAAAATCATTAATGGGCCTTAAATATTAGAAAGAAATTGTAACTACAAATTTCATTCAGCACGCTTGAAACTTACGTTAATTCTTATCCACATTGACAAAAATTTATGGTAAACATTTATGCCTAAAAGTGTGGAATTTTCAAGAAAATTTAATTCATTTATTTTTATAAAATCTACCGTAATTTTGTTAATAATGAAGAATTTTTTAAATTTCAAACGAATTTTTAAAGGGTACAAAAGTCACTCTAAGATTTAAGGACAAAAAGGACAAAGGACAGGAAATTTTCCCCCGCGTTAATGACGAATATGTCTGTTTGCGGGTCGGCTCTCGGGTGGAGAGGTACAGGACAGAGACAGACAGTACAAGACAGAACTATAGGCACACACAACACCCACCCAGAGCCAGTCCCCCCTACCCCAATATCGGTACCACCAGCAGATTCGACGGGTCTGTGCCTTAGCGAGTACGACACGGGGCTTATCCCATCTTTATCCGAGATAAGACCCTCGACGTACCGACCGCGGATAAGACGCTGACGGTACCGATAACTGCCGACGGGGGTCGGCAGCGGTCCCAAATTCGTACCTTCGCCCAGCAAAGTTCCCCGGTTATTCCACACTGGACATAAGCAGAGAAAATTGCAGGACGGGGATTCGAACTCGGGCCCTTCGCGACGTTCAGTTCGGGCGGACTAAGACTGACGCCTTAGCCCGCACGACCATCACGCCGACCCACTCTAAGATTTAACAAACAATAATTAATAGTTTACATAAGGTAAAAAAAATGGCACGAGAAACAAACATCTTTTAACGTTCTTTTATTTTTATCGATAAAAATACTAGTATTGTTAAAAATTATCTTTCTGAAATTCGGAATAACACGTGTCCTCTTATTTTCTTTGATGAATGTCATATTCAATCGCCAGCTACATATAAAATTTTCTCCTCTCCGTTCTGCTTGATCTGAAATGGATTAGATCTCAATAACATGAACTTCAAAACAATGCGAACATTTTAGTTTGAAGCACCATGCTATACATCCTTTTGTAATTGCGCCAACATTTACAATTAATATTTTCAACATTTCATACATTTGTATGAAATATACTTGGCAGTGAAGGTGAACGCTAAAATCGAGGTTTTAAAGAGTTGTAAGACGAATGAACTTCAAATTTGAAGAATGTTTACTTCAAGTAAATATTCATTTAAAAACTGTATTTGACTGTATTTATTTACAGTATTTTCAAGGATTACGAAACTATTACTAATACTCATACTTTTAACGTCCATCTCGTTATATTTTCTTATTTTTAAAAATCGCAAGTCTCCGAGCAACAGTTGATTTCGAAATCTATCCAAACGAAAACTTCAAAATTTCTAAATTTATTATTGAACCATTCAATCGGTCTTTATTTAGCTATAAATTTTGTGGAACGCGTCTATTATTTCCGTCCGTTTAGCGCTGTATACATTAAGAAAATTTTCGTGGTTTACTTACAAGATTACAAAAGAAAACACATTGACGAGTCAATATTAAAGTGAATTCGAATTTTACGCAATTGCAAAATTGTTCCTTCACCACGGTAAAGATTGCATATTAATTTAAAGCAAAGCGAATAATTATTTTTAATTATGAATTCTAGTAAAAAACAGTCTTAATTATAAATGAATTATGAATTCAAGTAAAAACTAGTGCCTTCGACCCGGGTGCCTTCAAACTGGGTGCCTACAATACGAGTTCGTATTGCACTTCCTTTGGGGAAAAATTTTCGCTTATGAGAACATTTTCTTTGCAGCATAGCCAGGGAATAACGGGGAAGGGGGGGGGTCGAACATAGTTCGATATTTACTACAATAATGTACTGTTCCCTAAATGTATAAAATTCGAAAATGAGCATTTTCAAAACTTCGACCCCGACCAGGGACCAGCCAAAGTATTAATAAATGAAAGTACAACCCCCCCTCCCCCCTCCCTCGTCCCCCTTACGTATAGATCTAACAAATTGATAATTTCTGGTGCTTTATTTGACATCCTTAAAAAGAGGCGTGCAAAGATTCGTATTTTTTTACTTTTCAGGGAGCGACCCTCTTTTCAGGGCGACATTGTAATGCAGACATCCCTCAGGAGGATATAACCTTTTTTGAAGAGAATTTGACGCTCTAACTTTTTTCTATTTGAAACGTTTTTTCGTGTGACATGTATTTTCGAAAATAAAATGCAAAACCGTGTTTTTAATTTTTTTAATCAATCTCCTCATAATCAAGTATGAATCGACACCAAAATATAATCAGATCTAAGTTTAGGTCATGCCAAATCGAAATTTAGATGTAAATTTTTAATATGCCGCTCCGGTCGCGAGTTTTAGAGCATATAAAAAACTACACAGTCGTTTATTTTCATGTTTATTCGTCTTTTACGGTATTACCGATGATTCTACGTAGAAAATGAATACAACCTTTTTTGTAGAGAATTTGATGCTCTATCTTTTTTATTTGAAACATTTTTTCATGCGATGTGTATTTTCGACAAGAAAGTGCAAAAACGTGTTTTTTTAATGTTTTTTTAATCGATCATCCCATAATCTACCGTGGACATACACCAAAAACTAATCAGTTCTAAGTTTGATCATGCTGAACTGAAATATAGGTTCAAATTTTAGATCGGTCTTACCGTTGGCGAAAAACCGCGAGACAAAAAAACGGGGCGTACGTACGGACGTACACAAATTTTTTTATTGTTTCTCTGGCTTCCTTAGGGTCTGAAACGTGGACATTTGATGAAAAACTATAGGGTAAGTTTTTTGCCCGAGGTGACCAAATTCAATACTTCGTCCAGACCTATGGTCTGGGTCGAAGTAATAATCGTAATTGAAAATGAATATTCACGAAATTATCTGTATAACAGCACACACGACGTTGGTCCTGCAGTCGCCAATCATGGGGTCTAGATGACACACTCCGTAATGTTTCATGATTTTATCTAAGATATTTTTATCCACAAATGGGTATTCTTAGATTTCAGGCCCTTAGAGACTTAGTACGTGAATTTTGAATTATGCATTTCTTCCAGCAAAAGGGGCTATAATCTCGCGTGTTAAAAAGGCTTCAAATAATCGTTAGATTTTTTAAATAAATGATCTACTCTGAAATTTTCGGATTTCACGTCCCTAGAGGCTCAGTACGTGAATTTTTAAGTTTACATTTCTCCTAGCAGATAAGATTTATAATCTTGCATGTTCAAAATCTTTTATGCGAAAAATCTAAAGAATACTTGGAGCGGTTTCGAACACGCGAGATTATACCCTCTTCTGCTAAAAGAAATGTAAAAATCAAAATCTACATACTGAGCCTCTAAGGGCGTCAAAGCGAAAAATATTGCCGTAGATCAGTTATTTAAAAATGTAACGAGTATTTGAACTATTTTCGAACACTCGTGATTATACCCCCTTCTGCTAGGAGAAATGTAAACTTAAAAATCCAAATACTGCGACTCTAGGGGCGTGATATCGAAAAATATCACAGTTGATCATTTATACATGAAAAATTTAATGAAGACAAGAGGTCGGTTATTAAAAACAAGAAAAATATTATACTCTGTTTCTTTTCAAATATCCACATTTCAAAGCAATTTTTGACTTTTTTACGTTTTCCAATATTATTATTTTATTGCAACATTTCAAATTACGCGACTTCATTCGTCTTACAATTCTTAAAACCTTCATTTCCGAGTTCACCTGCATTGCTAAGTATATTTCATAGAAATAATGAAATATTGAAAATATTAATTGTCAATTTTCTGTTATTTTCGTTGTCCATCATATTCTTAAACTGAAATGAAAATATTAATTGTCAATGTTTGCGCAGTAACTAAAACATTGGAGCATTCTTCTTCAAACTAAAATGTCATAGGCCATTGGATGTTTCTCTTTAAACAAAGTATTCAGTAATAATTTTGTGAACACTCAAATCAGATGTTCAAAATTATGAATGAATTGAAAATTTAAAAAAATAGTATGCATAAATCTCGCATGATAAGGATCGTTCAAAATACAAATCCTAATCAGTAATGCCTTATGAATTTTAAAAAGATAAATCACAATACACATGAATCATGAATTCATGTAAAAATAGTCAAAATGAAAAATGAATTATGAATTCAAGTAAGAGATAGTCATAATAAAAAATCGTCGGGAAAAATAAATTATGAATTAAAGTCTTTTTAAATTCATACTTCATTATTGATTTTGAATTGTATTTTGAATATTCCTTGCCCTGCCTGAAATAATTCTTTTTTTTTTAATATTCCGGATCCATTAATAGTTTTTGAATTTCTGTATTACTAGTCAAATTATGCTCATCTCTGGATAAAAACATTAAAATATTTCTATTATTATATAGGAATTTCTTGAATTCCTAATTCATTTTCAATTGTGACTATTTCCCTTGAAATTATAATTTATTTTTATTGTGATTTATCTTTATTAAATTCAAAAGTCATTATTGATTGTGAATTGTATTTTAAATATTCCTTGTCACGCGTGATTTTTTTTTAATATTCAGGAGCCATGCATGATTTATGTATTTCTAGTAAGATTTTAACCATTTCTGTTTTTACCAAAATTAGTAATTCAATTTTTTTTTAAAATAAAGAAAATGTTACATTTTTTTCGCGTGCCATTTTTTTACCCGCTAAAGACAATTAATTTTCGTTTGCTGAATCTCGTACACGGAAAAAAAGTTAGTTGGAATAACCAACTGTTGGTTGGATCAACCATTTAGTTGGTTATACCAACTTTTATATCCGTGTAGGCGATGTTTTTCGTTTAAAACTTTAAAATTTCTCGAAAATTCCACACATATTTTGCTCAAATATTTACCATAAATTTATGTCAATATGGAGAATAATTTTCCAAATTCCCAATAATACAAAGCATGCGAAACAGGCCGAAAATTGTTAATTTATTTAATTCTTAATAATTTAAAGCGCATAAAAAAATTTTTTCGTTTTATACTATTTTGCATGTTTTTAAAACCGACAATGTTTCATTTTTTATGCGCGGCAATTTATTACTTAATAGCGCTTCAGTATCCTGTGCGACGAAAAGAGTAAGGTTAGTACATAAATTAATGAAGTCATATTAATAATAGCAGTCATCGTTCTTTATTTGCTTCATTACGCCATACTAGAAGCCGTTCCTTTCTACGAATAGGCTTGGTAATATTGGTTAGAAATCGCCTGCCATCAGTTGTCAGTTCGAACCTGCCTTCCCGGGAATTTTGAATTTGATTTTCAATTGTCAACGAATCCCGCGAACGAACTAAAACAGAGCACAAAGGCCGATCGTACTTTGTCTCAATTGTTTCGCTGAGGCAATTCCCCCGAAATAAATACGTTTTCAACGTTCAATTAAAAAAAAAACCCTACATTCCAGAAAATTATTTCCAGCGCCATTCGATTCCGAAAAAAAACCTACCTCCGGATGTAGGTCGATTCCGGTCTTTTAGATACACCCTGTATATAAAGGGGAGTCTAGTCTGATCAGTTGATAAAGTAGTCAGTTCCTTTAATTTAAAAATGACTGAATCAATTTTGTAAAATTCGGACTCTGTTGCAGAGCCTCTGTATGGAAAATTCTAACCATTACATATAATCCCCCAAAAAATGAAGAAATTGATTGAGAATCCAACGAGAATTTTCTGGAATAGCTGATGTTTCCTTATTCCAAAAAATTCTCAAATTATTCTCAACCAACTTCCTCAGCATTTTTTAGGATATTGTATATATTGGTTAGAATTTTCCGTACAGAACGTGAATTTTAATAAATTGATTCAGTCTTTTTTATTTTAGCGAAAATTTTACTATCTGATCAAGTGACTCGACGGGAATCCCCTTAAGAATTAATACTGACATTGAAATACTTAACTTTTACTAAAATTTTATTATCTTCACAATTGAACATATTTGCTTTATATTTTTGCCATTCAGTGCCACCAAAAAGTATGGTATGGAAATACTTCGTAAAAACGAATACAGGGGGTACCTGCACACTTTGCAATGCTGAAGTCAAAACATCGGGAAACACGTCAAATTTAAAAGGCCATCTGGAACGCTCACATAAATCAGAAATTGATATCCAAGACAACAAAAAGGAACAAAATTTAAAACGAAAAATTGAGGTAATTTTTCTACATTTAAGCTTTAATAATTAGTTTTAACATTTAATATAGTCAAATCTCAATTATAAAATAATGTATTTGAAACCAAACTTAAAAATCACGTTTCTCTTTTCTACAAATTTAATTTTAGATTGCGTTTGTATTTTCAATGTTAATAAAATTGTATTATTAAGCTAATAAACGGATTTTCGTTAGTTTATCCGCAAGCTGGTGCACCATCCTGATTTGCCTGTGACCTGGACCCCGCAGCAACGGATCGCAACATACTATTATTGCGTGTACGATCCAGAGCGAACATTTGGCGATCCTGCCAGGATTAAAGTGAAAGTAAAAGTGCATTGGGAACTAAAAAAAAGTGAAGTGAACAATATGGAGATAACGCATAATAAATTGGGACAAGTATTTCATGATAGTGAGTGCGCGCTCGCGAGATTGGTTAACGGACTTCATTTAAATCATCTCGTGTGTTCGGCCCTATTCGGCTCCGACCAGAAGTTTATGATTTCACGCGTCGGTTCGCTCGATCCGGCGAGTTATTACGTCACAGCAACTTTTGCCGTAAACAGTTCTCGGGACTTCGGCCCTATCCGGCCCTCCGAACTTTGATTCGACTCGTTCCGTGCGGACCCGCTTCTCCGTCACGACAACGCTCGAGCTCTTACATCGCTCTAGCGCGTCTTCGGATGCTCTCGGCCTTATACGAAGACACACGAGATTCTCCTGCGCGTTGCTTAGTAACCGTCGCGGTTAATTAACATTGGTTGAAAATAACCCATTAAACGCGTTTTCACGCCCCTTAAGGGTTTCTATCAAACTCGACTGCATTCGCACAACTGCCTTCGACGCGTCACATGTATGACAGCTCTAATTGCGAATCGCAAATTCTAAAATATTGGATGAATTGTAGTTCAAATATTTAATCGGTCTCTTAAAATCAATACGCTCTCTTACAAGCTAAGTGCAAGCGTCAATATGTCTTCTAAGAGAAACAGTGATGACCAGTATCACGAGTTTTTGCAGCTAGTCGCACTCCAAGAAAATGCATTTACCTCGATTAAACGAGCAGCTGTTCTGTTGGATAAGACAGATGTCACGGCGCAGCAAGCGAAAGCGCGCTTGAATTTAATAACAACCAAATGGGACCAAATCAGCGAACGTCATGAAGTATTACTGTCGATGCAGTCGGATCCTGCCTGCTCAACGAACGACTATTTCGAAGGCGACTTCATGGGAAGGTCGGAAGAAATATTCCTCGACACTATGCTGGTTTGGAGACTCTCGCCAATGCAGCATCAACGCTACTTCAACCTGCAGCGGTTCCTGTCAACGTCGAGTATCGGAGCCTCACTCAAGTACCTGCCATAAAATTGCCGCGATTCTCCGGTATGTACACCGATTGGGTCGAATTTCGCGACCATTTCTCGGCATTAATTCTTGCCGATTCATCTTTTGATGCCTTTCAGAGGCTTTATTACTTAAAATCATGCCTCCATGGCGAGGCCGCGAATGTATTAAAAAATCTTTCGATTAATGCCGAGAATTTTGATATCGCGTGGCAACTTTTGAAAGTCCGATACGAAAATAAACGTCGTCTTTTACATTTGCATTTAAAACGTCTATTTGCTATAAAGCCAGTGTCGCGAGAAAATTCTCCATCTGAGTTACGCCGTCTTTTAGACTCAGTTCAAGAGTCATTAGACGCATTAAATAAAATGGAACGGCCTATCTCAGACGATATCTCTACGTTTATCGTCGAACAACGACTTGATAGCGGAACGCGCGAGGCATGGGAATTCACCTTAGAAGGTGATGAATGTGGAACTTTTTCACAATTAAACAAATTTTTAAATACTAAAATTCGTTCGCTCGAAGCCGCCTCTGGAGTGGACCGAACTCCACGGATTGTAACTGTCGCACAATCACGCACAAAACCCTGCGCCTCCCGCGCTCAAGTCCTGCATGCAAATACACCAACCAGCGCTTATACGATAAAATGTCTATTATGTACCGCATCGCACCCACTATATAAGTGCGCCAAATTTAGTGAGATGTCAGTGTCACAGAAATAGTGTTTTGTCAAACGACATAATTTATGTTTAAATTGTCTTTCGTCCAGACATACTGCAGAGCAATGCAAAAGCGAGAAAGCATGTACTTATTGTTCTACAAGACATCACTCGCTCTTGCACGATACAATGAAACGTGATAGGCCGACTGCGGCGACTACCCGCAGCCAGTACATCGAGTGTGGATGCAAACTTAGTGCAAACGCATTTAATTAATCCGCGAAGTAACGCACACACATTGCTAGCCATGGCTTAGGTCGTTGTAACAGCTGCGTCTCATCGTACCGTAAAATTACGTGCTTTGATCGACCCGGGCTCAACGCGTACGTATATTTCGCAAGAGGTCGCAAATCTGTTAAGGACACGCATGTACGACGCGAATGTGCAGGTGACAGGCATCGGTCAAATGTCTACAGACAAAATCAGACATGTCGTTCCAATCTCCGTAATGTCGGCGAAAACCGATACTGACTAATTACACGCCGAATTTTGGCTTTCCGCTAACGCATTGGCCGCATTTACAAAATCTTGATCTCGCCGATGGAAGACCCACCGACGATATCAAGATTCACGCTCTTATCGGTGCGGATGTATATCCGTACGCGCTTCGCGATGGTATTAAACGCGGTAAAATAGACGAACCGGTTGCAGTGAATACTGTCTTCGGGTGGATTCTGCTAGGTCGCAGCACTCCGAATGGTGCAAAATTTCCTGAATCATCGTCCGTACAAGTGACCCCTGTGCATGCGCATCATGCACACAGCTTTGAGGAGCTAAACTCCTCTCTAGTCCGTTTCTGGGAGACGGAGGAAATCAAGCCGGCCGAAATAATAACCGACGAAGACAAGCTGTGTGAGCAACATTTCGTCACCACGCATTCACGCTTACCCTCCGGACAATATGTCGTTCGCATCCCTCTTAAGGATCCGAATCGGGTCAAAATCGGCGACACTCGCGCTAGAGCACTCCAATGCCTCCTCAGCATTGATCGGAGGCTCTCGTCTCGACCGGTAGAGAGTAATGCATATACCGAGTTCATAAACGAGTATGCACTGTTAGGCCACATGCGCCCGGCACACCCTGCCTCCACGACCGGTCCAGTAATTTATTTACCTCATCATGCGGTTACTAAAGCGACAAGCATTACAACTAAGACGCGAGTCGTATTTAACGCGTCCGCGGCTTCTAATAACGGAATTTCGCTGAACGACCTGCAGTTCACCGGGCCGAAACTGCAAACGGATTTACCGACCATGCACATGCAATGGCGAACGCACAAATTCGTGTATGCGGCGGACATCGCGAAAATGTATCGGCAGATTCTCGTCGATGAACGCGACGTGGATCTGCAACGCGTTTTGTGGCGTCGGTCCCCTACAGAGAAGATTGCCGAATTTCAATTACTCACTGTCACCTACGGGACAGCGAGCGCCCCTTATTTGGCGCTACGCGTCCTCAGGCAGTTGGCCGCCGACGAAGGCTCCCGCTTTCCTCTGGGGAAGCAAGTTCTTTTGAACAACCTTTTTGTCGACGATGCGCTTTCCGGCGCCGACACGACAGACGACGCTCGAGTAATTCGCGATGAGGTTATTGCCTTACTCGGCACAGCCCACTTTCGGTTACGCAAATGGGTAAGTAACTCGGCCGAATTACTGACCGACCTGGACGAAACCGATCACGGGTTATCCTGCGATAAAACGCTTCAAGATGACGAGAGCACTAAGATCTTAGGCATCTCGTGGCATCCTGCATCTGATGCATATAGTTTTTATCTAAATTTGTCCCCGCAGTCCGTATGGACCAAACGTGTTGTGCTCTCGCACATATGTACCGATGCACACGAACAATTACGCGTGTCCCTGCTTATGGCTAAAACACGAGTAGCTCCCTTGAAAACTGTCTGAATACCACGCTTAGAGCTATGCGGCGCAGTGCTGCTGGCACGTCTCATTACGCAGGTTAGATCAATCGCTTCTTTCAGAGACCTCAAGATCCATTGCTGGACAGACGCAACCATAGTCCTCGCTTGGCTTCAAGGCTGTCCATCGCAGTGGAAGACTTTTGTGTCCAATCGACTGGCTGAGGTTCAGTCTCTGATACCGGAGGGCTCTTGGCGTCATGTAAGAAGTGCAGACAATCCTGCTGACCTGGCCTCGCGCGGCATTTCCGCGGATGATCTCGTCACATCCCAATTATGGTGGCATGGCCCAACTTGGCTGCAATTGGACGAAGCCGATTGGCCAATATTCGCGCCAGCACTTGATCCAGATGTGCCGCTTGAATCGAAAATTCAATGTCACGTCACGACTCCGAGGTTACCGAGGTTTTTCATCGATTCTCTTCCTGGCCCCATCTATGCCGCGTAATGCTTCGGATATTGCACTGGTCTCGGAACTGGCAACGGAACCATGACCGCCCACGCGCTTACCAACAGGAGTTAATAGACGTGAAGGATCGTATCTTCACCCTTCTCCAAGCGGAAGCGTTTGCCGCAGAAATAGCGCTCATATCCGGGAACCAACCGTCATCTGACGGATCCCGACGCTTATCGGAAGGCCAACGGCTCTCCAAAACGAGCCCACTCAAACGGCTGAATCCGTTCCTCGACTCGACCGGACTCCTCCGTGTTGGTGGTCGGATCTCGCGCTCCCTACTCGAATTTTCCACAAAACATCCAATCATACTTCCTTCAGGACATATCGCACGGCTGCTCATGCGCGATGTCTACACGGTGCTATCGCGCTTACATTGAGCACCGTGTGGGACCAAGTCTGGATCCTGCAAGCACGGCGAACGGTGAAATCGGTGGTGGATGGTTGTGTCCGATGCGCTCGATATGCCGCCAGAGCTCCAACTCAGCTGATGGGTTCACTGCCCCCGGCGCGTGTGCTTCGACCTGCCCGTGCATTTGCGGAATGCGGCGTAGATTATCGGTCATTTCCTGTATACGTGTCTGTCTTTGTCTGTATGGCATCCCGGGCTGTGCATCTAGAGGTTGTATGCGCGTATACAACAGCAGCTTTTCTCGCTGCATTTCAGCGGTTCTACTCGCATCGCGAATTACCCAGCAAAATGTACAGCGATAATGGTGCAATTTTCAAGGGTGCCGCTAAGGAATTGCAAGCTGCATATCGCGCAGCGCTAAATAGCTCGGAATTCCAGGATCGCTTGATTGATGAGGGTGTTGAATGGAGCTTCATTCCACCTTCCGCACCTCACTTTGGCGGATTGTGGGAGGCTGCAGTGCGCTCGATGAAACATCATCTCAGGCGAGTTCTGGAGTCCCACACACCAACATACGAGGAATTGTACACGCTACTGTGCCGTATCGAAGCGTGCTTAAACTCACGGCCGCTTGCTCCGCTTTCCGATGACGCCGAAAGTCTCGACGTCTTAACGCCAGCGCATTTTCTTATTGGCGGACCCTTGTTAGCTGCACCTGCTCTGCTCACGGTCGATTACGGGATATCGCTTACCACGCGCTGGAAATTGTTCCAACAACTCTTAGAACGATTTTGGACGAGCTGGATTCGTGACTACGTCACCGCCTGTCAACATCGTTCTAAGTGGTCGCGCGTTATGCCGCAAATAAAACCTGGTCAAATTGTACTGGTGCGCAACGATCAGCTCCCACTGGCGAAATGGGAAATAGCACGGGTTACCGAATGCCATCCTGGGCATGATGGTTGCGTGCGAGTCGTTACAGTGCGTACTGCAACACGCCCTATCGTGAAGCTCACACTGCTTCCAGTAGATATCGCCGAATCATAAATTTATAAAATTGTATTTTGCGACTTTGGCGATACGAATATCGCAAGGCGGGCGGTAATGTTGACTTATGCGTGATAATATCGGTTGCCCTACTGGGTCCGAAACCGACATCGTCCCGCTATCTGTCGGGTGCCGTGCGAAGCTCTTCGCGCCAAGACCACCACAAGGTACCACTTGGTGACCTCAAGCGCACAGGTCACATTCAAACTGCGCGCGTTGTGACCCTTGTTATTATCAATAATGCCGTCGAAAGGGTCAATTTCCGGCGACGATCACCTTCCTCTGGAACACGCGAAAATGAACAATCTTCGCTTAACCTTCGCGACGTGTACTTCGCTCCGTCGCGAACGGCCGCTTAGCCCTTGAGCAACCGCTCCGCTGAAATTCGCAGCATCCGTGCAGTTGAATTTATTCGCCGCGATCGGTGATAACCGTTCACCGATAGTAATTTTAAGTTCCTTTTATGTTTAGTTCTTTAAGGTGTGGGTCGTCTTTACCCACAAACGCGGTGCGAAGAATTTCCGGCCGCGTTATTGTATTTTCAATGTTCATAAAATTGTATTATTAAGCGAATAAACGGATTTTCGTTAGTTTATCCGCAAGCTGGTGCACCATCCTGATTTCCCTGTGACCTGGACCCCGCAGCAACGGATCGCAACATACTATTATTGCGTGTACGATCCAGAGCGAACAGCGTTTCGTATTTGAAAAATATTTCGGATTGATTACATCGTTAATAACATTCATTAATTATTAGGCATAATTTTGCAAAAATGTATACTTGTAACTTCGCTTATCCTCGAATTATTAAATTCATCCTTTATTAACTGGCAAATTATAATTACTTTGGTCAATTTAAAAAAATTCAGTTAATTGAGTTGTTTCTGATGAAATTTAATGTCAATTCCCTTATATGCAAAGAAATAAAAAAAAACATAATAAATAAAATATACGTTATTAATGTAAAAATATCTGTTTGCCATTATAAAAGACTATTATACAAATCTGTAATTAAAACTTCGACAAAATATTTATGTGTAAATATTTGTTTCATTGTCATATAGGCGGCTTCTGATAGTGAGTTTGAAAAACAGAACGTTACTTCTAACCTAATTCTACCTTCAGTTGCGAGACCAGAATTAACTGCTGATGCAACTACTAATGCAGGCGACAAAATTCTAAAGCATAAACAGCCCCGATTGGATTCGATGATTGAAAGACAATAATCTTTTCAAGGTAAAATTTATGTTGTTTTTTTTCGAAACGAAATTGATGTTTTATGACTGCTGAATAGCAAAAGATATTAAAAAAATAATTTTTAATTGGTTAAATATTGGTTATTGGATAATAGTTTTGTTATATTGCCGACAATTACCTTAAAACTTTCAAATCTTACAAATGTAATGCAATATTTCTTGTACATAATGTAGAAATGAGTGAAACATTTGAAAATGTTGTAATATACGATATACACCGTATTTAGGATATAGAAATATAATATTACTATTATTTTCATATGCATTTTATAATATTTCAGATGGAGGAGCTAAGGCAGCCGAAATAACACAAAAAATTGTGTATATGTGTTACGCCCACGTGTAACGTAGTAGCGAACGAGTCGTTTCACTTACCGCCCGCCGCTGCGCTCCGTAGCGCCATCTGTTAATGTTACCGCGTCCGCGCCGTGGCTTCACAGCACTCACTCACCTCTCGTTCGAGCTCTTGCGCGCATCGGCTCCCGTGGCGATATAGATCAAATTAATCCTTGTTAAGTATAGTGTACAACAAATCTTCAAAAGTAAAAAATCCTTAAAAATACAAGTGGCATTTCATTTTCTCTCCTCTCTCGATTGATCCGGGGCCACAGACACTACGTTCGCCAGGAACCTTCGTTTTCCCTCTCGTTGCGCGAACATAATGGCGATCCTGCCAGGATCCCTCAGTTTCGGGAGTGTAAACGTGCCACTGGATTATGTGCAGCGCAAGCTCAAGTGTTAAAAGTTGAAATTTGTTGGATTTTCGATGAAACCCATTTTTCAAGAATTTCGAAGATTTTGGAATGGGACGCTATCTAGACGCCATATTGGACGCTATCTAGACGCCATATTGGACGCTATCCGGACGCCATATTGGACGCTATCTGGACGCCATATTGGATGCTCACAAAGTTTCTCCACGCTGGTGCCAGCAGAAGTTGGCAGCATTGGATCATCGGTCGTTCCCCCTCTGTCTCTACCGCTTTCCACGGGCCGCCGCCGTCGCCCCTTCGACGCGACTTGCCGCGCCCCTCTCACGCAGCAGAAAGGATCACTCACTTCGCTGATCTCCGCCGTCGATGCTTGGCGTGCTCTCTCTCTCTTACTCTCTCAGCTGATTGCCCGAGACGATTGTGCCGCACGCTGTTCACTAGACGCGTGATTTTCGACGCCATTCTTGCGTCGCCTCTTAAACAATTTCAGTTCGTCGTCTGAGATACACGACAACATGGGTACCAGAACACAAACCGCAGAAACCATCGAGGAATTGCTCGCTGCGCAAGAATTAAACTTCGCTTCCATGCATCGGGCGTATTCAAGTCTACCTACAGACATCGATCGCACTAGTGCAAAACTTAAAGCACGATTGGTGATTATTGAGACCACCTGGGTGACCTGTCGGCAGGTTCACCTTCGCCTCGTTTTGACGTCCAACGACTTAGAGCAACGTCATCCATACTTCCGAGACAACAAGTTCGAAACGGAAGAAGAAGCGTATTTCAGTTTCGTCGACGAAATATCAGAAGCCATTGCCGCATCAGTGCCTGTCACGTCGTCCACGCTCCATGATGCTTTCGTTGATGTGCCAGCAGCTGTTCCATTTCAAGGTAATCCTACAATCCGATCATCGAGTCATCTTCCACGCATCGACATTCCGAAGTTCACCGGTAATTATGATAATTGGCAATCATTTTGTGATTTGTTTAAATCGATTATTATAAGCGATAGTTCGATCGACGATGTTCGTAAATTTCACTACCTCAAGACAAAACTTGAGGGCGAGCCTCTTTCAATGATCGATCATTTGACCTCTACTTCAGATAATTTTAAAATTGCTTGGGATTTATTAGAAGATCATTTTGCTAAGCCGAGGCAAATTATCGATCATCATTTACAGGCGTTATTTTCGTTACCGGTTGTTTGGAAAAATTCCGCGTCGGATCTTCGCGATTTGTATCACAAAGGTTCCGCTATTCTCGGAGCACTTGAAGCTCTCGGTGAACCTGTCGACCAGTGGAACTCGATTTTAGTTCATTTGTTTTCGTCGAAACTTTCGAAATTTTGAAACACGTAAAGCTTGGGCTCTCAGCCTAAGCTCGCAGAAAACGTATCCGACTTTCGCGGATTTTAAGAAGTTCGTAAATGATCGCGCGTGTGGACTTCAAACGGCAGACGTTACACCGACAGAATCCGTTTCCGTTTCAAAGTCAAATAAAGGTCACAAATCTCACGTTCAGTCGCACGCCACGACTCTTGCGTCTCAAAATTGCGTTTCGTGTTCCGGCGAACACACTATTTATCGGTGTAAGCGTTTTTTTTTTTTTTTTTAATATTAATTAACGGGCGGAATCGCCCTTTTTACTTAATTTTTTACCGTATTGTGAGTCGTAAGATTTTGCGAGAGCTGCAGCTCGACTTAGAAAGATGGCGCCATACTTCACATTTGTGTATGAAATGTAGGACTGCAGAAACCTACACCAAGTACAGCAGCGGTCTTGAGTCGATTTCCGCCAGATAAACAATATTTTCGAAACGTAAACACAAACAACGTGGCTCGTCTTTCCAACAGCGAGCTGCTGCTTGAAAACGAAATCGAAAAATTGTTCACCAGACGGGGATCGAACTCACGACCTACGACTTCGTAATCCAGTGCGTTAACCGCCTGAGCCACAAAGCCGTTTTAAAAATTTGAGTGCGCACGCGCGACAGGATCTTGTGAAGCGTCATAAGTTATGCGTAAATTGTCTCGGTAAACATGATCTGGGTAATTGTACTACATCCCAGACATGTTTTATTTGTAAACGACGACATCATACGTTGTTGCACAGAGAGCAGGGGTCGATTTCGGAGACCTCTCAAAGTTCAACGGGGTCGCGCTTCCCCTCGAACGCTCGTGCCGCTGAGACAGTCGCCGCGGAGCCTCTTTCCCTTTCCACTCCTACCAGCACCGGAGTCGTACTCACACACATTGCTGCTAATCATCCCGTCCAGCCTTCGTTGATTTTCTTATCTACGGCTCGTATTCGCGTTAGTTCACACAATGGCATGTCGATCGTTTTGCGCGCATTATTGGACCAAGGCTCGACGTGGACTTTCATTTCTGAAAAGTTAGTAAAAATTCTTGATGCGCGATCCGTGCGTGCATCCACTGTATTTAGCGGAGTCGGAGGGGCTCAGGGGGGTTCTGCCGATCGGGCCGCGGAAATCTACATTTCCCCCGTCCATTCTCAGTATCCTCGATTCCGAACGCACGCGCTTGTCCTACCGACAGTGACGTCATATATGCCGCCTGCTACGAAAGTTGTTCAGCAATGGCCGCATTTACAGCAACTCCAACTTGCAGATCCCGATCCTAGCAACACTGACCCGATCCATGCGATCATCGGAGCTGATTTATATGGTTCTCTTCTTCGCGACGTTCGCGTTCACGGTTTTGCAGGGGGGCCTACAGCTATCGGGTTGGTCGCGGTCATCTTCGGGATCAATTCCGACTGAAATCAATGCACATCATTGCTGCAATGCAATGCAACTGTCTGACGCCGCGCAACGCTTATGGGAAGTCGAATCCATTCCCTGCCGAGTGCCGGCTTCCGACGAAGATATCCAGTGCGAACGATACTTCGTCGACACACACTCGCGCCACGTGAGTGGGCGCTACATAGTACGGCTCCCCTTCAGGAACCCCCCACCCGTAAATATCGGAAGTTCTCGTTTGTCAGCATTATCTGCGTTCAAATCACTTGAGAAACGGTTGACACGTCGACCATTCGACTCGCAAGCATACGCAGATTTTATGTGCGATTACGAGGTTCAAGGTCATCTGACACAGGTCTCTGCACCGAGCGACGATGCTCTCGTCGTGTACTTACCTCACCATGGCGTGCTCAAAGAGTCGAGCACTACAACAAAGATGCGCGTCGTTTTTAATGCGTCGCAACTTTCATCTAATTTTACGTCGCTCAACGATCATCTGCTTCCGGGTTACAAACTCCAAGCAGATTTGAGCCAATCTCCTCCAATGGCGTACATTCCGATATGTCTACTGCGCAGACATCGGGCAGATGTTCCGTCAGATTCTGTTGGACCCGCGCGACCGCGATTTCCAGCGCATACTTTGGCGGCCGTCTGCCGATGTCCCTGTGTTCGATTATCAACTTAACACCGTTACGTTCAGTGTCTCGTACGCTCCCTTCCTCGCTCTTCGCGTGTTGCAGCAAATCCGTGAGGATCACGGAGATTGTTACCCTCTCGCTGTTCAGGTGCTCACTCACGGTCTCTATGTTGACGACTGTTTACTTAGCGCAAACGACCTTGAAACCGCTCCTCAAACGCGAACAGAATTGAACGCGTTACTAGGTCACGGTTGCTTCACGTTACGAAAGTGGGCGAGCAATTTCGCAGAATTGCTCCAGGACATAGACCCCTCGAATCACGGCCTCGCCTCTGAAAAATCGTTGCAAGAGGGTGACGGAATTCAAATTCTCGGCATTTCTTGGTGACCGGCTAGTGACCAGTACGGTTTCACTATTTCGCTTATTCCTACTGACACCTATACGAAACGAGTACTTCTTTCGCTCACTGCTAAGCTATACGACCCGTTAGGTTGGGTCTCACTCGTCGTAGTGTCAGCGAAAATTTTGATACCAAGACTCTGGTTGTTAAATCTTGATTGGGATTCTCCTTTGCCTGATCATCTGGTCGGCCAATGGAAGACCTTTTATCATGCATTACCGATTCTCAATGAGTTCACTCTCCCTCGGTGGACTGGGCAAACAGCGAATGTAACTACAAGCGAGCTGCATGGATTCTCAGATGCCTCAGAGAGTGCATACGCCGCAGTTGTGTACGTTGGGACGGAGCATATCGGCAAATTCGAAACTGCTCTATTAATTAGTCGCACCAAAGTCGCTCCTACTTCGCAGTTGACTATTGCTCGCCTCGAACTCTGCGCGGCAGTACTTTTGGCTCGGCTTGTAGACTTCATTCGAAAGATTCCACATTTTTCGGAGATGCCCGTGTACTGCTGGGCAGACTCTACGATTGTCCTATTCTGGTTGAAACAGCCACCCACCAAATGGAAAACTTTCGTGGCGAACCGCGTGTCCGAGGTGCAAACGCTACTGCCGAAAGTAGTATGGCGTCACGTTTCAGGCGATGAAAATCCCGCTGATATTCCCTCTCGAGGATGCTCAGCTGCGGATCTCGTAACTTCGTCCTTATGGAAGTTCAAACCATCATGGTTGTCTGAGGACTCCAGCTCTTGGCCGAACACGACTCCAACCCTTCCTGTTGGCGCTCCGACTCGTGTATAGACGATCGTATTAAATTATTGGTCCAGCGTGTCTCAAGTTGGATGCGCATTATCAGACCGCTTGCCTACATTCTCAATTGGAGACGTAGACTCCAACCATCAGATGTGACTTTATCGAATGTCTTAAATCACATCGATTATGATCGTGCCTTTCTCGATGTAATAAAATGGTTACAAGCTGATCTATTTCCGGACGAGCTAAAATCATTGCAAAATGCTGTACCAATTTCAAAGAAAAGCCGTTTAGCCTCGTTACAGCCATTCTTTGATGACGAGAGCGTTATTCGGGTTGGAGGCCGATTGACGAATGCCGAACTGCTGACCACACCTATGCTTGTTCGTATCGCCGGAGGACGAGGTCGTAAGGCCCATTCGGCGTATTCGGCGTCCGGGCCCACAGACACTACGTTCGCCAGGAACCTTCGTTTTCCCTCTCGTTGCGCGAACAATATGATTGTAAAAGACAATATGCCTTTCAACACCGTCGAAAAACCAGGTTTCATTTCGTTGATGCAAACAATCGTACCACTTTACAAAATTCCATGCCGCAAAACGATTACCAATAGTATATAGAAGTAAAATATCAGATTTTATCCGAAAAAATGAAAAAAAAACTAGCAAATACCAAGTACGTGTCTCTCACAACTGATATTTGGACCGAGCCTTTAAATACGGTAAGTTTTCTTGGACTTACTGTTCATTTTTTAGAGACAGAGGAACACAAGTCAGTTAGGTTAGGTGTCACAGAGTTCTCAGAGAGACACACATCAGAGTATTTAAAAAACTGCCTTTTAAAAAAACGGAAGAGTGGAACTTAAGTAAAGAACAGATTGTAGCTGTTGTTTCCGACAGTGCTGCAAATATAATAAAAGCCGTTGTAGAGGGATTTGCTACATTTAGTAGTGTCAAAGGTCCTTCTTGAAGACGAAACTATTAAACATTTTTGCAAAAAAATTAAGGACTTGGTGACTTTCTTTAACAAATCTTTTGTGGCACCGGATCTTCTACGAACCCATACCAATTTAAAACTTATTCAAAGCGTCGAAACGCGATGGAACTCCACTCATGATATGCTCCAACGGTTTTTACAACTTAGCGAGAAAATAAGTATCGTCATATTGCAATGTCCTACAGCACCTGTTATGTTGACTGCTGCAGAAATGGAGGCCGTGCGAGAATTAGTGAATTTACTGAAGCCTTTCGAAGAAGCGACAAAAATTGTTAGTGGTGAAAAATTCTTAACAGCAAGCAAAATAATTCCTGTTGTCAATACTTTAAGAAATAATGTCGATACGAACTATCCTTCGACAACCTAGTGCAGTTATTTAAGGTGTCTTGCCTCCCGTTCGGGTTAAAAACACCCCCCCCCCCCATGGGGGAATGGGGCCAAATTTTAGTGATGCGCCAGCACCGCTGGTTGTGCACACTTAAAAAAGATATACAACAAGTCAGCTACCACATTTATTAGCAACAAGCTGCCTGCCTTGATGCTTCTGTTGGTTCAGAGAACCTTTCTAACGTCGCCACGGCCCGCTAGAGGCCAACCCTTTCTGCGGTTACTGCCTGCACGGACACGGCACGCCGTAGCGCTCCCCCGTGTGGAACCCGCCGGCAGGGGCTTGACACCGCACCCTAGCTCCCCAGTACGGTGGGTCTCTCGAGTCGTTTCACGATCAGGCATTCGTCGGCACAGACCAGCCGAACGATCGGGTCCGTGAGGTCGTCAATTCTCAAAACTTGCTAAGAGAAGCGGATCTTTCAAAAGCATTGCTCCTCTTCGAGCTCGGGCACTTCGACCCCTCACTCTTCCACAATAAAATTGTGGACGGAGATAACCCGCTCCGCTCTCTTCCACAAGTCCCCTGCGGGGATCCTTCGACAACCGTGGGAAGTATTTTCAAAAACCAATTAAAAATTCAGCTGGCCAAAAGATTCGATGGGATTGAAAAAAAATACGATTTTAGCTGTAGCCACTATTTTGGACCCCAGGTTCAAAAAAGTTTCATTTCATGATCGTATTGCTTGCTCGCGAGCGATAAACAAAATTTCTTATGTTTTAAAGGATGACAAAGAAAATCAAGAATTCGATCGAACACAAATTGTAACGGGTAATGAAAGTGATCAAAACGTAGGGTTTTGGGCATACCAACAAAATCTAGTAAATTTAAGCAAACATAAACAAACAGCTAAGCATGCGGACGAAATGCCCGAAGAATTGCGGTTCTACCTATATGATGAAAATATAGGCATTATGGAAAATCCGATTAAATACTGGCTAAACGGGAAAAAAAAAATAAATTGCAAGATCTGGCTATAAAATATTTTTCATTAATCGGAACCTCCGTTCCATCCGAAAGAGTTTTCTCTAGAGCAGGGCGAATAATGACGGAGGACAGGAATAAATTGTCGGGTAACCATTTAGACCAAATATTATTTCTGACGAGCCTTGATCGAAAGGATTGGAATTTATAATTGAAAAATGTACATAAGATTTTCTATTTAAATAAATTAAATATATTTTGTATATTCTGCAGCGTAGCACTTATTTCCACATTTAAGGGGAGGCACTACCCTGAAAATCAACTTAATGAAATACACCTTTAAAGAATTTGAAAATAGTATTTCTTTAGTCATTTTTTATGAGGAATTTTTATGAGGAAATGGTGTAAGAATAAAAAGCGGAAGAAATTTTTTTTAACCATAAATTTTAGTTCCAACAAAAATTTGTCTTTTTCAAATAATGCTACTACATTTTTCTGATTTAATTTAGAAATTCAAAAAAATTAGAGTGAACATAAAAACCTATTTTCTAACAAATTACGCACGGATTTTAAAAAATTCCATTTTTCACCGAAACGAAAATTTTGTTTTCCGTCAACAAAATTGTTTACACTTTTGTTCTAGCACCATTGAATTCCACGTAAAAAATTACTAAAGAAATAATTTTTTTTGAAGGTGTATTTCATAGAGCTGATATTGAGGGTAGTGTCTCCCCTTAACATTCTCATTTTAAGATTAACTTTAAAAAACTAGAGTATTTAGGTGCATATTTTACGTTACACATCGAAACCAAGATAATTATTTTTGAGAAATCGAATATATATCATAATGAAATAAGTAAAACCATCTATTTTCAAAAATTCTCTTTTTTTAAATGCATGATTAATTTCTTTGCTATATTTTAAAAGATTGCATATAGTGGTTATGATTTCTACGGAACTCGAATTTGAAATAATCATTAAGAAATTGTTGATATAGTTTTTTTCAGCATATATTACCTTATCGACTGACGACTGATCACTTTTGGCTTAGATTTTATACGAATAATCAACATCGATGTTGGGCAACATCGATCTTTTAGTTTCGATTTTTTATGAACATCGATGTTTTGCACTTCGATATACATCGATTCGCAACATCTTTTGGGATCGATGTCCCATCCCTAGTAGCGATTGAGTAAGGATAAAAGATAAAGGATAGGAATTATCCCCCGCTTTAATGACATTTTTGCCTGTTCGCGGGTCGGCTCACGGGTGGATAGGTCGGACATACAATCGAAAACATTTACAAGACATAACAGCACATAGCAACACCCACCCAGAGCCAGTCCCCCCATTACTGCGCCCCGTGGAACGTCTTGAGACCCCTCTGTATCGCATTTGCACGGGGTCTGGGAAAACTACGGACAACCCAGACAGATACAGTCGACAAACTACTTTATGATCAGGGGTTACCCTCTGATGGTAAAGCAGCCGTGTCTCCCACTCAGCAATCGGCCTGCTATCTTTGCCGTAGCGGGCGCAACGCTCGTTTTTATTTATTTTTCACAGTCACCCTTCCAAGTATGGATCCCTATCAGGAACCTTTCACCTGAAAGAGTGACTGTGCGTTGCACCGACCACAGGGCAATTGCTGTTGGTTAGTAGCGATTGAGTCATTGCCCAACCATAGAGGTTATTTACGTAGTAGTACATAAGATATTTAGATTCTTCATTCTGGTTGTAATTTTCCTTTCTCATATAGCGATTATTCGCTTTACCGTATCGATTGCAACACTGGCTGATGACACCTCTAATACCTCGCTCAATGAATAACAGCATATCAATATCAGTAAGGAGTTCTAATTCAATTTTAGTATATCTGAGCATGGCATCCCAAGTCAAACCAGGTGTTGTGTAATAGTGTGCTGGGTCCAATTCATATATTCTCAGGCAAGTTTTTCGAAAATTCTCAAAGACATCTGATAGCAGAAGAACATCCGTTTTCAAGTAAAGATCGGAATACTCACCAAGATTTTTCACTTGAAATGCATTCCAGACTATCGTAGCATGTTGATAATCATCTTCAGAGATGTGACATTTGTTTAAAGTGCTATAGAATTGATCCTTACTTGGCATCTGCGTTGCTGTTTCCAAGGAGTCATATGGAAAACTCCCTGTCTCGTAAAGAGAGCAATTTTATCAGATGTGTAGCAATCATCCTTCTTAAATACTTTTAGAAAATCCAGCCGGACTCGCGTTCTTGAAATTCCTCCATGGCGCATTCAATAGGTTTCTGAACATTATGTGCATACCATTCTGTTAAATCTGTTGTTTGAAAAATGTCTGCACTTTTAGTTTGAAAAAGCTCATTTATTCTCTCTCTGTATGTTTTTTCCGAAATGAGAATAAATAAGCTGAGCATTGACGGTCAAACCAGCTTCTATTAAACAAAACGAAACTCTTACTTCATTTGGGGATTTCGTCGCCATCTACCGGACCCCGAGAGAACTCACGTGGTTTCATACATGTACATCGCTTGCATTTCGGCCATCACCGGCGCCGGTTCTGTTACATAACGCTAGAGGGCGACATAACTCGAAAATAAAGTAGCATATCATTTTATACATAAGTTGAGTCACACGTAACCAGTTCACCTACATTTTTCTCTACTTTCCTGAAGGGAAGTAAATGGATATCGCGACTTTCTAATCCCCATATTAAAATTTAGTATTCACGGTCTCTCAGTGTAAGACTGTTTTTGAAGTCCATTGTATTGGTAGTAATTCGGTCGGATGTCACTTTGCTTTTAGAATAACAACTTTCCGTTTACGTGACTATTTTTTGTCTACCCTTCATTGCTTAAATCGAATTGCAAGTTAAAAATGAATCCTGCTACAGTTCCCGAAAAAATCGAAATGATTCTTATTTATGGTGAATTGACGATGCTGTTGCGTTGTATGCTGAGCGTTTTCCAGATAATGCTCGCTCGCGTTCTTTTTTTTACAAAGTTGTGAATGCCTATCACTCTGATGGCAGCGTACAAATGAAAAAAAGGAAGCGAAGATTAACAGTTACAGGAGAAGCTAACGAAGTAGCTGTACTAGCAGCTATTCACCAAAATCCGCATGTAAGCACACGACAATTACATCGCGAATCCGGCATTTCCAGAGACAGTATTCAAAGAATATTGCATCGTCATAAGTTTCACCCATATCACATTTCACTGCACCAGGAACTAGATGGCGATGATTTTCATAACCGCGTGGTGTTTTGTGAATGGGCATTTCAAAAAATGCAAACGAGCCACAATTTCTTTGCTAATGTATTATTTTCAGATGAATCTACATTCACGAACCATGGTGGCGTCAATAGGCATAATATGCATCCCCAATGGTTACGACAAGTTAATCATCAACGTCCTTGGTCGGTGAACGTTTGGTGTGGAATCATAGGAAATAAACTCATTGGTCCTTATTTTATTGAAGGTAATTTGAATGGAACAAAATATCGAGATTTCCTAGAACAAGAAGTACCATTACTACTTGAGGATGTTGCTATGGACGTCCGACGGACAATGTGGTTTCAGCATGATGGTTGCCCAGCACATTTTTCAAGAGTAGCAAGGGAAATACTAGAACGTGATTACAATGGTAGGTGGATTGGTAGAGGTGGCCCCATTAATTGGCCTGCGAGGTCACCTGATCTAACATCTCTGGATTTCTTTCCTACGGGGTTACCTAAAAGGTAAGGTTTATGAACAAGTACCAACGACTCGTGAAAACATGGTGGAACGCATAGAAGACCTGCTTGCGCAGAAATTTCTGCAGATATGATTCTATCATGTATAAAGTCATTTGAGGAAAGAATAAATAAATGCATTGAAGTGGAAGGTCAACATTTCGAACACTTACTCGAGTAAGTGGCAGTGAGACAGTGAGAGGCAAGGGGACTCACATAAAACAAGCACCCCAAAGGGAACAGAAAAATACTACGTCCACGTCGTTGTTCCTGGGTAACGCTAAATGTATTTTTTCCCGGCTTTGTTAGAATGACCGTATTCCATATCCGCTACGCGGGCGAAAATTGTCAATATTGGAGAATCCAAATCTGCAATAAAAACTGGGGGTTCCTATTTAAGTTTTATTGTTTTTGCCCCCACTCCACCCCCAGGGGATGGGGAAGGGGGTAAATTTCATTATTACTGGATGCCCCCCTTCGTATCGAACAACTTTCATCCGACAACTTTTTTGATTCTGTGCATAGTTCTCGAGGTATTTCAATGTCTTCGGATAAATTTGGATTTTTATCGATTACAGCGCCACCTGTGAACCAAAATGCAATAGCTCCTGGGTCAAATTCGTGTACTTTTTTCTGGAGAATCCAAATCTGCAATAAAAAATGGGGGTTCCTATTTAAGTTTTATGGTTTTTGCCCCCACTCCACCTCCAGGGGATGGGGGAGGGGGTAAATTTAATTATCACTGGATGCCCCCCTTCGTGTCGAACAACTTTCATCCGACAACTTTTTTGATTCTGTGCATAGTTCTCGAGATATTTCGATGTCTTCAGATAAATCGGCCACCCTTATTTTTTTAAATAGAACCCCCTACATTTTATTGCATATTCTTATAGCTTATCTCGAGAGCTTTCCAAAACACTATAATAAAATATTTTTTTATTAAGTACTTTTTGAGTTATAAAGGTTTGAAGTTAACCATTTTTTGACACAAAATGTAGAATATCTTGTAAAATATTATTTAGTTTTCAGTAATCATAACCTTAATACTTTTGTGCGCGGAATAATGAGACCAATTAATTGGTTGAAAGAAAATACCACTCTTGCCTTAACTGGTCGGACTCGCACACCACTTAACAAATTGTTAACTTCAAACCTTTATAACTCAAAAAGTACTTAATAAAAAATTATTTTATTATAGTGTTTTGGAAAGCTCTCGAGATAAGCTATAAGAATATGCAATAAAATGTAGGGGGTTCTATTTAAAAAAATAAGATTGACCTTGAAATGACCTTGAAGGACATGGTCAAGGTCAAAGTCAAGGTCATCATCTTACTCCCCGCTTGAAACCATACAACTTTGCTATTGGACATTTTCTCCTAAGTGCATTCTAACTGAAGATATTAGGGGGGTCCGATACTTTTCGATGACCCTGTATGTATATACTTTTATATAATTTTATATGTGTGTGTGTGTGTGTGTGTGCGTGCGTGCGTGTGTGTGTGTGTGTGTGAGTTGTTTTTATTTTACTCAAGATCTGTGGATTAATTTATTGACTAAGAGTAATCAAATGTTTCAGTTTGAGCTTCAGTAAATCGTATGTCGTTCACTTTAAAAATAAATGTATATCCACTTATTTACGAGTGATTGATTATTCACTTAATACTTATTCAGTAAGAGAAGATGACTTAAAACATAGAATAAGAGGATTTTAATTTAATCAAATTTCGAACGTAGACATCTAGCAACGCATTGCGAGTTTCGCAATAGGAATCAAAGTTAAATGATCTTGGTCTCGTTATTGTCGTTGTCGTCGTCATAGTCAAACAAAAAAAGAAAACGTTTGTAATGAATTGTAACAGTACCGTACTGTTGAAGCAGCAAAAGCGAAACGTTCTATTTTAAATATGTAAAATTCAATAATAATTTAAAGGAAATGTTAAAATATCAATGAAATCGGTTATGAATTGATAGAGAGATATATTGTTTGTTATTTTGTTAAAGGAATTATCCCCCGCTTTAATGAAATTTTTAGCCTATTCGCGGGTCGGCTCTCGGGTGGATGGGTCGGACAGACTTTCAAAGACATTGCAAGACAATACTTCTAGACAAACACAAGGATCACCCACCTAGAGCCAGTCCCCCCATTACTGCGCCCCGTAGAGCTACTTGACCCCTCTGTATCGCATTTGCACGCGATCTGGGAAAACTACGGAAAACCCAGACAGATACAGTCGACGAACTACTTTATCATCAGAGTATACCCTCTGATGGTAAAGCAGCTGTGTCTCCCACTCAGCAATCGGCCTGCTATCTTTGCCTTAGCGGGCGCAACGCTCGTTTTTTTTTTTTATTTTAACAGACACCTTTCCAAGTCACGATCCCCAATCAGGATGCTTTACTTGAAAGAGCGACTGCGCGTCGCGCCGACCACAGGGCAATTGCTGTTGGTGATATAGAGAGATATATATTTGAAATAAATTTTGATGAAAAATTTCGGCAATTCTTTATCTTTAAAGCATTGAAATATTTTAAAATAGAAAGCTAATTTTGGAGAAGGTCATTAAAAATTCAGAATACACACATACACACACACACACACACACACACACACACACACACACACACACACACACACACACACACACCCGCCGGAGTCTTGCTGGTTCCTTCTGACGGGCGCGTCCCCAGGTGGCGGATCGGGGAATGCTGGTAAAAGGTATCGGGGAAATAAAATACCCGACGCGGACCAAAGAACTAGCTAGGGGAAGGAACCCCGAACAAGAAACCAAGTATGGAAGATCAGCTGCAGATAAAAGCTTACGGTGCAGGGGTCGGATCCCCAGTACCGGCGTCGGGTACGAGTGAGCAAGCGGGCTCTCCGGCGTCGTTATCAGGCAACCGCAGTGTTGTTGGGGTTGGTCACTCGGCCCCAACAGCATTAAATGCTACAAGTGACACTATGTCAGGAAACTTACAGTTTCCTGCGCCTGGAAGAAAAACTTCAGCTCCTTGTGGAATTTATCCAGGAAAAGAAAAATCTCCACAGGGAGCTCAAGAATATGGCCAGAGGCACACTGCGTGCCTTTAGCCATTACGCCAAGGCACGAGAAAGTTCGGGGGCTTCGCAGGCGTCGGTCACCTGCCAGGACGGGGCGAGCCAAACGTCGCCCCGATTCCGTAAGCCCCCCGAACGTCCGGAGCGTAAAGGACCCTCGCCGCTGAAGCTGCCAGCGACAAAACGGGTCAGGAAAGAAGCGGATAAAGAGGAACGCCCCGTACCACCAGCTGCAGAACAACGGCGGCAACCCCAGTCGGAATACCAGGACTGGGTTACGGTGGTCAGAAACGGCCTAAAGAAGAAGGCGAAGCAGCTGCAGCAACAACAACCGCAACAGCATCAGCAGCAACAACATCCGCAGGAGCAACGACAGCAACAACAGCAGCAGCAGCAGCAGCAACATCAGTAGCAGCAGGGAACGGATGTCGGCAAGCGACACAGGGGGAAGCCGGAATCAAAAGCCGGCCTCCGACCCTTCCGCCCCGATGCCATCAAGATCAAGACAGCGGACGGTGCGTCATATGTCGACATCCTGAAGACCATGAAAGCTGCGCCAGAACTGCAAAAGTTAAGAGAAAGGGTGACCGCCATCAGGCGGACGAAAGCAGGCGAACTCAGGAGCGAAAGCGGGAGCACCCAGGAGCTCCAAGCAGCGGCGACGTCGATCCTAAAAGGGCTGTCGTACAGGCACTGTCCCATAAGGAAGCTATCACCGTCAAGGACATGGACGAGGCCACAACTCGGGAGGAGGTGGCACAGACCATCATTGAGATGACTTCACCGGAAGCAGTGACCCCTGAGAATATCAAGCTCAGGGGAGCATATAGCGGAACCCAGGCGGCCAATATCTTGCTTCCCGTCGCAGTAGCAAACACACTGCTGCAAAAGGGGAAGCTTAAAATTGGCTGGGTTAATTGCCGGGTTCGACTGTGCGAGGGACCCCCACGCTGTTACAGGTGCCACGAGAGTGGACATCTGGCAAGGGGTTGTTAGAGCGCGGTCGGTCGCTCGGCGCAGTGCTTCCGGTGTGGCAAGGAGGGCCACAAGATTGAGGACTGCGTAGCCAAACATCGTGCAACGCAGGAGGTTGAAGCACAGACCAACAATGGCTAAGGTGCTCCAAATAAACCTCAATCACTGTGCGGTGGCCCAGGACCTGATGTTTCAACTGGTCAAGGAGGAGAAGGCCGATATCGCCGTCATCAGCGAGGCTTACCGGGACCTTTGTAAACCGAGCTGGGTGAAGGGTTCCACCAGCAGGGCGGCCATCTGGGTGCGTGGGAATCTCCACATATCCAATAAGATGTCCGATCCCCTGCCCAGCTTCACGTGGGTGGAGGTGGCTGGTATAAGACTATACAGTTGCTACCTTCCTCCCAGTCTTACCATCGACGAGTTCCAAGGATCCCTGGAGGCCATCGTCGCCAGTGCAAGAACCTCCCGACTCCCATTAGTGATCGGGGGGGACTTCAATGCATGGGCGACGGAATGGGGTAGCGCGAAGACCAACCATCGAGGATATGCCCTCATTGAAGCCTTCTCGTTACTGGAGTTGGAGATTGCTAACACGGGGGGAAAGCCGACCTACTCCAAGGCCGGCAAGTCCTCCGTAGTCGACCTGACCTTCGTCGACCCAAAATTGATGGGGGAAGGGTTCGGCTGGAAAGTTAGCGACCGATACACGGGCAGTGACCATCAAGCCTTGGTGTACCAGCTCCAACTGACCGGCAGAGCAGTAGGAAAGGTGCAGAGCGCAAGCAAAGAGAGATGGGCACCGGCCACCTTCGATCGGGAAATGTTCCTCTACAGCTTGGAATAGACGGAGGTGGAGGGAACAGCAGAGGAGAGAGCCCGATGCATCTCCCGAGCGATAACAGCGGCTTGCGATGCCTCTATGGCCGTGAAGTCAAATCCTCGCGGCCGACCCCCAGTTTACTGGTGGAACTAGGAAATCGCAGATATCCGTCGAGAGTGCCTTCGGGCTCGAAGGCTGCACCAGAGAGCAATCCATAAGCCCCGGTACTACCAACTGGCCGCGGACTATGAAAGAAAGAGAAAGAGGCTCAAGATTGCCATCAAAGCCGCGAAAAGAAAGTGCTGGCCGGACTTTTGTGAGGAGGTGGACCGCGATCCCTGGGGGCGACCGTATAAAACGGTCATGAACAAAATCAAGCCCAGGGGACCCAACGCACCATCTTGTCCATCCTTCCTTGGCAAAGTCGTCGGCCATTTATTCCCAGAACAGCGGGAACGGCCGATTGGCACTGGCCTGATGGCAATTGCTGGTGCAGCCGAGCCGCCAGATGTTACCGAAGCCGAAGTAATGATGGCTGCTAAGCAGATCTCCACCCGTAAGACCCCAGGAATGGATGGGGTACCTGGAATGGCAGTGAAGATCGCAGCGCTGAATGTACCAACCATCTTCACATTGACATTCAGTGCTTGCCTGAAGGAAGGATGCTTCCCGGCGCAGTGGAAGGAACAGAGGTTGGTGCTGCTGTCTAAGGGAAACAAACCCCCGGACGACCCATCCTCATTCCGACCGCTCTGCATGCTTGACATCTCCGGGAAGCTATATGAGAGGGTTATCTGTGCCAGACTGGAAGCAGCCATCGAAAATGCCGGAGGTCTTTCCGAAAACCAGTTCGGATTTAGAAAGGGGCGCTCAACCATCGATGCAATCGGCCGAGTGAAAGCAATAGCCACGGATGCCATCAGTGGCAGCCGAAACACCAGGTGCATGTGTGCCATCATTGCCCTAGATATCCGGAACGCATTCAATTCGGCCAGGTGGGATTGCATCATGCAGGCACTCGAAAATCTGAAGGTGCCTCTCTACCTAAGAGAAGCCATCTCAAGCTACCTAACAGAACGAAACCTGTATTATGACACCGATGACGGCAGGCACTCCTACAACATCACGGGAGGCGTGCCACAGGGTTCGGTTCTGGGACCCTTGCTCTGGAACGTCTTATATGACGGACTGCTCAGGCAATCCCTCCCAGACGGGGTGTCCATGGTAGCTTTCGCAGACGACCTTGCACTAATCGTCGTCTCGAAGACCATCGACGAGGTGCAATTTAGCGGAGATGAAGCTATCGAGGTAGTAGCTAGGTGGTTGAGCAACCATGGGTTAGATCTGGCGGCTGAGAAGACGGAGGCGATGTTCATCTCTCGAACGAAGAAAAGGGTATTCGCCACCTTCACGGTGGAAGGTACGCAGATCAGGACGGTGGACACTATTAGATATCTTGGAGTCACTCTAGATGCGCGGCTGTCGTTCAAACAACACCTGATGAACGAAGGGAGTAAAGGCTTTCAAAGTGGCTCGTACGCTCTCTAGCATCATGCCCAATATGGGGGGGGGGGGCCGAAACAGCCGCGACGGTCCCTGCTTTCATTGGTAGTAACCTCCGTTATTCTTTACGGGGCACCGATATGGGCTGATGCCATGAACATCCATAAGAGCTACGGAGCCACCTGCCGGCGGGCTTATAGAACAGCCGCCCTAAGAGTGGCCCGTGCCTACCGTTCTGTATCGGACATCGCTCTCTCGGTGGTCGCGGGACTCCCTCCCATAGACCTTCTTGCTATGGAGAGGGCAGCAGTACACCGCGAAGGCAGGTGTATAAGGCAGGACATCGCCGACCAGGAGCCGAATCACGACAAATGGTCCATGAGGACCATAGAAGAGTGGCAAAAAAGATGGGATTCAGCGGATTCGCGGCGGTGGACCCACTGCGTCATCCCAGATGTAGCAAAGTGGACGGGCAGACAACACGGATACACCACCTTTCATCTCACCCAGGTGCTCACCGGGCACGGCTGCTTTCGCAGCTACTTACATCGTTTCCGCATTTATCAAAGTGCGGAGTGCCCGGCATGCCCTGGTGTCGACGAAGACGTGGCTCATGTCCTCTTCCACTGCCCGAGATTTGCAGCGGAACGGGAACAGTTCCGGATCTCGGTAGGAGGACCACTAACACCTGAGGGCATTGGGGAATGTTTGCTCGCCTCACAGGAGGGATGGGACGCGGTGGTCATCATCGCCACCTCCATCATCGATAGGCTGAATGCCATCAGAAGAGAAGAAGACGGAAGAGGCAACAACATCGCCCAGACTTGAAGAGCCAAAACATCGGCGGAGGGCCTACTGAGGCAAAGACTGCCCCCCTCGAAGTAATGCCTTGCGGCGGTTTCCGAGGGGGGAATCACAGTCTGAGCGGAGGTGGTTTTAGCGGGTGGGAGCCCCGCACTCCTGCTGGTACCGGCTGGCAGGGATGGCTGGTAGAGCTTTCCATCGTCGCTTCGGAAAAACACACACACACACACACACACACACACACACACACTCACACACTAATTGGAAAGATTTAGATTATTATAACATTAAATTATTTTCTTATTTACATATATATATATATATATATATATATTTAAATGTACAGTAATATTACATTTAAATGTCCCCGAAGTATCATGGTTTCAAAGTACTCACTTTTTATCTATGTTTTTCGAGGTCTGTCCCCAAAAAGACCATATGTCGGGATAATAGCCACTTTTTATACATAACTGTCCCCAAACGAACCCCTCATTGGATAATCAGTGTGCCCAACATTTGAATTAACCAATCAAGACGTTTAAGGGCTCAAAATATTCGTCTGGTCAAGCCTTCAAAAAAGTTCTGGCCTTTCGGAAAATTTCATAATGGCGGCTCAAAATGGAGGCTGGAAACCAAAAAAAATTTGAGAATTCGAATCAAAAAGCTTGTGGGAAAGAAAATTGGTGATCAATTCGATTGGTTTTGGGCTCAAATTGTTGGTTTCTGTCGTCTTCAAAAGGTTGGTAAGGTAGATTGATGAAATCCAAGATGGCGGATTCAAGATAGCGGCTGAAACGTCGAAATCGTCGTGATTTAAAAAAGAATCGTCAGATAAATGCTAAAATTAGTGTACGGGGATCGCTGATGACAAATCTGACCTCGGAAAAGTGGAATATTATCCGATCTTGGTGAAACTGGGTACTCGGGGATTTTCGGGGTCGCTGGTTACAAATCTGACCTCGGATTTTGAAAGTTCCATATAGTGGATCCAAGAGGGCCGACCAAAAGAAAAATTATCCGATCTTGATGAAACTGGGTACTCGGGGGTTTTCGGGGTCGCTAATTACATATCTGACCACGGACTTTGAAAATTCAAAATGGTGGATCCAAGATTGCCGACCGTAAAGTGAAAATTACCTGATCTTAATAAAACAGGATACTCGGGGGTTATTTTAGAATATTTTTCGAAAATTTGTGTACCATATTAGATTCGCCATTTTGAATTTTGCAAATCCGTCTTGCGATTCATGATCAGCGACCTCCAGAATACCCGTGAAAGAAATTTGGCGTAAATCGGTTGATTTTCGAAAAATATCCGAAAATATTCTAAAATTTCTCCACCATATTGGATACGCCATCTCGAATTTTGCAAATCTGTCTGCAGATTCATGATCAGCGACCTACAAAACCTCCGCAAACTAATTTTAGCTTTTATCTGACGATTCTTTTTTAAATCATGACGATTTCGACGTTTCAGCCGCCATCTTGAACCCGCCATCTTGGATTTCATCAATCTATCTTACCAACTTTTTTTTCCCACAAGCTTTCTGATTCGAATTCTCAATTTTTGTTTGGTTTCCAGCCTCCGTATTGAGCCGCCATTATGAAATTTACCAAAAGGCCAGAACTTTTTTGAATTTGCTTGACTAGACGAACATTTTGAAACCGTAAACGTCTTGATTGGTTAATTCAAATTTTGGGTACAATGATTATCCGGTTGACGTGATTTCCATTCCGCGTCAACTGATACAGTGCTCCGAATGGAAATCCTTTCCATGGATTTTAACGTATGAGGGCTCAAAATGTTCGTATTGAAAAGTGCTTTCGAATGGTGAGTGGCATATACGCGATATTTCAAAATGGCGTCCAAATATAGCCACCGAATGCGCGGAAATTGCAACTAAAATTCAAATTCGAGCGAATAAAATCGTTAAACGATATTCGATTCGCCTGAAAGTCAATGTTGGATAATATATGAGGTCGCTAAATACGAATCTGAACGAATAATTGTAAAAATCAAAATGGCGGATCTAATATGGCCGACAAAAATTGAAATCTTGCTGGATTTTCCTGTACATCGGTATGTTGGGGTTTCTACAATCGCTGATTACGAATCTGAACTCTAAATTGTAAAATTCATAATGGCGGATGTAAGATGGCGTATCCAAAAAATCATCATCAAGAAAAAGAAAAAAGCTTTCTGCGTTTAACAACAGTTCCACTACAATAATTCGCAGTGTACGGTATACGTCGCAGTTATGTACTATAAGTGTAAAGGAAAATTACAGCATCGTTCTTTCATTTTCCTGTCTGATTGTCTCACCCACGATACGACTGCAGTGTATCTGTTGCAACAACGACTAATCCCACTGTTGAAAAATGTAATACCTGAACTGAGAAAAATTATTTACGTAATGGATGGTGCCAAACAGCACTATAAAAATTGACACACAACCAAAACCATGATTATTTTTCAGATAATTTCCATTGTAGCGGCTAGAAAACACATTACAAGAATAATATAAAGTCAAAGAAAAACGAACATTTCGTAGTGGTGGCATTGAATAGTATTTTTAAAATGAAATACGTCTACTATTATTTATCAGATGTGATGTGAATTCTGGAGACGTCGAATTTTAGGGATTTTTCACTTTCGCTTTTTGTCGACTGCAGCGTCACCTGTGAACCACAATGTAATAGCCCCTAGATGAAGTTGGAGTACTTTTTTCCGGAGAATCCAAATCTGCAATAAAAAATGGAGGTTCCTATTTAAGTGTTATTGTTTTTCCCCCACCCCACCCCCGGGGGTGGGGAAGGGGGTCAATTTCATTATCACTGGATGCCCCCCTTCGTGTCGAACAACTTTCATTCCACACCTTTTTTGATTCTGTGCATAGTTCTCGAGATATTTTTATGTCTTCAGATAAATCGGCCACCCTGTATATTTCTATAGGTCATTTTTTTAGTGTATATAAAATAGGTATTAAAAATCACAGTAAACTTTAACGAAACGCTCCAGGTGATGTTATTGGCACGGCACCTGTTAATGACCTGTTAATGACCATGCTGATGATATTGCTGGGATATTGGCAAAAAAGTGAAAGCAGAAAATTAAGAAGAGATCAAAAATAGTATATTACTCAACGAGGGAGGTAAAATAAAGAATGTCTCAGACTGCGTGTAATTTTTACCCGAGGGGAAGCCGAGGGTGAAAAACATGTAGTCTGAGGCATTCTTTTTTACTTTCCGAGGGAAGTATACGATTTTTCTTCATGACAGGGAGGTTACTGCTTTCCTCCCGGTGCGAAGAAAAGACTAATAACAATCCCGCTATTGTCATTAGTAACGCACTAACTGTATCATTGCCTTTGGCTGCAAGATTACCCAAAGAAGAATCACTTTCACGTACCGTTCAACGAACACGTGATAAAGCGCAAATCACCTTCAATAATCCACCATCTTTAACTTCTGCGAGTTATTGACAAAAAAGCAGTATTCCTATTATATGATAGTGGTGCAAATGACAATAGGGTTTTAATTTATGCAACACATACAAATTTAAGAATTCTCGATGAGTGTGAACAATGGCTAGGTGACGGAGCATTCAGATCAGTGCCAATAATTTTCCAGCAATTTATACAGTTTGCATGGCTTAAAAAATAGAAAATGCCTTTTATTGGTATACATTTCGGCACCAAATAAAACTAAAGATCTTTATATGTAAGTCTTACGTATAATTATAGAACACTACCCGGAACATCAACAAAAAAAAAATCATGATTGATTTCGAGAATGGTTTTATATCAGCATTTTTCGTTTGTTTTCTTGACTCAAAAATTCAGACAATAAATTGATTTATCTCAGACTAAAATTAAATTAAATCAGATTAAAATTATTTTTAAGAAGAAGATGTAGGCTTTGCAAAAAACGAACAATTTAACCCTTAATACGATGTGATTCGATAATAATTGAAACCACGAGGAGCCCTTGAAAGTCGTGGAATTAGCGAAAACCAGTTTTGCGAATACCAAGACGTTTTTGTAAATTCTGCGCCTTTACAATCTTCCCTGGGGGTTTAAATTTTATCCAATTGCTTCCGATTATGCATCAAATTGTTCGTTTTTTATGACCTAGAACTTCTTTATTGTGGTATTTCGTTAGCTGTTTAGCGAAAAAATGGCATTTTTTACCCTTTTTATGGCTGTAACAAAAGAAATACTTAATATAGGTCAAAGAGCCTCGTGGTGAATTGTAGAACTAACACATAGTTTTAATATGAACTTTGCCTGGTTAACATAATTTAAAAAAGAACCGAGTTATTGCCAAAATAGTGATTTTTTTCGAAACCGATGGCTTGCCAATAAAATTCTAGTTCAGTTTATCGGCATTCATCCGCAGGTAAACGGGGTGTCATATACAGGTATGTAGTAGAATAAACACTCAAACTCCAAATGTCGCAGATACAATGATAGTCGATGACAAAATTACGCAGTACATGCGACGTTAAAAATTTTAATAAAAAAATATGAGAAAGTTTCTATTTCTAAATGCCGCTATGGAGGGTCAATTCCTAGCATACGGAGGATGGAAATTTCAACAATTTATGACCGATATCCAAATGGTGTTTTTATACACGTACATGCGACATACCGGAAGTTGGACATTCGAGTAGATTAGGTGAGATGAAGAACGTGGCGAGAAAGGTAACGCTACAAGCTTCAGCCATCGAAAACAGCCGAACGAAGATGGAGGTTGGAGAGTACGGGAGGTATCCCGCATTCTGACCGTCCTGATCCGAATGCGTCATATTTATTTTTTTATTTATAAACGGACATTGCTGTCGTTGCTACATTGATATTGCTCATATTGCGAGATACGGTCTGAAATAAAAAATATTGTATAATGTATAACTCCAGTAATAATAGAATCATACTCACAAAATGTTCTTTTACAAAATTTCTATTACAGATTTTGTATTTCGTTTTAAAAACAAAAACTTCTGTAGGTGTTAAAAACATAATGTATACAATTTTTAGCCATACAACGTAAATAATAGTAATCATAATGTTTTTATTTTCACAATGTTAATTTGTGGGGATTTAAAATTCACTGCGATTTTGTTCGAACCCGTAAAATAATAGGAAAGTGTTGAATCGGTTGATGTTGTATAGGATATTAAAAAGAGAGTGTTGAGAATTATCCTCGTCTTAACTGTGGTGCTGGATGCATGCGACTAAATACAAGTGAAAAGGGAAGAAGAATACAACTAGTGAAGTATCAGGCAAATAAACACCGATGCGCTGACTTTAGCACAATTATCAATTTATTTTGTAGTCTCCAATTTCAATTTGAAAGAGGAACGCACCAGAAAATGAGTGAGCAAACAATTGCTCACGAAGAATGCAATTCAGTTACATTCAGAACGTGTAAGTTCCGTTGGAGATCGTCATAAATGTCCACTTGTATCAAAACTGCACACGCATCCGCGTCCAAAATGGCCATACCTCGATAGCGTGGGTAAGAAATTGCAACGCCAGCAAAAGTGTGCGGCTCGCGGCCTATGTGAGACGAAACGAAATGCACGAAATTGCGTCATTTTTCTGGAAACTTCGACACCGCGTGGTAAGAAATGGAAATTGATGAGTTCAAGACGACATGTGTCGATTGGAAAAAGCTGATGACACGAAGCCGTGGGCGAGCTTCCTTTCTCCCATTCCCCACTTGCAGGGAACATTGCCAAAATTGAGTATTACGCAACAGCGGATCCAAATTTCACAATCGGCGCCATGCAAAACTTCTCGAGAAAAACAGCACCGTGCCTAATATATCCAGCACCTAGGTCACATGGGCGTCCGCAGGATAATTTTCAGGGGGAGGCAAAATTGAATATGCGACTATATGTTAATGGAAGTTACGTAGACTAATAAATATACACTGTCGGGCCAGGGGGTGGCAACTGCCCCCTCTTGCCCCTCCCTGTGGACGCCCTTGCTAGGTCACTATAAGGATCGTACATTGATCGGTTGGGTCTCGAGTTAAAATACGGAATGGAGAGTATATGAGGTAAAGTCTCATGCAAAATGTCAAAGCGATTTTTTTAATACCATTGGTCTTAACTAACTCTAGTTATATTTGACCATGAAAAATAAAGGCAAAATGTTCGATGAGTCAAATATGTCGAGCAAATTATTCATATTTCGTTTGCTGTCATGAGACTATAGTGGATAAAGATTTCGTCATGGTGAATGCTTTTTTTTAATATCAATTGCTGGGGATCTGAGAACCAAATCCGTTATTGCTCGAACCTGTAAAACATTGGGAAGGTGTATCATTCAAATTTGTAGAGGAAATTATGCATTACTCGTTTACTGTCGTGAGAATACTGCGTAAGGTAATGTCCAGTTATTGTAAAATAGACTCATTTAAGCGAGAAACATTATGATGAACAAAAAACGGTAGTTTTTGCGATCAATTTCAGAGATATTTTGAAATCGCTGCTTCGCCCCTCACGCCGCTTTTCCTTAGTCACCCTTTATCATCATTTATAGATCATATTATACAAATTAATAAACTAATATATAATATACGAATATACAGCAATAATTTTCTAGTTATATTATTTTATGTAAAGTGCTATTAATTTTTTAATTAAAAAAGTAGGTTATATCCGCCGATTCTATATATAATATAGGCCTATCTTGAGGTAACGTGAATTGCTATATTGAAACATTAAGGAACATTACTTGCAAATCTCTTATTAAATATTCCACTTCAATTGTTCATACCTTCTCCAATACCACTATTAAGTAAAACTCCCCAGGCAAACCAAATTGCACTTGATAGGTTCAGAGCATCTTCCTCCGTGCCATCTGTGTTCGCCAACTTAAATCTACCAAAAGGAGAAAAGCGGTCGAGAAGATATAGAACGAGAGCGACTACGTGCACTGATACCATTACCAAGATCCACAAGGTATTGCTGAAAGGTTGCAGAAATGATACTAATGTCGACGATCTTGATGGCTAAAAGGAAAAGTGGGTACATCAATATTTTTAATACTATTGCTGTACAATTCTAAACATTCTTTTAATGGTATGCATGTTGAATATACAACGTATAAATTCGAATTAATATTTAGTTACTATGTATTCTTTTTTAAGGACCACAGCGTTATATTAATTTTAAATTAAGATTGTATTACAATATCATATTATGTCCTCATATGTAGTCTCATTAAACAGTATCCATCTATATAGTGTACACATACATTTGTTAGGAAACAAAATGTGGTTCGTAAGCTTCAGACAATTTTAAACTCCCACTTTTAAATTTTCAGAAAGAATGACCTGATAGGATATCAATTTAAAAATGGGCTTTCATAACACTGATTGTGAAACAAAAAATGCATGTAAGAATTTTCTTGCATTCAGCAGAAGCGATTGCAGTGCTATAGTTATAACGCTAGTAGTGGCTGTTAATCCAGTCAAAAGAGCAGAAGTGAGTGGAACTCGTTGATACTGGCGATTTCGCGTAAATTAAGTGTAGGAGGTCAGGAAAAACATATCATAAAGTTGGCAACGACAGTGCATGGGGGTCCTTAATTTAACCATGAATGTGAAAATTTGTGTTTTTTGTCTTATACGTTTTTAACTTACTGAAAAACGACGTCCCGTAACTTACTGAAAAACCCGTCCGTCAGTTTTTCACATCTTAGTTCGACTTTTCAAACTCTCAAACATTTAAACAGCGCCCTATTATATATCGATATTATAATATTCGAATTACAAATAATTTTATCCAGATCGTCACCATTTCGAAGGGCCTTTACTAATTACCTAACAGGCCTGCTTCATTTTGAGAGGTACCCCCATTCGGGTATGCAATGGCGTAGGGAAAACCACCTTTGTGGAAAAAACCTATCCATCTGTAAACGAATGGTGAAAGGGCTTTGAAATAAAACGCGTGATTTGATCGGCCACAAACTAAATATCAAATTTATTCCGATCAATCGGTGACTACCCTATCGCGACGCGGACTTCCTAACCCGACGACGTTCCGAAACGTTCCGACAAAACCCGATCGTCCCTTTTTCACATCTTAGTTCGACCTTTTAAACTCTCGAACATTTAAATAGACTACAACGTCATATTATAGATCGATATTATACTATTCGAATTACAAATAATTATATCGAGATCATCACCATTTTGAAGAGCCTATTACATAATTTACCTGCTTCATTTTGAGAGGTACCCCTATTCGGGTGTGCAATGGCGTAGGGAAAACAACCTCTGTGGAAAAAAACCTACGCCGGGTACGGCAGTTGATAAAGCATCGATTCCGTCAGTAACATTCTCCCCCCTGTACGAAGTCCACGGACTCATACACTTCACTAGAATCGATGTTTTCATAACCCATTCAAATCATCATAGAAGTTTTCACATTTCACGCACTTGGCATTAACATCTTTCAACTCGCATAGTACTATCAGATACTACCATCATCATAACTAGCTACCAAGTACAATATCTTGCTCATTCATTATCAATTCTCTAATATTATTCCATTCGATTCCATCAATATAGCTTTCAATTAGCTTTCCATAAATTCAAACTCACCACAACATCATGTGACATTTCACATCACCGTTCTGTCGTGATCATCAGTATTTGCGTCCAAAGTCAGTAAAAAAGATAAAGTAGGTAGATCCGCTAACTACGACAATATTACTTAAATAATATCAAAATCAAAGGCAAACTTAGTGATTATAAAGCAAAGTCCGAAGAAGGCATATACCATACCATAGAGGGTTCACCATCAATGTAAGAGGCTTACAGATGTCTGTAATACTACTCAAATACTACTCAAGGTCATCAAAATACTACTCATATTCTATGAAACTACACTCCGATAAACAAGTCGAGATTTTAACAGTAGCGTAAGTCATTCGAGTCAGTCTTATAACGAAGATGTACATTCTCACAAGAGCTCGTACTGCGTACCGTATTAATGCTCCCCCCGCTAAGGGAACATCATCGACAAAATTCGCACTCAGCAACTACACATCTTCGCAATCAGTACGGACACATTGCGCCATGACCATGTAAAAATCACCGCATTTGACTATAAGAATTATTTATTTACAAGTTGCGTAATAACTCTAATAACTACATGGATTTTCGACGAAATCATTCCGTGTCACACATAGTGTTTATAAATATCACAAAACGAAAGTTAAGGCAGCTAGGAATGCAAACTGTTCAATATCGTTTTCTCTAATTCGAATTATAGGAATTCACTTTATCGACGGGTATTTGAATTTTGGTTTACATAAAAAGTCCGACTTTACGAACCTCCAAACTTCTTGTTCAGCAGAGGGCCAGCACTGACCAAAAACAGCGCCAATCCGTCCCACGTGCTCGAAACCAATTGGCTACTATCCATTTAGAGGCGATACAGTGGCAAATCGGACATTGTCCGCAATCCAAACCTTTGATCAAAATGCCATGCTACGAACCTCTAAACTTCTTGTTCACTCAAAGGCCAGCACTTACCAAAATTCGAAGCGCGACTTCGAATCCACGTGCTCGAAACCAAAGAGCTACTATCCGTTTAGAAGTGAGACAATAGCCACATAAAGGGATTTCAAAAACATGAAACTGAAACTAACCGCATATTTGCAGCCGCAGATTCGGAATATTCAGAAAAATTGTTATTTAATTCATTGCAACTATTTAATTATTGTTACTTATGAATGAATTGACATCTCAGAGTTAGTGGTTTTTCGAAAAGTTAATATTATGTTTAATTGCGAACCATTATTTTTTGTTTACTCTGCGGCTAGTTTCAATTTCATACATAAAGCTTCATTCCACACCTCATAATTAACATGCATTATATTTATCCTTTAAATTTCACGAATTGCCTTTAAACTATTTTAAAAACAGTTTACACAGCGTAATAATTCATATCCTCGCCAGTTTAGGACCTTCACAAATGTGCGCAGTACCTTTTACTTATGTTTATGACAATTATGTCCGTAACAATTGTTGTTCCTGACTGCCTCGACTTATCCGATTGTCACGTCCTACGTAAACTTCCAAATTGGCAAAATTACGGCAATCCCCGAAACTACATAGAAAATACTATTATAGCGCCCCCAAGTCCCATGAACTACAAACCTAGAAAATTCGATGGTAAATCGAATACCTTTTCCTTTCCAAGTTTCGGACAAAGTCAATCCCTGTGTTACCTTCAAATAAGAAAGTTAAACCAAATCCAAAAATTATACGCATCTGACGATTTTCCTTTTTTTTTTACTGTTTAGAAATAAATAATTTTAAAATCTAAACAATTCCTTTATTTGTTATTATTTAAAAACTGTTCCATGACCTAAAATCAAAGAGAAACGCCAAAATTCTACATTCTAAAAAAAAGCACGTACAAGAGCCCACCGTCCTTGTACATTCCTAAAAGCAATAAAAAATCAGTCATACACACATACATACAAGTCGACCACATCCAACGCTTACGTCAACTCTAAAAATAGGAAAAAGAAATAAATGCCATACTTTTTTATTATACAAAATACCAACAAATTTCAGGTCAGCCCAGACAAACATGGATTTAATTTTCTGTTTAAAAAAATAGAGAACACCACCGTTCATATTTGTAGAATCTGTAAAAATAAATATACTTAAACAAACGGAGAAAGTAGAAAAATTCATAATTTAAAATTGCAAAAATACATTTTTACAGCAACAAATTTTAATTAACAAAATTGTTGCACTTTTTAGTATTTTACCAAAATCATTTTTTTTCATAACAATATATCATCACAACTATAAATAAATCCTACAACTTCCGTTCATTTTTGTATGAACTACTGATAAAATATTATAAAATTGTCCAACATGAAAAATCAACAAAAATTAGTGTAAATAACAACAATTGAAAATCGCCGGAAAATAGTAAAAAAATGTTCACGACTACTATCATAATAGGAAATCTCTCCCACCTATGAAAACCCGAAAATTTTCTTGGTGGGAAACATAGTATAAATACCACGATCGTATATGCCCTCTGTACTCGTCTCTCCTTGCCTCTTCGCCCTAGTAACTAATCTTCTTGAACCAGGTCCCTCGTTCCCTACACTCCTACCTCCAACCCATAGTCGTTCCGAGAGTTCGATATCGCAGCCACCCTAACTTTCCCTTTCGGACTGAGGCAAGAACAACAAAAAAACGGAGGCTTCCACCCGGCAGCTCGGCAGATTTTTTATTCTTGAAGGATCAAAAATCTTCAATATCGATCGTCAGCCCGTGGTCTCTGATCAAGAGTCATCGTCACGCAACTAAAAGTGAGTATTCCTCCCTTACATTTATCTTTTTTCCATTTCCTGTACATCCCTTGAGAGATAACTCACAAATATTCGCCCAAAAGACACGACAATTTGAGTAGTGTTTTAGCACTAATCTTCTTTTATTTTGTTAACTTTTTCTTCAGAGCCGACGGTGTTGAGTCTCCCGTTATTAATTTTTTGTACACAATCCTTTTTTGACTACAAAGGAGGACAACACCATAGGGAACGTTTTTTTTTATTCAGAGGTTCAGGCCGCTCTTTTGCTAGCAGATAGGAATCAGCAGGGAAATTAGGAATCCTCCGCGGTTTTTTTTGTGCTTTTTATTTTCTAATTTTTATTATTATTTACACAAAAAAAACATATGTTCCCATAATAAATTTTTACATCCATTTCCTTAGTCCCTAAATTCCTTCCTTAAATCACCGTTTCAACCCATTAAAAATTAATTCGTTCTTTTCCAGTGGGACGAACAAAACCACGGAGTTTTTATAAAAACCAAAAACGAGCCCGAGAACGTGCCATTCGGGAAGCCGCCGCCGAATTCGCTTCGTCCCCCAAAATTAGTCCACCCATACCTCCACGTAATTTTCCCGAAATACAGGAATACATCCCATCGGCTCCTCCGCGGGTTCCCACTCTCGACCCTCCTCTTCCGGCTTCCCCCTTAACTTCACCAAGGGAATTATTCGCCCCCCAACAAAATATATAATAATTGCGACGAATTAATTTGTAAACCTATTCCTTTTTATAAATAAATTGTATTTGAATTACTGAAATCGCGTTCAATTATTTTGTTTTTCCCTACTCACTTCATTTTCAGCGCAGCAGCCCCGTTCACCTTTACCCGATGTCGACCTCTTGGTCGACTCGCCCTTTCCACAGCCAAATATGGGATACGAACGGAACTATTGAACGAAAAACTGCGCTGAGAAAAAAAATTAGAGTAGGAAACAAAAAAATTCTCATGAACAATATAAACTTCAATTGGAAATATGTTCTAATAAAAAAAAAATAATAGCCAATTTCTCAAATCCAGTATTTGTTTCATGAAGAAAAAATGACAATCCCAGCATGATCAATATCAACTTTCTATATAAATATTGAGAATAAAGAAATTAAATATGGGTACGTACCACGCATCGAAACATCAGAAGGCAGGGAAAGAAATGGAAGTAGAACGTGTAACGAGCCGTTTAACTCGACCGCGCGGAAGAGAAAGAGCGGCGGAGAGAAAGAGGGCCATTACAATTTATATTGACGCGAGTGATTAAGAAAAATACAAAGGACGAGATGCGCGCTTTTCCCGGCCGGTCGGCCATTTTGGATCCCAAGCCCACGTGGGATCCGAGCGCGCATCAATGGACATGCGCGCGAAATCACATGGCGCTGGCGCTGGTGCGCCTCTACCTGCGCAGAAGAGGTGCAACGGCGCCCTGGCAGCGCAGCATAGAAAGTGGGCAACAACGGGCCGAGTTCCGAGCTCGGAGCGCATGTGTCGCCGCAATGGGGCGCAGGCGCTGCAAATTCAAATGAGGGGCGGGCTGTCAAACTCAAATTAAGCAAATTAGATTTAAATGTTTGACAGTTCCCGTCCCAATTCTCAGTAAAAATGGAACTCGGCGACATCACTGGACATAGGGATACTTACCGAGGTATTATAAGACCTGGTAAGTATCCCTCAAACTCTCTTACATTTGGACTCTACGAGGAACTTCGTCTTGACTCCTGGTGACGACTCGCTGCCTCGATATCCGGAGGACCTGGCTGCTCCGGAACAGAAAGTGGGCCCACCGAGAATCACAGCCAGCATCACATTTAATTATGATGGAGGCGTCGAGGATAAATTTCTAACCAGAAGGACATCAAGCATGGACGACGGTACTCCGTTCGTCAAGGACACCAGGCTGCTGGTCCTCTCCCTCGTAGTCGCGAGGGAGTGCGACACCGAAATCGGGTTCACCAGGTGACAGCAGCCTAATTCAAATCACGAGACGGATGGAGGACCGAATACCAAACAAGAGGAATGACGCCGAAGAGAGAAGACACACGTAAGCCTCTTTCTCTTCCGTTTCGTGTAAATGATATATTGAATATGTGCGTTTAATTTATTATGTCGTATCACAAAGTGTGTTTATTTATATATTTATTATCTGTGTTAATTTATTTATGTGTATGTATGTATGTGTGTGTGAGCGCGTGTATTGAATGTGTGTCCGCGGCGTCATTAATTTATTCAACCGCGTAAATAATTCCGTCGTTGACGACATTAGAAAATATTTTACATATTGACTCACACAACATACCAACGACTCGACAACTTTTTATAATCTTGACTCTTATTTTCTTTATATTCGCGTTTGACCGAGGATGTTGGTATGCGTGTGTTTAATAATTTATTGTTATGACGAGTTCAAGTATTGTAAGATTCAGAGTTTTAATATATTTTAATTGAACGACTAATATAATTATGACGTTTTATTTCAGCACCCAACGATTCCTGTCTAATATTTATAATGATTGACGTATAATTTAATATATATTTATTTTATGTTTGGACGATTCGAAAGTTTTAACCAAATGACTCCGACTCGTTTCAAACGATATCTCGATGAGCTCTATACGTGGGTCGAATATAAATATTATAATATAAAAAATTATAACGCATCCACGAATACAATTCGCGAGTTTTATGAAAGTTGCGACAGTGCAATTGAAAGTTTACGGTCATATACAACGACATCAGTGGAACACAACATCGAAAACGCTGTGGAGTTGGCAGTCAACCGCCTCATTGCCATGCGAGAGAAAATTAAATCGATGAATTTGAATACAAAGGAGAAAGACAAGGATATTGATAATGATGAGAGATTCGATCATCTGGATTCCGATATGGAGCAGGAGATGAGCAATATTTTAGATTCGTTCTCTCCACTCTTCATTTATGAGGAAGTTGATTCACTTTTCGAAAATCGCATAAAAACTGGACTCGCGATCAATTTTGAATATTGGGATTTAAATCATTTCTTTGATGCTGTAAAATTAAAAGAGAATTTTGATAGTGGATATGAAAAATTAGATATCACTTCAAATTTAAACGAGTGGTATGAAGAAAAAATAAAATCTCAGATTTCATCAGATCTGGAAAATCTCTCACCCGATTTTGAATATCAAGACCCCCTATTTTTTCAAATTCAAATATGTAGGATTGTATAAGTGCTATTCAACTCATCTATTCGAATAGCTATGCCCATGTGTGCAAGTCCAACCTGAACTACTCCTGTGAATAGCTTTTTACGTGACGGGGGGCAAACTAATAGATAGTTAATGATCACCCCACTACATAGCTCGAAAAGCTCTACAAATACGACGTATATATAAATATGGTGCCAGTATATCGAAAATCTCGAGTGTTGGCGCGATGAAGAATCGACGTTTTTGTTTTACCAAAGTCTACCCAAGTTTTATTACATCAAGATGGTTGATGTGCGGAAAGTTTTTAGTTCCTGGGAGAGGTCCCTCACAATGGTGTATCACACCCTGGATGAAGACGCTACTTTGGATCAGTTCCGTAACTTCATCGAAGAGTGCCGCGGAACCGTCGACAAAATATATAAGTATATAAAGTTAAATCGCGGTATTCCAATCGGTACAAAAGCGTGCATAGAATCGCGAGCACATCGCATCTTAGGACTCAAGGCTGCAGCATCAAGGAATTCGATGCAAAAGGAGGGAAAAGGACCCCGAGGAAATCTCGTACTCGAAGAAAATGTGCAATCCGCTTTCAATAATCGCCTTCGTACCAGCCTGGTGGTGAATATAAAGTATTTAGATCCTGCACAGTTTTTTGAAGAATCAAAGCTGTAATAATAAAATACGTGCGTGGTGCAATAAGTGATTGTAATAATGTGAAAGTGTGCATCGTGTTTTCGGGACAGTTTGTGGATGGTGAGCAGGAAGATAATAAATAATTTAGTAATAAGTACGTAGCACTATGTGCTACAAGTAATTTAACAGAGTGGTTCGACGAAAGAGTGAAGGCACCCATTGTTTCATCACTTGAGGACTTTCAAGACCGCGACTCGGGCTGGGCATTATCTGCCATAAATTCTCTCGCTATACAAGTGGCAAAATATAATCCAATGCGTGCTGGACGATGGATCGACTTACCCAAGTGGATCAGAGATAAAAAGGCCGTGATCAATGTGCATGGTTTCGAAGACGATTGCTTTAAATGGGCAATTCTTTCTGCTCTCTTTCCTGTAAAATCACAGGATCATCCGCATAGGCGATCATCGTACATAGAGCACGCGGAAAAAATAAAATTTACCGGTATTGCTTTCACTGTCGCACTTAAAGACATTCCGAAATTCGAAAAGCTGAATGAAACCTCAGTGAATGTCTTTATGATAGCCGATAAGAACGAAGTGCTTCCTGTACACTTGACTACTGATGAAAAGAATCGGCACATCAATCTACTCCTTGTGTCTGAAGAACGGAGGAAAACCCCACGACCCTCCTCATTTTTTGTTTTGGACGATGTTGAAGTCGAAGAAGATGACAGGATCAATCATCATTATTGCTGGATAAAAATTTATCTCGATTAGTGAGCAAGCAGTGCAGCAAACTTGATGGGGGGAAACATATCTGCAATCGCTGTCTCCACTATTTCCACAGTGTAGAAAAACTCGCCACACATAAACTCGAGTGTGGAAAGAAAAATGATTGTGCGGTAAAACTTCCCGAAACAAAAAACAGCATTTTAAAATTTAAAAGGTTGGGTCGAGCCATGCCGGTACCCTTCATTGTTTACGCTGACACCGAGTGTCTCCTCGGGAAAGTAGAATCGGAGACAGCACCTAAGTTGGCATATGAAGAGCATAAAATATATAGCGTAGGATACTACCTGGATTGTAACCACGACTCGTCGTTGTCCCGTTACCGTTCTCACCGAGGGTCCGACTCTGCTACCTGGTTTGCCAACGAGCTGAAGAAGTTGGCCGATGAAATTAATCAGGTAAACCCTCACTTTATATAATTGATATCATTATTTATTCTTATTTAAAAACATCATAAATATTATACACAATTAATACAAATTAAACTTAAACTAATATAATACACTTTTTATATACTATATTTTCAATTATTCGTCAATCTTAATTAATAGTGGATGACTTTTGTTTCTTCCAGATTTTGCTAGACACGAAGCTGATGAACTTGACTCCGAGAGAAGAGAATGCATTTCGGTCGGCGTCGATGTGCCAGATCTGCGGGGGCTCGTTTACCGACAAAGATGTTGCAGTCAGGGATCACGATCATCTCACTGGTCAATTTCGAGGTGCTGCGCATAATAAGTGCAATATTAATTATAAATTTACTTTTAATATTCCTATCATATTTCATAATTTAAGTGGCTACGACGCTCATTTTTTAATTCGCGAAGTTACCAATTGTTTCGAGGGAGACTTGAAAGTCATTCCTTGCAATATGGAAAAATATATATCGATTATAAAGCGTGTACAAGAGACAAAAATTAAGCTTACATTTTTAGATTCCCTTAGATTTCTGAATTGCTCCCTCGACAAATTGGCATCATATTTATCGAATGATGATAAAAGAATTTTAAAATCTCATTTTCCAAATGAGAATGGATTTAATTTATTAACACGTAAGGGAATTTTCCCCTACGATTACGTAAAAGAAATGAGCGTCTTGGACGAGCCATACCTCCCTTCTCGCGATAATTTTTACAATAAATTATATGAATGTGAAGTGAGTGAGTCTGATTATGTACATGCAACGAATGTATGGAAAACGTTTAATTGTGAGACGTTGGGTGAGTATTCGGATCTATACCTAAAAACCGATATTTTATTGCTCGCAGATGTATTTAAAAATTTTCGAACAACACTGTTAAGATCGCACGGTTTAGATCCCGCGCATTATTATACTCTACCTGGGTATACATGGGACTGTGCTCTCAAGCATACTCAAGTAGAGTTACAATTACTCACCGATATCGATATTGTAATGTTTATTGAACGGGGTATACGGGGAGGTCTTTCTAAATGTTCAAACCGGTACGCGAAGGCAAATAATAAATACATGTCCGATTATGACCCATCAAAAGAGTCAAAGTATTTAATGTACTTTGATGTTAATAATTTGTATGGATGGGCAATGAGTCAATCACTGCCTACCGGAGGTTTCCAATGGGCTGACAATGTCGATTTCGAAAATGTACCCGATGACTCGGAAATTGGATACATTCTCGAAGTCGACTTGACCTATCCTGGAGAAATACATAATAAGCACGAAGATCTCCCGTTATGCCCCGAGCGAGCAGTTCCGCCCGGTTCAAAACAGCCGAAATTACTCGCTACATTAAATGACGAGGAACGGTATGTCATACATTATCTGAACTTGAAACAGGCGATCGCCCACGGTATTGTTGTGAATGAGGTACATCGCATTCTGCAATTCAAGCAGTCTCCATGGTTAAAGTCATACATTGACTTGAATACCAAACTCCGCACAGTTGCGACAAATGATTTTGAAAAAAATTTGTATAAATTGATGAACAATGCGGTATTTGGGAAAACCATGGAGAATGTTCGTAAAAGAGTGGATGTAAGTTTAAAATCGAAATGGGATGGAAGATATGGCGTTGAAGCGTTCATTTCGAAACCAAATTTTCATCGAATAGTGATATTTGGTGAAGACTTGGTCGCGATACAACTAAAAAAATTAGAAGTAGTTGTAGATAAGCCTATATATGTCGGAATGGCTATATTGGATATTTCTAAAACAAAATTGTATGAGTTCCAATACGATTATGTTTTAGAAAAATTTAAAGAAAATGCGAAACTATTGTATACCGATACCGATAGTCTTATTTATGAATTTAAGTGTAGCGACATTTATGATTGTATGAAACGCGATATTAATATGTACGATACGAGTGATTACTAGAAAAATAATGAGTACCGTATGCCGCTAGTCAATAAAAAAGTATTAGGGTTAATGAAGGATGAATGTAGTGGAAAGTTAATGACCGAGTTTGTCGGACTCAGGGCGTGCGTGCGTGCGTGTGTGTGTGTGTGTGTGTGTGTGTGTGTGTGTGTGTGTGTGTGTGCGTGTGTGTGTGTGTGTGCGTGTGTGTGTGTGTGTGTGTGTGTGTGTGTGTGTGTGTGTGTGTGTGTGTGTGTGTGTGTTTTTTTTTTTTTTTTTCCGAAGCGACGATGGAAAGCTCTACCAGCCATCCCTGCCAGCCGGTGCCAGCAGGAGTGCGGGGCTCCCACCCGCTAAAACCACCTCCGCTCATACTGTGATTCCCCCCTCGGAAACCGCCGCAAGGCATTACTTCGAGGGGGGCAGTCTTTGCCTCAGTAGGCCCTCCGCCGATGTTTTGGCTCTTCAAGTCTGGGCGATGTTGTTGCCTCTTCCGTCTTCTTCTATTCTGATGGCATTCAGCCTATCGATGATGGAGGTGGCGATTATGACCACCGCGTCCCATCCCTCTTGTGAGGCAAGCAGACATTCCCCAATGCCCTCAGGTGTTAGTGGTCCTCCTACCGAGATCCGGAACTGTTCCCGTTCCGCTGCAAATCTCAGGCAGTGGAAGAGGACATGGGCCACGTCTTCGTCGACAGCAGGGCATGCCGGGCACTCCGCACTTTGGTAAATGCGGAAACGATGTAAGTAGCTGCGAAAGCAGCCGTGCCCGGTGAGCACCTGGGTGAGATGAAAGGTGGTGTATCCGTGTTGTCTGCCCGTCCATTTTGCTACATCTGGGATGACGCAGTGGGTCCACCGCCCCGACTCCGCTGAATCCCATCTTTTTTGCCACTCTTCTATGGTCCTCATGGATCATTTGTCGTGGTTCGGCTCCTGGTCGGCGATGTCCTACCTTATACACCTGCCTTCGCGGTGTACTGCTGCCCTCTCCATAGCAAGAAGGACTATGGGAGGGAGTCCCGCGACCACCGAGAGAGCGATGTCCGATACAGAACGGTAGGCACGGGCCACTCTTAGGGCGGCTGTTCTATAAGCCCGCCGGCAGGTGGCTCCGTAGCTCTTATGGATGTTCATGGCATCAGCCCAGATCGGTGCCCCGTAAAGGATAACGGAGCTTACTACCAATGAAAGCAGGGACCGTCGCGGCTGTTTCGGCCCCCCCATATTGGGCATGATGCTGGAGAGCGTACGAGCCACTTTGGAAGCCTTTGCGCCTGCGTTCATTAGGTGTTGTTTGAACGACAGCCGCGCATCTAGAGTGACTCCAAGATATCTAATAGTGTCCACCGTCCTGATCTGCCTATCTTCCACCGTGAAGGTGGCGTATACCCTTTTCTTCGTTCAAGAGATGAGCACCGCCTCCGTCTTCTCAGCCGCCAGATCTAACCCAAGGTTGCTCAACCACCTAGCTACTACCTCGATAGCTTCATCTCCGCTAAATTGCACCTCGTCGATGGTCTTCGCGACGACGATTAGTGCAAGGTCGTCTGCAAAAGCTACCATGGACACCCCGTCTGGGAGGGATTGCCTGAGCAGTCCGTCATATAAGACGTTCCAGAGCAAGGGTCCCAGAACCGAACCCTGTGGCACGCCTCCCGTGATGTTGTAGGAGTGCCTGCCGTCATCGGTGTCATAATACAGGGTTCGTTCTGTTAGGTAGCTTGAGATGGCTTCTCTTAGGTAGAGAGGCACCTTCAGATCTTCGAGTGCCTGCATGATGCAATCCCACCTGGCCGAATTGAATGCGTTCCGTATATCCAGGGCAATGATGGCACACATGCACCTGGTGTTTCGGCTGCCACTGATGGCATACGTGGCTATTGCTTTCACTCGGCCGATTGCATCGATGGTTGAGCGCCCCTTCCGAAATCCGAACTGGTTTTCGGAAAGACCTCCGGCATTTTCGATGGCTGCTTCCAGTCTGGCACAGATAACCCTCTCATATAGCTTCCCGGAGATGTCAAGCATGCAGAGCGGTCGGAATGAGGATGGGTCGTCCGGGGGTTTGTTTCCCTTAGACAGCAGCACCAACCTATGTTCCTTCCACTGCGCCGGGAAGCATCCTTCCTTCAGGCAAGCACTGAATGTCAATGTGAAGATGGTTGGCACATTCAGCGCTGCGATCTTCACTGCCATTCCAGGTACCCCATCCATTCCTGGGGCCTTACGGGTGGAGATCTTCTTAGCAGCCATCATTACTTCGGCTTCGGTAACATCTGGCAGCTCGGCTGCACCAGCAATTGCCATCAGGCCAGTGCCAATCGGCCGTTCCCGCTGTTCTGGGAATAAATGGCCGACGACTTTGCCAAGGAAGGATGGACATGATGGTGCGTTGGGTCCCCTGGGCTTGATCTTATTCATGACCGTTTTATACGGTCGCCCCCAGGGATCGCGGTCCATCTCCTCACAAAAGTCTTGCCAGCACTTTCTTTTTGCGGCTTTGATGGCAATCTTGAGCCTCTTTTTCTTTCTTTCATAGTCCGCGGCCAGTTGGTTGTACCGGGGCTTATGGATTGCTCTCTGGTGCAGCCTTCGAGCCCGAAGGCACTCTCGGCGGATATTTGCGATTTCCTCGTTCCACCAGTAAACTGGGGGTCGGCCGCGAGGATTTGTCTTCACGGCCATAGAGGCATCGCAAGCCGCTGTTATGGCTCGGGAGAGGTATCGGGCTCTCTCCTCTGCTGTTTCCTCCACCTCCGTCTGTTCCAAGCTGTAGAGGAACATTTCCCGATCGAAGGTGGCCGGTGCCCATCTCTCTTTGCTTGCGCTCTGCACCTTTCCTACTGGTCTGCCGGTCATTTGGAGCTGGTACACCAAGGCTTGATGGTCACTGCCCGTGTATCGGTCGCTAACTTTCCAGCCCAACCCATCCCCCATTAATTTTGGGTCGACGAAGGTCAGGTCGACTACGGAGGACTTGCCGGCCTTGGAGTAGGTCGGATTTCACCCCGTGTTAGCAATCTCCAACTCCAGTAACGAGAAGGCCTCAATGAGGGCATATCCTCGATGGTTGGTCTTCGCGCTACCCCATTCCGTCGCCCATGCATTGAAGTCCCCCCCGATCGCTAACGGGAGTCGGGAGGTTCTTGCACTGGCGACGATGGCCTCCAGGGATTCTTGGAACTCGTCGATGGTAAGTCGGACATCTTATTGGATATGTGGAGATTCCCACACACCCAGAAGGCCGCCTTGCTGGTGGAATCCTTCACCCAGCTCGGTTTACAAAGGTCCCGGTAAGCCTCGCTGATGACGGCGATATCGGCCTTCTCCTCCTTGACCAGTTGAAACATCAGGTCCTGGGCCACCGCACAGTGATTGAGGTTTATTTGGAGCACCTTAGCCATTGTTGGTCTGAGCTCCAACCTCCTGCGTTGCCCGATGTTTGGCTACGCAGTCCTCAATCTTGTGGCCCTCCTTGCCACACCGGAAGCACTGCGCCGAGCGATCGACCGCGCTCTTACAACCCCTTGCCAGATGTCCGCTCTCGTGGCACCTGTAACAGCGTGGGGGTCCCTCGCGCAGTCGAACCCGGCAATTAACCCAGCCAATTTTAAGCTTCCCCTTTTGCAGCAGTGTGTTTGCTACTGCGACGGGTAGCAAGATATTGGCCGCCTGGGTTCCGCTATATGCTCCCCTGAGCTTGATATTCTCAGGGGTCACTGCTTCCGGTGAAGTCATCTCAATGATGGCCTGTGCCACCTCCTCCCGAGTTGTGGCCTCGTCCATGTCCTTGATGGTGATGGCTTCCTTATGGGACAGTGCCTATACGACAGCTGTCCCTTTTAGGATGGACGTGGCCGCTGCTTGGAGCTCTTGGGTGCACACGCCAGGCGTTGCAAGCTCTATGAGCAGTTCGCCTGCTTTCGTCCGCCTGATGGCGGTCACCCTTTCTCCTAACTGTTGCAGTTCTGACGCAGCTTTTATGGTTTTCAGGATGTCGACATATGACGCACCGTCCGCTGCCTTGATCTTGATGGCATCGGGGCGGAAGGGTCGAAGGCCGGCTTTTGATTCCGGCTTCCCCCTGTGTCCCTTGCCGACATCCGTTCCCTGCTGCTGCTGCTGCTGCCGTCGTTGTTGCTGTTGTTGCTGCTGCGGATGTTGTTGCTGCTGGTGCTGTTGCGGTTGTTGTTGCTGCAGCTGCTTCGCCTTCTTCTTTAGGCCGTTTCTGACCACCGTAACCCAGTCCTGGTCTTCCGACTGGGGTTGCCGCCGTTGTTCTGCAGCTGGTGGTACAGGGCGTTCCTCTTTATCCGCTTCTTTTCTGACCCGTTTTGTCGCTGGCAGCTTCAGCGGCGAGGGTCCTTTACGCTCCGGCCGTTCGGGGGGCTTACGGAATAGGGGCGACGTTTGGCTCGCCCCGTCCTGGCAGGTGATCAACGCCTCCGAAGCCCCCGAATTTTCTCACGCCCTGGCGTAATGGCCAAAGGCACGCAGTGTGCCTTTGGCCATATTCTTGAGCTCCTTGTGGAGATTTTTCTTTTCCTGGATGAATTCCACAAGGAGTTGGAGTTTTTCTCCTAGGCGCTCGAAACTTGCAGTCTCCTGCGCCTTTCCTGACAGAATGTCACTTGTAGCATTTAATGCTGTTGGGGCCGAGTGACCAACCCCAACAACACTGCGGTTGCCTGATAACGACGCCGGAGAGCCCGCTTGCTCACTCGTACCCGACGCCGGTACTGGGGATCCGACCCCTGCACCGTAAGCTTTTATCTGCAGCTGATCTTCCATACTTGATTTCTTATTCGGGGTTCCTTCCCCTAGCTAGTTCTTTGGTCCGCGTCGGGTATTTTATTTCTCCGATACCTTTTACCAGCATTCCCCGATCCGCCACCTGGGGACGCGCCCGTTAGAAGGAACCAGCAAGACTCCGGCGGGTGTGTGTGTGTGTGTGTGTGTGTGTGTGTGTGTGCGTGGGTGTGTGTGTGTGTGTGTGTGTATGTGTGTATTCTGAATTTTTAATGACCTTCTCCAAAATTAGCTTTCTATTTTAAAATATTTCAATGCTTTAAAGATAAAGAATTGCCGAAATTTTTCATCAAAATTTATTTCAAATATATATCTCTCTATATCACCAACAGCAATTGCCCTGTGGTCGGCGCGACGCGCAGTCGCTCTTTCAAGTAAAGCATCCTGATTGGGGATCGTGACTTGGAAAGGTGTCTGTTAAAATAAAAAAAAAAAACGAGTGTGTGTGTGTATGTGTGTGTGTGTGTGTGTGTGTGTGTGTGTGTGTGTGTGTGTGTGTGTGTGTGTGTTTTTTTTTTTTTTTTTTTTTTTTTTTTTTTCCGAAGCGACGATGGAAAGCTCTACCAGCCATCCCTGCCAGCCGGTGCCAGCAGGAGTGCGGGGCTCCCACCCGCTAAAACCACCTCCGCTCAGACTGTGATTCCCCCCTCGGAAACCGCCGCAAGGCATTACTTCGAGGGGGGCAGTCTTTGCCTCAGTAGGCCCTCCGCCGATGTTTTGGCTCTTCAAGTCTGGGCGATGTTGTTGCCTCTTCCGTCTTCTTCTCTTCTGATGGCATTCAGCCTATCGATGATGGAGGTGGCGATTATGACCACCGCGTCCCATCCCTCTTGTGAGGCAAGCAGACATTCCCCAATGCCCTCAGGTGTTAGTGGTCCTCCTACCGAGATCCGGAACTGTTCCCGTTCCGCTGCAAATCTCGGGCAGTGGAAGAGGACATGGGCCACGTCTTCGTCGACAGCAGGGCATGCCGGGCACTCCGCACTTTGGTAAATGCGGAAACGATGTAAGTAGCTGCGAAAGCAGCCGTGCCCGGTGAGCACCTGGGTGAGATGAAAGGTGGTGTATCCGTGTTGTCTGCCCGTCCATTTTGCTACATCTGGGATGACGCAGTGGGTCCACCGCCCCGACTCCGCTGAATCCCATCTTTTTTGCCACTCTTCTATGGTCCTCATGGACCATTTGTCGTGGTTCGGCTCCTGGTCGGCGATGTCCTGCCTTATACACCTGCCTTCGCGGTGTACTGCTGCCCTCTCCATAGCAAGAAGGTCTATGGGAGGGAGTCCCGCGACCACCGAGAGAGCGATGTCCGATACAGAACGGTAGGCACGGGCCACTCTTAGGGCGGCTGTTCTATAAGCCCGCCGGCAGGTGGCTCCGTAGCTCTTATGGATGTTCATGGCATCAGCCCAGATCGGTGCCCCGTAAAGGATAACGGAGCTTACTACCGATGAAAGCAGGGACCGTCGCGGCTGTTTCGGCCCCCCCATATTGGGCATGATGCTGGAGAGCGCACGAGCCACTTTGGAAGCCTTTGCGCCTGCGTTCATTAGGTGTTGTTTGAACGACAGCCGCGCATCTAGAGTGACTCCAAGATATCTAATAGTGTCCACCGTCCTGATCTGCCTATCTTCCACCGTGAAGGTGGCGTATACCCTTTTCTTCGTTCGAGAGATGAGCACCGCCTCCGTCTTCTCAGCCGCCAGATCTAACCCATGGTTGCTCAACCACCTAGCTACTACCTCGATAGCTTCATCTCCGCTAAATTGCACCTCATCGATGGTCTTCGCGACGACGATTAGTGCAAGGTCGTCTGCAAAAGCTACCATGGACACCCCGTCTGGAAGGGATTGCCTGAGCAGTCCGTCATATAAGACGTTCCAGAGCAAGGGTCCCAGAACCGAACCCTGTGGCACGCCTCCCGTGATGTTGTAGGAGTGCCTGCCGTCATCGGTGTCATAATACAGGGTTCGTTCTGTTAGGTAGCTTGAGATGGCTTCTCTTAGGTAGAGAGGCACCTTCAGATCTTCGAGTGCCTGCATGATGCAATCCCACCTGGCCGAATTGAATGCGTTCCGTATATCCAGGGCAATGATGGCACACATGCACCTGGTGTTTCGGCTGCCACTGATGGCATCCGTGGCTATTGCTTTCACTCGGCTGATTGCATCGATGGTTGAGCGCCCCTTCCGAAATCCGAACTGGTTTTCGGAAAGACCTCCGGCATTTTCGATGGCTGCTTCCAGTCTGGCACAGATAACCCTCTCATATAGCTTCCCGGAGATGTCAAGCATGCAGAGCGGTCGGAATGAGGATGGGTCGTCCGGGGGTTTGTTTCCCTTAGATAGCAGCACCAACCTCTGTTCCTTCCACTGCGCCGGGAAGCATCCTTCCTTCAGGCAAGCACTGAATGTCAATGTGAAGATGGTTGGCACATTCAGCGCTGCGATCGTCACTGCCATTCCAGGTACCCCATCCATTCCTGGGGCCTTACGGGTGGAGATCTTCTTAGCAGCCATCATTACTTCGGCTTCGGTAACATCTGGCAGCTCGGCTGCACCAGCAATTGCCATCAGGCCAGTGCCAATCGGCCGTTCCCGCTGTTCTGGGAATAAATGGCCGACGACTTTGCCAAGGAAGGATGGACATGATGGTGCGTTGGGTCCCCTGGGCTTGATCTTATTCATGACCGTTTTATACGGTCGCCCCCAGGGATCGCGGTCCACCTCCTCACAAAAGTCTTGCCAGCACTTTCTTTTTGCGGCTTTGATGGCAATCTTGAGCCTCTTTTTCTTTCTTTCATAGTCCGCGGCCAGTTGGTAGTACCGGGGCTTATGGATTGCTCTCTGGTGCAGCCTTCGAGCCCGAAGGCACTCTCGGCGGATATTTGCGATTTCCTCGTTCCACCAGTAAACTGGGGGTCGGCCGCGAGGATTTGTCTTCACGGCCATAGAGGCATCGCAAGCCGCTGTTATGGCTCGGGAGAGGCATCGGGCTCTCTCCTCTGCTGTTCCCTCCACCTCCGTCTGTTCCAAGCTGTAGAGGAACATTTCCCGATCGAAGGTGGCCGGTGCCCATCTCTCTTTGCTTGCACTCTGCACCTTTCCTACTGGTCTGCCGGTCAGTTGGAGCTGGTACACCAAGGCTTGATGGTCACTGCCCGTGTATCGGTCGCTAACTTTCCAGCCCAACCCGTCCCCCATTAATTTTGGGTCGACGAAGGTCAGGTCGACTACGGAGGACTTGCCGGCCTTGGAGTAGGTCGGCTTTCCCCCCGTGTTAGCAATCTCCAACTCCAGTAACGAGAAGGCCTCAATGAGGGCATATCCTCGATGGTTGGTCTTCGCGCTACCCCATTCCGTCGCCCATGCATTGAAGTCCCCCCCGATCGCTAACGGGAGTCGGGAGGTTCTTGCACTGGCGACGATGGCCTCCAGGGATCCTTGGAACTCGTCGATGGTAAGACTGGGAGGGAGGTAGCAACTGTATAGTCTTATACCAGCCACCTCCACCCACGTGAAGCTGGGCAGGGGGTCGGACATCTTATTGGATATGTGGAGATTCCCACACACCCAGATGGCCGCCTTGCTGGTGGAATCCTTCACCCAGCTCGGTTTACAAAGGTCCCGGTAAGCCTCGCTGATGACGGCGATATCGGCCTTCTCCTCCTTGACCAGTTGAAGCATCAAGTCCTGGGCCACCGCACAGTGATTGAGGTTTATTTGGAGCACCTTAGCCATTGTTGGTCTGTGCTCCAACCTCCTGCGTTGCCCGATGTTTGGCTACGCAGTCCTCAATCTTGTGGCCCTCCTTGCCACACCGGAAGCACTGCGCCGAGCGATCGACCGCGCTCTTACAACCCCTTGCCAGATGTCCGCTCTGGTGGCACCTGTAACAGCGTGGGGGTCCCTCGCGCAGTCGAACCCGGCAATTAACCCAGCCAATTTTAATCTTCCCCTTTTGCAGCAGTGTGTTTGCTACTGCGACGGGAAGCAAGATATTGGCCGCCTGGGTTCCGCTATATGCTCCCCTGAGCTTGATATTCTCAGGGGTCACTGCTTCCGGTGATGTCATCTCAATGATGGCCTGTGCCACCTCCTCCCGAGTTGTGGCCTCGTCCATGTCCTTGATGGTGATGGCTTCCATATGGGACAGTGCCTGTACGACAGCTGTCCCTTTTAGGATGGACGTGGCCGCTGCTTGGAGCTCTTGGGTGCACACGCCAGGCGTTGCAAGCTCTATGAGCAGTTCGCCTGCTTTCGTCCGCCTGATGGCGGTCACCCTTTCTCCTAACTGTTGCAGTTCTGGCGCAGCTTATAATCGCGAATGACGCGACGACATTCGCATGCCCCGTTATTGAGGACATATTTAAAGTCCCTTCTCCGCAACTGTTGAGTACTCCAGTACTCGATTCGGGCGATTTTTTTTCTAAAATCGCGCTTCAATTTGCGCACAGCGTCTTGAAGCGCGATGTTAGACTCGTCACACTTATTTTTTATTAGGTGCTCCGAGGCATAGATAGATTCCCAAAAGGAATCCTCCTTCATCTCCTCTTCAGCATGGCGATGCTCCATTGATTTCCTCACCACTGTTAAGTGGTGAGAAATTTCAGAACAACGCAACATAGCCAGTTGCCCATGCACTCCACTTATGAAGGCGTCGCTTTTTCGCCTGTACTCCAGTACTCGTGACATTTTAGCAAAAGAAAACTCGGGTTTTCGAATACAAAGTTGCCTGCGAGAAGCAAGAAGTAGACTTTGAAATCTCTTCAACTCGAACTCGTATATATACCAAAAAAATATGCTAAGGAATGCAACATTTAAAGCCTTCTTGACGTAGAATTTTTTCAATCTGGTAAACATCTGGATTTTTTTTCTTAGTACGTTGCAGCAAAAATCTTGCTTCCAACTATTCAACCATCATTCGTACCACTATATTAGTCTTAAAGTAATAAATGTTTCTTGTCGATCCACGAGTTGTAATTATGTTCATAGCCCAACCATTTAACAAACGCTTTAGAACCTTTTTGGCGTAGAATTTTTTTAAAACATCTGGATTTTTAGTACGTTGCAGTTCATATTCATAAAATCCGCCTGATATTCAATTTCCATCCCTGTCTTCTAGTAAATATGTTACTGGACTCGTTTTCTTAACTTGTATTATTTTAAACACTTCATTCGTCCAATTTGGTGTATACTCCGTTTCAAATATATGTTTAAATTTACTAATACGAACTTGTTGACCTAGTTTAAACTTTGGATGAATCTTTTCGTTCACAATTACATTATACACACGTTCCAATAGTTCTTTTTCATTGTCTTTATTAACATCTTGCGGCTTCATTTTAATAGTACGATGTGTGCTATTGTTATAATCATTAACCAAGTCTGGTAAGATATGGAGCCATTGATAATTACCATGAAGGCTAAACTGTGGCCACATTTTATTTTTCAATGTACGATTAAAGCGTTCGCAAATTGATGCTTTTTGATTACTGTATGTAGAATATAAATTGATATCACGTTATTTCATTAAATTTTCGAATTTCGAATTATAAAATTCTTTTCCATGGTCGGTATGTAAATTTTTTGGAATTCGACCCATTTCGAATATCGAATTCATGGCAGCTGTGACGTCATCACCAGTCTTTCTTTTTACTGCGCGGGCCCATGCATACTTAGAGAATACATCAATGACAGTTAACAAGTATTTGTAACCCTTATTTTCATCTGCATATGGAATCATTTCTACAAGATCAGCTTGCCAAGTTTCATCTAATCCGCGAATATCTACTCGCCATCTTGTATATTTTGTTCTTGCTGGTTTATGAAGCTCCTTTAACTAATTAATTCGTCCGTAAACAACATCAGTTATTCCATTAATCTTCTTTATGGCTTCACTGTTTTTATTGACATTTTGTTCTAGGAAAAAAATTAATTTCTCAGCATCATGAGCTACAGTACTACTCTCCCTTATGTCATAGGTATGTTTTTTCAAGTCTCCTTCTATATTAGCAATATCTACCGTAAGACTATCAATCAAACCATTATTTTTATGCAAATCATCTTTATTTTTCTTTACTTCCCGCTCTAAGACAGTGACGTTATTCGTAAGATTGCTAAGCGTGTAATTATTTTTATTTAAGTTATTGGTATGTTTAGTTATTTCTTGATGTAATTCAATAGTATAATTTCCGATATCTGAAGATATAATCCGCCTCTTTTCTATTTCATTGTAATTTTTATTTATATCTTGTTGCATTTTATTTATACTTTTTTCAAAATATTCAATGTTCTCATTATTTTTAATTACACTTTTACACAGCTCATCTATTTGCTGTTTAATATCGCGAATAGATGTGTGGAACATTCTCAAAGTAATGGCATCATCCGAATCCGTCGGATTTCCGATATTGCATAACTTTCTTTTCTTAAAATCATAAGAACCGTCTGTAGAAATTTCAACACTTTGAAATACTTGCTTCCGTGCTCGTTGAGACGAACGTCCAAATACATCGATGCTCATTATGATACTGACTTAATTATCGCTAAATTAATAGATTATATTAGCTTCGCGCAACTCCTCAATGATCGATAAAATTTCATTCGAAAGACTCGAATAACCGCAGCTTGCGATGCTATTAGAAGGTGCAAACGATCGACAAGTTCATTTGGATCATCCCAATGCACGTAATCAACTTTACGGTTTTGTCCAGCAATCATGTATTCAGGGAAATTACCATCCTTTTTTGGAACATCTTTGAACATATCTTTGATATAGTTTCGATACTTGTGGGAAGCATTATATCGAATAGGTTTTTCCTGATTCCAATCTTTCCTATGGGCATTAGTTAAGGTAAGTAGACTTTTGTAATTGTTTAAATCAGATTGTTCGATTATAGCTATATCAGCTTTTTTCTTAAATAATAACTCTAGCAAACCTTCAGTAATAGCAAATTTGTGATCCTTAACGATTACATTTTTATTCTTAAATTCTATTGTCGAATCGCCGATTCTTGTAGTACAATATTCTATGCGAACACCATAAATTGTATCAATGATATCACTTCTCTCGTGAATATTCCTCACCAGTAAAGTCAGAAACTTATTTGATAACCTTTCTTCAGTATGATATGTTTTAATATCACTGCTAAATGTCTGTTCTGTAGGGGTATTATATCCATCACGCATATCATCATCATCATCATAATCGTTAACATCATTAATTTCCATACTATCCGCTACTTTATCCTATGTATCATCAATTGCATGTTTACTGGTCGACATTGTTGAAGCGTCGGCTATTTTCTCCAATGGACTTATTAAAGGTTTGAGGGTTTCACTTATCGCAAGGTCATGCGTTTCTTTACCAATTTTTAATAATCGTTGTTTCCGGCGAATAGATTCGCTAGCTTTGACAATTTGACGTAGTACGTCTTGCTGCTGTTGAAGTGAGGAGGACATGTTAATGCATGCAAGTCTCACTCTGCACTGACTTGTTACAACATTTTTTGTTTGTTCTTAAAATCATTTATGCTTATAAAACAATCAAAACCTTTTCTATATCTTCCCTCTTCTAATTCACTGTCTTTATCTATTACTATAAAGCCATGCTTATCTGTCCAACATTGCGCACATCTTTGAAAGTGTTAAATGTCATATCCATATTGACATGATCATTATACACATGCTTAAGATTCATTTCATCCTGCCTAAAGAGAACCAGAAAGTTTACGTTATCTCGAATAAGATGCTTGGGAACACGAGCATAGGTTTGACTGAGATAAAAGCAATCGACGCAATTATGTCTACCCATACAAAAAAAAATCTAATGTTATCTTGCTTCTCGCATGCAACATCATCAAATATAATAACAGAGTTCGGCCTAGCCTCGGCGGGTGGTACTACCTGTTCATTATCGGCAAAAGGAAAGTATCCTATACCCTCCACAGAGTCGAGTAAGTTTTGTAAAAATTGATATTTCGGCTGATTTAACGATTTCGAATATACATATATATTTTCAAACTTTAATCCATTCTGATCGATGATTACACTGAGTAATGTATTTGTTTTTCCGCAATTAGACGGGCCACAGAAAAGTGCACGTATACTATTTAGCAGCAACTCCCCATGTCGTTTATGATTAGTTGCATTATTTTGTACAGTCGATGTTAAATCATCAAAATTAATGACTGGGATTTTTGTTGGTTGTTTATGAAATCGCATTTTGATAATAACTGAACATAAAAGTATAAGTAGCGCCTTTATATGTAATGTCTGTCATTAACTGTTTGATATTTGAATGATGCACATCTTAAAATGATTACATATGTAAGTAGAAACAAGAAACAAAATCGGATAAAGAGTGGGACAGGATTGGTCAATTCTTTAATTAATAAATTACCGGTAGAACTTCATATACCCGGTTATCAGTACTGTGGAGCTGGTACAAAATTAAAGCGGCGGTTAGCAAGGGGTGATCCGGGGATAAATCCGTTAGATAAGGCTTGCAAGGATCACGACATTGCTTATTCCAAAACTCGTGAAAATCCCACCGGTAGAAGCGAGGCTGATCGAATATTAGCGGAGCCGGCTTGGAAGCGAATTTTAGCAAAAGACGCAAGCATTGCAGAAAAGGCGGCAGCTTGGGGTGTTGCAAACACAATGAAACTAAAAAGTAAATTAGGCATGGGACTGAAAAAGAAGAAAAAAGTGTCAAAAAAGAAAACAACATCATTGAACAACATTATTGCGGCTGCTAAAATGTCAATGTCACCAAGTAATAATGTTCTAAGTGTTATATCGAGCGCTTTGAAAGGGGCACGTAAAGCCGTAAAAGAAGCTGGTGGTAAACGATTCATTAAAAAAACTCGACAGCTATTGATACCTTCAAAGGTTGGAGGATTCTTACCATTCCTAGCACCCATATTTGCTGGATTAAGTGCTGTAGGTGCATTAGCCGGTGGCGCAGCGGGTATAACCAAGGCTGTTAATGATGCAAAAGCTGCTCAAAAGCAGTTACTTGAAAGTGAAAGGCCTAATCGTGCTATGGAGACAATAGATATAGGTAAAGGGTTATGTCTTAAACCTTATAAAAATGGTCTACGTTAAAAATTAAAACCATATAAAACGGGATTAGGTGTTAAATATAGAAAAAATCGAAAAAACTTGTGAAGCTACCGCATCGAGCACTCACCGATGCAGATGTATTAAAATATTCGAAAGAAGCTGGAATTCCGAATTTTAGAGGTGTCTTTATGCGTAATAATTTACCAAAGAATCCCCTAGTTAATGAATGTGCGGTCATAAATTTAGACGATGCAAGCGGTCCAGGGACACATTGGGTAGCATATCGGAAACGTGGCTCTAAAGTCGTTTATTTTGACAGCTTTGGAAACCTCACCCCACCAGCTGAGTTGGGAAAATATCTCGGTGTAGGTAGCATTATGTATAACCGTGAAAAATTTCAAGACTATACCACTTTTGATTGTGGGCATTTATGTCTCAAATTTTTATGCAATCAGCTGTTTTGTCCATACAAGTATCAGTTGTCTAAATGTATTGCATAAAATGTTATGATAATCAGTGTAATTTGAACAATCAGTATGAATGATTCTTTTACGTTGACGCTCTCGGGGCAGTCTTCAGTATTGGAAGCGCAATACTTTCCACCTATTGAACTTTCACCGCAGAAGAATTATGCATTGGGCTTAATTGAACTTTTAACGTTTAATTCAATCCTAAATGTTGACGTTAATAATAAATTTCACATTGGTAACCATCAAATTACTGTGCCGATCGGGAGCTATGAAATTGAGGATATAGCACAATATATTAGAAGCAAGCTATCAGAGTATAGTGATATTACACTAGATATAAAACCCAATAATAATACCTTTCGCAGTGAAATCAGGTCTAATCAAGACATTGATTTTACACCAATCGATTCGATTAGGCGAACATTGGGATTCAATAGACGAATTTTGGAAGCAAACAAGGTTCACATTTCAGATTTGCCAGTAACCATAATTAAAGTTAATGCACTTCGCGTAGAGTGCAATATAACTGCAAGCGCTTACATTAATAGCAGTAGAGCGCATACGATTCATGAATTTTTTCCTACTGTGGCGCCCGGATATAAGATTGTGGAAGTGCCGAATCATGTCATTTACTTAACTGTTGTCGTCAGATTAATAGATCATATTCAATTGCGTATTGTTGATCAGAATGGTGAATTGGTGAATTTTCGTGGTGAAACAATTACAATACGACTACATCTTAAATCTACGTAACAATGGGTATTATATACAATGGTCAGACCCTTAATAGTTACTATAATAATAAACCATCATGGGCAAAACATATCAGTCGTCATCAAAGTCGCAAGACGTTAACACGTCGAAACGTTCTATTTCTGAAATGGTTGGGACTCAAGTTACATCATCACCACAATATCAGACAGTAAATAATAAAAACTGTCATTGCCGTTGTTGTATTTGCTTGCTTATCGCACGTTATCACAATAACAATAATGGAGGATCCAATACTCAGCATTCAAAACCCAGTCGTTTTCGACGAATCTGTCGCTCATTACGAGCTGCATGCACATCAATCTTACAATACAAGCTCATTTGACAAAAATGATGAAATTCGTATTGTTGTGCAACATCAAGATTTATGTATTTTACCAAAAATTAAAAGTAAAAATTTGATACATGTTAGTGGCAGGTTGACCAAAACCGATGGAACTGAAGCAAATAATACTAATCTAACATCTAACGCAATCTGTCATTTATTTGATGAGGCGCGTTATGAGTTGAATGGAGTTGAAATTGATCGAAATAGAATTGTTGTTATTACTAGCTTGATGAAGGGGTATCCTTCTTACACACCAAATCATGAACCCGTTTTAATCAATGCAGGTTGGATATCTAGTTCAAATCTAAAGATAACAAATGATAATGGTTATTTTGATGTGATCATGCCTCTGAGTATGATTCTCGGATTTGCTGAAGATTATCGTACGATAATTGTAAACGCAAAGCATGAACTTGTTTTAACAAGATCTAAACATGATGATAATATAGTTATACAAAACGTGGATGAAAATTATAAAATTGAGATGAATAAAATAGAATGGTTAATTCCATATATCACGTTGGCTGATAGGGAAAAGATACATCTGCTGCGTTTCATTGAAAAAGATCCTTGCATATCTTTAAGTTTCCGTACATGGGAACTTTATGAATATCCTCTATTGCCGGTAGCATCATCCCACGTGTGGTCTGTGAAAACAGCGACACAATTAGAAAAGCCACGATATATTATTATTGGATTCCAAACGGCTAGAAAAAATGACAAGGCGAGAAATGCAAGTCTGTTTGATCACTGCAACATGAGTAATGTTAAAGTATTTTTGAATTCAAAATATTATCCGTATGGTAATTTAAACCTTGATATTGCAAATAATCAATTTTCTTTATTATATGAAATGTATATCAATTTTCAAACCAGTTACTATAATAAAAATGTTACTGGTAAACCTATATTGAATAAATCGATATTTTTAGAGAAAGCTCCATTAATCATTATTGATTGCTCTAAGCAGAGTGAAGCTTTAAACCATGCACCTGTCGATGTTCGACTCGAATTTGAATCAAAGGAAAATTTTCTTGCAAACACTTCTGCTTATTGTTTAATTTTACATGATCGCATTGTAGAATATAATCCCATAAGTGGAAATGTAAAGAAATTGGTTTGAGAGGAGGGGTAACCATTATTGCGCATGCGTCAATTAATGAATAAAACGCGGTTATACTTTATTCACTAGTGAATCAGTTTCATACGAAATGGAATACATTGTAGACGTGCAGGGATTCCGCGGGCCTGGTAATCGGTGCATACCGAAGGAAATGTCTGTAATAAATATTATCAACAGTAAAATTGTGACTTATGTGTTTAAACCACCATATCAATGGGTGTGGTTACCTTTACACTATAAGAGAGTCAATAACTGGTTTATGAATAATTATCACGATTTACCATGGCAATCTGGCGACGTACCATTTGACGCCATAAACGAAACTTTGGAGGATATCGTTAAATGTGCGAGCAAAATTTATGTAAAAGGAGTCGATAAAAAATGTTGGTTGGAGGATATATTAAACGCAGAAAAGGTTATCAATCTCGACATTTTGGACCGCCCATCTCTAACAAAACTGAAGCAGCACCAGCAATATCAATTGTCGGAGAAGTGTGAAAATCATACGATTAATTAAACATGCGCTAAAGAAAATGTAAAAATACTTAAGAATTGGGTATTGGAAAATCTATGTGAACAACCTGCATCTCCACAACGTTCATTAAGGATTTATTACGAAGTAAAACGTCTCGCATTGATGGAAACAAAAGATATCGAATGTCTACCGATTGATTTCACCTGCTATGCAAATGCATCCAGACATACGTGAATGTCGTCGATGTTATAAACATTTCGAATCAAGCTATGATACGATAGATGGTCCACCACCTATGATTAAAGACTGCATCAATTGTCAAGTTAAAAGCGATGCATTAGTTGATGATATTGAAAATATGAATTTCATGTGATTGCTATGTATATTGTTATGTATGAATATGAGAAATAAAAGAATAAATATAATTATTAAAAACATCTTCTCTATTTTCTTCATCTTCCTTCCTGCATGATATTGTACAAAAAAAAATGAAAATGGGTTATTTAAAATGGTCATATTTAACAAAGCGGTCGATGATTAACGTAATGATTAATGGATTTTAGACGCGTTCCAACTCGTATACCATCTTTACGAGATATAGGTCCCAACATATTATGTAATATTCTTAGAAATTACATGTGTTTTTCCAAGAGTGGTCGGCGCCGATGCCGACCTCCCCCGGCGCTATTCAAGCACGCTTCGAATGAGTGGTGGGAAAACCGACCGCCAGACCCCGAGCGCCAGATGTCGAAGGTACACGTGTTTTTCCAAAGATGGGAATGACTAATGGATTTGAGGCGCGTCTCAAATCGTATACCATCCATGTGTTTCGATGGGGAGAGGTAGCATGACAATAATTATTCGCGCAATCAAATCGCGATATCAATTCGCAATCTTAATTCGCGAGATACCCCTCGCGATCCACCGAGACCGCGAATGGCGCAGAACTGGCATACCCCCTCTACTAATACGAAAATACAAATGAAGACGAAAATACAAATGAATATGAATATACAAATGAATACGAAAATGTAAATGAATACGAAAATATAAATGAAGACGAAAATACAAATGAATACGAAAATACAAGTGATGACGAAAATACAAATGAATACGAAAATACAAATAAATACGAAAATACAAATGAATACGAAAATACAAATGAAGATGAAAATATAAATGAATAGGAAAATACAAATGAATATGAAAATACAAATGAAAATGAAAAATTAATAAATACAAAATTCTTTTTAAAAACCACGTTTTTATAAATGGACTAAAAAGGATAAAATAATTTTTCCTATCCACACAGGTCACTAATAATATGCCGAAATAAATAGGGTAAAGGTACCAATTACTGCGGGCCATCTAACCTATTACTGCGGTGGGTCCCTGTTACTGCGGATGCGCGTATTTTTTATGAGCTTATGACCGCAGTAATAGAAAGACACTTACCGCAGAAATAGGTTAGATCGCCCCCAGTAAATGGTACATTTACCCTACACAATAATTTTTCATTTTATTAGGAAATAAAATATTTGTAAGACTTAAAATGGAAAACGTGGGGCGCAATAGAGGTAACAGAAATTACAAGCATGTCTAAACTAGCGCGTCATATTGTTCATTTAAGCATAAGTTTCTCATTTGTTATTGTTCGTCGAGGAGTCATTTCTGTTACCTCTATTGCGCCCACGTTTGTTATTTTAAGTATTTATTTTGGCATGGTATTAGTGACCTGCGTGGAGGGGAAAAATTATTTTATCCTTTTTAGTCCATTTATAAAAAAGTGGTTTTTAAAAAGAATTTTTTATTTATTAATTTTTCATTTTCATTTGTATTTTAATATTCATTTGTATTTTCGTCTTCATTTGTTTTTTGATATTCATTTGTATTTACGTATTCATTTTGTATTTTCATCTTCATTTGTATCTTCGTATTCATTTGTATTTTCGTATTCATTTGTATTTTCATATTCATTTGTATTTTCGTCTTCAATTGTATTTTCGTATTCATTTGTATTTTCGTCTTCATTTGTATTTTCGTATTCATTTGTATTTTCGTATTCATTTGTATATTCATATTCATTTGTATTTTTGTAATCATTGTGGTGATCATTTACTTTTTAAAGCGATGTTTATTTTTATCGGTATTTTTGTGGTGATATTGATACTTATTTCTTGAGCTGTTTGCAGAATCTTTGTTATAGGTTTGATTTTTGGGGATGGTGATTTCAAAATCTTTTCCGATTTCATCAAGTGTTAGAGTGGGAATTTTTATTTCTGTTTCTTCGTTAGTTGTATTGTAAATTTGAAGATAGCCTCGTCCACTGTTGTTTTTAACTATAGCTTCACCTAGGTATATGCCTTCTGATGTTTCGATGCGTAGTACGTATCCATATTTAATTTCTTTATTCTCAATATTTATGTAGAAAGTAGATATTGATCTTGCTGGGTTTGTCATTTTTCTTTATGAAAGTATTTTTTTTTCCATTCGATGTAATTCTTATTATAATTAATAGTCGCTTGGTGATTGCGAAAGAATTCTGTAATGTTAAATTTGTGATTATATATTAATTTTAGTATTATGTATATGTAACGAGTAGCGAGTATGATGTTACCGATGGTAGAATAAATTTGCGCATTGGCAGTTAGTTCAATTAGTGATAGGAATGCAGGGAGCGTGGCGTTGTATTGTGTGTTTGTGTGTGTGTCCAAATAAAAGTATGAACAAACGGAAACGTAGGAAGAATCCATCGTTTGCTTCTGGTGAGTTCGGATCTATAATCGGTCGCTCAGTTGTTCCTTTTTCGCTTGGCCCGCCTATGCAAAATGGCGAGAGGATACCGGATTTTCTCCACGCTCCGAGTTGGGATTTTGAAAATCTTTTTATCGAGCAGCTAAAAGTTCAGAAATACACACGTCACCGAGGAGCGCCTTGTGCGGGGCCAATAAAGCGTATTGCCTCCTCGGTCCAATGAAAGGTGAGTAAACCTCGTTCTCCCTTTCGAACACGTGTTCATTTTGAATAACAAGCTCACATCCGTTATCTTGCTTCTCTTTTTCATTGAGAATCTGCCATCCTATTGAGACCCTGATGCTGTGTGGATCAAACAAATAATGGTATGACATTGCCGTTCATCATCCCATGCCATTTTGTGATCGTCAGAGTCCGACTCTCGCCATGATGGAATGGTAATTTACCAAGCAAAGGCTGGCGGTCGGCGTGGTAACGACGGAAAATAATGGCGACTGCGTGTCCTTGTAACCGAAAAACGCGGCGTTGCTCAATGCAAGCGAGCGTTATTACGCGAAATGGAGACGCGCAATGCGTATTACTACAACGAAACAAGAATCCGACGTGGAAAATAAATGGAAAATGCGTCGTCGCGTATTTCAATGAGCGTCGTTTATCGACCGAAATCGAAAAAGGATCGCGCACAACACTACTACGTCACTGCCGGAAACTTGCACTTTATCCCGTTTTCTTGATTCACTGAAATCCTTGATCCTGGCAGGATCGCCAAATGTTTGCCGTGCTAATTCCAAAGGACTGATGCCCCGAAAGATGGTTCAGGGTCAAGGAAAACAATGAAATGAAAAGCCGTGCTCCTTTCACAATATTATAGTTTATTTTCCACACGTTTTCTCAATACAAAATCCAAAGAAAGATTGCCGTTTAATACCGCGCGAGTTCGTCTCACCGAGGTTGGGACGAGAGTGCCCCCGCTGCGGCGCAGCGCAGCGCGCGATGGGGGAAGATGAGCGAGGTAGAATGGACATCTTCTCGTCCACGCGGACTCATCGCCGAAATGCAAGATCGAGAAAATCAAGTGACGGTCACCGAAGGTCATCCCATGAAACTTCGCGCATAACGCGACAATATTGTATGAACTGAATATCTTATTTATTATATCTGACAATTATATCAGTATCGGTGACACTGTCATAAGAGGCTCACGTGTTTGCCCACCGTTCCGCAAATATATGTTGTAATTTTATTTTGACTTATTAAAGTCGGAGGATTTTTGTGAGGAGCTTAACGCTGATTGTTTAAATGGAGTTTTGTGAATTGTGCATTGATTGTGTAATGACGTGTTGAACAAAGCAAGATGGTATTCTAACATTAATTTTGTGTTTTGGTGTGTAAGTGGTTCGTTGATGTTTCCATGTACGTGAGGGAAACGGTTGGCTTCAACTCTGTGTATGTCAGGCTATGCACACATACATAGTGAAGAAAAGTATCATAAACAATTATTACCATCTCTGCTAATTTTCTGCGCATAAAAGTTGCGCGTTCGATTCACGGGGAATCAGGGAACCCCTTCCACCCTACATTTGGAACTTTTGTACTAGCAAGTCTGTCAATATCATTCTGACTGCGTTGAGAGCTGCTTACCAATATTAATTTATAATTTTCATAACCAAACGAAAGAGGATACGATTTGAATGCCAAGGATTAAGCTCTTTCTCTCGCAAAGGTTTATCGTTAATTTAATCTTTGTGATACTTTTTTTTAAAAATGGAACGTTTGTGCGAATCATGCAAACTCAGCATTTCCGTTGTTCAACTGACTGTATGCTCTCTTTGCACCAAAACTAACCATCACGAATGCATACCATCCTCTAGTACTTTTGGTCAAGGAAATCGGCTGGTCTGTTGTGCAGTTGCCAAACCTTCAGCTGATAAGAAACGCAAGGCAACAGTACCGCTTTTTAAGAATCCCCATTACACACGCAGCTCGGCGACCGAGTCATGCCAATTGGTGGATTCTCAGAACCAAATTCAAGCTGGACCAATTAATAATGAAGGTATAGTGGGTTACTTAAAGAAACTTGATGAGAAAATGGATCGTGTTCTGTTTCTCTCAGATAAAGTAGATCAACTTGTAATTTCTGTCAATGATAATAAATCTAGTATCAACACTCTCCGAAATGATTTTGACACCAACAAAGCTCAATTCGAACACCGCAACTGTGATCTTGTAATTTCTGGGTTCCCTGAAAAACATTCTGAGAATCTTGTCGAGATTATGATGGGTTTAGCCAAGGAGCTCAAAGTAATTCTGGAAGCCAAGCAAATCCTGGGCATCTATCGAGTAACCGCTGGGGTAAATTCTGATAAAGCCAAGCGAAGTAGTTCATCGGCGAGTTCTTCAAATGCATCTTCATCTTCTAACACATCCGCAAAACCTAGGACCATCATTGTAAAACTAGCATCATCTAGGCTCAGAAGCAAAATTATAAGAAGCATGCGGAAGGTTAAATCTATATATTCCGGTATGATTGACTCGTCTCTTGAAAATGTACGGTTCTACGTTAATGAAGACTTACCACTATCTACCCGTACACTTTTCAACAAGGTGAAAGCTTTGGTCAAGGGTGATACTGAAAAATACTGCTACATCCGTATGGGAGTAGTTTATCGTTCATCGAAAAATGAGCCATCTGTACAGATTTCATCAGAAAAGGATCTTGATCAAATCCAAGCATGACGTCACTTCGAGTACCTGGTCCCTGACCAAGTTTCTCATCATCTTACTTCTCTATCTCCAATGCTGAATAATATTCTGAAGTCCAAACAACAAGAAACCTCAGATACAATACCGCCTCTTAGTTCATCACTGACCAATACATCATCAGGAACACTTGTTGCTGATCCAATTGATCTCAATGTCATAACCCACTGTTCAAGAAGCTGCTTAAAAGTCGGTCATCTTAATGTAAGGTCATTGCCCGCGCACTACCCTCAAATTGTAGATGTGTTAACTTCTGACAATTTCGACATATTTTGTATTACCGAATCGTGGCTTTCTGTAAACAACCGGGACGAGGACTATAAGATTACCGGTTATAAATTAGTAAGATTTGATCGTTTACATTCAAGGGGTGGAGGAGTAGCAATTTATCTTAGATCTAATCTCTCATTCTATAACATCGAATTCAGGCCTGATGAATTTGGTCTTGAACAACTATGGATTATTGTTCACTTCCACAGTTCTAAATATGCAATTGGCACGCTTTACAGACCAGACAGAGTGTCCCTATATTGTCTGGGTAGCATTGTAACGATCTTAACATCCTTGTTTCCGACAGTTGACCACATTCTTATCCTTGGAGATCTAAATGTTGATCTACAGAATACCAATTCCCCTGCTACTAAAAAGCTCCTTGAATGGATCCGGTCTAATAATCTTCGCCAAATAGTTAATTCTGCAACAAGAGTTACTGCCACAACGTTAACTTTACTCGATGTTATTTTAATCTCGTCCGCTATTGAAGTTATTGACGTCTTTATTACTGAGGAGCTCGAGATTTCCGATCACTCTCTGGTTTGGGGGGGGGGGTGGGGGGGGGGGGGGGTGGGGGGGGGGGGGGGTGGGGGGGGGGGGGGGTGGGGGGGGGGGGGGGTGGGGGGGGGGGGGGGTGGGGGGGGGGGGGGGTGGGGGGGGGGGGGGGTGGGGGGGGGGGGGGGTGGGGGGGGGGGGGGGTGGGGGGGGGGGGGGGTGGGGGGGGGGGGGGGTGGGGGGGGGGGGGGGTGGGGGGGGGGGGGGGTGGGGGGGGGGGGGGGTGGGGGGGGGGGGGGGTGGGGGGGGGGGGGGGTGGGGGGGGGGGGGGGTGGGGGGGGGGGGGGGTGGGGGGGGGGGGGGGTGGGGGGGGGGGGGGGTGGGGGGGGGGGGGGGTGGGGGGGGGGGGGGGTGGGGGGGGGGGGGGGTGGGGGGGGGGGGGGGTGGGGGGGGGGGGGGGTGGGGGGGGGGGGGGGTGGGGGGGGGGGGGGGTGGGGGGGGGGGGGGGTGGGGGGGGGGGGGGGTGGGGGGGGGGGGGGGTGGGGGGGGAACATTTCAATCTTCCGGCCAAATGAAGGCGAAATACTTGAATCGGTCGATTTTATGCCAGAAAACGTAAGTACAAAGGCACTGATATGGGAAAGAAAATCATTTTTAAAAAAAAGTAGCGTTATTGTCATTAGCAATTTTTACATATATCTTTCCGGAGGGTTTCCAGAATCTGATAACTTTTCAATCTTCCAGCCAAATTGAGGGGAACGACTTGAATCGGTCGCTTTTATGCCGGAAAACGTAAGAGCAAGGTCACTAATATGGGAAAGAAAATTATTGTTTAAAAAAAAAGTAGCGTTATTGTCAGCCACAAGTTTTACATATATCATTCCGGAGGGATTCAGGAATCTGACAACATTTCAATCTTCCGGTCAAATTTAGGGGATCGATTTGAGTCCGTCGCATTTTTTGCCCGAAAACGTAAGTGCAAGGGCACTGATATGGGAATAAAATCATTGTATAAAAAAAAGTAGCGTTATTGTCATTAGCATTTTTTACATATATCATTCCGGAGGGGTTCAGGAGTCTGATAACATTTCAATCTTCCGGCCAAATTGAGGGGAACGATTTGAGTCGGTCGCATTTTTGCCAGAAAACGTAAGTGCAAAGTCACTGATATGGGAAAGAAAAACATTGTTTAAAAAAAAAGTGGCGTTATTGTCAGCAGCAAGTTTTACATATATCATTCCGGAGGGTTTCGTGAATCTGATAAAACCTTAATCTTCCGGCCAAATTGAGGGGAACTATTTGGGTCGGTCGCATTTTTGCCCGAAAACGTAAGTGCAAGGTCAATAATATGGCAAAGAAAATTATTGATAAAAAAAAAAATTAGCGTTATTGACAGCCACAAGTTTTACATATATCATTCCGGGAGGTTTCTAGAATCTGACAACATTTCAATCTTCCGGCCAAATAAAGGGGAACGATTTGATTCAGCCCCTTTTATGCCAGAAAACGTAAGTGCAAGGGCACTGATATGGGAATAAAATCATTGTATAAAAAAAAGTAGCGTTATTGTCATTAGCATTTTTTACATATATAATTCCGGAGGGGTTCAGGAGTCTGATAACATTTCAATCTTCCGGCCAAATTGAGGGGAACGATTTGAGTCGGTCGCATTTTTGCCAGAAAACGTAAGTGCAAAGTCACTGATATGGGAAAGAAAAACATTGTTTAAAAAAAAAGTGGCGTTATTGTCAGCAGCAAGTTTTACATATATCATTCCGGAGGGTTTCTGGAATCTGACAACATTTCAACCTTCCGGCCAAATAGAAGGAACGATTTGAATCAGTGGCTTTTATGCCAGAAAATGTAAGTGCAAGGGCACTGATATGGGAATGAAAATCATGGTTTAAAAAAAGTAGCGTTATTGTCATCAGCAATTTTTACATATATCATTCCGCAGGGTTTCTGGAATCTGACAACATTTCAACCTTCCGGCCAAATAGAAGGAACGATTTGAATCAGTGGCTTTTATGCCAGAAAATGTAAGTGCAAGGGCACTGATATGGGAATGAAAATCATGGTTTAAAAAAAGTAGCGTTATTGTCATCAGCAATTTTTACATATATCATTCCGCAGGGATTCTGGAATCTGACAACATTTCAACCTTGCGGCCAAATAGAGGGAACGATTTGAATCAGTGGCTTTTATGCCAGAAAATGTAAGTGCAAGGGCACTGATATGGGAATGAAAATCATTGTATAAAAAAAAGTAGCGTTATTGTCACTGTAGGTTAAATGTTGCTAGGAACCCAGCAGTTGTATGTGTGTTACCAACACGCGGTTCGTAACAATGCGAGTGGTGGGTGGGATAAAGGAGAGAAATGTTTTGTCAGACGATTCGTATATGACTGACTTCTCCGGTGCGGTCTCGAGTCGAGAGCCCATCGGAGCTCGTCGTCGCATATCTTCCAAACTGTGGGAATATGCTGATGGTGCATTTCCGTCTCTCGGGTTCGCCGTGCGAATATGCACGAGGTGCATATTCCCAATTTGGCGAAGTGTAAAAATATTGCATTTATTTACAGAATGCAATAATTGTAGGAGGGTACGATCTATCGATCGTAACATGTGCATTTTGTCGAATTCCATCCTCCCGTCTTTGCAGCCTCTTTTTGGCATCCGGCAATCTTGCCGTTCAATTGAGACATGCGTTTTGTAATCTGCCGACTCCCCGACATCTGTGCCAGATTTCGCGGAGTCACTAGATCACTCGCATCTTCGTAAATCGCACAATTGACTTGCCACAGGTCGCAGTCATCTGGAAGAGCATCCAGAAGTAGGCTATTTGCTGCGATGTTCAGAGATCGATATAATTGATCTTCGCCTGATGGGTATAATTTAAGATCGTCCATATAGAAAAGATGGGTGATCTTATGTACACGTGCACCAGGCGGTCCACACATGTACCCTTGAGATTTCCGGAGAGCAACGGATAGAGGCAATAGTGAGATGCAGAAGAGCAGAGGACTCAGAGAATCTCCCTGGTAGACACCTCTTTGGAATTGAACCAGTCTAGACATGGTTCGACGCTTGTCCGATGTCATGACAAAGCGTGTTTTCCAAAGAGGCATCAGGTCTTCTACAATTCTCACTATGTTTGGGTGGACATGGAGGCGTTTGAGCAACATGCTTAAAAGCTCGTGCGATGTTGAGTCATACGCCTTCATGTAATCCAGCCAGGCTATCGACAGGTTACGCTTGTACTGGACTGCGTCCTGACAAACACACCTGTCGATAAGCAAGTTGTCCTTGCAGCCGGATACACCCATTTTGCAGCCTCGTTGTTCTACTATCCGTTGCCACACCGGTTTCACGGATTTCTCAATACGTTCGTTTAAGATGTTAGTGAACAATTTGTATAACGTATTGAGACACGTGATCGGTCTATGGTTTTTCGGATCGGACAAGTCTCCCGATTTTGGGATCAGTGTCGTTCGGCCCTCCACCAGCCAGTGCGGAATGGGTTGGTCTCCATTTATATAAGAGGTGAATATTCGGGCTAGGTGTTGATGGACAGAAGTGAACTTCTTCCACCAATAGTTATTAAATCCATCCCAGCCCGGCGAGGAGAAATTCCTCGCTCCCGTGATGGCATTTTTCACCTCTAATGCACTGACGGGTGGGCAATCTTCACTTTGTTGTGTGACTTCGTCGCACAACTCGGTGAAGATTTCAATACCTGGAGTGTCTGCATTAAGCCTAGATGTTTTCTCGTAGATGCTCCCCCAGAATTCCTCAACTGCGGCCATCGACGGAAACTCGCTTGAGGCTGCGATACGATGTTTGAAGAGGTTGGAAATATTCGTCCAAAATATTGCATTTTGTCGAATTCCATTCTCCCGTCTTTGCAGCCTCTTTTTGACATCCGCCAAAACCCGAATTTTATCCGCCAAACGTTGCTTGATGTTGAGCAACTTCAGCTTGTTCAGTGTGTGATAGTACGTCCGCAGTTGTTGTGCGAACTTCTTGACTTTTGCAGTAAATGAACGGCCAGATGTTAAATAGTCGATCACACACTGAACTCGGGAAGCGAGCTTCCGTGTCAGTCGAATCTTGCCGTTCAATTGAGACATGCGTTTTGTAATCTGCCGATTCCCCGATATCTGTGTCAGATTTCGCGGAGTCACCAGATCACTTGCAGCCTCGTAAACGGCACAATTGACTTGCCTCAGGTCGCAGTCATCTGGAAGAGCATCCAGAAGTAGGCTATTTGCTCTGTCTAATTCTCGTTGTTTAGGCAAAATTTTTGTTGTCAAATTTTGCCTAAACACGAGTGTCGTGCTTTCGTAATGTGGAGCATCTCTCCCAGCACCGCGTACGGGCTCAGTTGTTATTGCCCGCACATCCGGTACCGGTTGACAGCTGGGAACAAAGAAACCCGTCCGCCTCAGATAGGCCACATAATCTCTCAGTTGTTGTTGAGAAAAGCGATCTGCCAGTTCGGGATGCATTACTGCAAACCGACTATGCATTCGCGCCATGTAGCCTCTCTGTTGCGGACAGTTCTCCTCGTAGCAGCGCATTAGATCTTGCCTGAGATCCTCCGTCCACTGAAATCGTCCGTGGGCATTCGTTTGTCGATGTCCCGGGACACCTGTTTCGGCTCCTCCACCTTGGGACTGGGCTGCATCCGAAGCAGCCCGATGGTCAGGAGCCCTGCGCGTTATTCTATTTGTAACCGCATGTGCAGGGAGTAGGGTGGTTGGCCCTACTTCCCGTTGTTATGCCTCTCCCGTTTGTCTCTTACCTCGCCATCCACTGGGGTTGGTTACCCAATCTCTGGCAAGGTTGCTAAGAGTCCAGGGCCCACCGGCTTTAATAAGCACACGTGGAGGTGAGAGTAGGCCATTTGGGAAGATAGGCTAAGATGCAGCTTTTTGCATAGCCGCATTGTGTTACGCGTCATTCCCTTTGGGCCCCTGTGAACGAAGTATCAGAAAAAACGACAAGGTTTTAAAATCACCGTATGTTATTAATGACTTAATGATGGTCAGATTTTTTAAATTTATAGCGGTGAATAGACTGAGAGTTTTATACCGAATCATAATGTAATTTTAACACTTGTGTATATGTATACAACCTATCATCTAATATTCTGTTTTATTTCTTTGTTATTGTTGTTATTATTGTTATTATTATTATTATTATAATTATTATTATTATTATTAGTATTATTATTATTATTATATGAATATTACAGAATCTGAGTAAGATGAAGTTAAAGATAGATGAACAATATATAATGTGGCCAGGTCAGCTGAATAATAAACCAGACGGTTTTTTAATTCCTACACATCTTAAAGTCATAACCATTGAAGAGAAGCCGTTCGTATATGTACGAAAAGATATTAAGACTAGTTGTGATTCGGACGAAATTCCTTGCCCGCGTTACAACTCAAGCCATTATACAAGTAAGTAAACTATATCATTGTGCCATTTCGTGAAATGTACGTACACCAAACAATGAAATAAACTCTATTCATCGTGTGTCTTTATACTGTGACCCCCCCCCCCCTAAAAAAAAAAACTTAACCCCAAAATTCCCCCCGCAAGGTGATGGTGTGCCCGCTATGCTCAGCCCCGAGATCCCCTCGGCACGGGAGTGGGCGATATTCGCAGGCGCAGTCAAAACTCGAAACAGAAACTCGACGATAGAAACTAGCGGTCACGAACAGCGAGGACGGGATAACCTCTAAATCCGAACCCCACACTATCGTCACGATACCAAAACGCGAATTCAATATTATTTACCCGACGTCAGAACGAAGCGAGACCAAATTTTTCCGACCAAAAATTTTAGGTTGCCCCGTAGGGGCCGGGAGCCAATCGGACAAAATTCAATACAAAAATTCGCGCCCCACCTCCACAGGGGGTGTCCGTAGCCATCATCGTAAGTTAAATATCGGTGCCAAAGGAATTATTTAATTTCGCAGTTGCACACAGTGCCGGTAACCAAGATTTCCACATTATCCGCGATCGACGCTAGCTTCGACTACGCAGGCCAGCACCGCTTGATCCGAACACTCCCGGACGCGTGTACGGCTATTTCCGCGGAACGACATACGCCACTAGGCCGTGACTTGCACCACGAGTTCCAACTAAACGCTTAGGGTTTAGGATTTACACATTGAGTGCTAGCGATGATAACCACTTTTCACTTACCTATTGAATAACTTCCGAGGTAATACGTAACGTATTTTAATAAACGCGTGAAAGATTGCATGATTAAGAGTACTATCCTTGAATATTTTCAAGGACGATAGCCGTGAAGTATTCTCTCTTGGATTTTAGGTTAAACCCTTCGAAATCTCTTCGAAGGCGGTATCTGTGGGATGAGTTATTTAAGCTTTACAACATTTTAATTGTCTCCTTGATCCCTGTCAAGGACGATAGCCGTAAAGGTTTGTCTTTAAAATCGATTAAACCCCTCGAATTAGGTTCGAGGCGATATCCAGTTTGAATAATTGTTTAAATATTTAGAATAGTTTAGTGTCTCCTTGACCAATGTCAAGGATGATAGCCGTAACAAGATTTTCTTTAAAGTTAATTAAACCCTTTGAATAAGATTCAAAGGCGATATCCATTTTAAGAGTTATTGAAGTATTACGAAATTTTCACTTTCCTTGGAACCTTTTCAACCCGAGCAACGCGAAACAAAGAAATTATTATTTTTATTTTATCGCGTGGTGCCAGCCTACCGCGCACGAACTTGGTTGCTGAAACGTGTTAGCAGAACAAAGGACGAAACCCGCACTGCGTCCAAAATTACATTTTAGCCTCGATGCTTTTAAGATAACGAGACCCGGAACTTTAGTTAATTACGAGACCCGACATTTTAAATTTAACCGAAAACGACCGGAACCGAAAGATTTTAAAGTAAAAAAAAAACGAAACGAAAGTACAAGTGATTCGCGGCACTTCACTCAGGAACGCGAGCGAGAAATTCACAAACGAATCCCGGAAGGCGATAGCAAAACGACAATAATTAAAACAAAGAAAGATCGATTTGCCTTCCGGAACTCGTGTTACCTTGTCACCAAGCGATGCCCACCTTCCACAGACCAGATTGTCCTGCCGCTGCCGCTGCCAGAACGACAATGGCCCGAGGCTCGTCACCGCCTTGCCAGAACGCGGTTCTCGCCGCCCACCGGCGCCAGAGATGGAGCGCGCTGATTAGCTCCCGCGGTACCGCGCATGGTGGAAGTATACATGGTGTGCTTAGTAGTTTCGCCTTCTCTCTCTAAAATCGTTTCTCTCTCCCACGAGTCGCCGAGAAACTTAGGGAATGTTGCCAACTGCGGAGAAACAAAATGTTATGCTTTTATGTTGGCTATATCAATCAGGGCATTGGGTGTCGCGACACACGTGAGACATGCATCAGCCAGTTGAAACGTTAACGGAAAAATCGTGGCATTTTTAAAATGACATCGCGCTTATCAATCTAACTTTTCTTGTTAAATATTAATAAATTATTGTTCAACAACATTCTAGAAACAAACTATTTTTGTCAATGTCGGCGTAAAATATGTTCGTTGAAATATTTATCAAGAATTTTGATAAATATTTTTTTTTTTTCACGCATACAAACAGTCAAACTTTTGTTTTTCAGTTACAATGCAGATAAAATACGGTATACGTTTTTTAAAGTAAAGGCAATTGTAAAATATATTATCAAATTTGTGATTAAATAATCCCCATTTAAGTTTTAATTAAACTTTCATGACAATAAAGCACTTATAAGAAGATAGTATCGAAAGTACAGCATAAATGGTAACTTCAATGTTACTGTTTATCATGTTTTAATAAACAATTATTATTTAAAAACATCCCAGTAGTAAATTATTTTAATTGAATGATAATAACATTAATATATTTTTCTGATTATCTGATGATCAAATGCGACCATTATGTTTGAGCCTTGTTGGCTCTATTGGTAGAGCGTTTGCTTATGGAACCGGAGGTCGGTAGTTCGAGTCCTCGGGGTTTCTGTCTTTCCAATTTTTTTTTTTTTATTTTTTTACCCCATAAGTATTAAAATTGTGAGAAGTATTTTGAAAAATTATTTGTTATTAAAAAAGAATTAAATTTTTAAATTTCATGTGTATGTTCATATATATTTATTATTTATTTATTTTCAATAATTAGTGTTTTTAACGTTTTTTTTTAAATATTCTAGAAGTGAATTATTTTAATTCATATTTATTTATTATTTATTTATTTTCGATAATTGCTTTTTTTAACGATTTTTTTAAATATTCTAGAAGTGAATTATTTTAATTCATATTTATTTATTATTTATTTATTTTCGATAATTGCTTTTTTTAACGTTTTTTTTAAATATTGTAGAAGTGAATTATTTTAATTCATATTTATTTATTATTTATTTATTTTCGATAATTGCTTTTTTTAACGTTTTTTTTAAATATTCTAGAAGTGAATTATTTTAATTCATATTTATTTATTATTTATTTATTTTCAATGATTAGTGTTTTTAACGTTGTTTTTTAAATATTCTAGAAGTGAATTATTTTAATTCATATTTATTTATTATTTATTTATTTTCGATAATTGCTTTTTTTAACGATTTTTTTAAATATTCTAGAAGTGAATTATTTTAATTCATATTTATTTATTATTTATTTATTTTCAATAATTAGTGTTTTTAACGTTTTTTTTTAAATATTCTAGAAGTGAATTATTTTAATTCATTTTTATTTATTATTTATTTATTTTCGATTATTGCTTTTTTTAACGTTTTTTTTAAATATTGTAGAAGTGAATTATTTTAATTCATATTTATTTATTATTTATTTATTTTCGATAATTGCTTTTTTTAACGTTTTTTTTAAATATTCTAGAAGTGAATTATTTTAATTCATATTTATTTATTATTTATTTATTTTCAATGATTAGTGTTTTTAACGTTGTTTTTTAAATATTCTAGAAGTGAATTATTTTAATTCATATTTATTTATTATTTATTTATTTTCGATAATTGCTTTTTTTAACGATTTTTTTAAATATTCTAGAAGTGAATTATTTTAATTCATATTTATTTATTATTTATTTATTTTCAATAATTAGTGTTTTTAACGTTTTTTTTTAAATATTCTAGAAGTGAATTATTTTAATTCATTTTTATTTATTATTTATTTATTTTCGATTATTGCTTTTTTTAACGTTTTTTTTTAAATATTCTAGAAGTGAATTATTTTAATTCATATTTATTTATTATTTATTTATTTTCGATAATTGCTTTTTTTAACGTTTTTTTTTAAATATTCTAGAAGTGAATTATTTTAATTCATATTTATTTATTATTTATTTATTTTCGATAATTGCTTTTTTTAACGTTTTTTTTAAATATTGTAGAAGTGAATTATTTTAATTCATATTTATTTATTATTTATTTATTTTCGATAATTGCTTTTTTTAACGTTTTTTTTTAAATATTCTAGAAGTGAATTATTTTAATTCATATTTATTTATTATTTATTTATTTTCAATGATTAGTGTTTTTAACGTTGTTTTTTAAATATTCTAGAAGTGAATTATTTTAATTCATTTTTATTTATTATTTATTTATTTTCGATAATTGCTTTTTTTAACGATTTTTTTAAATATTCTAAAAGTGAATTATTTTAATTCATATTTATTTATTATTTATTTATTTTCAATAATTAGTGTTTTTAACGTTTTTTTTTAAATATTCTAGAAGTGAATTATTTTAATTCATATTTATTTATTATTTATTTATTTTCAATAATTACTGTTTTTAACGTTATTTTTTAAATATTCTAGAACTGAATTATTTTAATTGAATGATAATAACATTAATATATTTTTCTGGTTATCCAATGATCAAATACGACTAACATTCATGACTTTACGTTCGAGCCTTGTTGGTTTCATTGGTAGAGCGTTTGCTTATGGAACCGGAGGTCGATCGTTCGAGTCCTCGGGGTTTCTGTCTTTCCATTTTTTTTTATTTTATTTTACCCCATAAGTATTAAAATTGTGAGAAGTATTTTGAAAAATTATTTGTTATTAAAAAAAATTAAATGTTTAAATTTCATCTGTAAATTCATATATATTTATTATTTATTTATTTTCAAAAATTACTCTTTTTAACGTTTTTTTTAAATATTCTAGAAGTGAATTATTTTAATTCATATTTATTTATTATTTATTTATATTCAATATGCCTCTAAGGGTTAAAGAGCGGATTTCACACATAGAAATTTATGAGATGGCCATATTTTATTTCCAATGGTGTTAGAAAATTGTTTTCCATATTAAAAATACCAATAATTATTTTAAGTTTTCTCATGACGATTGAAGCAAAAAACGATGAAAAATAGCCGACTTTACCCCAATTTACGGTACGTTGAATAGAATTTTCAACAGATTCATTATTGTGAAATTAAATTAAAAACTTAATATTACAGTAAAAAAAAAAATTATTTGCACAAGCTGAATGCCTATAAAGGCTGACAATACGTCGAATATCTATAGAAACATTGAGCTTATGCAATAATTTTTTTGTTGACTTTAATTCCGTCTTTAATTCAATTTGACAATAATGAATCTATTGAATTCATTTAATAATAATATATTAAAATCGATATTGTGATCAAGGATTAAACGAATATCGATAACATTCCCTTTTATAAATAATCTTTCTAAAGATATCTGCATTCCGATAAAATAGTAAATCCCAATTGTATTATATTTAACATACAACATATAAACTATAAATAACATATAGTTTTAATTTGTGTATTAAAGCGATGGCGTCGATCATATAAGCGTATATATATATATATATATATATATATATATATATATATATATATATATATATATATATATATACGCTTATATGATCGACGCCATCGCTTTAATACACAAATTAAAACTATATGTTATTTATAATATATATATATATATATATATATTTATTAACATTTACTTAAATGTTATTAAAAAATCAGTATATAACTTATTCTTAAAATTTCGCTTGTACCACTCGACTACGACGAGTATACACAAATTTAACATTCGAAGTATCTGATAAAGTTGAACCCCCCGTCATTTGTTTAATATTTTCCTCTCGCTCCGCTCCCCTCCCAAGAGCCGACAAGCTTAGACCACCGACGGCTCCTTTCAATGCCGTGGCAGTATTGAAGTATATGTACACGCAAACACATACGTACATTTACCAACTTACAGAGCTTAAAAATTTATTTTTACATGGTTGGCAACATTTCGTAAGTTTCTTGGTTGCCGGCCAGAAAAGGGGCGTGGCGTCAGAGTTCTGAGCACACCCATATATACTTCCACCATGGTACCGCGTGACTACCGTGGCTTGCCCCGCTGCGTCTCTTCCCCTTTTCCATCGATTCCCCTCACGCCTTCTGAAACCTTCTAGAGACTTCCAGAAGCGGTAGCGGTAAACATCCATTGTCTCGATTCCTTTATTAAAACAACAGACGCCTTTGTTTATTCCGTAACTATCATAACAAAGTATCGAGAACCTTTCTAACGGGCTCTTTATGTTTAAATATTAACGAGACTTTCAAAACAATAAACTATATAATATTATCCGCGATGCAGAATATAATCTATTTACAAAATTACCAAAATATCGAGAACCTTCTAACGAAATTAATATTCTAAAATGATGTGAAAAATACCCAAGTATGCGGTCTAATTTTTATGATTACTCAAACCCGCTACTACACGATATCCAAAAATGACTTAATGATGCAAAAGAAAAGAATTTAAGCGATAAAATTTTCTTTTCAGTTTCAGATGAAAACCAAGACGAACTTATACGATGCATGATGCAATCTCCCCCTATTTTCCGAAACTTTCTGTTAAATAATTGCTGGCCACATCCTTTAGACCGAGACCGACTAACTATGCACTTGCTCAAACTAAAACTATCTAATTAACTAACCTTAATCACTAGCGGCGCAGTATCTTCTTTCAATACATTGGCGTCGGTGCTAGTTTACTAATGCCTTACTAACTAAACTTAGTCACTAGCTACGCAGTATCTTTATATAGATGAAATCTATCAGATTTTAACATCGTCTCAACCCTCCTATCTTAGGAGCACTTTTGTCGCCCTACCTTATGGTGTGCGAAAATCGTCTCGGCATAATACATTACCTTTTTATCTACCAATTTGTCACAGTGATTGTTTCCAGAACTCCTTCTGGATCTCTGCAATAAATTTATGAAACATCCTGCCGGTTCACATTCGAAAATCACCCTCATTAGCGACTTTTAAACTCGCCTTATTGCGTTATCTGCGTCAATCGTAACTCACATCCAAAATCGAACCTTTTTTCCTTAATAATGTCTTCTTTATTCATAGTACATATCTCAAACTTATATTCGTTATTACAGATAATATTTGTCATAGTGTGCGATCTGCGAACTTTAAATGTATGCGAGCAATAGCTTTTATTCTCATAGTTTATAACTTTTGTTGTTATTATCTATAGTTGTAATAATTATTTTGTAAAATATTTTTTTGCTCAACGGAACGTATTCGTTTACCCACGGACCACTTTGTCCAGGGCAATAAATAAACGGTATCAATCAATCTAACTATTAGCTTACTAATAGTTTAGTAACTAAACTTAATCACTATCTACGCAGTGTCTTCTTTCAACACCTAGGCGCCTATGCTAGTTTACTAATAGCTTACTAACTAAACTTAATCACTATCTACGCAGTATCTTCTTTCAATACCTAGGCGCCTATGCTAGTTTACTAATAGCTGCGCAGAATCTTCTTTCAATACATTGACGCCTATGCTATCTAACGCAATGCAAGGTGATTCCAAAAATTAGCGCCGCTACAGCAATCCCTCCTATAAAAATCACCATTGCCCCGGATTGAGCTTCTCGGCAAGCCAAAGTCTGTAATGCTTTAAAGAGGTATTTCATTTCCGGGAGCCAAAACTACTCCTAAAACTAGCGCCATGATCCGCTGTCCCCCTTATCATGGTGAAGTATCAGCTCCACGGTTTGGAGCCACATACTCAAAATTAGCGCCATCACGGCAGTCCCCCCCATTTACCCATCGGATATGACCCCCGCGACTGCAGTACTAGGAAAATATTAGCGCCTCTATCGGCAGTCCCCCCTATTATTAGGACTGCAGCATCCCAACTACAGTCGAGCCAGACACTGAGCTCACCTGAGAATTTCGCCAGCATGCCGCCGCTATATCCCCACTCTCGACCGTCTCCGCCGCGCTTCGCCCCACCATTACCTTCGGCCGGTTCGTGTATCGTCGGAGAAAGGCGTGCGTTCGCACGTCGTCGCTGTTTATCGACACCAGCTCTCTCGCTTCGCTCAGTGTGGGGAAAGTCCCTAGTAGTTGCGCGGGAATTAAAAATCTCTTTGTGACTGGCGACTCGACTCAAACATATTTAATACTTATTTGTAATAATGTAAAATACGTAAATTAATTGTTATTCATATTTAGATAGTTCTGAAAAGTCATTCCATTGTGTACAAATGCAACATATAATTTCCCGTTAATTCATTAATGCCCACGGTGCTTCTAGTGAAACTATGTGAAACTGTTTATTACCACCAAATTTCTTATTTTGTTAATTATTTATTATTTTTAAATTTCTTTCCCCACACTGAGCGAAGCGAGGGAGCTGGTGTCGATAAACAGCGACGACGTGCGAACGCAGCCTTTCTCCGACGATGCATGAACCGGCCGAAGGCAATGGTGGGGCGAAGCGTGGCGGGACGGTCGAGAGTGGGGATATAGCGGCGGCATGTTGGCGAAATTCTCAGGTGAGCTCAGTGTCTGGCTCGACTGTAGTTGATTCTCGCTCAAAACTGCGGCTGTAACGTGTTGCCACGTTACATTACTTAAGAAAGAAATACTCATACCGCAATGTCATAAATATCGATAAATTCGGAGGTTCTGAGAATAATCTAACCATATTTTTGTATATTGTATAGGTACCCTCTCATAAAATATATTCTAACTTCGTTAGAAGATATGAGGAGTCTCAGTTTCCCGTGATGTTGGTTGTGGGTCTTAGAATTTTATTGTCTTTTAGGATGTCCTCGAAGTAACGGTATTGTTACGACCCGATTTAGCATACTCACTCGAAGTATGCTGTTCCTAGAATCGTGAAAGGGCGATCAACCAGACAGGTTGATTCGGGTTGTCGAATGGAGGCGGCCTTCTTTAAAAGAAAAGGATGGAAGGAAAATAAATAAAACTCCTTTATCAGAAAAATAAATACAGCAATTTTTTTGTTTTTTTTTTCGATACAAATTGAAGTACAATTTAGATTGGGTGGATTGGTGGGTGCGAAAAGTTCGTAAGGTGGTGGAAGAGGTTCGAGAGGAAGGGGAGGAGTAAATTTGATCGGGGACTCAGAATGGATGAGTAAGGGTTCTCGAATTGTGGAAGGGAGAGATTCGCCTGGAGGAGTTTGTAATGGAGGTTTCTGAGGGAAATGAGGGTCGGGAAACGAACTAAGGTTCGTTTTTAATTCCCTGGCGGCTCGCTCGCGGAGGCGTCGCTGACGACGAAAATAGGCCCTATCTTTTTTATGTGCCGGCACTGAAAAAATAAATGGAGGACGAGGTGATCCTTATAATGAATTAGTAGGATAAGGAAGAAGTGGTTAAAGGGATTTATATATATACATATATATATTATATTAAATTTATTTTAAAAAAATATAAAATAAATTTAATACCTGAGGCATTCAATATTTATCGGCTCGTATCGGGCATAAAAAGAGAGAGGGAAATAGGAAAGGGTGGTTAGTGAGTTTATTTTTTATATTTTTGTAAGGGTATTATTTATACTCACTATTTAGATTGACGCCTGCTGGATGCGAGTCGGACGTCACTGTAGAATCCTAACGGAGATTAATTTCCCGTGACTCTCGGCTCTTCAGGAGGTTGGGAGGATGATTCGGTCACCTGGACCTGAATCGGAGAAGGTGGAATGAAAACGGTCACCTGGACCTATTTTCGTGGAAAACGTAGATAGATTCGGTCACCTGGATCTGAATATACTCACGAAAGTTAGAACACGGTCGACTGGACCTGTATTAAAAGGGAGTGTTCGACCATACAGAGCCGAGATATTTAAAAAAAAAGTGATTTTCCCCCTAAATTTTAGTGTTGAATAACTTAAAAACTCTACCTTCCCGGAAATCTTTTCAGAGGAAAAAGTTGCTCAGAATTATCTGTACAATCTACAGTTAGCCGCTGGGTAATGGTTGGCCGATCACCCTGTATATATATATATATATATATATATATATATATATATATATATATATATATATATATATATATATATATATATATATATATATTGTAACGATTTATTTTTCGGGTCGCCAACATGATTTGAACTCCGGGTTTGCGGTACAGACTCCGGGACAGATTCCCGATCTGTCCGGCCCGATTCAAATGTGACGTCCTGGATCGGACGCGACCCACGGCGAAAAATCGTCCACCGACTAGCTCTCCAGCGGAGAGTACGGGACGGTCGTTAATAGTTGGGGATAAAGCGTCACGGATCGAATATAAATGAAACGGCGTAGTTAACCAAATAACAAAATACGCGTTTATTCCACCAACATAAAAAATATATATTATATACAGAAAAAAAAAGCGAATTGTAAGTTCGGGGCAACGAGCCCCAGAAAGACGACGTGGCGCTTAAGGCGCTATCCGTAAAACGGCGCTTGCCGGATCCCTCGCTAGGATCTCCGGCTTCGGCGGATCCCTCGCCTGGGATCTCCGCGCTGGACCGAGAGAGAGGCAGGAGAGGTGGAGGGCGCGAGATAAGACGTTGCCGCTGAAGCGGGCAACTGAAGCCGGTACTTACTATTTTCTGCGAACGCCTAATCCCAATCGGATGCACAACAATAAAAATTAGCACCGGAACACGCACGTTCAATTTTAGTTTCGCCACGAAAAGCCTGAGTTCACGCACGTCGTTTCGTCGCGGTAGCAAGGAGCAATCTATCAATTTTTCGCGGTTCCCCCGACGCGTTTCGCGTTTAGCGTTCTCTCTCTCTCTCTCCCTTACCTCTTCCTTTGTCATTATCTAATTGGCCAGCCCCGTGTCGATACACGGCGCCTGGCCCCTGAAACATACAAAGTATTAATATATATATACAAAAATATACAGTAATTCGGGCCCGAGGATGGTCGTGTTAAGGGAGATTTCGTCGCCCCTGGTGCGGACTCGAGATCTCCGTTACAATATATATATAATATATTGTATTATATAAAATAATGATAATGTACAATTGTTTAAAAGTTATAAAAAATTATTAAGATATTATTTTTCATTTACATTTTCGTTTACATATTTTAATTTTGATAAATGGCATTCCTAAATAATGATTTGGTGTTTACACTTATTTATTAACATTACAATTACGCAACGATATTAATCTTGTAATTTGTATTTATCGGCTTTAATTGATTTCACTTCTTATTCACTCATTATGTTTTTTTATTTAAAACGATTTAATTTAATGATATATTGTTTTATTGAAAATATTGTTAAATGTTGAAATAAGAATTATATTATTGCGTAAATCTAAATGTTACAGTTGATCGAGGACAAAACTAAAAATAGAAAAAGAAGGTCATTCTCTTTGCCTTGAGAAAATGTGCTTTCTCGAAATTCCTGTTTTTAATTTTATGACTTTTGGGTTAACATAGAAAAGTTTTCGTGCGTGGAAAAATTATAAATATTGAAATAGGAGTTTGTTTTTATGAAAATATATTGAAAAAAATTTAACAAACAAACTGATGCAATTTTGTATATTTTACTTAATTTTAATTTTTGTTGATAATATAGGAGTTTTACTTATTTGTGGGCAGAGAAAGACCTGTTCTTTTCCGATCTTTAAGTTTTAATGGTGGCATCGGGTTACCTAGGAAGGAGGTTTATTTTCTACGGTTTTGGTCTTGTATAAGTATCTTTTGAGGCCGGTATGGTAGGTTTTACTATTTGGATGAAAATCATGAAAATACATTATAGTTCTGTTTGTGTATTGCATCGGCGCTGTTACCAAATTTCCATATATTCGGGGATTCCCAAAAATAAATTTCGTCACGATTTTCTGGTTACGTGGGACGTAACAGTATAAACTAATGCTCACTTTGAGAAAATATATGGATATATAATGCAAGTACAGCTTCAAGAAATATTGGTAATATGCATAATATAGTCTCGATTGGTCGAAATCAGACATGTCCGAATGGAAAAGACCCCCGTGATTGCCCGTGAAATCTGGAGTTCCCAAAGTTCAGTGCTTGACCGGCTCCTATTTTTGACCTCCATTAACGACTTACCTAGTTTTCCATTATTCATCACGCATTATTTTTGCTAACGATACCCAGATATTTCCCAAATGTCGACCTCACAAATTGGAATTAGGGATTTTCAGAATTTATCGAAAATAGAGCGATTCTGTGATTGGACAAGCAAGAAGTTACTAATTAATTTGAAAAAAAAATAAAGGGAGTATTGTCGGTAGCCCATTCGATGTGAATCTTACTAATATTTTATGGGCAAGCAATTCAATGACCAAAGCCTGTTAAAAATCTTGCACTGTACGTGGATACTACATTATTCCTACCCAAAATCCGGAAAACCAGAAGTTAACCCCCCCTTCGCTGTCAATGAATGACACTGTATCGGTTGCGTAGTGAGCCACTTCGGACGCGAAATCGAAATGGGTTAGAGTAGAAACATTCGTTGTCGAACTTAAAAATCCGTAGACCATATAGGAAAACCCGATATTTAACCCCTTCTTCAATATGAATGCTAGAAATTTGAAATTATTAGTGTAAATATCGTCCTTGATGAATCTAAGAACATTTTTTTTTTATTTTTTTCTTTTTATATTTTTGGAAAGTCTTCATTTTTTACTTGCGACACATCCTATTAGATAATTATACCTCTAATAAGTGGAGTTGACATTTAAATATTTTTTGCTGGTGTATTTCACAAATTTTTTGTAAAATACCATTTCCCGGATTTCACATTTTTTATCAGATCATTAACGCCTAACGTCTGTCATTACCCTTTTGTAATTTTGGAAGCCAACTTAAGACTGCCCCGAATAATTTTCAGAAATACTTTATTCCGATATTCTGGATTATAACCCAGACGTAATAGCCAGCTTCACCGCACGATTCGTTTCTAACAACTAAATGCATTTGGAAAATGTGGAAAAAGACGGAAAATATATAACAAATATACACAATAAACAATATAATCAAATTATGCCTAATAAAAAATTCATATAAGAAGATTACTTGTAACGATATGTTCACAGTCGGGCAACGTTCATTTTTTTACAACAAACTTCATATCGGAAACCAGCTACGCCAAAAATCCTTTAACGGCCTTTTTTAAGAAAATACATTAATATTTTTAAAATGTTAACCGCCATATTGGATCCGACAAAATGAATTTTGAAAATCTTACCACATATTTTTAATCAATAACTCTACACTGAAAAAAATTTCAGAACGTAGCCCTGTGACGCTCTCCGATACTAGCGCTAACGGACTCGTTCCGAACAGCCTGTCTTGACTCTTTAAAGGTGCTCAGCCGTGATCGCGCCGAACGGGCTGCGTCACGGGCTCTCCCAGCACAGAGCTATGAATCTCCAGATGGCAGGATTTTGAATGGCATCACATGAACTTGTCACAGACGTCAAGACAGAGCGCTATGTATACATGCCTCCCTTGATTATTCTACGCTAAACTAGTACATTCGCGTTTTCTTTACGCATATAATACATCAAATGGTTTCTAAGCATGTTGAAAATAATTTCAACGCGGAATTTTATGTTTTTCTATATAGAAGTAGATGATTTTTACGAGTTTCCAACAGTCTCAATTAGTTCTCAAACCCATAGTATTCGAAAATGCATTCAGAAAAGATTCAAATTTCATTCGTTTCATACGTTTTAAATTCATTTTCTGTCACTGACGAATTCAGACTAATACAAAAATTAATTTCCATAACATTTTTAATTCGTATGAATTCATTGATATCAGAAAATAATATGCACAAAAAAGAACTTGAATTCATTTGAATGCAAATATAATATATATTATTATTATTCTATTTATAATGAATTCTTATGAATACAAATATAATGTTGATTTATTAATAGTATAAATTATGAATTGATGCGAATGCAAATATAATATATATTATTATTGGAATTTTTCGAATACAAAAATATTTTACTAATATTTTAATACAAATATATGAATCCAAATGAATACAAAAGAATGCATAAATAATAGTGTTGTCGAAATTGCTAAAAATACGAATATACAATTTAATCCATGATCGTGATTGGAAATATGTTGTATTAATATATATGAATCCATTTATAATTGACTCGCAAAAAGGCAAAAGTCATGAATACATCTGAATACAAAGGAAGATTGAAATGATAATTTATTAATACAATTGAATCTATGAATAAAAACAGTTAATTACCAGAATTAACGAATACATTTTAATTCATAACTTAGCAAAAAATGCAAGTTTGAATCCTAATTTAAAAAATTTCCTACAGATGTCTGGGTAAACTTTTTTTAAGTGTAATAACAATGTTCATGTATTTGTAACTGATTGACAATTTTTCACTTTTCAGTAAGTTTACAATGCAATATTTTTGTTGATAAAATAAATATATTATATTTAAAATTACGCACTATATCGTAAACGGTATGGGATACATGAAATCTCGCGAAATGTTGACATGATGTGCGACGATTCAAAACCGTCATACACAATTAAATCATTTCATAATTTGAGAAATCTCTGTAACCCCATGCAAAAAATGTCCATTTTTCGTACCTCGAATATTGAAAGATTTTTAATGCCATTTGGCAATTATATTATATATTTACATATGATGACCGAATAATCCCTGCAAAATTTCAAAGCGAGTATATGCCCGGTTTTCGAAATATGAGGGGTCAAAGTTGACCATGTCCAATAAAAAATGTACATCAATTTCACATTTATACCCGAATAATAATATTAAAAAAAATCAGACGATATGGTTCTTTACAGATTTTTGGCTACTGATTACAAATTTGAAGTCAGATTTTAAACATTCAAAATGGCGGACGACTTTTATAAAAGCATATGCAATTGGCTTGAAACACGTTTCTCTGGGGTTTTCGGGGTTGCTGATTATTAATCGGATGTTAGTTTTTCAAAATTCTTAACGGCAGGTCCAATATAACGGATGACTTTTGAAATATTTAATTCAATTCGCTTGAAACTCGTCAGCTTAAGGTTTTCGTAGTCGATGAAGTCGAATCTTACATTGAATTGATATTGGAAAGGCACTAAGCTTATTTGTCGCTGCATTAAATCTGTTTTGACCCTGCATAGGAAACAAAAGACAATCTAAAAACACTCAAAGTGTTAATGCATCGTTTAAGACACCTTATTTGAATTTACATTTTGCCTTTCTTGGTTGGATTACATGATCTTACCTTTGCCGATTGAATTATTACATCTTGCCTTGGTTGGAGTTTTGAATCTTACCTTTGTTAAATTTTTTTTCAAAATGTGACTTGAGATTCGTAATCAGCGACCCCAAAAACCCCCGAGTAATAATTTTTAGGCAAATTAGATAGATTTTAAAAAGTCCTCCGCCATATTGGATCCGCCATTTTGAATGTTTAAAATCTGACTTCAGATTCGAATTTCGTAGTAAAAAATCTGTAAAGAACCATATCGTCTGATTTTTTTAAATATTATTATTCGGGTATAAATGTGAAATTGATGTACATTTTTTATTGGACATGGTCAACTTTGACCCCTCATATTTCGGAAACGGGGCATATACTCGCTTTGAAATTTTGCAGGAATTATTCGGTCATCATATGTAACCAATTGGCATAAAAAATGTTTCAATATTCAAAGTACGAAAAATGGGCATTTTTTGGATGGGGCTTACAGAGGCTATTTTTGAAATTTCCGATTTTTCAAATTATGAAATGTTTTAATTGTGTATGGCGGTTTTGAATCGTCACACATCATGTTAAAATTTCGCCAGATTTCACATATGCAATACCGTGTACGATATATTGCGTAATTTTGAATATAATATATTTATTTTATCAACAAAAATATTGCATTGTAAACTTACTGAAAAGTGAAAAATTGTCAATCAGTTACAAATACATGAACATTGTTATTACACTTAAAAAAAGTTTACCCAGACATCTGTAGGAAATTTTTTAAATTAGGATTCAAACTTGCATTTTTTGCTAAGTTATGAATTAAATTGTATTCGTTAATTTTGGTAATTAACTGTTTTTATTCATAGATTCAATTGTATTAATAAATTATCATTTCAATCTTCCTTTGTATTCAGATGTATTCATGACTTTTGCCTTTTTGAGAATCAATTATAAATGGATTCATATATATTAAGCAGGATTAAATTGTATATTCGTATTTTTAGCAGTTTCGACAACACTATTATTTATGCATTCTTTTGGATTCATTCGGATTCATATTTTCGTATTAAAATATTAGTAAAGTATTTTTGTATTCGAAAAATTCCAATAATAATATATATTATATTTGCATTCGCATCAATTCATAATTTATATTATTAATAAATCAACATTATATTTGTATTCATAAGGATTCATTAAAAATAGGATAATAATAATATATATTATATTTGCATTCAAATGAATTCAAGTTCTTTTTTGTGCATATTATTTTCTGATATCAATGAATTCATATGAATTAAAAATGTTATGGAAATTAATTTTTGTATTAGTCCGAATTCGCCAGTGATAGAAAATGAATTCAAAACTTATGAAGCGAATGCTTTTAAATCTTTTCTGAATGCATTTTCGAATACTATGGGTTTGAGAACTGATTGAGACTGTTGGAAACTCATAAAAATCATCTACTTCTTTAAAAATTCCGCGTTGAAATTATTTTCAACACGTTTAGAAACCATTTGATGTATTATATGCGTAAAAAAAAACGCGAATGTACTAGTTTAGCGTAGAATAATCAAGGGAGGCATGTATACATAGCGCTCTGTCTTGACGTCTGTGACAAGTTCATGTGATGCTATTCAAAATCCTGCCATCTGGAGATTCATAGCTCTGTGCTGGGAGAGCCCGTGACGCAGACCGTTCGGCGCGACCACGAGTGAGCGCGAGGATTCCCGAAAGGTGTAAGCCGTGACTTTATCCAAGTCGGAGCGCTATGGCGCACTCTCACAGCGATGCGATCGGAAATTCTTTTCAGTGTATAACCATAAATTTGTAATTATTGAGCAATCAGCTATTTAGACATTTCAATCAATAGTCTAAAAATAAAAAAAATATACCAATTGCACTTTGAGTGCCATTTTTAAATCACGGTTTTGAAAATTGGAAAAATCGCAAGCGCCATTTTGAAGCTGAAACATTTTAAACGCGATATTTTCTCCTTCCGAGTCCTCTCCGATGCAGTTTCCATGTATAACTGGCCGATTTATGAAAAAGATATTTCAAAATTTAGCAATTTTTTGATAAATATAGTGATATAATGTATGTAACTTTTTTGTAAAGAGGTTTGTACAAATTCTTATTGCAGTATTTTAAAGACCATTATTTTTACGGCAGAAATATTGGGTGCAGATTTTTTTTACGTCACGAGATACTATAAATGACGAATTAGATAATAAAATGAATATCTTTTGAATTTTCCCCATTTTTAATTTTTGAATTACGACCTCAATAGCAACCCCGAAAACCCCCAGATACTCATTTCATTGTGATTTGCATCATTTTTTTCAAATGTGGTCCGCTATATTGGATCCGACATTTTGAATTTCTATTTTATGTTACAATTTTATAATTGTTTATTTCGAAATTTTGGCAGTGACTCGTTGAAGTACAATCTATAACGAGATTTGTTTTGTGAATTAAATCACTCGATCTAATAAACTCTGCCCAGTCGACGAGTACAAAGGCCGTAGGGTCGAAGGCACTAGTTTTGTAGATTGAAATTCATTTTGTCGCAGAAGTCAGGATTGAAATTAACTGGGAAGTTGAATGACATTTCGTTATAAAACCCGTTACTAAATAGCACCTGAAGTCACGTGGATACATTTAAGTTAAATTATGGTTTCTGATGGAATAAATTATTATACTCGGAGGTGTTTAATACGGAGGTGTTTAAAAATGATTAAGTGATCGATTAGAAACCTAAAATTATGAAATCCTCATAAATTCCGGTGGAAATTAATTGGAACACGAAAGGTACGTTGTAGTGTTGAATATATTTTTTAATTTACATTATTCCTTACATTTACTTACGCATCGATTTGCGGGAATAAATTCGCATTTTCGTTACAACGTCGTTTAAATTTTTTCAGACGCATTTTACACCCACTTTTAACGACAAATATTGTTCGAATTATGTGCAAAATATACTTTTCGCCCGACTTTTTGGTACTAAAGTCGTGCGTAATAGTACATTACCTAACAAGGGTGTAAAGTATACTTTTACGCATGGAACGAGAACCATACATACGAGGCGCCGAGTGCTGTGTAAAGTTCCCGACCCGTGCGTAACGTTATATTTTACACAGGTGTTAGGTATCCTATTTTTTGTATTTGCGCGCGTAAAGTGAGTTCGTAAAGTTTTGATGCCTGTTTGAGTGCGAAAAGTATAACTTTATGCACGACCGGTCAGTTTACGCATTTCGTCGTCGGGATTGCATAAAAGTTTACTTTACGCGCGAAAGATAGGCATCAAAAGTACTTTACGCACAAACTTTACGCCCGCAGTTACAAAAACAATATTTCGACACTCGTAAAATACCTACTTTACGCACCAATACTAGTATCGAAATTACTATTTTCTCCCTTGTATCGAAAAGTATTATTGCGCTCTCGAAAATTACACTTGCAAGATAGGAGTTCCACACTTTTAGGAGTTACCCACCCTTGCGAGAGTGGAAATTAATTGGAACTCGAATGTAGATGAATAGACACTGAATATTGTACGGTAAAAATTTAAATTTCTATCTTTTAATCACCGATAGAAAACAATTCCCAAAAAACAGTTTAAAGAACGGCCTCAACATAGGCAAACCCCCTTAAAATAATGCCCATTATTTTATTTCTTTTCATTTACTTGGCTCATTTCATTTTGGTTTATATATTTACAATTCTTAAATGTTTATTATTCACAGCTGTGATGTCGTGTGCCATCCTTAATTTGAAGTCAACTTTTGTATTCTAACCAAACGCGTTTAGGCCCTCCGACCAGCCATTTTGGTTGAGCCAATAGTTACCATACCGGCGTTCGGTTAGAATAACCAGAATTCTGCCGTAATTTGGAAAAACTACGTTAACTGCAAAAAAATCAAAAAATGAGTTTTTTATATCATTGGAATCGTAGAAAAAAGATACACACGTTAGTGCAAATTATTTTTAAAAATTGTTAATACAATTAATTATTATTATTGCGCAATATGGTGAAATTACCGTTAACTACATGAAATCGCGTGTTATATTTCGATAAAAGTGCGTTATGTACATAACGGTTGCGGGAGTGGGGCGGATTTCGGCACGCGTCGCACGAAAAAACAGCGTATCTGTGTAGCACTGCGTAGTTAACGGTGTTCTTGAAATTACAAGCCCCCTTTTTAAGGCACTCGTAGCACGGAAAAACTTCGCACTGTCAGGCGGTGTAGTTAACGCAGTTCTTCCGTGCTACGAGTGTCTCAAAAAAGGGTGCTTGTAATTTCTAAAATCACGTAACTGCATATTTCAACAAATATGTGATTTAGTTATAAAGCATTTTTAATTTAAAAAAGTGCAAAGTTATTATTATTATTATTATTATTATTTTTTTTTTTTTGACGGGGGGGGGGGGGAATCCATTAGGCACCATAGGGGGTTGAACCATAGATGTTGTGTAACCCCCCGTGTGTCGGTCTCCCTCACCTTTGATGTTAACGGCAAGGTTTACCGACTAAAACCCTAACCTCCCTTGGCCCTCCAGAATCCACGTGTGCAGTCTGCAGCAGAAAAGTGGCTCCGATATCCATCTCCTCCGCTGCAGACTGCACCGGGCCATTTCGTTTGCAACTGTAACCACTCCCTCTACCATTGAGTAAGTGGTTACAGGATCTCGTGTGACCTCAGTAGACGGAGAGATCCCAGTAGCACTGCTTTCTGCATTCGGCCTGCGATGGAATTTGCATGTTCCCGACAGGCCGGAATGCTTTTGATGTTTTGGAGGAATGTTGGTCTCATTCCTCCCAGCACTCCAATTATCAGCACGACGAGCTTGATTTTGAATCCTCGATACAGCTTGCGAATCTCGAACAGGAGTTCCTGATATTTCATCCGTTTTTCGTCCCCTTTGCTGACTATATGTGTTTCTGCTGGTGCAGAAAACTCGATGACGAAGATGGACTTGTCATCGAAGTCAACAAGGACGATGTCAGGCTTATTGGCTGATATTCGCCTGCTCGTCGGGAATGAGTAATTCCAGTATATTCGGCACGACTCATTCCCGACTACGGATTCAATATCAGTGGGGACGTACGGCAAAACTGGGGTTGCATCAATACCATAAGTGCTGCGAAGATGGTAATACAGCACTCGAAGAGCCGCATTGTGACGTTCGATATATGCTGAAACTGCATATATTGGGCATGCTGCCAAAAGATGCATTAGTGTTTCAGCATGACATCTACACAATCTACAAAGCGTACTCTGTACCGCCTGGTGTAAGATGTTCTGGCGATACGCTAAGGTATTGATGACCCCATCCTGGCACGCGAAGATAAAACCCTCGGTCTCGGATTTCAAGCCGGCTGATCTTAAGAAGGAGAAGGTCATCTCTGCCGACAAGCCAAGTTGTTGGTCATTTCGAAAGAATTGTCCATGCAACGGCTTGTCGATATGCCTTCCCTCCAACATACGGAGTTGTTCCTTCCGTATATTAGCCCTGAGACGCACTGGGCACAGATTGACGACTGATTCAGCCTCCTGTGCACCACTACGTCCCACGTTGAAAACCAGACCGAGGTTTCGCGCCGCTCGTTCCGCCGCGTTGTACAAAAACGCCCCCTTCCCCTGAATTTCATGCTGATGTACTAGCATCATCAGGGGATCCTCCGTTCGATTAATCACGTCGCAAGCTGTTTCGAGGACCAATCAGTCATGCATACACTCCAGGCTTAAAAGGCCACGACCTCCCATATTTCGGGGCAAATACAGTCGTTCCACGGAAGATCTTGGATGAAAACTGCGTTGCATACAAATCAACTTCCGTGTGCTTCGGTCAAGATCCCTTAGCTCGTCAACGTTCCACTTCAGTGCTCCAAAAGAATAGAGCACTGGTGATACGGCCAACATATTCGTGGCTGCCACCTTATTTCTCCCGGTCAATTCTGATGACCAGATCTGACGGAGAATGCGCCGGTATTTCTTAATGATGGTGGTTTTAGCAGCCTGCACATCCTGGACATGCCTTTGAGGTATGCCCAGGTATGTGTAGGCTTCTTCGGCGCTAAGGTGGCGGATGACATTTCCGTTGACGAGCTCCATATCGTTGTTATGCGAGCCTGACCTTCCTCTGTGCAAATGAACGACTGCACACTTGTCCAATCCGAATTCCATACTGATATCTCTCGAGTATGTGAGGGCGATGTTCAGAGATCGATGTAATTGATCTTCGCCTGATGCGTATAATTTAAGATCATCCATATAGAAAAGATGGGTGATCTTATGTACACGTTCACCAGGCGGTCCACACATGTACCCTTGAGATTTCCGGAGAGCAACGGATAGAGGCAATAGTGAGATGCAGAAGAGCAGAGGACTCAGAGAATCTCCCTGATAGACACCTCTTTGGAATTGAACCAGTCTAGACATGGTTCGACGCTTGCCCCATGTCATGACAAAGCGTGTTTTCCAAAGAGGCATCAGGTCTTCTACAATTCTCACTATGTTTGGGTGGACATGAAGGCGTTTGAGCAACAGGCTTAAAAGCTCGTGCGATGTTGAGTCATACGCCTTCATGTAATCCAGCCAGGCTATCGACAGGTTACGCTTGTACTGGACTGCGTCCTGACAAACACACCTGTCGATAAGCAAGTTGTCCTTGCAGCCGGATACACCCATTTTGCAGCCTCGTTGTTCTACTATCCGTTGCCACACCGGTTTCACGGATTTCTCAATACGTTCGTTCAAGATGTTAGTGAACAATTTGTATAACGTATTGAGACACGTGATCGGTCTATGGTTTTTCGGATCGGACAAGTCTCCCGATTTTGGGATCAGTGTCGTTCGGCCCTCCACCAGCCAGTGCGGAATGGGTTGGTCTCCATTTATATGAGAGGTGAATATTCGGGCTAGGTGTTGATGGACAGAAGTGAACTTCTTCCACCAATAGTTGTTAATTCCATCCCAGCCCGGCGAGGAGAAATTCCTCGCTCCTGTGATGGCATTTTTCACCTCTAATGCACTGACGGGTGGGCAATCTTCACTTTGTTGTGTGACTTCGTCGCACAACTCGGTGAAGATTTCAATACCTGGAGTGTCTGCATTAAGCCTAGATGTTCTCTCGTAGATGCTCCCCCAGAATTCCTCAACTGCGGCCATCGACGTAAATGAACGGCCAGATGTTAAATAGTCGATCACACACTGAATTCGGGAAGCGAGTTTCCGTGTCAGTCGAATCTTACCGTTCAATTGAGACATGCGTTTTGTAATCTGCCGACTCCCCGATATCTGTGTCAGATATCGCGGAGTCACCAGATCACTTGCAGCCTCGTAAACGGCACAATTGACTTGCCACAGGTCGCAGTCATCTGGAAGAGCATCTAGAAGTAGACTATTTGCTCTGTCTATTTCTCGTTGTTTAGGCAAAATTTTTGTTGTCAAATTTTTCCTAAACACGAGTGTCGAGCTGTCATAATGTGGAGCATCTCTCCCAGCACTGCGTACGGGCTCAGTTGTTATTGCCCGCACATCCGGTACCGGTTGACAGCTGGGAACAACGAAACCCGTCCGCCTCAGATAGGCCACATAATCTCTCAGTTGTTGTTGAGAAAAGCGATCTGCCAGTTCGGGATGCATTACTGCAAACCGACTGTGCATTCGCGCCATTATTATTATTATTATTATGTATTGGCCACGCGATTTTTATGTATATGTAATATGTATATTTATATATATATATATATATATATTATAAGTAATTGTTTGTCGCAAAGAAGGCTTTTTTAAATATGGCGAACTAAACTATTTCTTAACTATAAACATTTGTTAATAGTTAAAAAATCATTTTATGTAACACATACACAAAAAAGGCGTTTTTCATCCCTTGTCAGGGATGAAAAATTCCATTTTTCTGCCTTCGTTACATAAAATATCGTATGCCCCTCGGGGGCGGGGACTTAGAACAACTCGAGCAACATTCTCGTCCCTCGTCTTCGACTCGGGACCCGAAAATTGCTCTCGTAATTCAAAAGTCCCTCCTCCACCCCCTTGGTGCATATATACCATTATTTATTAAGAAATATATTTTAACGATTAATAAATGTTGTTCACAGTTAAGAAGTCGTTTAGTTCGTTATATTTAAAGAAGCCTTTTTTACGACAAATAAACACTTATATCAGCGTTGAAATCTTTCTCACCTACATTCAAATCCAGTGATTCTTGTGCTTCGATTCTTCGTTGCTTTGTTCTTTGCATGAAGATACATTCAACAGCATTTTGAAGTTTGTCACCAACACTGCTCTGTTATCCTTGTTTATCCCATAAACATGTATAGGGGAAAACAAGGATAACAGAGCAGCGTCGGTGACAGGATTAGTGCTGTTAAGGGGCCTCCAGTCGGATCGGTCGATAAGGTAGTAATCTACGTTAAAAAATGTAAATTAAAAATAACTGAATCGGTTTTTAAAAATTCGGCCGCCACAAAGGCAATTAGGAAGCCCCGCAATAAAACCCAGGATAGATGGCGGTAGTGGAATCTCTGCCGTTTTACTAGTGCCATGGTACGTGCACATACCGGTTAGGTAGACTCATGTACATTCGACTGTAGTGTGCTATCTGTGTGCTGCAACTTCAAATGTATATAGTATTTTCTAAATTGTCTATTTGACGCTCACTACGGCATTCCCGAACGGCCACCAGGAGGCGCCACTGTCGACCTAACATATGATCCTCCCATTCCGCGCATCTGCAGTACATACTTCAACATAATCATGGAGTAATGAAGTAAATTAAGTCCACTTTCTTGTATGGCTTAGAATTTCTTATCCGATTAAACCAGTACATTCATTTAAAACATGGACTATTTTTACGGCTCTTATGGTAAGAATTTTAATCTTATACTTATTCTTATTACACGTATGGGAAAACCTCAACAAAATTAACTTCGTAAAAATCACGCGTAGAAGTCACACTGTAGAAGAGTAGGATTATTTGATATGCGTACGGAAAACTGTTTTGCACTGTAAAAAAACAAGCAGAAAGAAAGACAACGCATGTTGTACTTTTACAGGTTGGAACGTGTATTTTTGCACATCGATTGTAAATTTAAGACGTTATTTTGCAAACGGCGTGTACTTTTACTACGTGAAACGTGAATCGATTTATTTCCAATGTGATACTTATTAAAAGTATAAACCGTGTGCAACATAACCTCGTGATATGTCGTAAGTTCACTTCGTGATACGTCGTAAGGGTCGTAAGTTTGCAATCATACATATGTTGACAAATTTTCAAAGCTCAAGTCGTTGAAAATAATATAGTACATCCTTTTTCTGAAATAAACGCAAAGACGGGAAAAAATGTAAAATTTCATATTTGCTAATTACAGACGATTTGTAAATCTGTACTATTGTAAACATTGTTTGTATTTTTACAGCGTGAAACGTGAAGCGTTTTTTTTTTTACTACGTGACACGTAGTAAAAATACACTCTTTTTTTTATAGTGTACTCTTAGTGCTCGGTAGGTTATGTTGCAAAAGGTATATCGAGATTAGGTATTCGTTCGCTCTAACTTGACGCTCGTTAACACGTTCTCGCGACGGTCACTAGGTAAGGCGCTAAAAAGACGATTTTCCCCTTCATGTAGTTTTTAAATCCATTTACATTTTACTCTCGTGGCTGTTACATTCTTGTTTTTATAGTCAATCTATTGCTACATGGAGAAACAGCGAATTTTGTTGAAAATATAACACAAGGAAGTGGCTTCAGCAAATAGTTGGAGTGAAGATAGTTATATTCAAGAAATTGGAAATATGAATAATGCAACTTCTTCATATACATTCACAGAAGATGATGGAAATATGCAGAGCTCTCATCAATTTTCGTCTATGGTGTCTATGCCACCCAGTTCTGAGAATAGAGGTATCAATTATAATACGGGTAACATAATGACAGAGTCTCAAGTAGATGAACGCTACAAAGATAGTTTTTCCTACGATTGTGTGAATACTTTACACCCAGTTGTTGAATCACATCCTGCATATGAGTCTTTTCGAACTGGGATTTCGAATGAGATGAATAATATTTCATTAAATATAAACGAAAGTATCAATTACGGGTTTTATTCAATAAATTCACAATATGCACCTCAAGAAAATATTGATAATAATCTGTTTTCAGTAAATGCAGAAAAATCTTTTACAGAACCCATGAAAAATACTAGGGAAGAGAGTAGTTGTACAGAGAATGAGAATTCGGAGGAAGTAAATAATGAACATCCTGTATATCCTGCGTGTAATTCAAATTGTCGATTAAAATGTTCTGAAAAATTAAGTTCTCATGAACGTCGCATCATAAACACAGACTATTGGGCTTTAGAAAATCTGCAAAAAAGGCGTGCATTTATTCTCTCTCATGTCGAACGAAAACCAGTTGCAAGACGGACTAGTGACACTGATAAACGGCAATATAGTTACGTTTTTACTTTAACCAGTTCCAGTAATCAAAAACTGAAAGTTTGTAAACCGTTTTTTGTAGCAACCTTAGGCTACAAATTAAGAAATGACTTCTTTATAAATTCTGCATTTAAAGGCGTAAATCCTGTCACATTGGAAGCAGCAGACGATCAAAGAGGGAAACATATAGTTGACAATGCGACTTATCTACGATTAAAAACGTTAGTTAAAGAGCACATAGAGTCTTTTCATCCTAGTATTTCCCATTACCGTCGAGAGCACGCTCCGAACCGTCGATATTTGCCAAATAATATAACAATATCTGCAATGCTTCTCGATTTTCAAGAAAATAATCCCGGATTTTCGTGTAGTTATTCATTTTACAGAAACAGTATTTCCGATATGAAGATTTCTTTCACTAAATTAGGAAACGAAGAGTGCGAAGAGTGTGAATTCTTTAACCAACACAATCCTCTCCATAAAAAAGAAAACCTCGATTCAACATGTGACGTTTGTACTAGATGGTCAGATCATCATGAAAGATACAGTGCTGCTCGTGAAAAATATGAAAAGCAGGTTAAAGAGATAGGAACTTCGGGCTGTAGAGAATTAAAATGTTCAGTTGATCTACAAAAGGTAATCATGCTACCAAGAATGGAAGGTTTTAAAGCTGTTTTATTTACCAGACGCCTTATCGCATTTAATGAAAGTTTTGTACCCTTGGGACCAATTTCGAGAAATAATAGACCCTTAGCTATTATTTGGCATGAAGAGATAGGTGGAAGGAAAAAAGGTGATATTACGAGCACCTTCTACGCCTTCTTTCTTCAAAACCGTGATAAAGATACAATTACTCTTTGGCTGGATAATTGTTCTGCGCAAAACAAGAATTGGTGTTTTCTGACTTTCATTTTTTATATAATTAATTCCGAAGAAATCTCAGCCAAGAAAATCGAATTATTTTATTTTGAGACCGGACACACGTTCATGTCCGCCGATTCTTTTCACCACCAGGTGGAATTATCCATGAAAAGAAAGCGAAACATCTACGATTTTCAAGATTTTGTGGAAGTCGTTAAAGAAACTAACGATAAAAATGTAGACATTAAAACAATGGCAGCATCAGATTTTATTCCTTGGGAAGATCATTCTTCTGTTCCAAAAATTAAAAAACTAACATCTGAAACTTATTTAAATAAAATCAAGTATTTGAGAGCTACTAGGGGACGTTTTACTTTAGATTACAGTACAGATTACAATGAAGATAATTTACAAATATTAGATTTTTTTAAAAATAAATTTAAAATAAATTATAAGAAACCACAAACAACTGAAGCTAAAAACCGAGGAATCACAAAGACGAAGAAAGAAGATATTATAACGAAACTGCTTCCACTTATGCCCAAAACTCGACATTTTTTTTTGAACAATTTAACAGTTAATGATGTTGCAGATTTAATTTCCAACGAAGAATGATAGTAAAAATAAGTACATACTTTTTTATTTTATAGTTTAAATATCGTTCGACTTGATTTATGTTATTTTCAAAATGTATCTTGGAATAATTAGAAATATAATATTTTTAATTGCTATAATAGTATTATAATTGATAATAATTACATTTCTTATACTGGTATTCTGAATCCCCTTTTCTCTCAGGAGATAGAAATGTTTTATATTCCCTTGCAGTTAACGCAGTTCTTCCGTGCGACGAAGGTGCCTATATGAGCGCCCGTTGCATGAAGAACTACGTTAAATACCAGTTAACGCACTTCTTCGTGCGAAGACACTCAAATCAGCATACCGTTAACTACATTTTTATTAATTTATTAAATGTTTAAACAAATACGATATTTATTTTTGCATAAATAGAGAGATCACATTCATACCAATCAAATGTAAAAAACGGCAATCTGCTATGTTAACTAGGCTTTGCGGGATGAAGCAATAAAGATTCAATCAGTTTTTCGCGTTTTTCTCGAATTCTATCGATATGTAGTTAACGCAGTTTTTCGAAATCACGGCAGAATTGTAGATGTAGCAGCCGAACATTTCTTTGCGTTTTAATTCGTAAAATAAAATTCACTCTTCCAACCACCGAGCCACCAGTGTCTCTCTAAACGCGACTGCGATCTCCACTTCTAATTAATTTGGGAGTTCGGGAACCCAGAGATGATGTCAGGTCGCTAGTGATTATTATGAGAACAACCCCTCTCGGGATCACCAATGAATAGAAAAACCTTTAAAAATCGCTGATGACAGAGCGTACATTCTCCCGAGTAGTTTCATCATTTTATGTTGTGTTGTGATATTTGCTCATTATCGCTGATTAAAAATGTCTACTATTAAATAATTCGTATGCAAATCTACATATCGTACATTAGTTAGTTTGAAATAATTAAATTCATATAAATTTAATTAAAATACTTGATCAAATTACGTACTTATTAAGCATAACGAGTATTCCCCAAAGTATTCCGAATATTCATCTGTAAACGAACTAGATATTCTTTATTCTTTAAATTTCTTTTAGTGATTTCACTCTTTCAGACCGATCAGAGTGAAACCCGAGCAACTTTTTAAATAAGAGTGAAGTTTTTCACTCCGGTAACAATTAAAATCCGCTTCTAAATGTTTACTCTAATCGAGTCCATCGGTTTTCACTCTAGGAAATTTAAGGAGTAAACTGCCGTTTACTAGTAATTTCTATAATCGTTTTAAATTAACAGCGACATTTATGTACGAAGTTAAGAGTTGTGCCGAATCATCTATCGAAATATTTCTGAATATTTTGAAAAATAAATATTGATTATCTTTTAATTTTTCTATTACGGCGTATAAATTGAGTGGGGATTACGTGAAGCTTTGAATTCACCTTCTTGAGACGAATAAATTTTATATACTTTCATTTCATTGCAGCCGTTGTTTTACTAATTTTTAGATATTTCATTGATAATTGTTCGTAATTTTGATTTTCTGACATTTACGGTCGGTTTCGCCAGTGTTTAATTTTATTTCATTTTATTTTACTTTTCGACTTTTTGTTTCTTTATCCTTGCGTAAGTTTTCATTATAAATTTAATGTAAAAATTTATATTTTTCATACGTTACAAAATTTATTTTATTTCATTATTTTATTATTTATTTAGCATATTTTATTTTCTACCAATTATTTGTAATTTCCAATTTTTTGTTAAAATTGTCATCAATTTCCACGGGGTTTTATTTATTCACAGCAGAAAATGAGTGTGATTTCCGTTTTACAATTTTCCAATTCTTTAATGAGCGACATGCAGGTTAGAAATTTCGAATGCAATCGATATTTCGCCGGCAGTCGTTCCTTGACTCTCGTAGCTGACCCAAAAACAAAAAATACGCGGTTCATCGCGGTTCATCATATCCTATATAAATTTAATTTTCATGAAATACTTAAATTTTCCAATTTTCTTTCTCTTTCTTTCATAATATAAAATTAATCGTTTTAGGGATTAATTTCCTTTCATTAAGAACATTCTCGATCATATTTCGGTTTCATATTTCAAACCAGCGTGGTTGGTTACCATTTGTAATGCCAATCACTTGGATTTAAAGTTAAGATATTTTTCACCACGTTTAAGGGCGCCATTTGTAACGTCTTTTCATTAATTTCTAATTATGACAGAAAAGTGTTACCCTCCGTCGTCTGACCTTGGGAAAGGGCAGAGGACGTGATAATAAAATTAATAATTAATTAGGGAATACACCAAATCAGCAACTCAGCTATGTCGGACAGAAGGTCCGACCCGCGGAGGCGGCGTGGGTTAATATTCCCAACAACGTAAGAGAGAGAAAGAGAATCGAAACACTCGCGGAAAAATGGAGCGAAAGCCGGTGTGCAAAATAACCGGGGCGCTCCACCAAAATATTACGGTCGACCGTTAAACAAGGGTTAGGTAAAAGAATTCTTCGAATGAAGCCTGGCAGTTTATTTATTTAATTTTATTATTCTTTCTTACAAACTTCCAAGATTACCAACGGGAAAACTTAAGGAAACAATTTGCCTGAATAACGTACTTACGGGGGCGCACAAACTTCGCTGACGTTTCGCCAAAACAGGAATTCGTCCGATGACAAGCAGGAATTACGACCAATAATTTCCAAAAAAATATGAGGTCGGAAATGTAGCACTTATGACCACCGATCGAATAACAAAATATCTTTTATTTTTGTGTAACGCGGACAATATAATTTGCGTAACCAAAACCACGGTATATCGCACGCGCGGCAGTCGGAACGAATCTGCCCAATTTTTCACGTGTATGGCCGTTCCGCGACACGTGCCGCCCCCTTCTTACCCCTTCGTTTCCCTGACCCACTAGGATAGGAAGTCTAGCGCGAATTCAAATATTTAAATAATTAAGAAACCAACGATTCGCGCTACATCCCCCTCCCAGACGCTGAATACTCCGCCAGAGTAACAGCTCGCTATTCAGACTTCCTAATAAGGAGAATGAGGAGGCTTAGGTAAATAATTAGTCCCATTAAAACGGACATCATACGCATGCAAACAAAAAGTAAATTAATCATGCTCAATAAATAATTAGCTTCATTCCGTTTATATATATATTTATATTTTTCTTTGGCAAGGTACAAAACTATTAGCCTTAGGCTTTATCCTGATTTAGGAAGTAAGCCCTACTTATTTTTGTGTGGTCCAACATTAGACCCATCCTTGGGCGGGTGTTTGGCCTTATTAGGGCATACTCCAGGACACCAGATGCCGGGCCACCCACATTCGGAACATCGTGGCTGCTTCTTAGGTTTAAGGCCTCTATCCCCAAACTCGTCCCTGGACCCGGAGGCCTTTTGGACCAGTCGTTGACGTTCGGCTTTGGCAAATTCCACGTTGACCCAAGCTCGGGATTCTTTAGCTCGAATATCGGTTAATTCCTGAGCTTGGATGGCCGATTTGTGTTCCCTCTGGAGTTGATCGGCCTTCCGCGATAGCTCTTCGGCCACCAATTGTTTTTCGGCCACATTTACCGAGGCCCACTGGAGGACCCGTCGCTGACGTTGTTGGGCGGCCTTCCTTTCCTCGGTTTGCTTCCTGCGGAGCTCCCTGGCCATCTCCTGCTCTTGCCGATAATCATTAATTAAGGGCAGGACCTGTTTGGCGAAGGTTGCCCCTAAGAATCCTCGCACCTCTAAATATTGGTCCAACCAAGTGAAAACCCTCTCTTCCTCTTGGGATCCTTCACGGCGTCTCTTCCGTCTCATCCGAAGTGGAGACCTCGTTCGGCGCTGCAGGGTTAAGACGATTCAACTCGATTATCCGGAGATTTTCTTCGGCGGACCCCAAGGTTCCCAGTCTTCCAACAGGCCTATCTCTTCCATCATTTTTAGGACCTCGTCAGAGGTAGCCTGCTGGAGAGCCAACCGACGAGCCTCCTCCCATTCGGGGTTAGAACCCGAAAAAGATTCCGCCATTCTCTGATTCTGAAAAATCCACAACCAAAAACAAAATAAGTCACATGCGATTAGTACATGCCATGCTCCATTCAACTCAGTCGTTTTCTCTGCGCTCGTGTTCGGCGCGGAGACCACGGCAGGACTGGTGACGGGATGGGTACTATATTCGGATTAGGAATAGACTTTCTCGGTCGACCGCGCGGTCGTCGTGTTTGAGCGTTAGAATTATCGCGATTTTCCTGCTCTAAGAGAGATTCGTCGACCACCCGCTTTCGTGGCTCCAACTCTACTCTATCGCAATTTCTTAGTGCCCTAACAATTTTCCGCTGCTATTTACGGGGACGCCCTCGCGGTCGAGGCGTATTTACAGTGGCAGATGACCTATTTCCGTCGACTATGACACGCGACTCAGGCTCTTCGCTAGGTGTACTCACCTCCAACTCTTCTGCTGTCATCCATTCCTCTTCTTGATTAAAGTTCACCGCTTTATGGTATGGTTTAAGATGAACTACGTGTGTGGCTTTATCCGGATGACCCTGTTGGTCGACTAATTTGTAAACGTTCGAACCTAACCTCTTTACAATCGTGTACGGGCCAGCATATTTCGGAGCTAACTTAGCCGATACTCCTTGTACTGCTGAGGAAAGAATTCGATTTTTCTTCCAACCTTATCTCCAATCTGATATTCAACATTACGCCGTCTTTTATCATAAGATGCAGCTTGTCGATTTTGGGCCTCCTGAGCCTGTTCACTCGCTTCTTGACGTAACTCGTCCAAATTCTTCATTCTGGCATTCCATTGTAATACAGCCTTCTCTTGGCGAGAATTTTCTCCCTCACGTTCTTGTACTCGCCGACATAGAAACGGAGGTTTCGGCTGTCTACCAAAGTTTAATAAAGCTAGACTAACTCCAGTAGATTCCTGTATAGCCGTATTAAGGGCAAAGGCGAACTCATTAATATGTTCGTCCCACTCTCGATGGCTTTCTTCTATAAAAGCGATCACCATCGTTTTAATGGTACGATTTGTCCGCTCTACCGGATTCGCCTGAGGATGATATACCGGATTTAGCGAGAACTCAATACCACGTTCTTCTAAAAAGGTTTTAACCTCCTTATTCCAGAATTCAGGAGCATTATCTGAATGAAATATCTCTGGGGTCCCAAAACGTAACAAGACTCGTTCGGTGAAAGCCTTAATAACCGCTTTTCCGGTAGGTTTTTTTATAGGGACTCTCTATAGACACTCTATCCATCGTGTAAAGATGTCTTGTAGGACGATGAGATGTATATATCCGTGTTTACTCCGGGGAAAAGGACCCATAAGATCACTAGAGACGACTTTCCAAGGTTCAGTCACGATTCTTTTTCCCATTAAAACACTAGGAGCAACAGGTGGAATCTTACATTGTTGACAAATACTACATCCACGAACATATCTTGTTACGTCCTTTCGGAGAGTAGGCCAATAATAGTATCGAGAAATTCGATCTATTGTTTTCTTTCGACCTAAATGACCTGCGGTGGGAATATCGTGATTTTCTTGAAGTATCTCCTGACGCATTTCTTTAAATACAACCATTTTCCACGCATCATCGTCTCCAATCATATCTTCCAATCGTTCATCCGGCCGATATACATAGAGTTGGCCATCCTTAACTTTCCAAAAAGGATCTTTAAGTGGTTCTTCATGCACTGCCATCAGTTTTTCCAGGTACCATTTATCTGAGGTGTCAGATGGCATTCACGTCCGGTTCTTCATCCATGTCATACATACGTGACAACGCATCCGGTACGTGGTGCAATGCTCCTTTTCGGTGTTCGACCTTATAGTCGTATCCTTGGAGTTCTAAGGCCCACCGAGCCAATCGACCGACTGGATTACGTAGGTTACATAACCATTGTAAACTGCTATGGTCAGTTATGATCTTAAAATGGTAACCTTCGATATAGGCCCTAAATTTCCGTATAGCCCAGATCACAGCCAAACATTCGCGTTCCGAAGCCGAATAATTTCGTTCAGCCGCATTCATAGTACGACTCGCGAATGCTAATACTCTATCCTCACCATCGATTTTCTGGCCTAGAACAGCTCCTAAACCTGTTCCACTAGCATCTGTTTCGATGACAAATTCCTGGGTAAAATCTGGCCGATGAAGAATTGGCGCAGATGCCAACAAGGATTTCATTTGCCCGAAAGCTTCCTCCTGCTTTTGCGTCCAAATATAACGCTGACTTTTTCTTGTTAGTTGCGCCAAGGGCTCCGCAATCATTGCAAATTCGGGCCTAAACTTCCTATACCAGGACGCCATTCCAAGAAATCGTCGAAGTTGATGAAGGTTTTTCGGCGCCGGGTAATCCACAATAGGCTGGATCTTTTCGGGATCAGGACGAAATCCTTCACCATTAACCAATACACCGAGATATCGGACTTCTTCCCGACAAAATAAACTTTTCTCCCGGTTAATACTAAGTCCAGCTTCCATAATTCTTCTCAATACAAATTCTAGCCACTGCAAGTGCTCTTGGAACGTTTCTGTAACGATAATAATATCGTCCAAGTAAGCGAAAGCATGTGGTTCCAATTCTGGACCTATTAATTGATCGAGAAGTCTCTGGAATGTGGCAGGGGCTCCAGATAAGCCGAATGGCATCCTCCGATACTGGAAGAGTCCCCGACCGGGAACTGTAAAAGCAGTAATAGGCTTTGACTCTTCTTCCATTTCTATTTGGTGGTATGCACTGCCTAAATCCAGAGTCGAAATATACTTAGCCCGTTGCAATTTCCGAATTATGGAGTCCATATACGGTAATGGATAAGCATCATTTTTGGATAACGCGTTGACCTTCCTATAATCCACACAGAAGCGCCATTTCCCATTGGATTTCTTCACCAGTACTACTGGACTTGACCATGCACTCGACGATCGTTCGATGATGCCTTCGTCCAGCATATTCTGTACTTGAGCATGCATTTCTTCCTCCAACTTTTGAGAAATGGGGTAGTACCGTTGCTTAATTGGCCGGCTACCGGCTTCTAAAATAATTTCGTGTTTGATCAGTGGCGTACACCCAATATGACCTAAGTCTTCTGGCAATATTCTCTTCACCAGTCTGTCAATAATATCTCGCTGTGTGGTGGAGATTTTTACCAAACCGGGTGACGATTGAAGTGTATTAGGAATTACGTCGATAGATGCCACTTCAACCTTAATACCTCCCTTTCGGCCTTCAATGAATAATAAATTCTCCCTAGGGCGGAGAACTGCATTGAATGCTCTAAGGAAGTCAGCACCTAAAATGCATGTCGGTTTAAGATTGGGCATAATTAACGCCAAAATCTCTCTCTCAACTCCGGCTACCTGAAATGGTAGTTGGACTTGACCGGATATTGTTGAAGTTCGTCCATCAGCTACTTGAGCTACCAATCCTTCATACGTGGTTACTGGCCGACCGCATGCTGCAGCTATTAAATATCCAACTGGACCAATAATTGTTCTAGCCGCACCCGGATCAAATAAAGCTCGTAGATGGTATTCTCCAATATCTGTAGTGATCCACCACCTTGAAAAATCCTCACTAGCCGTAGAATTTATATCCGCCAAACTAGGATCAATTTTTCCCAGACTGTCGACAGATCGAACTGTTTTCTTGGAGGTCTTCTTCTTCGGAACAGAAGCCTCCCTTACTGTTCCTTCTTCCCGTTTCCCGAACAGTTAGGGCAATTATACTTTGTGAACCCTGGTTTATTACACCCGTAACATCTTAATTTTGGATTATAATTCCATCCGGGTGATTGGGTCTTTTCCGTATTCTTCGTCGGACTTTGTACCTTTTGTCGGTTCCGATTGGATAAAACTGAACTACTTCTTCCTGGATATGTTATCGGGGATTCCTTCGAGATCCACTTTGTAGAAGATTGTTTTTCCCTGAGCTCCTTCATTTGTTGTTCGAAGCTGTTCATCTTCTTAAGCACTTGCTCCAACATCTTCTTAGTATTCGCATAATCTTCAGCTTTGTCTTGGGATTGCGGTACAAATATGGCTTCTACTTCCGGTTTCTTCGGTATCTCCATGGCAGCTACTTTCGGATTCTCTTTCCTTCCTCTATCCGATTTTCCACGGTAAGCAACTTCCGGAAGAAGTGCCATTTCTGGATCTGGAGGTGGTTTGTACAATTTCAGACAGCGTTGTACTCGCTCGACTTCCATCGCCCTTTGGAGTAACTCATCGTAACTCCTAATTTCTTCACGACGAATGGCCATCTGGATTTCCGGCCTTAAATTTTGGTGTAGCCTATCCAGCTGTCTCTCCATAGAGGGTACGGGCATACACCTATTGAGAATCGTGCGCAAACACACAATAAAATCTCGGACCGGTTCCTCCGGACCTTGTGTGCGCGCCTGAGCTTCGGCTTCCAATCGTTGAAAGAAGTTCCGATCAATTCCATAATACTGACGGGCAGCTCGACGAAAATCATCCCAGTTACGCCATTCTTGATGCACCAATCGATACCATTGTAAGGCTACTCCATTTAATAAATTTGGGAGAGCCGTTAAAACTTGGTGACTGGTTAAACCCGCCAATTGTTGCTTTTCTTCGATTCGGGTCAAGAACTCTTCTATGCTCAGTCCCGAGTCTCCAGAAAACTGAATTCCCCATTTCCGGACAACTTCACCGAGATCTGGTGTTTTTACAGGCATATTAATTGTCCTGTTAACCCGATCTCTTATCTGGTTCAACTCCTCCAGGATGGTCTGATAATCCTGTTCTCCCCCCTCCCTAGGAACATCATGGGGGGTTGTGCTTCTGGAGTTATTTTCCGATGGGTAATTTACACCAAAAGTGTCTTGAAAAGTGACTCTTTGTCCATTTAATCCTCGGCGTTCTTCATCCAATCGGGTGCTACTTGCTATTCTGTTCGGTGTTTTATCCTGTCCTCTATTTTGGATAACCGCTTCTGCACAATCCAAAATATTCCCTACCTCTACGGGAATTTGTACTATTGTACCATTTTGTAGGGTATAAGGCCTCATATTTACTACCTCCATAGGTCTTCTTTCTTCTGGTACCCCTTGTTCTTGATGCACCTGAGCCGTGACCTCAATTACATTTTGCCCTACACCATCTAATTCGCGTTCGCGGAATGATCCTAACAAATTATCTCGATAATCTTTTATTTGCGTTTGGTCTATTTCTCTATCGCTTATAATAAAATCAGCTGCTGTATAGTTCCCATTAAGACGATTCCTAAGACGATTTATACGCGTTAACACGCATCCGGATACGTCTAATTCTAATTCGTCTAACGCGTCGTCTATTTGATTTTCGGATAGACCAAACAGCCAGTTATCGATATTTGGATTAGGCCTACTTACATTATTTGAATTCATTTTGGAGAAAAATTGTTTTATCCATCTATTTAATATATAGATTATTGGGGTCATCCAATTCCACATTGAAATATTTGAATTAAATAAATAATTTAAAATAATTTATAATTTGTCCTCAAATTTTGGAAATAGGACTTAATCCACTAAATATTATTCTTAGTAACTTCCAATATAACGCAGCCTATGAGGAGAACAGAAATATTATTGTTATTCATTTAATTTTTCAAAATGTCGATAAATAACATTAATCGTGGACTATACTGGACTTCCACAAAACATTCATGACTAGAACCTGACTAGATTTATATAAAAAATAAATAAATAAAATCTTGTCAACAAAACGGAATGTCAGTCAATTGATTTAATAAATTACGACGACTATAAACATGAACTTTTCTCGTATTTTGTCATAAATATAAAATCATTCAATAAAATAAAATTCTGTATAGGGGAATAGTCGTTAAAAAAAAATTTTAAAATTATTTACATAAGTAATAATAAATTAATATTTAACACATTACAAGATTCTACTATCTACATATAAATTCCAACTGACAGTCATGCAATTTTGTATAAGGAAATCGTCCGTCACATAAATAGATAAACAATAATAACTTAATCAGTCACTAAATTAAGATTCCTCGATTAATAAATTAAAATTAATAAATTAAAATATTAAATAAGTTAAGGCATCACACATCGACATTACAGGACATACACCATTTATCGACATTTTAATCTTGAAATTTGTATTAATTTCTAATCCAATTTAAATCACTTAATTAAAATCACTAACGAAATTTCGCACTTATTTAATTTAAAATATTTCATTCCGTTTTCTTCTTTTGGCTTCTTATTTCAAAATTGAAACTTATTTTTATTTTTTGCTATTGAAGTTCCGCGAACGATTTGTTATTGTTTACATCGCACGCAACAATCGACAATTTCGAACGCTCAAACACGACACAGTAATATATCTATATGCTATAATTTCTTGGATATTTGATTTCTGAAACCGATATCATATGTAAATAAAATTTTGAAAATATTCCTCTTATTAAAATAATCAAGAATATTACTTGGAAATTTTCCATCAATACCATGCGGACAAAAATTCATAAATTACCATAATCAGATTTTCATAATAATACAATATATATTGTGGTTTTATTAAATAATTTTTAATTCTATTCGGAATTAGAAATAACGTTCAAAATTCAAATATCCTATATAAATTAAGTTTTCATGAAATATTTAAATTTTCCAATTTTCTTTCTCTTTCTTTCATAATATAAAATTAATCGTTTTAGGGATTAATTTCCTTTCATTAAGAACATTCTCGATCATATTTCGGTTTCATATTTCAAACCAGCGTGGTTGGTTACCATTTGTAATGCCAATCACTTGAATTTAAAGTTAAGATATTTTTCACCACGTTTAAGGGCGCCATTTGTAACGTCTTTTCATTAATTTCTAATTATGACAGAAAAGTGTTACCCTCCGCCGTCTGACCTTGGGAAAGGGCAGAGGACGTGATAATAAAATTAATAATTAATTAGGGAATACACCAAATCAGCAACTCAGCTATGTCGGACAGAAGGTCCGACCCGCGGAGGCGGCGTGGGTTAATATTCCCAACAACGTAAGAGAGAGAAAGAGAATCGAAACACTCGCGGAAAAATGGAGCGAAAGCCGGTGTGCAAAATAACCGGGGCGCTCCACCAAAATATTACGGTCGACCGTTAAACAAGGGTTAGGTAAAAGAATTCTTCGAATGAAGCCTGGAAGTTTATTTATTTAATTTTATTATTCTTTCTTACAAACTTCCAAGATTACCAACGGGAAAACTTAAGGAAACAATTTGCCTGAATAACGTACTTACGGGGGCGCACAAACTTCGCTGACGATTCGCCAAAACAGGAATTCGTCCGATGACGAGCAGGAATTACGCCCAATAATTTCCAAAAAAATATGAGGTCGGCAATGTAGCACTTATGACCACCGATCGAATAACAAAATATCTTTTATTTTTGTGTAACGCGGACAATATAATTTGAGTAACCAAAACCACGGTATATCGCGCGGCAGTCGGAACGAATCTGCCCAATTTTTCACGTGTATGGCCGTTCCGCGACACGTGCCGCCCCCTTCTTACCCCTTCGTGTCCCTGACCCACTAGGAAAGGAAGTCTAGCGCGAATTCAAATATTTAAATAATTAAGAAACCAACGATTCGCGCTACAACAGTAATTGGTAAAATATAGTAAACAGGTGATATGCATCGAATAGTCTATTACAATACAAGTGCATTAAGTAAGTGTTTTACAAATATTATTCATAAATACATCTGCCGGCCTGTCGCACAATGGTGACTTTGGGTTAGGAAAATTATGCAAATCACAATGAAATGAGTATCTGAGGGTTTTCGGGGTTGCTATTGAGATCGGAATTCAAAAATTAAAAATGGGGAAAACTCCCAGATACTCATTTCATTGTGATTTGAATAATTTTTTTTCAAATCAGGTCCGTCATATTGGATCCGCCATTTTGAATTTCTATTTTATGTTACAATTTTATAATTGTTTATTTCGAAATTTTGGCAGTGACTCGTTGAAGTAGAATCTATAACGAGTATTTTAAAACAAAAATTGTTTCGATTCGTTCACATATAACCCTTCGCTAGTATTTTTGAAAAAAAAAAATGTCTGCCCTAACCCAAAGTCACCATTGTGCGACAGGCCGGCAGATGTATTTATGAATAATATTTGTTAAACACTTACTTAATGCACTTGTATTGTAATAGACTATTCGATGCATATCACCTGTTTACTATATTTAACCAATTACTGTCTGTATTATTATGATCTTATATACAGCGATGGGAAAAAGTTCCGGAACGGTTAAATGTCTCACCGGGAATGCACCAAACGAGACGCCCTGCCGTCGCGGATCGAAATATCCGGCTTGGGCAGCGCTTTTCATTTGTTTTTCCGAAATGCTATTTCCTTCAACTTTGTACTATACAGGATGATTCTCCATTGAATGACTTCCGGGAAATAGTAGATTCCTTGATCAATTCTAAGACTGTTTTCTAAATGAAAAATTTTCAGGGATGTATAGTTTTCAAGATATTCACAATTAAAGCCAGCCAATAGGAGCACTGGACTGTCATTGTCGCGCAGAAATTCAAACAGTCGCATTATTGACGAGCATCGAACATGAAAAAGAAGAAACGTGCATCGGCGATGAACCGCGTCTTTTTTGTTTTCGGGGCGGCTACGAGAGTCAAGGAACGACTGCCGGCGAAATATCGATCGCATTCGAAATTTCTAACCTGCATGTCGCTCATTACAGGATTGGAAAATTGTAAAACGGAAATCTTACTCATTTTCTGCTGTGAATAAATAAAACACCGTAGAAATTGATGACAATTTTAAACAAAAATTGGAAATTACAAATAATAGGTAGAAAATAAAATATGCTAAATAAATAATAAAATAATGAAATAAAATAATGAAATAAAATAAATTTTGTAACGTACGAAAAATATAAATTTTTACATTAAATTTATAATGAAAACTTACGCAAGGATAAAGAAACAAAAAGTTGAAAAGTAAAATAAAATGAAATAAAATTAAACACTGGCGAAACCGACCGTAAATGTCCGAAAATCAAAAAATTACGAACAATTATCAATGAAATATCTAAAAATTAGTAAAACAACGGCTGCAATGAAATGAAAGTAGATAAAATTTATTCGTCTCAAGAAGGTGAATTCGAAGCTTCACGTAATCCCCACTCAATTTATACGCCGTAATAGAAAAATTAAAAAATAATCAATATTTATTTTTCAAAATATTCAGAAATATTTCGATAGATGATTCGGCAGAACTCGTAACTTCGTACATAAATGTCGCTGTTAATTTAAAACGATTATAGAAATTACTAGTAAACGGAAGTTTACTCCTTAAATTTCCTTGAGTGAAAACCGATCGACTCGATTAGAGTAAACATTTAGAAGCGGATTTTAATTATTACTGAAGTGAAAAACTTCACTCTTATTTAAAGAGTTGCTCGGGTTTCACTCTGATCGGTCTGAAAGAGTGAAATCACTAAAAGATATTTAAAAAATAAAGAACATCTAGTTCATGTACAGATGAATATTCGGAATATTTTGGGGAATATTCGTTATGCTTAATAAGTACGTAATTTGATCAAGTATTTTAATTAAATTTAAATGAATTTAATTATTTCAAACTAACTAATGTACGTTATGTAGATTTGCATACGAATTATTTAATAGTAGACATTTTTAATCAGCGATAATGAGCAAATATCACAACACAACATAAAATGATCAAAGTACTCGGGTGAATGTACGCTCTTTCATCAGCGATTTTTAAAGGTTTTTCTACTGATTGGTGATCCCGAAAGGGATTGTTCTCATAATAATCACTAGCGACCTGACATCATCTCTGGGTTCCCGAACTCTCAAATGAATTGAAATATATTTCTATGAAATATATATATATATATATATTCGAATGACATATCCCGTCTAAATAGTAAATTTCAAGCTTTGCAAAGTGCTGTTTTAGCTTCGGAAAATTTGGAGATCTTGGTTACAGGTGTCCCAGCAGCAGTTGATACTCCATATCTCGATGTTATGAAACGTATTCTGAACAAGCTAAATCTTTCACACCTAGAAACTGACATTCTCTAGACTCGAGAATTTATCGTACCGAAACGTCAGGCCCTTAATGCCACCCCCACTCTTTCTCAGTCTCGTCTGTATACTGCTTTCATTGTGCGATTCAAATCCCAAGGAATTCGTGATTTTATAATTGAAACTAAGCGAAAATTCGGTACAATCACATCCGCTGATGTATTTCCTGGGACAGGAGCCTCCTCAATTTATGTAAACGAAAGTCTACCGCGTCATATTTATGTCCTGCTGCGTAAAACCAAAGCAATAGCGAAGAATTTGAACTATAAATACGTCTGGCATCGTGCCGGAAAAATTTTAGTACGCAAAATCGATGGTGGCGAGATTATATGTATTGAATCCGAGAATGATCTTGTCAAATTAACTTGACTACCTTTGCCTAGTATACATTCAGGCGCTGCAGTTTTACCCTGTTCTTTGCGTGTTGTGCATGCCAATGTTAATTCATTGCTTGGTCATATTGATGATGTTAAATCACTCCAGATAGCATTAAAATTTGATATTCTTGGTGTTACTGAAACTTGGGCTAACTCGAATATTTCGTCCACATTGTTAAATATTCCTGGCTACAGCATCATTTGTAATGATCGAAATCTGGTTCATTCTAATGGTCAGTTGCGGTCAGTTGGTTAGAGGTGGCGGAGTAGCGTGTTATGTTCGAGAAACCTTTCGTTGCACTATAATCGAAACCCCACAAGTCGAAGATATTAACAATCCGGAATTTATAATTGTTGATGTTAAGCTGTCTAAAAAATCTAATGTGTTGATTATTGTAATATATCGCCGTCCTGAAGGTCATGTTTTGAATAAATTTGTAGAGAAATTTCGTAGTGTTATACATCTTTATAAAAACTTTATTATAATGGGTGATCTCAACTATAATCTACTAAATCACACAAAATCCAGAAATTTACAACCATTTATAGATGAATATTCACTTTATTTGGTTCCGCATGGTGCTACACATCATGATGGAACAGGCGCTCAATCGCAAATTGATGTGATGTTAATCGATTCGTCTGATAAACGGCTACACCATGAAAAATCTGATGTACCATTCATCGCGGGGCACGATTTCATTTTAGTCGATTACAAAATTACAGTTACTAAGCCCAGCCCTAAGACAATCAAATTTCGTGATTTTAGTTGCACATCTCCGGAAGCTCTAAATAAAATTCTGCTTGGAAAACTTAATAAACATGATTTTGGATGTAGCGATATCGAGAATGATGTAAATTTTTTATGCTGTTGTATATTTAGTACTCTTGACCAGTGCGCGCCTTATCGAAATAGGAAAGTGTCAAAGCCTTCCACAACCTTGGTAACAACGGATCTAAAAAATAAGATTAAGATGAGAAATAATGTATATAAACGCGCCCGCCGATATAATAGTTTTGTCTTACTTCAGGAATACAAATTCCTGCGTAAAAGCCTCCGTGCTGAATTCAAATTGGCAAGGGAAAAATATTTTGCTAGCGCGATAAATAATGCTACCAACCCATATAAAATATGGTCTGCATTAAAAACTAGTGGATTCACGAATTCCAAAGAAAATTCTCCGCTGCTTCATTTTACTCCATCTGAGCTTAACACATACTACTCTTCCGTAGCCAGCAAACATCCCCCGTGCACCCTGGATAATTTGAATCAAATCCTATCAATACCCACAGTATATACATATCTCCCATTCTCTTTCAACTCTTTAGACAATATGCAAGTATATCAAGCTCTGAATTCATTTTTCGTAAAATCTCGTGGCCGAAGTCCTGACGGGTTGCCCTTTTCTCATATTAAACATATTATGCCCACGATTTTGCCTTTCATTACGGCTGTTTACAATGCTTCTCTTGAAACTGGAAATTACCCAGCGAAACTATAATACTCAAACTGCACTTCTCAAAATCACGGAAGAAATTCGCGCAGCAATTGATAAGGGACAATATCTCCTACTGGTACTCTTTGATTTCACGAAAGCATTCGACTCTATCGATCATACGATACTATTATCTAAAATGAAAGAGATTGGTTTTAGTAATTCCGTCATACAATGGGTATTTTCATATATTACTGGCAGAACTCAAAAAGTAGTAAACCTTGAAGGCATTCCTTCAGTTAGTCTGCCAAGTACATCTGGTGTACCACAGGGTTCTAACCCTGGTCCTATATTTTTTATTATATTTATCGACTCCATTCTTAAAACGCTTACGTTCTGTAAAAATAAGGCTTTGATGTTTGCTGATGATTTACAAATTTTCCAAACAAGCTCATTAGAGGAATTAAATGCTACCATTACTAAACTATGTCATGACGGGCAAGCTATAGCTGATTGGTCTGAGTTAAATGGTCTAACCTTAAATGAAGGTAAAATGCAAGCGATCATTTTCGGCTCTCCGCATAATCTTTCAAAGTTAAAAAATTATCCTATTATACGGTTAGTTATCAATGACACTGTAATACCATTTTCTGATTCAGTCAAAGATCTAGGAGTTATTATGTCATCAGATCTCACTTGGAACAACCATGTAGCTAAAATATCTCGTACAGTGTATGGTACCTTACATGCACTGAAATTTCGTGGTAACCTACTTTCTCCTAACATCAAAAAACTGCTAGTGGAATCGTTAATCATACCCATATTGATTACGATTGTTTGGTTTACGATGATGCGTCCGAATATCTGAATGTTAAATTACAACGTCTCTCAAATAGTACCATTCGTTTTATTTTTTCTCTTAAGCGTGATGTTCATATTACACCTTATCGTAATAAGTTAAATTGGATGACCATTAAGATGCGTCGGACTTATTTTCTAGGCACTTTAGCATACAAAATTTTTTCCACTAATACGCCAGGCTATTTACGCGAATTATTTCTCGATGTAAATGAAGACTTACGTAGGCCTTCGCGTCTTCATTCTTCCGGTTTCCATATTCCACGCTGCCGAACTGTGACACGCGAAAAATCATTTACATTCTCGGTCATACAATTGTGGAACCTATTACCAGAAGATATTAAATCGGCTGACACAATTGTTTAGCTACATGTTAAAGTAATAAGTTTAGCTACATGTTATACTAGTTTTAATCGCTACAACTAAATTTCTTAACAGCCTTTGCTAACTTTTCCTTGTCATAGCTAACTTTTTATATGTAGCAACTAAATAAATCCAGCAAACTCGTTTTAGCAATGGTAGCCAAATCATTTTTTTCCGTGATAGTAAATTTCGAATGTTCTATGAAATATAAATATATATATATATATATATATATATATATATATATATATATATATATATATATATATATAATTTGTTTGTATACAAGTGATATATAAATATATACATGCATTTTTATTAATACGGAATTATTTTTTATAATTATATTTTATATAATTACACATAAATTCATTCTTTGTCAGCGAGCAAAATGTCAGACGATTCTTTATTAAGAATTTTAAGAGTGCTCATTGCAATGCTGCTAAATAAACATCAAGCGAATTAATGATACTACGACCATTAGCTAAGAAAATTGAAATTACTAATTTCACACGGAAAATGAATGAAATTATAATTACAGTGCAAGTAAATGCAATGAAGCAATCAAACGCTAAGAGCAGGGAAATCTTTTTTATGCTGCCGAAATCAAGATATAAAATCATGTAATGAGCAAAACGTCTCACGGACACTTATACTTGGCGAAGAACATTTCACATTCGAGAAAGTATTATATTTTTTATTTTTTTAATTTTTTTTTGTATTTATTTATATACGGGCATTCCTTTAAACATACAAACAAGTATACAATTTTACCTTTTTACGCCAAAACAGAAGAATTACAATAAAACGACATATTTCCTATACTAGTAACATAGCGTTGACTGAAGCTTAATTAGTTTTCACATTTATTCATAAAATCTAAATAAATTATCCGCTGACAATATTTAGAATCTCACATACGAACTAACTTCTCGAATATTATTATTTAATGCATTCCATGCTCGCTTAAGTCGTGGAACCGGAGAAAAGAATAAGAACTTACTTTTGAGAGTAGATTCCGAGATGGTACGAGGATTACGAATAGAGTATGGATTGGTTCTGTGTGGAAATAATGTAGATAAATTTGTATCCGATAAAGATGTTAAAATACGATACACAATAAATACATCATGATACGAATGTAGTGATTTTATAGTAGGGAACTTAAACTCACAAGTAAACCTACCCAAGTGTCACACGCCGATTTTAATCAAACTCTGCATACTTCAAGAGGGGTGAAAAATAGCCGATAAGTATTTTTTCTCATCTGTGGAAATTCAGTTTTAATGGTAGAAACCACCCTTTCAATCTTAGGAGTTGTATAATGATTAAAGTAAATAGATGCATTAATCATTATATGATTAAGCATTATATGATTGAAAGGGTGGTTTCTACCTTTAAAACTGAATTTTCGCAGATGAGAAAAAATACGTATCGACAATTTTTCACCCCTCTTGAAGTATGCAGAGTTTGATTAAAATCGGCGTGTGACACTTGGGTAGGTTTACTTGTCAGTGGCAATGGCATTATAGCTGTGGTCGAGATGCGACATAGGATGTCCTGACTTAAAAGTAAGGAACCTGAGGGATTTTCGAAGTACCCCCTCTAGCATATTAATGTCTAATTGGGTATATGGAGACCAGATCGGAGACGCATAAGTTAAATGCGGTAATACTAGTGAGCATATCAGATATGAAATAGTATGAGGGTCTTCAAAGTCCGAAGTTGTCCTCCGTATAAACCCCAGCATCCTAAGCGCTTTTGTACGGCAATAAGCTAAATGGTCGGTGAATGAAAAGTCTTCACGGACTACTACGCCAAGATCAATGTGTTTGGTGACTCTGGTTAATTGCTTATCATTCAGCTTATATTCGAATTCAAATTTTTGCGATCCTCGACCAAAGCTTAAGCATTTACACTTCTCTACGTTTAATTTAAGGGAATTCCGCTCAGTCCATTCTCTAATCGAGTTCAGATCTTTTTGTAACTTTGACGCATCCATCGGGGATAAAATTTGAGAGAAAAGTTTAATATCATCTGCAAAAATCAAGAACTTTGAAAACCGTATAAACTTATTTACGTCGTTAATATAAAAGGTGAAAAGAATCGGTCCTAAGTGGGATCCTTGTGGAACTCCAGAAGGTACCGTAATGGATGGCGAAATACCGTTCTTAATTTTTACACATCGTGATCTATTCCATAAATAAGATTGAATCCAACGCATAAATGAGCCTGGAAAACCAATATGGTTTAATTTACTCAACAAGATATTATGGTTTATACCGTCAAAGGCTTTTGAAAAGTCTAAGTATATAGTATCTACATGTGAATTTACAGCTAGAACATTTGAAACAAAGTCTGAAAACAATAGTAAATTTGTGACCGTCGACTTTCCTCTGCGGAAACCATGTTGATTTTCAATAATATGACTCGATAGTACCTCATATAAACGATTGGCTACTACAGAGTCGAAAAGTTTCGGAATGCAACTAATTACTGCAACCGGCCGATAGTTTTCGACATTATTTTTATCTCCATTCTTGAAAATGGGGGTGTTACGATTTTTATGTTTCTCGTAATGCAATTTTTATCAGGATCAGGAGTTGTAAGGGATGGTTCTCGGTAGCTGAGAATCGTTTATGGGATCTTCCGCATAAAGGAGTTCGACACCCCAAGTGACGAAATACTGGCGAATTTAGTAATGATAACTTTATTTTAACTCAGGGAAATTCCAACTTCAGGTCGTACAGATCGTCCGGGTATATAAGTACTAAGTCCGGTATTGATTCCAGGAGAGTCGCGGATTAATGTGTCGCGAAGCTTCTAAGTTCGAGTGCGACTCTGTACCGAGATCTTCTCTGGATCGTACACGTTGCGACTCTGCACCGAGATCTTCACGGCGTCAATCGCGGGGCGACTCTGCACCGAGATCTTCACGGCGTCAATCGCGGGGCGACTCTAATTTCGGGCAATGAGATTGCCCTTTTTATAGGGTAGATGTCGATAAGATCATCGTCCTTTTTGATGGACACCTGCACTTGTTGTTTGCCACGTGCCATCTTCCACGAATCGCTCACCCCTTTGACTTATCGGTAACCTCGGCGATTTGGGGAACGTGTGCTATTGTGTGCGTGTGTGAGTCACAATCTTAAGGATTGTGTTACTTCGAGCTTCGGCGTGGCACATTCTTTTCTTGACCGATTGGGCTTGCAGCTAGAGGAACCCGTGGTTCCCAGTGTAAGTTACAACACGTGTGCAATATATGTGCGACGCCGAATCGGGCCCTTCGGTGTGTGTGTCTTGTCGATCTTACAAAGACAAGTATTGTCTATATTACGAGTGCTATTATGTGCGTAGCCAGCATCCGTAACACGCCCGGGGTTGAAAAAATTGACGATCCACCGCCAATCAATGGTCGTACAAAAAATTAATACGCAACTTAAATTATACGCGTGACCTTCAGTTGGCTATTGTTAGTAAGAAAAATTTTACATTATTGTCTTATTGGGTCATCTTATACATTCCAAAGTATCTTAACCTATGGTTAGTGATATCTTTTTCTTATATATATATATTTATATGTGCTTGCTTAGGCGTTCGTATTGAATTTCTTATAAAATGACATGTTATGACGCATCCCGTAGTGTGCATACATAAAAAAAGTCGCTGTAGCCCTATGGCGCCTCCTTGTCTCGTTTGGACGCCGGGCTAACCGTAACGTGGTCTGTGTTCGGAAGTCTATTAATATCTTATACACACTTGACACTACACATCACTAACACTGCTATTATGCTATTGCGCATTATGTTGTCTATGGCGTTGTAAAAATGCATTTCTGAGTTTTGTTACTCCATGGAGATTTCACTGTTGACATTTCCATGGAACAACCAAACATGACGATTGTTGTGAATACTTCTATGTATCATAATTGAACAGATTTATGTGAATTATAATTGAAACACTTATGTGTATTATAATTTAAATACTTCTTGAAAAACTTATGTGTATTATAATTGGAACATTCATTGAAACACCTATGTTTAGTATAATTGAAATGCTTATTGAAATACTTATTGATACATTTATGTGTATTATAATTGAAATATTCATTGAAATACCTATGTATATTATAATTGAAAAACTTGTTGAAATACTCGTATGTATGAATGAAATTTTCAAAAAAAAAATTTTGGTTTGAATATTATCTCTAATTTTGGTTAAGTTTTTAAACAAAAAAAAATCTTATATACGCAGAACTTCTGTATTATCTTATTCACGTATTCTTAATATAATCATGTCCTAATGACCGTTTGATATAAGAATAAAAAATAATTTTTATTTTTGTACAACAAATGGCATATACGGACGTTCATTTTGAGGCGGAATTGGATTTTCTGCGTCCCGCAGCAAATCTCTATATCTTGGGTTAGTAGGCGGCGGAATCTCCGTTTCGTCTTTCCTTAATTCATTCTCTCTGTCGGTTTTCCCTTTGGCGATGTGAAGCAGCAAGTTCGTAAATGAATCCCAAACAGCTGCGACGAGAAGCAGAGACCAACCGTATACCGTATGTAAGGCGTAACCATGTACGACTGTGTCAATGACCAATTTGAAGAACCGAAATGCTAATAAAAGCATTAACAATCCTGCACTGATGTTACCAAATTTGACGAATTTGTCCCAATATATACTCCATGTTTTTTCAGAGATTGTTTGAATTGAATTTGAATCCAATAAATGACTTAACGAAATTCCGGTCCCTATCATCCCTTGCCCAGTTATGCCTCGAGCGACCGAATTTAAAATTGCTGCTCTTTCCGTAGGGAACATAATATGATTTCTTAATTCTCCAAATGTTTTTTCGGAATATATTCCGGTGGCTCCTAAATTCTCTAAATTTGTGTATACCCAAGAGACTCGTGTGTTGGGTTTCAACATTGTCGGTGTAATGGTTTCGACGTAGTGTGGTGTTACTTTGTACCAGACGCCGTTTAGTCTGTACATTATTGGTGCTGCCAGGTTGCATCGTACTTGTACTCCTGTTCCCACCAAAATATGTGTACGTGGCCGTAAAAACAGACTTTGGTTTCCTCTGGTGAATTTAGTCTGTTGAATTTTTACCTCTACGGGTATGCATTTAATAATATGAATAGCTTCACCGGCCGCCAAAGCCATGTAGCCCGGACTTTTCATTACGTTGTAGGCGAATTCGTCTGGATTTTCAGCGGCGATAGATAATCCATTCTTCAGTACTTGTTGTTCTAGATTGCAACGTTGGACCAATAAATCGTAATATAAGGACTTTAACTCATTGCGTATATATTTTTCGACGTAGACAAATTTGCTATTTACGTATGCAAAAATATCGACATTTTCCACTTTTATTTTCTCTACTGTTGTCATAATGGGTCGCTTTTTTGAAAATGGTGCTATGAATAATTTTGGGTGTTCTGTCTGGAGTATTGTATATCCACATAGTTTTCGTTCGTTATTGATGGTCAACGCGAAGGTGATATCCTGCGTTTCTACTGTTATGATTATTGGTGCGTTTTTGTTATTAGCTTCCTCCATTCGTGACACTATTCCTTCATATAGTACGTCGTATTTGTTAAAATCGCATGTATCTTTTTCTAATAAATCCCAATAGGAATAACCTCCTCTAGATCAAAACAAATTCTTTCATTTGCGGGGCATGTGGTGCCAGTCTTTAAGTGTGCACGTCTTGTTTTTGTATTTATCGTTAGTTTATCCGTATTTAATATTATTTCTACTACTGCCTGTACTATGACATTATTCCAAGAACCATATGGATCGCAATATTGTGCGGCGTTGCAAGTTCCATCGCTTGTAAGTGAACCTGCTAGCATTATACTTCTGATGTTTATTTCTCCTATTTTTAGCCCGGATATTATAGCATTGTTACCCAGTATTAGCGTATTTGTGTCGTGTATCTTTTTGTACTGATCATGGGTGAGTTCCAAGATATACTCCATTATTCCAATTGAAACCTCAGAAGTGTGCGAATGCATTCCGCAGTATGTGATGTGTCGTTTGATTCGCACTTTGCATTGAATTGCCTGGGTCGTAACGTACTCTGCTAATTGCAATAGTTGAATATATGAGGTGGTATAATTCACAATAGGTTCGGGTATGTCACATTCTCCAACGTCTAATAATGAAATGGTTGTAATGTTTAATTTAGGGCTTCCGCAATCGTACCCTATCAAATCTGCACCTTCGGTCGTTGCTGCAGGTAGGAGAATCCAATATATAATTTCCTGGCTTCGCAATTCCATGTTGTGGGTGCGCTTCCTGTAAAAACCAAAAACAATTTCTGTTGTACTCAGATCTGGGTGTTGTTGGTATAATTATTAAAAGTAAATTTCCAAAATTCATATTCAGTACATCGTTAGTGTTTCGATATATTGAGGAGGAAAGTGGAAGGGGTGAAGATCATAAATAAACGCGTGTGTGCGTTATTCCTATGCTGTATTTGGACCTTTCTGGCTTATTCGCTTCTTCTTTCATTCGTGAGACCCACTCTACGGGTTTCGTTTTTCCCGCGTATCGTATTTTTCGATAATCTCTTACTGGTAATGTAACTTGAGAGTTTCAAGTGTTTATATGATTCTTTCGCTTTTCTACACAATCCGTGTGGTCCTAGACAATAGGGATTCTGTTCTAGAACTAGCTTGTTTCGAAAATGTTATCTTTCCACTTGAGTTAAGCAAGTGTGGATTGATTCAGTATCGATAGTTGCACTTTCGTCTTCCTACGTTTCGATCTCGTTTTCAGTTCTTATTGTGCTTTCTAAGATGACGCGTCGACTGGTGTGTTCAGAGTGGATTACAGTGCATACCGAATCATCGGCGCTCCTCTGCGTGCCGATTTCTTCTGTAAGTGAGAGAGAGTGTTTTCTTTGAAAAAAAAATTAAAAATGTTTAGTGAAAATTTAACAAGTGTTTTCTATTTGTTCTTCGTCGTTTATGATTCTTCCCGTGCGTTCCGGGGGAGGCGTTGGTGCCCTCCCGGCGTCGTGGTGTTGTTTCAGTGCTTGTATTATACTGTTCTGAAATCGTCAGCTTATATCTGGTCCACGGATTCTGTGATTGTATAACGGAGGAATGATGGTAAATTCTAAAGTTGCGTAAAAATGTAGTGCATCCTTTCATTTCTCCAATGTTCCGAGTATGTATATCTTTACGTGTGGGTTAGTCAGTTATCCACTTTTTTATGTTTAATATATATTTTTCTCTATCTTATATTAATTTTCTATAGACAAATATCCGTTAAGTTTTTATTTATATTTTTTTTGTATCATTATCGTATATATCTTTTTTCCACATCTTTTTTTAATTTCCTATAGACAAATATCCATCAACGGGTCATGGTTCTTTTTTACTTTATCAATGTGTACTATTTTGTTTTTTCGCGCATTGATACGTAATTTTATATTTCGTGAGCCACACATTTCAATAATTTCAAAGGGCCCAGTGTATTCGTCGTCTACCTTGCCCTTCCGGGGTTCTTTTAATAATAATACCATTTCACCTTCGCGAAAATAGCAAATATTCAATTTTTGATCATAATATTTTTTCGACCGATGTTTCATTTGTGAGAGATTCATCGCGGCTAACGTCCGTGCTTCCGTGATTCTCTCGGTCAATTCTGCCAAATAATCGTCGTATGTAATGAGCTTCTCGCGGGTGGCGTGTGCACTTGGCAATCGTGCGTTTGTCCCATATACAAGCTCGTATGGCGAGTAGTTTGTCCCTTCATGAACACTCGTGTTGTATGAAAACATGGCGAATGGAAGCCAAATGTCCCAATCGCTACGTTTCTCGACAAAATTCTTCAGGTAGTCGACCATCACCTGGTGACTCCTTTCTAGGCTCCCGTTGCTTTGCGGGTGGTAAGCAGATGTCACGAATGTTTTAATTTTAAAAATTTTCGCAAATTCTTTTATGATCTTTGCGATAAAGCAACGACCTTGGTCGGTAAGAATAGATACAGGGGCTCCAAAACTGCAAATAAAATGTTTTGCAAACGCCTTCGCGACTTCTACTGCTGATGCCTCCGCTAGCGGAATTCCAAGGGAGTATTTCGTGAGTAGGTCTTGTATGGTTAATACATACCGATTTCCACTCTCAGTGATATCTGTTGGTCCCCATATATAGGGGGCCACTTTGTCAAATGCGTTTTGTGGTGTGTCAATTCGTCGGGATTAATTAAATGTCGTTCCCCGAGGCCTAGACCGATTTCGCTATCTAAATGTCCATTGGCCGTGGTAAAGTAGACAATATGTCCCTTTTTACTGAATACGTGATCGTTGATAGTATTTATTCTTAGTTTAGAATCGACAGGCTCGTAAAAGTCTTCGTTTCTCCCAGCGTCTATCGGATCGTAGGACCTCTGTCGCGTTCGGGAAATTCCCGACGTACGATGACCTATGTCCTAACGTCGCGTCTGATAGTCCCAACATGCCTATGTACTCGGGCAAGAGTGGGGTGTAGTGTAGCCTATCGAGATGTAGATGGTGCGTTTGGTGTGCATTTTCCGGTTTTACGTGATAAAATTGTGTTTTATCTGTCGGACTATGCTCATGTACGCAAATATTTGTATTGAAATGTCGTGCAAATATCATTAAAATGTTATCGTCGCCGAATTCCGATGTAGATTCCAGTATGGAAAATGCACGTACATATTCAGCACAGGATAATAGAAAATTGCTGTCCTTCAGCGTTTCTCTTAATTTTTGAGGGCTCATTTTTAACTGTTGTAATTTGATTAAAGAGGTAAAAAGGCAATTTCCGTCTTTCGCTATATCAGTATACTCCTTTAGAGTTTTGTAGGGTTCCATACATGAGTTTAAGAGTGAAATATTTAAATGCTGAGACAATTCATCGTTCTCAGATGCACGCACGGTGCTCTCGTCGACCTGCATTTCGCTTTCTCCGATTTCGTTAGGTTCAGCGGGAATTTCGTCGAGTTCCATGGACTCGTCGAGGATTTTCGTTTCGTCCCGATCTCCGGGCCGTTCGTCGGTGCTCGGTGAGCGTGTCCCTCTCCGTCGATAGTATCTTCTCTAGCTCTCTGCGCTTGCGAGTAAGAACTATTTTTAGATGGGCCCTTCTCCTTGGGCGTCGAATGGGGAAGTAAACGTATAGTTTCTTCAGGCGGGTCGAGGGAAAAATCCGACGACCATGAATCTTCTAGGTCCTCGTTGTCCGACGTATGACTTTTTCGATTTTTCATTTTCGTCTTTTTCTTCGAGTTTTCTCTGACGCTTAGTTCCTCAATTTCGGAACACGTGGTTTCTGTATCTGGTTGTGATGTAAGTTCGTCCTCAGTAGGAAATTCTTCTATTTCCCTCCAACGGTCTCGAACATCAGCTAACCGTTTCTTATAGTTTAATTTCGTTCCTGCTTCGGATAGCACTTCATTTTTTACTATTTTTGGTTTTTCTTTTATCTGAGTTCGCTTTACTGTAGGGTAAATTTTCAAATAATCCGGCACTTGTAGTTTTTCTACTTCCGTTGTATATTGTTTTCTTTGTTTTTTCTTCACCGGTGTAGGAGTTTTTTTCATTGAAGTTGATCCGTCTTGCTGTCTCGACCGAGTTTTTCCTTTATGGTTTCCTAATTTCATGTAGGCTGGCAATTCGAGTTTTTCGACCTCGGTTATGTATTTCTTTCGAGCTCTCTTTTCAACTCCCAGCATTTCTACATTGGAACTCTGGCTCTCTTTGTCGCAGTCAGTCACGTTGTCTTCAACATCTCCATACGTATCGGTTTCTTCATCGAAATCCTTACCACGTTTTTTCGGAGCAGGATTTCCTGACCCGTCAGCATCTGAGACTCGCAGTCTCTTAGCGTTTCTTGATAGTTTTTTGTTTTCTTTATCATTTTTACCGCCTTTAATTGGCATACACGATTTTTCAGTTTTTCGTGCGTTTTTTAATTTTTTAATCGTTTTATTCTCTTTATTTATTTTATTATCGATCATATCTATTTCATCGTCATTTTCATTTTCATTTTCAAGGTCAGATCTATCGATTGGGTTACGCGATAATGCATCCGCGTTTACATTACGTTTCCCCTCTTTATATACCACATCATATTCGTAATCTTCTAATTTTATGCGAAAACGGTGTAATCTCAAATTCATATTCTTCATAGTTTTAAGGAATCTTAGTGGTTGATGATCTGTTACGAGAGTGAATTTTCGATGTAGTGTATCGGGTTTCTGCGCCTTTCAAACTTCGTGATGCGTATGCGACTGGTCGATCCTCACCAATCTTGCCTTGCGATAAAATAGCGCCAAGTGCTACTCCCGAGGCGTCAGTAGTGACAACGAACGGCTCGTTGAAATTTGGTAACTGTAAGATTGGTGTATTACATAACAGATCCTTTAGTTTCTCAAACGCTTCTATCTGCTCGGTACCCTATGTAAACTTGACATCCTGACGTAATAAGATAATTAACGGGTGGGCGATTTTAGAGAATCCCTCAACAAATCGTCTATAATATCCCGCTAGTCCAAGAAATTGTTTAACGTTTTTTCGATTTTTGGGGACCGGATATTTCCTTGCCGCTTCGATCTTTTTCGCATCCGGCTGAACTGTATTATTACCAATAGTGTGCCCCAAATACGTGGCTTCCTTGCGTAGGAACTGACATTTATCGGGTTCCAATGTAAGATTTGCGTCTTGAAGTCGTTTCATGAGGCGTCTAAATTGAACCTCATGTTCATACAAATTTTTTGCATAAATAATTATGTAATCGAGATATACTAGTAGCTCTATCCCTTGTAAGCCACTTAATACTAGATCCATAAGTCGCTGAAAATCGCTGGGGCCGTTTTTTATTCCCATCAGCATCCTTACATATTGATAGTGACCGTTTGGGGTCGAAAACGCAGTTTTATGTGCATCTCGCTCATCCATCATTATTTGATGGAACCCAAATTTAAGGTCGAGAGTTGTAAAATACACGGACTGACCTAATTGGTCCAAAACGTCAGTAATATTCGGAATAGGATAAGCATCCCCAATTGTTTTCTCATTGAGATCGCGAAAATCGATAACTAAACGCCATCGCTTTTCGCCGTTAGGACCTGGTTTCTTAGGGACAACCCAAGCTGGAGAGTCATATGGAGAGTAGGACGGTTTAATCAATCCTGCCTCGAGCTGCTCGTCCACTTGTCGCTGCATTTCGGTTTTTATAGCAGGTGGGTGCCGGAAACGTTTAGCGCGTATCGGCACATCATTTGTGGTATGAATGCGGTGTTTGAATACGGAAGTCGCGCCTAATGGTTCTCCTGGTAGGTGAAACATGTAAGCGTAGTCGTGAACGAGATTCTCCACATGTTTTCTTTCCTCGTCCGACAAGCCGTCCACATTTATCCGCTTCAAAACATCGTTATTTCTCTGTTTATCATGTCCTATAGCCACTTGTATTTTTGCGTGATTTTGCTTTTTTCGTTTTTTTTCGTAATTCTTAAGATCCTGCATGGATTTTATAACATTATTTTTTCTTTGTATATTTTCTGCTACTTCGTATTCTTCCAGATCAATTTGTGGGACGGTACATTTTATTTCATAGTCGTTCGTATTTATGACATACAGATATGCGTATCCATCGCGATTTTTTACTAGGGCATTACCAAAAAATAAACCACTGCAGATGTTGACTTTTGGTACAAATCCGAAGTCTAAATTGTTTAGAACTTCTACGCGAACTACTCTGCGACTTCTTGGCGAAATCTGTATGAATTCTTCACTAATAAATGGGATTATATCATTTCTTATATGTACACAATCTTGTTTGTAATCGATTTTTGCTCCCAGCGTTCGGAAAAATAGGTTTCCCATGATTCCATCTTCATCGATTGGGAAGTCATCTCTCACTATTTGTAACTCTATAATTTCTTCATTAAATTGTACTTCTGCACAACCTAGCGTACCGATTATTCCTTTGCCGATTCCGCTTAAATCGAATTTGATATCCTGATCGGGATACAGATCTCGACGTAATTTACTCAGTTTTATAAGATTTATTTCTGCTCCGGAATCGACCAAGAATATTCCGTTTCCGTAATGCAGATCGGGGCTAGAAATGTCTATTCAAGGACATTCTGAAAAACTAACATGCCCGAAATGGACTCTGGCCGTTCCGCTTTTACGGCGCGCATTTTCCGAGTGGAGTTTACGTCTCGGGCGTCGCTCGACGTTGTTGGTTGCTGTCGAGCGCCCCTGGAGTATAAATGATTGTTATTTTGGCTGTAGGATGAAATGCCTTCTCGTTTATCGGTGTCTTGATTATTCCTGTATTTATTTCTCTGCCATCTATCATTAGTCTGATGAGACGAATGATAATTTCCCGAGAACGAACGATTTCCAGAAAAACTTGGGAGGTTTTCCTTATTTCGGTCATTCCGGAATTTCAATTCGTCCCGGCGATCGTTATTAAAAAAAGTTTGGTTATTTTCTGCAAACCTATTTTTTGACCTATCCTGAAATTTTCCTTCCGAAATCTTTTTTTTTCACGCCGTTTCTAAAAAAACATGTTTCACTGCCGTGACCTATTCGCTGGCAAAACTCGCATTTTTGTTGATTAAATCTTTGCGCGGGACAGTTATCTCTGGTGTGACCTATGCGATCGCACCAAGTGCAATGTCTCTGCATGTCCGGGGTATCGAAATTCCTATTTTTTAGAGTTCGGCATTGTTTTCGAGAGTACCCTATTCTTTTACAATAACTACACTGAATGTCGTTATAATTTCGCCATTCAGGATCGATTTCATACCGTCCTGGCTGGTCTAAATAGTTATGCTGATATTGCGGCCCTTTCGAAACTAAATGCGCAGACGCTTGATAATATCTTTCTCCGCGACCTCCCAGCATAGGATCGGATCCTGCGTCTTTCGCGCTGTATTTTTCAGTTAGTTTTCTAGTGTGTTCTACGGCAGCCTCGAGCGTATATGGATTCAACTGCGTGAGGCGTACTTCCATAGGGCCTTTCGCGCAGTAAATGAAATGGTCCTTTCCGTCACGATTTGCCAGAGTTAATAATCTCTGACCGGCAACTGCGTCAAAATCTCTCGACGAGTTTATAGCTCTCTCGAGAGCTCGATAATCGCGTAATAAACGGTAACCAAAATCTTCTAAACTTTCGCGGGGTCCGGGGTAAGTATTTTTTAATCCCGCTAGCAGGTTGAGCGGATCACTAGAGATGCCGTAGGCAGATTTTAGGTCGGCCAGAAAGGCCTCTACTATCGCGTATGTCGAAATTTTTTCGCAGAAAATTTTCGCTTTCCCGGTAAGCTTTTTCCTCATCATGTGTAGATAGATCCGTATTTAAACATATTGTGCGTATACTCGGTGTGACGGTCCGTATATTATATGTAGAAAAGTAAACAAGTAGAAAAAATTTTCACAATAGTTTAAATTATTATCGCAAGAGGGATACTTATTATATTAATCCAATATCTAAAAGCTAGTAAATCAAAAATTTAACGCATAAGAAGATCTATTATCAAAGCGCCAGACGCATATTGCCATCGCAATTCGTCTGTTTACGGTTTTTTCTACTTGTTTACTTTTCTACATATAATATACGGTCCGTCACACCGAGTATACGCACAATAAACTTTATTTTAACTTGGGGAAATTCCAACTTCAGGTCGTACAGATCGTCCGGGTATATAAGTACTAAGTCCGGTATTGATTCGCGGAGAGTCGCGGATTAATGTGTCGCGAAGCTTCTAAGTTCGAGTGCGACTCTGTACCGAGATCTTCTCTGGATCGTACACGTTGCGACTCTGCACCGAGATCTTCACGGCGTCAATCGCGGGGCGACTCTGATTTCGGGCAATGCGATTGCCCTTTTTATAGGGTAGATGTCGATGAGAGCATCGTCCTTTTTGATGGACACCTGCACTTGTTGTTTGCCACGTGCCATCTTCTACGAATCGCTCACCCCTTTGACTTATCGGTAACCTCGGCGATTCGGGGAACGTGTGCTATTGTGTGCGTGTGTGAGTCACAATCTTAAGGATTGTGTTACTTCGAGCTTCGGCGTGGCACATTCTTTTCTTGACCGATTGGGCTTGCAGCTAGAGGAACCTGTGGTTCCCAGTGTAAGTTACAACACGTGTGCAATATATGTGCGACGCCGAATCGGGCCCTTCGGTGTGTGTGTCTTGTCGATCTTATAAAGACAAGTATTGTCTATGTTACGAGTGCTATTATGTGCGTAGCCAGCATCCGTAACAGGGGTAATAAAACTTTCTTTCCATTTTGATGGAAAAACACCATCGTTCAACGAAGCATTAAAGAGATAGCACAATGGATTGAGCAGGGAGGTCAAACAATTTTTTATTAAGATAGAAAGGATGCCATCAGATCCTTGTGTATACGACGATTTTGTGTTAGCTACTGCATTCTTAATCTCACAATCAGAAATAATAAATTTATCTATTGAATGGCGACTAACAGTATGCTTTACTAACGGATTAAAACTCGTAACAGCGGAGTACACTGAGGAGAAATAATTATTAAATAGAGAAGCTATTTCATTTTTATCAGAAGATGAGTTATTTTTATATTTCATATTAGATGGCATTGCATTACTATCACGGGAAGAATTTATAAAAGACCAAAAAGCTTTAATGTTCGTTTTCGACTTTGTCTCAATGTCAGCGATATAATTTTTATATAGTGCTTTTATACACCTCGCACGAATCTGTTTGAACTCTATAAAATCCGCGGGTATTTTAAATCGTTTCCAACTACGGTGAACACTTTTCTTTGCGAAAACAAGATCTTTAAGTTCACTATTGAACCAAGGTGGGAAATGATATGAAGTTAGACGCATTGACGGAACATGTTTCACGACGCTACTACAAACGATTTTATAAAAATTTGACAACGACTTTGCGATGTCGGGTTCGTCCATAACATTCATCCAATTGGCACTAGCAAGTTCCCTGTCGATCTCAGAAAAGTTCGTTTTATTATAGTTTAAAGATGTAAAATTTAATATAGAAGATTCAGACTTTTCGCAAGTAACATAAAAAAACTCGTGAATATGGTGAGCATCTGTCGGAATTAGGAAATCCGGACTGTAATGATATGAAGTGTCAGAAGGAGATGAAAACATGAAATCTAGTGAATAGCCCTTGCTGGGATCAACAGGGAAATACTGAGACAATTCTAAATATGAAAAGATATCATTACAAACGATCGCAGCCTGTTTAATCTGAGGCGGGGCATACCCTACGGTTCTAAATCCCGACGACCCCTAAACTATATTCGGCAAATTAAAATCGCCGGAAATTACCCACGGAACATCGGTAAATCGTAGCGCAATATTTTCGATCAAATCGGAAAATAAATTATAATCTTTAACCGACGCAGACGGAGAAAAATAAGACACGGACACTAACTTTCTCGACGAATACGAACTAATTAAAACAACTAAATGTTCCGAATATAAAAACTTTGACGATGACACAACCGAACATGAAATATTCGATTTCGTAGCAATCAAAACTGTACCTCCGCGTTGATGAGAAGACGAAGATCTGTCCGTCCGGAAAATTGTAAACCCGGGCAGACCTATTTCAGATTCCATCATGTCATCATATAACAAGGTCTTCGTAAGGATAATAACATCCGGTTGGGGTTGAATTATCCCAATGCTGTTGCGAATATCTGCCAATTTCGTCCGAATACCTCGAGCATTTTGGTAGTAAAGAATTAGATTGCTATAACTCTTTATGCCCCCAGATGTTATTAATGACGTATCATTATTCCGATTCTTTTTAGAAGTAGTGCGGACACGTCTGTCATTCTGATGAAATGCACTAGAAATTCCGAAATTTGAATAGATATCAAAATTGCTGTTTAACTATGTTCTCAAAATCTTCCACGGAATCGATGGCATGGATCGTATCGTTTGCATCTCGAAGATGAATTGAGGATCCTCGGCGAAATCCTCGACATTTTCAATCCCTTTTGTTTTGCAAACTCACGTGTTCTGGTGAATAATTTAAAGTGTTCCTGAGGTAAGAAATCGTTGATAAAAATTTCCGAGTTTAAAGCTCTCTCCGGAAAAATCACATTTGAGCTGAATGATTATATGCGAGGTTAATATGAATTTATGTGTAATTATATAAAATAATTCCGTATTAATAAAAATGCATGTATATATTTATATATCACTTGTATACAACCATATTATATACAGGGTGGACCTCGGCTTGCGGGTCATAGGCATTCCATGTTAAAGAAGTACCTAGATCTGCCGACTAATCACGCGGAATTTAGAACTTGTGGGCTTTGATACAATTCTTAATTCTGTTTTGTTATGCATTGTGAGAAATGAAAATCCTGTAGCAAACCCTAATTACCACGGGATTAATCGATTAATGATCTAGTTACTTCTTTAACATGGGATGCCTATGACCCGCCAGCCGAGGTCCACCCTGTATATATATACACGGTGTCACTGGTACGGTGGAACATAGGGCAACCCATGTTAAAGCTATGGCGTGCATGATTGGCCAGTATCGCTAGGAACATTGTCATACGACGCTTCTTATTGGCTCGTGTGAACAACGTCGGAATGTAGTAATTGTACGTATTGGAGTATTTGCGCATCTGTCAATAAGTTTTAAAGAAAAATATTAACCGTAATAAATTATGTTATTATTATTTATTTTATTTCGTTCTCGCTTGTATTGGGGAGGTGACTTAGCCCTACGTTACTTTGCATGTAACATCCTAGCAACAACTCGTCAGTCTTTATTTTAAATAATTTAGAAGCTAATAAAATTATTTATTGAATTTTCAGGAATGTAGTGTGAAATTTTCTTTACACGGTGTAGTGTCCAGTAGAAAATATTCGTATCGAAATTGATTTTTCAAAAGTCGGAGTCTGACAGAGTGGGGTGGCGCACCATCTTGCTGGAACCACAGTGACTCGCTTTCCTGTAATTAATTGGGAATTTACGTTTCATTGTAATAACTAATATGGTTATGCACTGACCATTTCAATTTCTTGTAATGTTGGTGAAACTAGTTGCTCCATTAATTTCAAGTACATTTGGCCATTTAGGTTGCCTTCAATAAATACTGGACCAACAATTTTTTTCCCAACAATTCCTACCCAGACGTGTACTTTTATTTGGTACTGGGTATGAGTTTGTAATAATTCCCTGGAATTTTCTCGAGCCCAGTACCTATAATTCTGGCGATGTGGTGTTTGCCTAATATAAAAAACGCATTCGTCAGAGAAACAAATGTTTTTAACCGATATTTCGTTAGTGTTGATTTTCTCTGTCATTATTTCACAGAAGTTCATTCTGCTTTCTTCGTCCTGAGGTTGAAGTTCCTGATGTCTGTGAGGCTTAAATGGCCGAAAATTATTTTTTTTTATAATTTTCCACAATGATGGTAGTTTTTGCATTCTCCAAACAGACTATGAATTAATATTCGTTCCATGAGCAATTGCCACCTCATTCTACTCGTTTAGTCAAATAAAACATGTTTCTACTGTTTTATAGAGTGAAACATTTAGTCACTCCTTTATTTCTATATTTTTAATTGAAATTGATGGAATCAAAGGGCCAGAAACTGGGACTAAGTGAGCATTATGGGATAAACCAAGCAGCATATAAATTTTTGTTTTGTAAACTGTGGATTCGTTTTATTAACGCTCATGTTCGTTCATAAACTAGCACTGTGAATAATTAAGGATGAATCCGAAGGTAGTAATAGGAATATACCGTAGTTTACAAATTTACCATCATATGCTACTCGGTTTACCCCAAAAAGTGCTGATCCAGTGCACGGTATTTTCAAATTCCATCAAGAAAATGATCTCTCACTTCTCGATAAATGAGACCTTTAAAAGAAATTTGAAATTTCTGAGTTATTTTGTATATGATTTGTTCCTTTATAATATTTATCGAGGGTCACGAAGAATTGGTTACGATAACTATTTTTAGTAGTTCTAATTGTAAGACGCGATATTCGGAGATTCAAATGATCAAATTCAGAATAGGGAAATTTTAATCTTAAATTTTTTTAGATTAATATTCTAGAAAGCACCAGTATATTTTAAAAAATATATATGGGCTTTGTAAAATAATAAAATCAAACTGAAGTATTCAAATTTTCCTATTCTGAATTTGAATATTCAAATTGCGCGCCATAATTTAAAATTTATACACAGGTTTAAATTTAATTTCCGAGAATGTGTAATTTGCAACTATTAAAAATTGTTTCAACAAATTCTAGGTAGCTTGATAAAAATTATCAGAAAAAGAAAGTATGTACACGATACCTCATAAAATACAAATTTTAAAATGGTATTATGGTGGTCTAAATTATCGAGAAGTGAGAGATCACTTTTCTATTCAATTTGAAGACATCTCAATACCATCAGTTTCAACGATATCGAGAATGATTGCACTGGATGCCTAGATCTTACTCACAACAACAACAAAAAAAATAAACCTTCTCCTGAAGTAAACGAAGAGGATGAAATAACAATTTGTGCTATGGTCGAGAATGATCCACATTTGTCTATTAGGCAAATTGCCCGTGAAACAAACATTAACAGGCAATCAGTGTGGAAAATTGTAAAAAAAAATAATTTTCGGCCATTTAAGCCTCACAGACATCAGGAGCTTCAACCTCAGGACGAAGAAAGCAGAACGAACTTCTGTGAAATAATGACAGAGAAAATCAACACTAACAAAATATCGGTTAAAAACATTTGTTTCTCATACTTAATTTTTCACAGTGCTAGTTTATGAACGAACATGAGCGTTAATAAAACGAATCCACAGTTTACAAAACAAAAATTTATATGCTGATTGGTTTATCCCATGATGCTCACTTAGTCCCAGTTTCTGGCACTTTGATTCCATCAATTTCATTTAAAAATATAGAAATAAAGGAGTGACTAAATATTTCACTCTATAAAAAAGTACAAAAATGTTTTATTTGACTAAACGAGGAGAATGAGGTGGCAATTGCTCATGAATCGAATTTTAATTCATAGTCTGTTTGGAGAATGCAAAAACTACCATCATTGTGGAAAATTCTAAAAAAAAATAATTTTCGGCCATTTAAGCCTCACAGACATCAGGAACTTCAACCTCAGGACGAAGAAAGCAGAATGAACTTCTGTGAAATAATGACAGAGAAAATCAACACTAACGAAATATAGGTTAAAAACATTTGTTTCTATGACGAATGCGTTTTTTGTATTAGGCAAACACCAAATCGCCAGAATTATAGGTACTGGGCTCGAGAAAATTCCAGGGAATTATTACAAACTCGTACCCAGTACCAAATAAAAGTACACGTCTGGGTTATAGGAATTGTTGGGAAACAAATTGTTGGTCCAGTATTTATTGAAGGCAACCTAAATGGCGAAATGTACTTGAAATTAATGGAGCAACTAGTTACACCAACATTACAAGAAATTGAAATGGTCAGTGCATAACCATATTAGTTATTACAATGAAACGTAAATTCCCAATTAATTACAGGAAAGCGAGTCACTGTGGTTCCAGCAAGATGGTGCGCCACCCCACTCTGTCAGATCAGTAACAGATCATTTAAATTTAAATTTTCCTGAGCGGTGGATAGGAAGACATGGTCCGATACAATGGCCAGCACGATCTCCAGACCTTACACCCCTGGATTTCTTTCTGTGGGGTTTCAAAAAAACCAATTGTACAATAGCGTTTTTCTGTACACAAAAGAAGAACTGCGGAACAGAATTACAGTAATAATTAATTCCATTACTACGGAACAGCTGGAGAAAGTTCAAGATGATTTTGCCAATCGATTGGCGTATTGCACTGCTGCCACTGGTCGGCGTTTTGAACATTTAATAAAATAACATAAAAACATTTTTAAACATATTATATATTCGCGTATATTTGAATTTCACTTTTACAATTTTTATTTTCACATCTAATCACTTTTACGCGTTGCTTAGGTTGCACTATTATTCAAAAATATAAATTTAAAGTTTTACAGTTTCACTGAAATTACACTTATTTTTAACGTGTCACTATTTGTTACATTTAATTGTAACGTTTAATTTTAATGATGATCCTCAGCGTCTTTTGGAAAGCTGTTCTTTCAAAATAATGTCCAATGTAACTCCAATATTGATTTGACGAATGCTTTATCCTCGAGCCGTATTACTTCGATTCTTCATCACTTTTAAAAATATGCAGGATGTTATAAAAGCTTCATTGTCATCAGAGAAACATCTCACTTGCAGTTATACTCGGCCTACATACCGATGCCAAATTTCAGTTTGGAGCCTTATAAAATGCTGTAGATCTCATTTCATTCTTAGATTCACCGATGAAATCTGAAAATGAAAAGACAAAACAAAGTATCGAATTCTTAATAACGAATGACAAAAGTAAGTAAAGAGAAAACTTATCTAATTAAATTCTGCATCCAATAGTTATCTTGGAGGTTAGAAAACTCCGACTTTTGAAAAATCAATTTCGATACGAATATTTTCTACTGGACACTACACCGTGTAAAGAAAGTTTCACACTACATTCCTGAAAATTCAATAAATAATTTTATTAGCTTCTAAATTATTTAAAATAAAGACTGACGAGTTGTTGTTAGGATGTTACATGCAAAGTAACGTAGGGCTGAGTCACCTCCCCAATACAAGCGAGAACGAAATAAAATAAATAATAATAACATAATTTATTACGTTTAATATTTTTCTTTAAAACTTATTGACAGATGCGCAAATACTTCAATACGTACAATTACGACATTCGGACGTTGTTCACACGAGCCAATAAGAAGCGTCGTACGACAATGTCCCTAGCGTCACTGGCCAATCATGCACGCCATAGCTTTAACATGGGTTGCCCTATGTTCCGCCGTACCAGTGAAACCCTGTATAAATATAAATATAATTTTCATAGTCCATTCGAAATTTACTATCACGGAAAAAAATGATTTGGCTACCATTGCTAAAACGAGTTTGCGGGATTTATTTAGTTGCTACATATAAAAAGTTAGCTATGACAAGGAAAAGTTAGCAAAGGCTGTTAAGAAATTTAGTTGTAGCGATTAAAACTAGTATAACATGTAGCTAAACTTATTGGCTGTATTTAGCTCTCCAGTCATAGAAATATTGCGATTGCTATGACTATTTCTTTGGTTTAACAACCAAGTTACAACTATAGAGTACTTATCACCCCTCGTGAAGTATGCAGAGTTTGATGAAAATCAGCGTGTGACACTTGGGTAGGTTTACTTGTGAATTTAAGTTCCCTACTATAAAATCACTACATTCGTATCATGATGTATTTATTGTGTATCGTATTTTAACATCTTTATCGGATACAAATTTATCTACATTATTTCCACACAGAACCAATCCATACTCTATTCGTAATCCTCGTACCATCTCGGAATCTACTCTCAAAAGTAACTACTTATTCTTTTCTCCGGTTCCACGACTTAAGCGAGCATGGAATGCATTAAATAATAATATTCGAGAAGTTAGTTCGTATATGAGATTCTAAATATTGTCAGCGGATAATTTATTTAGATTTTATGAAGAAATGTGAAAACTAATTAAGCTTCAGTCAACGCTATGTTACTAGTATTGGAAATATGTCGTTTTATTGTAATTCTTCTGTTTTGGCGTAAAAAGGAAAAATTGTATACTTGTTTGTATGTTTAAAGGGCAGAAATGCCCGTATATAAATAAATAAAAAAAATATAAAAAATATAATACTTTCTCGAATGTGAAATGTTCTTCGCCAAGTATAAGTTTCCGTGAGACGTTTTGCTCATTACATGATTTTATATCTTGATTTCGGCAGCATAAGAAAGATTTCCCTGCTTCTTAGCGTTTGATTGCTTCATTGCATTTACTTGCACTGTAATTATAATTTCATTCATTTTCCGTGTGAAATTAGTAATTTCAATTTTCTTAGCTAATGGTCGTAGTATCATTAATTCGCTTGATGTTTATTTAGCAGCATTACAATGAGCACTCTTAAAATTCGTAATAAAGAATTGTCTGACATTTTGCTCGCTGACAAAGAGTCTAATATGAATTTATGTGTAATTATATAAAATAATTCCGTATTAATAAAAATGCATGTATATATTTAATTATCACTTGTATACAAACATATTATATATATATATATATATATATATATATATATATATATATATATATATATATATATATATATATATATATATATATATATATATATATATATATATATATTTCATAGAACATTCGAAATTTACTATCACGGAAAAAATGATTTGGCTACCATTGCTAAAACGAGTTTGCTGGATTTATTTAGTTGCTACATATAAAAAGTTAGCTATGACAAGGAAAAGTTAGCAAAGGCTGTTAAGAAATTTAGTTGTAGCGATTAAAACTAGTATAACATGTAGCTAAACTTATTGGCTGTTTTTAGCTCTCCAGTCATAGAAATATTGCGATTGCTATGACTATTTCTTTGGTTGTTACAACTATAGAGTACTTATCGTATACACCCAATAAAAAAGAGAGATATGTAATTATATATATATATATATATATATATATATATATATATATATATATTATATATATATATATATATATATATATATATATATATATATATATATATATATATATATATATATATATATAGAGATATATACAGGGTGTCCGAAAAGTATGGAAACACTCAAATATCTCGGAAAATCGACATCGAATCGTAAAAGTAAAAATACACGTATTCAATGGTTTCAAGAGAGCTATCCAGTGACACCTAACACAACCCCCCACCCCCACCCGCTGGGGGTGATAGAGGGGGTAACTTAAAAATTTTAAATGGGAACCCCCAATTTTTATTGCAGATTTTGCTTCCTCAGAAAAAGTTACGTAAATTTTGCCTACCATTATAATTGTTTTTGTTGACAGATGGCGCTGTAATCAACGAAATTAAAAAATTATTCTAAAAAGTTTTAAAAATCTCGCGAAAAACACAACGGATCAAAAAGTAAAAACACACGTATTTAATGGTTTCAAGAGAGCTATCCAGTGACACCTAACACGACCCCCACCCCCACAGGCTGGGGGTGATGGAGGGGGAAACTTAAAAATTTTAAATGGGAACTCCCAAATTTTATTGCAGATTTCTCTTCTTCAGAAAAAGTTACGTAAATTTTACCTATTATAATTATTTTTGTTAACAGATGGAGCTGCAATCAGCGAACCACGTACCTGGAATAGCGGACCACGTTTCCAAAATTTTAAATGACGTCTTTTGCCTTTAAATATTTCAAAGTTCACCGATTCTTACCGCGAGGAGGTAGACGATTTTGAGAATCTTTTTTTTTTATTTTTGTATATTTTTTTTTTGTTTTTACCTTTTATTTGTTTTTTTTTTATTTTTTTAATTTTTTTTCTATTTTAAAGTTTAAATTTTCCTTCGCTTCTATTTTCTTTACTGGATTTTTAACATGTCTATGCCCACTAATTTATAAGATGTTCGAATTGAAGTCCTTCAGCAACTTGACAATATCCCAATCGTGCATAGAAGTTATCATAAACTTTTTGCAGCATTTCTTGAGATACTGTATTAGAACCTTGAATTATTTTTTCTTTCAACTCATCAATGTCTTTTGGTTTCGTTTCGTAGACCTTGTTCTTCAAGAAACCCCAGTAAAAATAGTCCAGAGGAGTTAGATCAGGTGACCTCGGTGGCCACTCGATCGAACCCCTCCTACCAATCCAACGTCGGGGGAAAATATTATTTAATAGATTGCGTACAATCAAACCAAAATGACAAGGAGCTCCATCCTGTTGAAACCAGACATTATCAAACGCTATACCAGCAATATTTCGTATTGCCGGTATAATCTGGTTATTTAACAAATTACAGTACCTTTCAGCCGTGAAATTCTCTTCAACGAAGAAAGGCCCAACAATTTGATTGCACAAAATGCCAGCCCAAACATTGATTTTCTGTGGATGTTGTGTGTGAGTATCTCTCATCCAATGAGGATTTTCGTCCGACCAATATCGTAGGTTGTGCCTATTAACTTCTCCACTCAACTGAAACGTAGCTTCATCAGAGAAGCATATCCAGAAAGGAAATAATTCATTTTCGTCACAACGTCTCATCATTTCCTCACAAAATTCTAATCTCCGATCGAAGTCATCTTCCGAAAGTTCTTGTACATATTTTATTTTATATGGATGGAACTTATTTGCTTTTAATATTTCATGGACAGACGATTTGCCGATACCAGTGGCTTGCGCAATCTTTCTTACCGAAGTATGGACGTCCTCAACGACACTTGCACAGACCGCTAAACTGTTGTCTTCGTTCGTGGACGTTTTTGGTCTTCCTGATTTTGGTCGATCATTGACAGAGCCAGTATCTTGAAACCGAGAAACAGTCTTACAAACAGTTGATTTGCAAATAGGTAGACGATCAGGATGGGTATCATTAAATTGGCGGACGACTTGTTCGTATGTTCTTTTTTTATCGCCGCATCCTCGCAGAATAAGGATTTCGATCCTTTCTTTTTGTGTCAAAGACATAGTATGCCAAATTACAACAGGAGGCAGAATACAGAATGTATCGAAATGGAAGAAATATGAAGCAAAGAATGAAGAAATAAAAGAAATATAAAAAATTAGAAGAAATTCAAATGTTAGAGAAACATTACATTAAGTATCAAATAGCGAGAACGAAGAGAATTGCGATTTTTTGCGGTACGAATTTGACCAAGTTTTCGACAAGAGTGACGCTCGCATGTGTAATTTTCACAAAGCTGAAAAATAACCGAGACCTTAACTCATTCAAACAATAGAGCTTAACTAATACTAAGACGTGCTGTTTTGATTTGGACGCTGACGATGTTCGATTATTGACTACTTTCTCTGTAACACTGGCAGTTGAAAAAATCGACCGAGTGTATGCAATGGGTTTCCGCAAGCGATACCTACAGTACTTTCACACAAGTATACAAAATCACAGTCATGCAAGAAAGCCATAACACCATATGCGGATTTGGTCACCATTTACGCTATTCGGATACACGACATTCACTTCCTCGTAGAATAAGGATGTCGATTCTTCATTTTTCTGTCAAAAACTTTGTATGCACAATTACAAGGGGGGAGCGAATAAAGAATTTTAATATCTGGAAGAAAAGGTAAGCAAATACATTAAAAAAAAACATAAAAAAATTTAATAGTGAAGAATAAAAAAAAGGTAAAAAACAGAAATCAAATAAAAAAAAAAGTAAAACAGAAGATTCTCAAAATCGTCTACCTCCTCGCGGTGAGAATCGGTAAACTAGAAATATTTAAAGGCAAAAGACGTTATTTAAAATTCTGAAAACGTGGTATGCTATTCCATGTACGTCAAGTTAAATATTTTTTAGTAATTTTTTAATTTCGCAGATTGCAGCTCCATCTGTTAACAAAAATAATTATAATAGGTAAAATTTACGTAACTTTTTCTGAAGAAGAGAAATCTGCAATAAAATTTGGGAGTTCCCATTTAAAATTTTTAAGTTTCCCCCTCCATCACCCCCAGCCTGTGGGGGTGGGGGGTCGTGTTAGGTGTCACTGGATAGCTCTCTTGAAACCATTAAATACGTGTGTTTTTACTTTTTTGATCCGTTGTGTTTTTCGCGAGATTTTTAAAACTTTTTAGAATAATTTTTTAATTTCGTTGATTACAGCGCCATCTGTCAACAAAAACAATTATAATGGTAGGCAAAATTTACGTAACTTTTTCTGAGGAAGCAAAATCTGCAATAAAAATTGGGGGTTCCCATTTAAAATTTTTAAGTTACCCCCTCTATCACCCCCAGCGGGTGGGGGTGGGGGGTTGTGTTAGGTGTCACTGGATAGCTCTCTTGAAACCATTGAATACGTGTATTTTTACTTTTTCGATTCGATGTCGATTTTCCGAGATATTTGAGTGTTTCCATACTTTTCGGACACCCTGTATATATATATATAAGGGTGATCCAAAAGTCCCGGAACAGCAAAATATCTCAGTGGGAGTGCATTTTCGAGGAAAATGTTTCAGACAAAAGTTTCAGGATTTTTCCCTGGCTATTTAATGGCGATATTGAATTTGACCTTGAAGGGTATTTCAAGGTCAAGTTAATTTTTTTAAATGGGAACCCCTATTTTTTTTCATGGATTCTGAAAGAGCGGGAAATTCTACGTCCGAGTATGATATGATCGATTTTTCCGGCAAGGTCATTTCAAGGTGAAACTTAAAACTCCCGTAACGGCGAAATATCTCAGATGGTGTGCATTTCTTTGGAAATTGTTTCAAACAAAAGTTTAAGGATTTTTCCTGGGATATTTAATGGTAGTACAGAATTTGACCTTGAACATGACCTTGAAGGTTATTTCAAGGTCAAGTTTGTTTTTTTTAATGGAAACTGCTATTTTTTTTCACGGATTCGGAGAGAGCCAAACTTAAAACTCCCGGAACAGCGAATTAACTCAGCAAGAGGCACCATTGAATTTAACCTTGAAAATTACCTTGAGGCTTATTCTAGCTCAAGACTATTTTTTTTTAATTGGAACCCCGTTTTATTTTCGTAATGTTTCCAGAGTTTCCAGAGTGCAATGCATTATCATTGTTCCCGGATAAAAATATACATTTTTTTTTTACATCCGATACGTTTATAAATACCGTATGTATGGGTAACATTTTTACATTGTTTCCAATGCTACCGCCGGCTTTAGCATTACCCAAGATGTACCGCGTGGAGGTAGCACGGTCGGGTTTACACCTCTTCGGGGTGCTTTGTTCAGGTGGTTCCCCTCGCCGTCACCTGTGCGTGTGCGTGTGCGTGTGCGTGTGCGTGTGTGTGTGTGTGGGTGTCCCCAGACAGTTAAGGCAAGATGGGTATACTAAGATTTTGATGAAATTATGTATCTTACTAAAGCTTATGCTCAAAGTGATTGCCATGAACTTCTTGGCAATATCCCAAGCGATTATAAAAAGTCGATACGACTTTTTTAATCATATCTGGTTCTATAGCCGCGATCTCATCCCGTATTCGTTGTTTTACTTCCTCAATATTCACCGGTTTGGTTCGATACACTCTATCTTTGAGATAACCCCATAGAAAATAGTCAAGGGGCGTAAGATCCGGAGATCTTGGTGGCCATTCTATTACACCCCTTCGACCTATCCACCGTTCTGCGAATACATCACTCAAATAATTGCGAACATCTGTTGCATAATGGGGTGCTGCACCATCTTGCTGAAACCAAGTCTGATCGAAATCCTCGCCTACAATTACCTGAATAGCAGGGATGATGTCGTCCCTCAACATATCGTGGTATTTTTTACCAGTAAGGGTACCCTCGATGAAGAAGGGCCCAACTACCGCATTGTTTATAATACCTGCACATACGTTTACTTTTTCAGGATATTGAGTAGAACGACTATCGACCATCCAATTAGGATTGGTTTCACTCCAATAAGACATGTTATGTCTATTGATTGCCCCATTTAAGAAGAATGTAGCTTCATCAGAAAATACGATGCGATTCAAGAAACCGGCATCAGCATCTATTCGATTCATCATTAATTCCGCAAACTATAGGCGTCTATCAGGATCGTCTTCATTCAATTGTTGTACGAGTCTAACTTTGTATGGGTGAAATTTTAAGTTTTTAGTTAAGATCCGTTGTACTGTACCGTAACATAAGTCGTGCTGCTGTTTAACTTTCCTGATGGAAGTATGAGGATCTTCCGTTATTGACAGCGCGACATTCAACTCATTTTCTTCAGTTGATGCTGTTACTGGACGACCTGCTCTTGGGAGATCCTTCACAGCACCGTGAACTTCAAAACGATTTATTGTTCTGCTAACAGTAGATTTAGAAATCGATTCTCGTCCCTCTCTAAATGATGCGTTAAATAAGGTTCGCACATTCTCTAAAGATCGCTGGTTATCACCCCAGCCTCTCATCATGAGAATGGTTATTCTTTCTCGTTCACTTAGCGCAGCCATTGCTCTTTGTACGAAATATACGTATGTATTTTGTTACTGAAATGATGCTTAATACGTTTAGATAGGAAAGGCATTTAGATAGGAAATCCATGTATCTCACAAAACGATAAAGTTAAGACCAAAATGTAACCTTATAAGACTGTACACGTATGTATAAATTCAATGTGAATGTATGTTGTTTATTTACTTCGCTGGTGACTCGTGCTCTCTGTCGGTGTTCGCGCGCCCAAGTTCACTTTGCACAAGTGTTGCGTAAGATGTATGTATACACTTTTTTAAACAGTTTATTATTCTATTTACAAAATTAGAGGACAAGCGAGGGACAGGAACTGATTCCTAAATCGACTTTTGGCAGAATAATAAATTGTTTCGAAGTTTACGGCACTGTAAAGGATCTCCCTAGAGCAGATCGTCCAGTAATAGCATCGACTGAACAAAATGAATTTAACCACTCTCAATACCGGAAGATCCTCATAACTTCGTTAAGAAAATGAAACGGGGTTCCAATTACAAAAAAAAAAATATTCTTGACCTGAGAATAATCTTCAAGGTAATTTTCAAGGTCAAATTTTATGCTAGCATTAAATATCCCGGAAAAAATCCTGAAACTTTTGTCTGAAACATTTTACCCGAAAATGACCTCTTGCTGAGTTAATTCGCTGTTCCGGGAATCGTCTGTGCTGAAATAAATAAAGTCATGATTATTTATCGTCATTATTCAATTAAAATATATTTATACTTTGAATTTTCACATATATCACTGTCGTCAATAACAATAAATTACTGCACACGCATACCAACATACTCGACGTCAAATCGCACATATAAAAAATAAGGGTCATAATTATAATGTATTATCGAGTCGTAGGTAAGTCGTGTGAGTCAAAATAAATAAAAAGTCATTAATATTGTCAACGACGGAATAACTTACGCGGAATAATAATTTAGACACGCACACACATTCAATACATACACTCACATTCATATATATATAAACATTTTATGACAATAATTTACGAACATGATTCATTAACGGACGGACGGAAGAGAAAGAGGCTTACGTAAATTTATGTCTTCTTTCTTCTTGCGGTGTCCTTTCCTCGGGTTCCATCCGTCTCGTTGAATTTTGGGAATGCGGCTGCTGTCACCTGGTGAACCAAATTAGGTGCCACACTCCCTCGCGACCACGTGGGAGAGGACCAGCAGCCTCGAGTGATCCGGGACGAACGGAGTGCCGTCGTCAGTTCCTGGTATCTTTCTGGTCAAAAATTAGTCCTCGCCGCCTCCACGAATTATTGAATTTGATACTGACTGTAGAATTGCGTGGGCCCACTTTATCTCCGGAGCAGCCTGGGTCTCCGGATTGTCGTCGAGGCAGCGAGTCGTCCAGGAGTCCAAGAGAAGAGGAGTGAGGGATACTTACCAGGTCTTATAATACCTCGGTAAGTATCCCTATGTCCAGTCATGTCGCCGAGTTCCCTTTTTCTTAAAAATCGGGACGGGAACTGTCAAACATTTAAATGTCATTGGCTGGACTTTAGTTTGACAGCCCGCCCCTCATTTGCATTTGGACCGCATGCGCCCCATTGCGGCGACACATGCGCTCCGAGCTTGGAACTCGGCCCGTTGTTGCCCACTTTTCAGGCTACGCGGCCAGGGCGTCGGTGCCTCTCTTCTGCGCATGTAGAGGTGCGCCAGCACCAGCGCCTTGTCATTACGCGCGCATGTCCCTTGATGCGCGCTCGGATCCCACGTGGGCTTGGGATCCAAAATGGCCGACGGGCCGGAAAAAGCGCGCATCGCGTCCTTGCTATCTTCGTTATTTCCTTTATTAAGCACGTCCATATAAATTTCATAACGGCCCTCTTTCTCTCCGTCGCTCTTTCCCTTCCGCGCGGTCGAGTTAAACGGCTCGTTACAATATCCGCCTTTTTTTTTCGGGATCGCGATCACGGTAAAAGAAAACCGGTTTGCGCGCGTTCGCCACATTCTCTTAGTGTCGTGTTTGTGCTGTGCAATAAATAAAATAAATATAAATATAATTGTGTCATCATTTTTTGTCCAATTTTCTTTTTTAGTGACAACGAGGATTGCAGCAAGGATTAATTTTACACCTCCGGTGTAACACCTCATCGAAAACTGGACCGGTAGTAAGTTCCCCTTATATTATTGCTCGTAGGGTCACTCAGAAGGAAGGCAAGGTTCCCTATTCGTTTCTTAATTGTTTAGGGACCTTCTATAAAAATAACAATCTTTTTCCACTCTATCCAAATCCATATCTCTTTCTATCTAATTCTAGATCGGCCCCATATTCCCCGTCATGAATCTTTGGGATTATTTCGTTTATCCCCCCTATCATTAATGTCCACACCTATCATTTCGTCATTAATACACTTATTATCATTATCCTCTAAAATTTGGTTATCATTCCACCTATAAAAATTATTACGTACATCACATTCATAAAAGTCCTTGTTAACATTTCTATAAAAATTATCGTCACTATAATCATTTTCATGAACGTCACAGTTGCAATCATCCCCATAAAGGTCATTATAAATATCACCTTCATAAGAATCATCACTGTCAACTTCATAAAAATAATCAGTCACGTTTTCATCAACCATGTCATTATTATCATCATTTTTATAAAAATTATTACCAACGTCATTTTCATATAAATCGTTATCAAGAACTTTGCCAAAATCGTTATAATCCCTTCTATAAAAATCATCATTAATATATTCATCACAAAAATCACTATTACTGCCGGTTTCATAACAATCATTTTTATGAATCTCATTATCAATGCTAATCTTACAAAAATCATTATTAACCTCATTTTCACAAAAGTCGTTATTAACGTAATCATTTTTATAAAAATCGTTATTCTCGTTATCAATCATCTCATTATTTTTAACATCAATTTCTTAAATATCATTATTAACATTATTAAAATTATCATCATTATCATTTTTATAATATATATTATCATCATTTTCATCAATAGTATTATCATTTACACAATTCACATAAACATCATTTACAGCAGTTAAGAGTGCTCTCAAATGTTTCCGGAAGTCAGAATCGACTGAGGCGACCTCCCAAAATTTTAAAGGGTTGTTCTAGTACGCTCTCTGATGGCGCTTCGCGACCTATAATTGTAGACAAGTGTGGGTGCGTCTGTGTGAGCGTACGTGAGCGTTAGTTTGTATAGGTCAGTTCGACGGGTTCGACGGGGGCTTCCCAGCGTTGCCAGATTGCGCCGAGACATGCTGGGGATACAGGCGAGCGCCGGCGGAAAATCTACAATCCATGCGCGTTAATATTTCAAATGAATTACTGAGGGTAAAACTTTATCAGCAGTTTGCGATATTTATCGAGGAAGACTGCGCAATGGCCGAGTGGTTAAAGCGTTCGCTCGCCGCGTATACTTTTTAGAATTCGCGTACTCGCAGATGCTTTCTTAACTTTTTTTTTATTATTATTATTTTTTTTTAATTATTATTACGCATGTGTAATGTAAAATCTTAAATGTCATTTTAATAATTTATTCCAAATTTTTTAAAACACAATTTTTGAAAGGAATTTTTAATTCTTGAAATATACATTTTAAATCAATTGAAGGTAATTGTTGCAACTTATTTAGGCGAATATAACGTAAAAAGAAATTTAAACGTGTTTTCTTTACTTTTATTTACGCGAATCATTATTATCAGTTACAGAAATGAATAAATAAATATATAGATAATAAGTTTTCTAAATTAGTACTAAAGAATAAATAATTTTTAAAAGTTAGAAAAATATCTCCAAAATGTTTTTACTTCTTCTTTATCAGCAAAAAAACGCAAAATAATCGGTAATAATACTTTTTACCGCTACAAAATGCTGACCTATGTTATGCAAAATGATTTGTCACTATAATGCAATTATTCTATTTCCAGTACTTTAAATGTTATAACTATTAAATCTAATTTTTATAAAATTTGTCCATAACGTTTACAAAGAATTAATTCTATAACACTTTATAAAGTTTCGATAAAGTTTTTATATGAATCCACAGATTTTATACAATTTTGAAAAAATTCTCCAGATAAGTAATACATTTGTTAAAATTCGTATAAAATCTGTTGGTCTGCATCAAAACATTATATAAACTTTATAAAATGTTTGTACAATCATTTCTTTAGAAACGAAATTACATTTGTAATTGGGAATGAATAAATCTCAATATCTAAAATAAGAAAATATTGCCACAATGTTGCTTCTTCTCTAGCCGCAAAAAATCAAATTAATATGCGCTGATATACAAAATTATTTGTAATTAAAGCATTTACACGTATCTATTGGCCAATAATTGAATTGTTCAAAAAATTCTTAAAAATAATTAAAATTAGAAAACACCACAACGACATTAGAACAATAATAATAAAAAGATAACACTTTTTCTAAATTAGTAATTTTCCTTTTGAAATTCTTCAATAAATTCAACGATAATTTTCAGTCTGAAAAAGTTCGCATACACGAACTTCATCCGCGAAGTGTAAAATTATTTCGATTAATAGCTTCCAACTTTATAAAACCGGAATTTTTAAAAAACGTGAAAGACTTAAATATTAATGATCCACAAATTTTGTTAGAGAAGATTAGATAAGACCATTCGAAGTTTCTCCGATGTGGAAGAAATTTGCGATACTTTGCTAAATTGTTATAAAATTTTATGTATTAATGGGTTAATGCGACCTCAATTAATGATTTTTTTGTTATTTTTTTTATGGAGGGTCGCCCAGTGATCGGGCTACCTTTAGTTAGCCCGTGAAGGAAGTGCTGACTTCCAGGTCCTCGTCCTACCCCCTGGATAACGTTATTCGTCGCAGCAAGGCTTCAGGAAGCCTTGATACTGTGAAAAACGGCAAAAGGAAGCGGCCCCGAGTTCACCCAGCCCAGGTGGAAGTACCTGGAAGTACTCCTAACTTTATAAAGTTTTATAGAATTAATTCTTTGTAAACGCTGTGTACAAATTTTATAAAAACTTTACCAAACATTTGTATCACTACTAATTTAGAAAATGCGTTATCTTTTTATTATCACTTTCATAAAGTCGTTGTTGTGGCGTTTGTTAATTTCAATTATTTTTAAGCATTTGTTAATGTTTCGTTAATAGGATTTTATAATCATAACATTAAAGCATTGGAAATAGTATACTCGCATTAGTGACAAATCACAACAAATGCCTTCAGTTGAGTTATAGAGTATATTTCCATTTACGTTCCATTACTTCCATTTACGCTTTAATTAAAGCGTTTGATTGTCCGCAAAACTTTTCGAGTTCGCGTACTCGCAGATGCTCTTTTATCCTTTTTTTTTTCATTTTATACATACATTGTAATTTATTAAAAATAATTATTTCTTCCTTATTTTCGAAATTTAATTTTTTAAATGAATTTTAAATTCTTGAAATATACTCTATAACTCAACTGAAGGTATTTGTTGTAACTTATTCAGGCGAATATGACGCAAAATGAAATTTAAACGCGTTTTCTTTACTTCCATTTACGCGAATCATTATTATCAATTACAGAAATTGTTAGATAACAATTCTAAATTAGTAGTAATGAATAAAGAACTTTCAAAAGTGCTTCTTCTTTATCCGCAAAAAATCAAAGTAATATGTAATAATATTTTTTGCCGACAAAATGGTAACTACTGTTATTCAAAATGATTTGTCACTAATGCGATTATACTATGAATCACTTGGCTAATACGATGTTTTTCACGTGTTTGTAGTAATGCCGCTGATAAACTGCTGCCCGCGGGAATTTATTTAATTTGATTTTTTGCTGATTAAGGACGAGTAAAAGCATTTTGACAATATTTTCTTATGTGTATAGAAAATTATTTATTTTTACTACTAATTTAGAAAATGTTTTATCTTCTTACTATTATTTTTCTAATGTCGTTGTAGTGTTTTTTAATTTTCATGATTTTTAAGCACTTTTTTTAAAACTTCATGAACAACAATTCAAGTGCAAATCGACTAACGTATCGACTAATAATAAATTAGTATCGACTAATGTGTTATTACATATTAATATGATTTTTTTGCGGATAAAGAAGAAGTAATAACGTTGTGGCAATATTTTCCAAGCTAAAGATAATGATTTATTCATTACAAATGTTTGATAAAGTTTAGTTTATTACAAAAATAATTCTATAACCATTTTATAACATTTTTATAATATTTTAATGTGGGTCTACAAATTTTATATGAATTTAAAAGAATATGTTACTTATCTGCAGATAGGATTTTAACGAAATTGTATCAAATTTGTGGATTCATATACAAACTTTATAAAATGCTACATAAATATTTTATAGAAATTGTATAAAAACTTTATCAAACATTTTTACTTCGGTCCCTACTAATTTAGAAAATGTATTATCTTTTTATTATTACACTCATAAAGTCGTTGTCGTGGTGTTTGTTAATTTCAATTATTTCTAAGCATTTGTTAATGCTTTATTAAAAAGATTTAATAGTTATGACATTTAAAGTACCGGAAATAGAATAATTGCATTATAGTGAAAAATCATTATGCATAACATAGGTCAGCATTTTGTAGCGGTAAAAAGTATTATTACAGATTATTTTGGGTTTTTTTTTGCTGATAAAGAAGAAGTAAAAACATTTTGGAGATATTTTTCTAACTTTTAAAAATTGTTTATTCTTTAGTACTAATTTAGAAAACTTATTATCTATATATGTATCTAATCATTTCTGTAGCTGATATTAGTGATTCGCGTAAATATAAGTAAAGAAAACACGTTCAAATTTCTTTTTACGTTATATTCGTCTAAATAAGTTGCAACAATTACCTTCAATTGATTTAAAATGTATATTTCAAGAATTAAAAATTCCTTTCAAAAATTGTATTTTAAAAAATTTGGAATAAATTATTAAAATGACATTTAAGAAATTACACAACATGCTATGTACGTATTCCACGCCAAGCATACCCCTGTAAGAAAAATATTTTTCTACATTGTTTTTTCGCTTTTATCATGTAGTTTATACCCAAATACTCTACTCTCAATCCCTAACATAGGAAAAAAAAGTTACTTTTGAAAGTGCGTATTATTTTGAGGAATCTCGAAAGAGTTATATCATACATTGCTTGTTCTGACGAAAAATCAGAAAAAAAATTCTTTTATATGTGAATTTCATAGTTTTTTTTACGAACATTCACGTAAAAACATCAATGAAATAAAATATTGACATTAAGAATATGAAATCGAAGTTTTAAATATTTGTAAACGTTTTTCTCAAAAAGTGCCAGGTTAAAAATTAATTAAAAATTCTTTGAGAAGAGGATTTTCCATAAACTTTCACGCTATGGAAGTAAAGTTTTGGGACTAGAAAATGTTACATCTGAAAAGTGAGTTTAAACGGAATATTAAAAAATGAAGTCCCCTGAATCCCATGTGAAACCGTGTAATTCCGGAACCTTCTGTTCCCCGTTTTGAATGTTGCGTATCTCCTTTAGAAAGGGCCGTATTCTAAACATTTTTTATTTATTTTGTAGATAATGCCCTTACCTACAACCACAGAAATGTTATAATTTTGAAAAATTTACCTAACATTCCTCAAACTAAAGAAAAGACTGTCGGTAAATGTTTTGTTAAAATAATATGGAACGAGAATTTTCTGTTTGTGTTTAAATTGCTCTATTTGCTTTAACTGATCAAGTTAATGTTATACTTTAAACACTTTCAAATAATTGAACAAAATAAAATTGAATGTTGAATATAAATAAACCTAGAATTTACATTTTAATCTACAGTTTAGTTTTAAATGAATGTAAATTTAATTAAATTAAATGAACGTAATATTTTATTTCATTGATGTTTTTACATGAAAGCTCGTCAAAAAACCTACATAATTCACATATAAAAGAATTTTTCGTAAGAACAGGCAACGTATGATATAACTCTTTCAAGATTCTTAATCGCAAAATAATACGTACTTTCAAATGTAACTTTTTTTACTATGTTAGGGATTGAGAGTGGAGTATTTGGATACAAACTACATGACAAAAGTGCAAAAACAAATGTAAAAAAATATTTTTCTTGCAGGGGTACGCTTGGCGTGCAACAAAAACAGTATTTTGGCACACGTGTGTATGTCTAAAGTTCTATACGCATACGCACTTGTAGCAGTAGGTAAGCTATGCGGGTTCCATCACAGCCCAGTCGGTAAATGGTGGTTCTGATCCGTGCTATACCGTCCGAGGGTAATGCAGATTGACCGCGGTCGGTAAATGTTGGTGGTTCTGACCCGTGCTATACCATCAAAGGGTAATGCAGATTGCCTACATTCGGTAAATAGTGGTTCTGAGCCTTGCTATACCACCCAAGGGTAAGGCAGATTGCCCTCGGTCGGCAAATGATGGTGGTTGTTCTAACCCATGTTCGGTAAATGATGGTGGTAGTGGTGTTCTAACCCGTGCTATACCAAACGGTGTGGTTCAGATCTTTACTAACTGTGATATTGGGGGTGTAGGGTTCTTGATTTTACCGTGTGCGCGTTATTTGCCCACACGTAGAACCAGTATCCTCTACCTTCAGTATGTTAGGGTCAGCTTTCTGCATTACCGACCAAAGACCTACACGAGATTTCGCATTGATCCGCTAGATGGCGCTTTATGTACATGCCTACTATGCTATCATATCGATAAATATTATGTATATTGTGATTTCTACATTATCGATCAGTGACCTGTACGAGATTTCACTTTGGACCGCAAGATGGCGCTTCATGTACATACCTATATTAACATATTAATAAAAGTTATAAATATATGAAGTATATACATGTTCATGCAAATTATAGATAATTATATGTGATATATGTTTATAGGATTGTATAGTTTTGAATGCTATGTAAGTAATAAACCATGATGATTACAAGTTATTCGTGTACTTAATGCTGCCTTAATACGTACATATATATTAATTTGATGTTAAAGTAAAACTCTTAGATAAAGCTTATTATTTAGAATTTACATCTCCATTTATATGATTATAAATATAATAGATACATGCAATATGTTTTACGTTTGATACGTTTCTTTCTAGAAGTATGAATAAGAAACCGTACATGATCTTATTTATTTCATTTTCGCAATTCTAATACAATTTGAATAAAAGACATTATTTAAATTTAGTTCAAACCAGATTAATTAAATAAGAAAGCAAAGCGTTTAGAAACGATAAGTTTAACATCTAAATTGTACGTATAAAATTGAAGTTAATTAAATTCTTTCAGTTAAGATATCTTTTGCTTAACTATTTGAATGTTGTGCATTATTAAATATCATACATTAATACAGCACTCATGGTTTTCGTAATGTACGCGCGCTATCTTCGAACTCTCGAGTTGCAACCCGACACCATTGAGATTTATCGCGCGGTCCACGGAGTGCCATCCACGAATTTAAACTGATCTTGTTGCATTCCCGAATTTCTTCCATTTATAAACATATAGACGATAAGTATACCAATCGCATATACCTTCGCTTGGTATAAAAGACTTCGGCAAGTTGGGATTTTTTCATTAGAGTCTGCGCTCAGTTGCCGAAGAGATTATAGGGGAATACAAATTATTAGTAAGTATACAATAATTAATAATATTCATTATGTAGAAATTGTTGTTTAATGCAATAGTTGGGTATTTTGATGCAGTAGTCTGCGTCGATACTTGAACGCTAGATGCAGTTGTCTGCGTCGCGGTTAAAATTAATTTTTTAGTATTTTTATGCAGTAGTCTGCATCGATACTTGAACGCTAGATGCAGTTGTCTGCGTCGCGATTAAAATGTATTTTTTTTTTCAATTTTATATATAAGCTTATGTTTTGAATATTTTTCAGAAAACTAATTATTTATAATAATGTTTCAGGCAATAATGGCAACAACTGCAGACTCGGACTCGAGAAGTACTGACGAGTTCCCACTGAAGCCAGATATTGAGGCAAAAGAGGTGAATATATATTATTATATAGACACACACACGCGCGCACGCACGCACGCACGCACGCACGCACACACACACACCCGCGTATGTGCTTGCATGATGTATCTAATACATTTGTATATATATTTATTTTTCAGAATGATCTTGAGAGATAGGAAGAAAGGATGTACTACACAAATCCGTTTATCAGATTACGCAGTCAAAATAAGAAGCGAAAGCGTTCAGCAGCGTTTCAAAATGGGAAACTGAACGAAGCCGCTGCCAGGCATCAAGAGCTGACCAACAATACCTTATCATATAATCCTAGTCCTTTTCCGCACTTAATGTATTCACCGCACTATTTTCCTTATGCGCATTCTAGCCATCACCAAACGCCACCTATTCATTAGCATTCTATCCCTTTTCAAACATCACCTATTAATTTCCAGTTTAACATTAATTCCCCTGCAACACAATTCCCTGAGTCTACGCTATCTACATCCCATCCCCCACCACAAACATCACAACCAACGCCATCACCCCCACCACTTTATAATCAAAAGAAATCAGAGCCTACATCATTGCTCCCATCACCAACATTACCACCATCCCCACCACCTCCAACCCCATCACCTTCACAACTACCACCACTCTCACCACCACCACTACCACCAATGCCTTCACCTCCAACACAACAATTACCATCACCACCCCCACCACTACCACCAATGCCTTCATCTCAATCACAACCTCTACCCCCACCCCCACCACCCCCACCACTACCACCAATGCCTTCACCCCCATCACAACCTCTACCACCACCTCCACCACCCCCACCACTACCACCAATGCCTTCCCCACCATTATCAAAAGATTTGTTGCATCCGATATATTCACATCCACCTCCTACGTACCCCTCTTATCCTCAATCTCTTCAATATCCCTCTTGTCGTTCTTCCAAGAAACACCGCGTGGCTCATAATCCTTCACATAAGCACATTTTCCCACCTCCACTGAAACGAAATCAAAATAAGCAATTTCCCCCACCACCATACATTCCTACTCCTATTTTCAAAATTCCTAAACAGTCAACCTGCAAAACATACTCCTATTATCCCACCATTCCCCCTCTTTCCCCTCTACAGATACCCCACCCCAATCCACCTCCACCATGTCAACAAGAATACATCCCTACCCCAATTTCACGTCCAACCGCTACAGCAACAACTCCTACTTCTACTTCTACATCGTCCCAAAATGATGAATTATCGTTGGCAATCGAGTCAATATTGAAAGAGATGGGATCGCTTCCCCTACCACTATGCAAAAGTAGTATATAAAAACGTATAGATGAAGAAGAGCATTCTAGCGTAAGAAAAAGGACATCAATCGAGTCGATATTCAAGGAGATGGTATCGCCTCCCCCACCACCAATAACAAATATTGACGAACAAAATCCCTGTATAAGGAAAAAAACGCGTCCATCGAAATATATGAGAAGAAAAGAAAAATAATAAATTGTATTGTATTATGTTATAAATAAGAAAATAATATAATTTTATAATAAAAGAAATGTTTTCCACTAATGTATGTATTCTTAATTTTTAACAATCTTCTCCGAGAATTCGTTTTTCAACATTTAGTAATAATTTATTTCGCTTCTCTTTTGCTCTCCTACGGTGAAGATCACGACAACGACGATGACAACGATGACGACGATGACGATGACGATATTTTTATTATTATTCACTAATAGTATATTGCATTTCTCATGCTCTTATACAACGATGATGATGATGATTAAAAATGAAGACAAAGGTGAAAACAAATTGTAATATAAGTATGCTTGTCAACGAAACGAATACATACCCAATCAAGTGTTCAAAAATTATTATTTCTACTTCTTTATTAAACGTGCATCCACATGTCGTTGAGTAGTGAGTTGTTAGACGGCGGAAGGCAATTGATTATTCCTAATCCGTACATCTTAAGTAAAATTGAAACACACACATAATAGAAAAAAAATTTTTGGGTATGGTAAGTATATATATTCTTTATAGCACAATTAATTTACAAAATACTTTTAAATTATAATGATTTATTAACGTTATCTACTTCATCGACGCCTTCGACATGACTTGCATTCGTTGCTTTTAGCAACCATGCTTTTAATGCTAGAGCATTGTGGACAGCACAAACTGGTATTACACAGGTGCAAAGTGGATGATTCGAACATCCAGTAAATGTCACCCGATCGCGAAGTTTTTCCAATGACGGACAGGACGACTCAACGTTGTATACACTCCGCATGTTTAGAAGTTGCATTAACCATCTTCTTTTTTCCTCTCCTTTAACGTAAATTCTTCTACAGTTTAAAAGTCGGAGTTTTAAACTCTCCAATCCCGTGTAATAAGGAAGTTCGCCCGATGTCCATGGAATACCGTGAAAGCATTTTTCCATCCACCTAATCGTTTGTTGATATTTACTGGGTAAAATATCTGATGCGTATGGAGGTTTAAAGTGATAGACGGATGGTGGTATATCTTCTCCAAGCACGAAAATCCCAACTTCTTTATATATAAATTGGTTGGAGCTGTCTTTAAAACCCTGAACATCTACCACGAGGTCTGACATCTCGAAATATATTGACGAAAGTAGCTGACAATCGCGGTTTTATAGCAACGAATTTCTCTCACCATGAATCTTTTTTTTTTTTTTTTTTTAACGATGTTTTCATTCACTCAACTAATCAAATTTCTCTCCCCACCAATTTTCAAGCGTTTTGTAGATATATAAGGAGCTGCGAATTCGGCTCTCTCATCATTTTATTCCCGATAGTCAAAATCAGTGATTAATAAAATATAGTACATTTATCATGGCTACTAGTGAGTTATGCAATGAAGCTATAAGGACTGTGCAGGAGGCTTTGCAGCTTATGCAAAGTGGCAATGCTAATGATGATGAGTATATTCAGAAATGGGCAGATAAAATTGTTGATAAGTATATTAATATATTTTCAACTGCATTAAGAACGGTAAATTTAAATGTACATGAAAGGCGCAGATACCGAACAACTATTAGCCTATTAAATGGCTTACAAAATAAAATTTACCAGTGTTTCAAACACGGTGGGAGCTTACAGAACAGACGAGAAGATATTAACATTATTTGGAACGATGTTCAATCAGCATTTGCTAATAATATAAAATCTGGCGTGATAATGAATTTAAAACATTTAGATTCAACAACATTTTTGCATGACGCACAAAAAATTGTAATTACTCAAATTGAAAATATTCGCATTAAACATGATGCGTTAAAAGTTTACACAATACTAGCAGCTGAGTACACCAAAATTACTGATGAGATTGAAATCAATGATACTAAATATTTTCAAACTAAACGTGCAGAAGTTTTTCAAACAACTGTTTTAACAGAATGGTACATACATAATGTTCAGAGACCTATTGAACGCGTCATGGAGGAATTTCAAGAACGCGAGTCTGGCTGGACATTACGTACAGTTTTGAATTTAACTGTTAATATTAATGTATTTAGCCCAATTAAAGGAAGTTCTTACATACCGCTCCCGAAATTTATAAAAGATAAGAATACATGTGTAAACGTGAAAAATGATGATAATGAATGCTTTAGATGGGCAATATTATCTATGCTGTACCCAGCTGGTAATCCTAATCGACTGTCAAACTATATAAAATATCGAAAGACATTGAATTTTGAAGGTATTGACTTTCCATTATCGCCAAAACAGATCAGTAAATTCGAAAAGTTAAATGATATATCTGTTAACACATTCATTTTGAAAAAACGTCGTTCTAAATACGATTTATCACCATACCACATCACACCCTGCAAGAGAGATCGACACGCTAATCTCCTACTAATTCAAGATTTTTACGTAGATGAAGATGATGACAATAATAATAATGATGATGATGATGATGATGATGAACTACCAAGAATGCATTACGTGTGGATAAAAAATATGTCTCGATTGGTAACAAGTCAAGTTTCATTATCTAAACGAGCTGTACATGTCTGTGACAGGTGTCTTCACTATTTTTATCCAGTCGACAAACTGGCTGCACATGAAGCAGATTGTGCTCAATTAAATAAATGTAAAATCACACTACCAACGATGAATAACAATGTTCTCAAGTTTAATAATATATCTCATACTATCTGACTTCGAATGTTTATTGAAGCCTATTGAAGATGGTAAACATGGATATCAGGAGCATGAAGCGTACAGCATTGGATATTATGTTAATTATTATTACAGCGAAGAAAAATGTGAAGACAAGAGCTATCGAAAATGCGGAGATCAGCAGGAGCTAGAAAGTCCTGCAAATTGGTTTGTAAGACACCTTCAAACACTTGCTAAGGAACTTGAAGACATTTATCAAAATCCAATGTCTATAACTCCTTTAACAGCCGATGATGTAGAGAACTACAACACAGCTATAAATTGTTATATATGTTTAAAACCATTTATCGAAAATGACCCGAAGATACAAGATCATTGTCATTTCAAAGGACGGTGAGTAATACGAACGCATGTTACTTATATTTTTTATATATACATTTTTCAATTGAAATAATGTTCTGATTCTATTTCAGATTTAGAGGAGCTGCTCATCGATCGTGTAATCTTAAATACCAGGATTCACGGAATATTCCTGTAATTTTCCATAATTTGAGTGGTTATGACTCTCATTTATTCATAAAAGAAATTGCTTCAAATGATATTATGAAAGGACGAATAAGGCTTATACCACAGACAAAAGAGCGTTATATATCGTTTACGAAATTCATCGATGGAAGTGACATTAGTTTTAAATTCATCGACTCTTTTCGTGTTATGCCTTTTTCCTTAGATAAATTTGCATCATATCTTAATGATCTTGATATTACTCGAAAAGTATTTGAGAAGGATGATGGCTATACGTCCGATAAAATTGCCCTTCTTACGAGAAAGGGAGTTTTCCCATATGATTACGTATGTTCGTATGACTCCTTAGAAACAACACAGATGCCAAGTAAGGATCAATTCTACAGCACTTTAAATAAATGTCACATCTCTGAAGATGATTATCAACATGCTACGACTGTATGGAATGAATTTCAAGCGAAAAATCTCGGTGAATATTCCGATCTTTACTTAAAAACCGATGTTTTTCTACTGTCAGATGTCTTTGAGAATTTTCGAAAAACTTGTATGAGAATATATGAATTGGATCCAACGCACTATTACCCAACACCTGGTTTGACGTGGGATGCCATGCTTAAATATACTAAAATTGAATTAGAACTTCTTACTGATATTGATATGCTGTTATTCATTGAACGAGGTATTAGAGGTGGTATCAGTCAGTGTTGCAATCGATACGCTAAAGCGAATAATCGCTATATGAGAAAGGAGGATTACAATGAGAGTGAAGAATCGAAATATCTTTTGTATTATGACGTGAATAACCTCTATGGTTGGGCAATGACTCAATCGTTACCTTATGGAGGATTTGCGTGGGTTGAGAATATTGAAGACTTACATTTTTACAAAGTTGATGATGATTCATCAACAGGGTATATTCTGGAAGTAGATCTTGAGTACCCTGAGAATATACATGATGTTCATAAAGATTTGCCGCTTTGTCCTGAACATTTAGCTCCCCCGGGTTCATCACAGAGGAAACTAATGACAACTTTATACAACAAAGAACGCTATATAATTCATTACAGAAGTTTAAAACAAGCTGTGAGTTGTGGAATGTTAATAACAAAGATTCATAGAGTCTTAAAATTTAACCAGAAACCGTGGCTTAAATTGTACATTGATTTAAATAGCAGAAGAAGAGAGCAAGCGAAAAATGAATTTGAGAAAGAAATACCAAAACTCTCCAATAATGCTGTCTACGGTAAAACGATGGAAAATGAACGCAAACGTGTTGATGTTAAGCTAGTCACCAAATGGCATGGACGTTACGGCGCAGAAGCCTTGATTGCTAAACCAAATTTCCACATTTGCTCCATTTTTGCGGAAGATCTTGTAGCTGTGCAATTATCACGTACAGAGATATGTATAATAAAACCACTATACATCGGAATGTGTGTTTTGGATATATCAAAAACACTCATGTATGAATTTCATTATGAATACATGAAGGCGCGTTTTGCAGATAATTGCAAACTACTCTATACCGATACTGACAGTTTTATATATGAAATAAGATGTGGTGATGTGTATGAATCAATGAAACAAGATATTCATAGATTCGATACGTCTGATTATCCAAACAATAATCAATTTAACATGCCACGTGTTAATAGAAAACAGGTTGGACTTATGAAGGATGAGTGTAACGGTAGGATTATGACAGAATTTGTGGGCTTACGCAGCAAAATGTTCAGCATAAGAATTGAAAATCTAGATTCTATGAAGAAGGCAAAAGGTGTGGAGGCTGCAGTTGTAAAGACAACAATAACGTTTGATGATTATGTAAGTGTTTTGCGTGAAAAATCGTGACTCGAGAACAATGCATCATTCGTTCTCATCTTCATAATTTGCGAAGTGAGAGGCAGACAAAAATTGCTCTAAGTGCTCACGATGACAAGCGATATCTTCTCTCTGATACCACCGACACTCTTCCCTGGGGACATTACGGTATCAAGAGAATTAGTGGGCAGCGAGTAGAGGGGGGGAAAGGATCAGGTGGAGGGAGAGGATGTGAGTGAGAAAAACTATCGTTTGTAGCAACATAATGAAGAACACTGTGGTGGGAGTTTCCAAGTAAAGGTAGGGGGGAGTCTACTATAAAGCAGTCACACATGAATGATAAATTCATTCTAAAAGTCGGCAGCGAGCAAGTCGTTGTCCCAACATTACCGATTATAAGCTGATTGAGCTATCAAAGAGTTTCTTTTATATTTGAGGTACATATAAAATTATAACTTACTCTTAAATATATTATATAAAATATTTGTTAGTAATGAAAACTAAATCTTATTTTTTCTATGTTTATAGGAAGAAAGAGAGAGAGAAAAAGAAAATGGACTTTGAAAAAATTAATAGTTTTGCTCGAGCTCCAACCTACTTACCAATAAAGAAATTTATTGAGATGGAAAAGGGGAGAAAATATAAAATAACTCAATTTCAAAAAGTTGAAACTAAGTTTGGAAAGAAGATACGACTCATTCTTGACAATGAATTTCAGGTTTATTTACCAGAACGTGCATCATCGCAATTCATTAAGGATAAGACCTTGCTGGATTCCACCATTTCAGCAGTTCAAGCAAATGAAGCATCTTTGATATACCACGGTGCAAGTGGCAAAACGTCGGACATAGAGTTTTGTAAAAATGAATGCAAATAGAAATTAATGTTTTATATATTTATTGAAATAAACTTTAATTAAATTTACATATCTGATTTACTTATCCAGCTATTGTGAGAACTATCAAATCCTAACCATTTTACATACAACTGATTTTTCCGTCGTTTAATTACTTTTTCTACGAGATATACGTCTGGGTATTTGGTTTTTTGAAGTTCTTGTTCATAGAAGCAGCCCTGGATGTATTGATCTTTATAATCCTTTAACTTATACGTGACCGGCACCGTCTTTAATACGTTTGAGATCGTGAATACTTCGGTGGACCAATTGGGAGTATAGCCTTTCTCTAATACATGTTTCATCTTGCTTACTCGAACCTTGTCGTCGATTTTAAACTTTGGAGTATTCCTCTTCGTAGATTTGTTTTGCTGTTGTTGTTGTTGCTTTTGCATAAATCTGTTCAAGACCTTAATTTGATTAACACTCGTAACGTCTTTCGGCTTCATACCAGTAGTTCGGTGTTTACTTGTGTTATATTCACTCACTAAATTATTCAAGATATCGATCCACTTGTAATTACCTCGAAGACTAAACTGTAGCCACATTTTATTTTTTAAGGTGCGATTAAATCTTTCACATATAGAAGCTTTGAGATTGCTAAAAATTGAATAGAGCTTTATAAGCCATCATGAGATTTTTAAAACTCGCATTGTAAAATTCCTTGCCCTGATCGGTGTGTAAGAGTTTTGGCACACGTCCTTGACGAAGAACACTTTTCAGACCTTCTGCAACATCTTCACCTGTCTTCCGTTTCACTGGAACAGCCCATACATACTTAGAGAACACATCAATGATTGTGAGCATGTATCTATAGCCCTTATTCTCGCCAGCATATGGTATCATCTCAACGAGGTCGGTTTGCCAGGTCTCGTCAATACCTCGCATATTAAACTTTCGACGTAGATAATTACGGCGAGCGGGTTTATGTAGCTCTTCTACCAGTACTTTTTTTTGTTTATTATAATTCATTGCTTATTTAATTATTAAGTTCATAGTTCATCATGCAATCGTAGGGTATTCTTTTCTTCTTTGCGTGAATCCACAACCTTGCTCATAGTTATTTCAACAATTGTATCAAGTTTTTGAAATTTTTCTTCACACTCGTCTTGAATGCTTTGAATTTTTGCTTTTAAATTATTAAGTTCAAAATTCACACGTTCGAGACTTTTAAGATCGACTGCATCTGTCAATTCTTGTGGAGCAGCAAGGTTACACAATCTCTTATTTTCCAAATCATAGTGACCTTGAGCATTAAGTTTATACCCAACACCGGCTGGACCGCGTGACAATGATAATGAATGATCGATTCGATCAAGTTTACGTCCAAACACATCGATACTCATTTTAAAACTGATGCGCTATTAGCATTCTAATATATAATACCTGCCTCACGAAGTTCCTCAAGGATAGAATGAATCTCATTTATATGACTGGGATTTCCTGCTGATTTTTCGGCTAATAGTAAGCGAAGACGCTCAACAAGTTCATTAGGGTCATCCCAATAGACATAGTCCGTTAACATACCTGTTCGCGCTATTTTAAAGGGAGGTATGCTGTTTATTCCACCACCACTTTTTGTAGATTTTTTCACATCAATATTGAACAGTGGAGCGATAAAATTGTTAAATTTTTTACTTTTCTGCTTACGAATATCTTCATTCGCGCTATATTTTTTCTTGTGCCCGTTCGAAGTTAAAAGGATGCTGCGATAATTTTGTCTGTCAGAGGGGCTGATAACATCTTCGTTAGGATCCATTCTGAAGAGCAATTCGAGTAAACCCGTAGTTAATGGATAGGTCTCATTGTTCACACTAACATTTTCATTATCAAAACGAATAAATGAATCTCCAATCATAATCTTATCGTCTTTCTTACGACAGCCATAGAGGTTGTCTAAATATTTTTTACGATTCATACGTAACATATGGAGATATTTATTCGTAAGTGATTCTCTTTCACTTGTTTTATTATAATTTTCTTCATCATCGTTATCTGCGTAAGACTTCGCAGTGACGAATGATTTATATTGTAAATCATCATCATCATCATCATCATCATAGTAGAGACTCTTATTTTTCCTTAGTGATTCATCAAATTTGTAAATTTCACTTTCAGGTGTCATTGGATTAGCATCTGGAAATATACTTTTTTCTCGGGATATATCAACGAGCTTTTTAAGCGGTTCTACAACGGGTTTAAATGTTTCAACTAATGCTCGCTCGGCTCCATCTTTACCCATCTTGAGCAATCTATGTTTTCGTTTAATTGCTTCTCTGGGTTTTTCAATCTCTTGAAGAATATGACGCTCTTTCCGGAACTCAGCCATGTTTTGCTTATAACAATGTACGATATACTGATACATCTTTAAACGCTGTGTGGTATATTTATAACAAAACAGTCGAATCCTTTTCTGAATCTTCCGCTGCTAATTCCTCGGTCTTTATCTATAACAATAAATCCATACTTTTCATCTTTCCAACATATTGAACATAAATTTTTGAATTGAGAGTACGTCGTGTCAGAATTTACATGATCATCGTAAATATGTTTGAGATTTCCATCGTCTTGCCGAAATATTACTAATAAATTAACATTATCGCGCACGAGATGTTTGGGAACACGGGCATACGACTGACATAGATAGAAACAATCAACACTTTTGTGTCTCCCCATGCAGAAGAATGCTCTTATATTATCTTGCTTCTCGCAAGCTACATCGTCAAATATCATAAGAGAATTTGGAAGTGTATTCTCCGGAGCTATTACCGATTTATGTTCGCTGAACGGAAAGTACTGCATACCATCAAGCGGTTCGAGTAAATCTTTCAAAAACTTATACATTGGTTGATTTAAGGATTTGGAGTAAACATATTGATAACGACTAAAGTTTCTTCTTAACCGTTAAATGGCGTACTGCCCGTCAGGATTCAAATTATTAAACAAGGAAGAGGATCTTAAGGTTAGCAAACTGATCAACAAAATGAGGACAGTAATTAGGGGTCCACTTGTACTTTAATATTTCCACAACTTCGATATAAATACTTTTCTGATCGTATAATTAACTTTCGCACGTGCCGCGTAAACAATATCCGTCCGCCGTCGATCGATGTCTTTTCTAATCTGCCCCTCCCCCGTTTGCGAATACGGGCCGCTTGCCCCTACTCTAATCTACCCCTCTCTATATCATTCTCTGATGATACATATATATATATGAATTCAAGGACCCCTCCATGCAATCGCGCGCGAATTTTCAAATTTGCAACCACTCGTATTTTGCCGCTAACATTTGGCCATTCCTGAAATTCTTTGGCTCCCGACAAAGAGCGTCCGCTCGCCTTCTTATTTTATTAAAATAATAAAATCATATGTTAATAGTAATAATATACTCTCAGTCTTCCATACTTAACGCTCTAAGTAACATAAAATAACATCATATTTTAGTCAGTCTTTCATAATTGTGAAATCGAAACTTATTCTACATCATCGACTTCGCTTTCGTCCGAAACACAATCTTTTTTATCTATTTTACCTCGCCAAATCTTTAATTGGCTCGCATGTGCAGTTAAAGGACGATTTTCGCGTTTCGCGCTTGTCAAACTGACAATTTGATACGTTTCACCGGATAATGCCTTTTCTATCGAAAACGGTCCCTTAGTTTTCGCTTGTAATTTGGTACTACCACCGGTCGCTACTGGATTTCTAGTCACATAAACTATATCGCCTATATTAAAAACTACTCCCTTCCTTCGACGCAAATCGTAACGCTTTTTATATTTTGATTGTTCATTGGCCACACGTTCGCTCGCTTCTTTTCTTAGTTTGTCTGTATCCTCGTATGTTTCCGCTGACATTGTCAATTTTCGAGTTAAACCCTCCCCAAAACGCGGCAAATACCCGTAGAGCAATTCAAAAGGAGATTTTCCCGTGGATTTACTAATAGTAGAATTAATATCCCGTTCTAAGGCTTTTACCTCTTTCTCCCATTGCAACCGCTCTCCGCGTTGCGTACGAATCGACAAAGCTGGTATGATAGTTCTGTTCATTCTCTCTATTAAACCATTGGATTGAGGGTGTCGACTCGAATTGACAATGTGTCTAATTCCGTGATGTTTGCAAAAATTACTAAATACCCCTGAAGTGTACGCTTTTCCCCTATCTGAAATTATTTTCTCCGGTGCTCCGAATTTACTCACAAAATCTTCGAAAGATTTTACTGTCGAAGCAGCACCTGTATTTTTAACCGGATACAACGATACAAACTTCGTCATCGTATCAATAATTCCGATAATATATTTATTTCCTCGCGAGGATGTAACAAAATGTCCTACGTGATCTACGTGAACGGTACCGAAAGGTCGATTACCTGGAGGAATAGGGTGCAATTCTCCACATTGTTTTCCCGTTTTATCCTTTGCTAAAATGCATTCTACGCACCGTACGATATGATTTTTAATATAATTACGCATTCCCGCAAAATGATAATAAATAGACATTCGTGCCAGTGTCTTATCAACCCCGAAATGACTACTCAAATCGTGAAATTTGATTGCCAAAGTTTTCCGCATATACTTCGGTACTGCGTAAACCTCGCTAACCTTTCCCTTTTTGTCTACTACTTTATACAAAATTCCTCCAGATAACCGGTAGTCCTTTATTTCGTCATTTTCGATTTTCGTTCGTTCGCTATTTGCCTTCTGCAAAATTTTTATCTTTCGCTCTAACCGTTCATCTTTTCTTTGGCACATCAACAATTCGTCCTCAGTGTTCGCTACACTGTACACTTCCGTATCGATAGTCTCTGCCTCCTCTACCGGAGCACGCGACAAGGCATCTACATGAGACATCAATTCACCTTTACGATGTTTTATTTCAAAATTATATTCCGAGAGTAACAAGGACCATCGTATGACTTGAGGATTGCTCGTTTTGTGCGCATTCAAGTAAACTAACGCTTGACAATCTGTCACTACGATAAACGGTATCGCGATTAGAAAGACTCGCAAACGTTCAATCGCCCAAACAATGGCCATTAGTTCCAATTTACTGGAATGGTAATTTCGCTCAATCTCAGAAGTTCGTCTACTTACTGCGTACACCAAGTGCATTTTACCATCTGATTGCTTTTGCATAAGCATCGCGCCTATTCCCTCACAACTGGCATCCGTATGCAATTCCGTCCGTTCGGCAGATGCATTATACACGGCGAGCACAGGTTTCGAACAGAGGGCGTGCTTAATCGATTCAAAAGCAATTTGTTCCCGACTTGTCCATTGAAATTCAACGCTTTTTCGTGTTAAACGCGATAAATTTGCAGCAATAGCCGCGAAGTTACTTACGAATCTTCGGAAATAACTTGCCATACCCAAAAATCGACGAACGTCCGAGACATTCTGAGGCGATGGAAAATCTTCTATGGCCTTCAATTTATTTGAACCCGGACTAATACCCTGACCGTCAATTATAAAACCTAGGAACTCGACTTGACGCATACCGAAGCGACACTTTTTCAAATTTAAAGTGAGACCTGTTTTTTCTAGCGCCTCTAACGTAGCGTCCAAACGCATTAACAACTCTGGCCAATCCCGTGCGATTATCAGAATAGCATCTAAGTAATACAATAGTGTTTTATTTCTTAAGTTACCTAAAGCTCTATCGATCATTCTAGCAAAATAAAACGGTGCATTCGTCAATCCGAACATTGCTCGAGTGAATTCACCCGTGTCATCTGGGGTAATGAATGCCGTCTTAGCTGCGGCTTCATCAGTTAATGGCATTTGCAAATAGCCGTGAGCTAGATCGAGTGTGGCAAAAATCTTTGCCCCGTGTAAGACTTCTAAATACTCATCAATGCTCGGTATTGGAAAATGCACTCGCTTTGTCTGTGCATTCAATTTGCGGTAATCTACAACGAGACGCGATTCCCCACTTTTCTTACGCACAAGCAAAACTGGACTAGCATAAGGAGATGTAGTCTCCCTCATTATACCTGCACTCTTCCATTCATCAACTAACTCTTTTATTTTATCACGCTCAATTCGATTTGCACGATACGGACGTGCACACACTGGAACACTACCTGGTTTCTCTTGAATATCCATCTTCAGGATCGAAGTCTTCCCCAATTCTCTGATACTGGATGCAATACTTTTTCGACGTTTGTTCAGAAGATTGAGTAATTCATCTCGTTGGCTTCTATCAATGTCACCACTCAGAATTTCCTGGTCTGTTATTTCTTGCATTCGCGGCTCCATCGGTTGAACCATCTCAACGGACAATATTCGATCTACGATGTCACCTTGGCATAAACTCTCGACGTCCTCACTGTGATTAACGACTGGCACCTGCACAGCCTCATCGCCATGCAGAACTTCTAGTAACTTGATTTCTCCGGGTTTCAATTGCTCGTCATTCTGCAGTCGTAAATTGTCTGTACTACGCTCCACCTCAGGGTACACATCAAATGGAAAGGCCGTCCTCTGAAAGAATCGCAATGAATCATTCATTTTGATGTACGATACATGTGGCAAATTTAAAAGATTTCTTCCCACAAGAATGTCATAGGGTTGGCTATCATCAGGGACAATGCGAAATTCTATGTCCGTAGCCGAAACCTCATCGATTACAATGTCTGCTCTCACCACACCACAGGAATCGATTACATTCTCTTTATTACCGAAACCTGTAAGTTGCCCTAGTCGGCGAATGATCTGTAGATCAAGGCGAATGACCATCGATGCCTTGATTGTACAAGCAGAACTTCCCGTATCAATCAAAGCTTTCACCTTTTCTCCGTTGAACATAACCTCTTTTACGTAGACGCTGGAAGTAGTCGAGTCCATCGAAATCGTCCTCGCATCCGCTTTGTCGACATTTGTTGATTTTGGACTCATACACTCCGACTATCGATGCCCTACTCGACCACATTGACTGCAAACGATTGATTTCTTCTTGGGACATTTACCCGAAAAATGCCCTGCCTCGCCACAGGAGAAACATTTCATTGTTGTCCGATCCTTTTGTTGGGATGTCGTATTTGGAATCGATGAAATTTCTCGGATCTGAATCGAAGGCTTGTTATTACTCGTCATGCCGTCACGAGTCCTCCAAGAAATTTCTGCTTTGCCAACAGATGTCTGGAAAGATCGAAACGTTCTTTCAAAAGCGAGCAAATTATGGAGTAACTGATACTCGTCTTCGACTTGTAACGATAGACAATGAGCAGCTAAATCTTTTGATCGAAGACCAGCTGCAAGTTGTTCTCGAAATTCAGAAAAATTTAGTGTTAGTGCATTACACAAACGTCGTTTTTCATAAAAATACATTTGTAATTTTTCATCTGAACCTTGTTTTCTAGCTTTCATACTAGTGAACATTTCAGTAATACTCACGCTTGTAACAAAAGTCCTCTGAAATGCTTCACGAAAAGAAGCCCAACTTACAAATTGTTGCGCTCTCGACAAAAACCACGATTTTGCCGCATCCTACAAAAATGAGCTAGCTGCCTCGAATAAAGTTGTCTCATCCCATCCAAGCAACCTTGCAGTAGATTCCAATTGGCGAATCCACATTCTTGCCGAAGCTGCTCCCTCGTAACCACGGAAGTATGTTTTCGGTAATTCGGGAAGAATTCGCACTTGTCCTTGGGGGCGACCTTGCGCTTGCAATTGTTGCATAAGCACGGCGTTCATGCGCATAAGCTCAACGATACGTTCCATTAAAACTTCTTGCGAAAACGTGTTCGAACTATTTACCGGCGCGAGAAATTCTCGAACCGTTTCATTACTCTGCGATGTTCCTGTCGGATACACTTTGCAACCGGAAGTTAAATTCGACGCACTATCTCTGGCCGCGTGCGTCTGTTGCGATAATGGCGGTACCACGCTGTCCGGTAACGTTCCACAACCGGAAATCAAATTCGGCGTGCCATCTGCGACCACGTGCGACTGCTGCGAAAATGGCGGCATTCTGCCGTTTGGTAGACCTCCAATTAGTTGACCTTCCAGTTCCATATCTTCTTCCTTTCGTTCCAACCGTTTACCACGATTGACTCGATGAGACTCTTTTTCCGAAAGATCCCGTTGGAAAGCTTCGAATGTATCCATATCTAGAGTTGAATCGTAATGCGTACATAAATCCTCGCACTGAACATCCACGTTGTGCGAAATTATCGCGCCGATATCAATACACTATCGATTTCCTACGGCTCTGCGATTTACACATTCAATAAGTCACTCACACAAATTCACTCTTGGATGATATTCGGTACATCCCACTTCTGATGTGATAACGACTAAAGTTTCTTCTTAACCGTTAAATGGCATACTGCCCGTCAGGATTCAAATTATTAATCAAGGAAGAGGATCTTAAGGTTAGCAAACTGATCAACAAAATGAGGACAGTAATTGGGGGTCCACTTGTACTTTAATATTTCCACAGCTTCGATATAAATACTTTTCTGATCGTATAATTAACTTTCGCACGTGCCGCGTAAACAATATCCGTCAGCCGTCGATCGATGTCTTTTCTAATCTGCCCGCCCGTTTGCGAATACGGGCCGCTTGCCCCTACTCTAATCTACCCCTCTCTTTATCATTCTCTGATGATACATATATATATATATATATATATATATATATATATATATATATATATATATATATATATATATATATATTCAAGGACCCCTCCATGCAATCGCGCGCGAATTTTCAAATTTGCAACCACTCGTATTTTGCCGCTAACAATATATATTTTCGAATCGTACTCCATTAGGGTGTGCTATGAGACTAAGTAGTGTGTTCGTTTTTCCACAATTTGAGGGACCGCAAAACACGGCCCTTATACTGCTAGCCACAGAGCACATCAGCCATACACGTCATCAACCTTCAACAATAACGACGAAATCCACATATCTATTTAACATCAAGATCTATACATTCTTCCCTCTAGAAGTTCCCTACACATATGTGGGCGATTACTTAAAACAGATGGGACGAATGTTCAACATACAAGTTTGGTTAATAACGCCATTTGTCATTTGTTCGATGAAATTCGATATCAGATAAACGCCATAGAAATTGATAGATGTAAAAATGTTGGTTTAACTAGTCTAATGAAAGGCTGGGCATCGCTTAATCCTGCCCAAAGCTTGATTATTGAGAATGCAGGATGGCTTGATGTTGAGGAAACTCGACGAATAACTAATGATAACGGTTACTTCGACATATCTCTTCCGCTAAGCATAGTAATGGGTTTTGCTGAAGACTATCGAAAAATTGTAGTTAACGCTAAACATGAGCTTATACTTATTCGATCAAGGACTGATATTAATGCAGTTCTTCAAACACCGCCAAATCAAGAAAACCCTAATGTTTACGAAGATTTTAATATTCAGATATCAAAAATTGAATGGCTAATGCCGTATATAGTAGTGTCTGATAGAAGATAAATCCGATTGCTAAGCTACATTGAAAAAGATAAACCTATATCAATAAGTTTTCGAACATGGGAGTTGTATGAGTATCCACTTCTCCCAAATACTTTAAGACATATTTGGACTGTAAAAACATCCAAGAATTCTATTTATAAATTCTATTTATTTTGACAACGATCATTTCTTTTATTCGAGACATTTTTTTATGTCAAAATTATGCACACATATACTATATAAAAAATATTATTCAATAAAAATTTATTACAACACTGCTTGTTACTAATCTACGATGATTTCTCGAGATTAAAAAATAAGTGATATACAGTTTGTAATTGGGCAGTTTTAAATTTTAACGGGAAGCGTAGAATAATTATTATTCTTTTACTCGAACATTTTTTTATTCCGATATTATGTTACCCGTTTAATATTACCAATACCAGTACTAACACACTGGTTTTTAATTATAGCTAATAACATCTTTTATTTACTATGTATTTCAGTGCTTGTTTTTCATTATATTTTAACCAGTGATGTAATTAATACAGTACGTCTCATTATGTTAAATATTACATAATTATAAATTAATACAGTACGTCTCATTATGTTAGCCGCATAAATGTATGTAGAATAACTGACAGTTTTGTTACTGATTTCTAGATGTTACTATCTACTTCATATCAATAAAGATTTTTCATTACAAAATACTCTTTTATTGCATTTTGTTAAAAAAATTGACGGCTAATAATGGAAAATATTTATTCTCGACTAAAACGGGAATAATGTGGAGCTTAGTAATGCACATTGTTTAAAAAATACGTAATAATTTATTCAGAAAATATAATTAACCCAATAATGGTACTGAATGCTGCTTGAAAATAAATTTTAATTAAGTGTGGTTCTTGGCTTGAATTTTCATAGAATTATATATGTATATATAGAATACACACGTCGGCCAGAAATATTGTCACTATTGGTTATTGCTGCCATTAAAAACATGTGAAATTAAAACAATAAAAATTTGCTTTATAAAAATGGAATGTAGGCTAGTCCAGCGAGTCAAATGATTTTTATTCGCTTTATGCTGTTTACGTATGAAAAGAAAATCAGTTTTCATCAAAAAGTAGATTACTAGAGGTAATCGTTACCCGCTGTTAAAGTACTTTATATATTATTTCGAAAAATATACAAAGTAGAATTGAAAAAGTGATTTTCAGAATATACTCATATTTAAACATTTTCAGCCTACATGTGTTGTACTTCAGTATTTTGTATTTTGAAGGGATACCTAAAAAATATTTATCATATTCGGATTTACACAGCATCGTTACGCTACCGAATACGTAAAGTTAACAGGTAATTGTAAATATTAGTAACCAGAAATAATCGTATGTTTAAAATTATCCTAAAGTAGTGATTTTTGTTAAAGGACCAAATAAAATAAATTGTGCGTCTTGTAAAAACGAAATTTGTACACATGTTACAAAACTTAAATGTAACTAATTATACGTAAAAATAAGTTGCAGGTAAGTATACGTGAAGATTAATTTTTTATTAATATGAATTGAAAAACATCCCATTTTATCTCAACACATCATTTGACGATGGAAATGCGTTAGATATCAGGCGCGAAGTCGTTTCGTTTTAATTCGTTTTCGCCATCCTTCGTGTCGAATCCAGTTCAATGCCCTTTCATTCATTGAGATAATTTCATTAAAAATCATGAGTGGGTCAAAATGAATTAACATACAGATTTCAATAATTCTATACCCAGTTATTTAGAAATTTTAAGAAATCCAGTATATTTTAAAGGGATATATATTTAAAAAATAGTTATTCTATTCGGATTTCCACACCACCATTGAGGTACCGAATATATCCCTGGTTAACGTGAGGTTACGAAAAAGGATGAAAATTATGTTTTATACAACATTCGTATATTTTATTAACCAGGAATTGGTGCACTTCTTTTTTTTTAAGTGGAAAGATCGCCTGTAGCTATAGTGAAAACCACTCTTCTCACACCATACTTGAGGATTGTCAAGATGTGAGGCGAAACATAGCTCCATAAAAAGAGCGAAAGGTAATATTGCAAAAAAATTAAGGAATAAAGAGAAAACATCATTGGATTTCATGCGTACAATATATTTGATTTAAACAATTCTATGTGACGTGCATTGATTTGAAAGTTCTGGGAAGTAATTCCATTAGCTCGAAAATAAGTCCTAATTGTGCAAATGGAATTGAGTACTTTATTACTCAAACAATTTCTCTTAGAAGATTTAATGTCCGTAACAATTGAGAAAACCCTTTCAGCTGGAGCGTTAGAATGAGGAAAGACAGCAATTAATCTGTATAATTTTATTAAATTTGGAAATTTATCAATTCCTTTCGCATCTTTTTCAAGATGTATCCAAAAAGTAACGGGCGATTTCGACATTAGATTTTCGCATTCCTCACCGGAAAATAAATTAGGCAACTCGGTCCATTCTTTAGATAAATCGGTAGCATTAATCAAATGTGGAAATTTTCGTACACTTTTGTGATATTTATGGAGCTTCTTAATTCGCGGGAAAGTATCACTTCGGGCTTTATAAAATTAAGATTTTGAAAGAAACTGTCGGAAATAGGAAGGCGATTAATTATTTCACGGATAGCCGTTTGATAAAATTCTAGGCCTAGGTTTCGGACTTTTTCGGCTTCATCCGGGTACATTTTGAGGTGATCCTCGGCTTCAGGTCCTAAATGTATACTGGAGATAGCTTTTAATACTGTCGAATCAGTGATTGCTAAGTTTGCAATATTGTCAACGTATTCGGGAAGAACTACATTTTTTGAAATATTGTTAAGTAATTTAGAACTGGAATATGACAATTGGTGAACTATTAATTCGGTTGATTGGAATTTGGCGTTACATGCATTAAAATAATTTAAAGCGTATTTCAGGAAGAGTAATAGTGCTTTTATAAAGGGATTATTTAAAAGATCAAAGATTTTTTTAGCTTTATTATTTTTGGGGTCTTCTACCGTTTCAAGAAGAAAAAAATCGCGTACCGGTGCCCAATTGTCTAACAACCGCACGATGCAATTGTACCGGCATAACCACCGAGTTGCAGAAAGTTTTAACATTCGATTTTGTTTTACATTATACAATGTTTGAATTTCGCGAAGTTGTGCAGTTCTCTTTGAACTACTATTTACGTTAGTTGAAACTCCGCGGATTAATTCATCGCAATCTACCGGTAATTTATTGCACGCATGATTCGCGATAAGTGATAATGAGTGACAAATGCATTTCATTATTATTACGTGCGGCACGCGTTCTTTAAGGAGGGTTGCAAACGATTTTTTACAGCCTACCATAACGCTTGCATTATCAGAAGCTACTGCAACTATATTCCGTAAAGGGATTTCTTTCTGCTCAAAACACGATTTGAACGCATCAAAAACTTTTTGAGCAGAACAGTCCTTTGGATCTAGTTCCAATAGATCTAATAATGTCATGGTAGGCGAACCATTATCTTTCACGTATTGAACCGATATGCACAATTGTTCTTTAAGACCGATATCCGTACTTTCATCAATAAACACGGAAAAATTAGATCGTTTTAATTTTTCGATCAACGACTCTTTAATTTCTTGCGCGATTACGTTTGATACGATTTTTGTGCATTTAGTTACCCCGAGATGAATAATTTTCACGATATTAGAATCCGGAAGTGCAGCTTGAACTGCTTTAACAAAATTTTCTCCGGATGAAAACGAAATATTATGTTCGGCCATTAACGCGGAAAAAATAAGCTCGGCTTTTTTTACTGCGGTTTCGTATTCGGTTAAATTGCTATTATTTGTGCAATTGATATTACTCGGTTGAAAGTTTTTTTTATGTAAATCCGTATTGAGGTGTTTAATAATTTGAGATCTACCGCAATTTAAAGTTTTCTCGCAAATGGTACAGACGAATTTAGTGTCATCATTTAAAGCGGGTTGCAACCATTCACCAAATTCCACTACCCATTTATGAGAAAATTTTTTCTTTTTACTCGCGGGTTCTTCACTGCTTCGACTACTCATTGCTATTTTAAGAAATAAGTAATGTGCTTATTGTTGAGAGCAAAAGAAAACGCAAAGGGAATCGGAAGCTATTAAGAAAATCGGCGAGAACGGTTAAGCACGTCACTAACGCGTAAATTACGAACACGATTGTGAAAAAATAGGAAAATTAGAAAAAAATGTTGTAATAAATTAAGTAATGATATATTGATAACTTGCCAAAATATTCGGTCGACTTGTAAAATTCCAAGAGAGCTCACACAATTCTGTTGAGGAACCGGCATCGGAATGTTTATGTTTGACATTATAACCTAACAAAAGCGCGGTCAAATTGGAGTAACTAATAAAAGCGCGCTAAAAATTCATGCTACATAAATTAAACAAAAAGTAATGTAAAATCAAATATGATTTTTGCAACCATAAAACGGTAAATTGTGGTGGAAATTCAATGCAGAATTGAGTAAAAAATTAATGAAATGAAAATTCACGTTCAAAATTCAGCGAAATTAATCACAATCCGCAAAAGCAAAAATAATTCGACGATCGATAGGAATGGGTAAACTGTTTAAATTCTCTAATTTTTATACATTTTCTCAAACGTTAACTTCCATTTCCCTTTGTTGAATTTTGATGAACTTCGATGAATTCCACCGAATGTGAATTTCCACTTAATCGTATTAGTGCCTAAACGCTAGGTATTACACAGAATGTTCTCTGAAATATAAACTTGTCTTACAACAAAATATTCTTTCGATAATATATTACATTTTTTGCTATGTTTACGAAGCATTTATTGTTATCATGTATTTATTAATTTTGTAGTACATCGCACTTTTGTTACCTACGTTATAATATAAAATTATAAACTTTCTGCCGCGGGTTCTTGACAATTTTGTGAGTCTTTGAATTGTACGGCTCAACAAACTAAAGGTTTGAATTGCTGAATTTCGCTAATTTTCGCTGAACAACCATTTATATTCAATTCTACTCAATTTCATTGTTTTTAATAAAAATTTACAATGAATAGAAATTTTGAACAGTATTTGATTTAATTTCACGCAAATACCCGATAATCTTATTAAAAATGCATTAGTAAAATCGTCGGTAAGAGGGTGTTTCATAACGGAATACTTTGTATACAAATTTTGCTTATTACAAAATACAATTTTTCGACAGGGGCAAAAGAATGCTGCAAGCATAATATGAAATTCTACGTTTACTAGGCTTTAAGGTATTAGCAAATGTGAAATATCTTTTTGCAATTATCGTAACAAATGAGAAAATTATAAAAATAAAAATTTTAATTGATGTACTGCATGTGTATATAGAACCCGTAAAATTTTTAATATAATGTTCAAGTGGGCACATACTGAAGCCTACAATAATGAAGGCTTACTTTTTGACTCTACATATTACGTGGATTAGAATTATTTGTTATAAATTCGTTTTTGTATTTTTTAATTATTGAATCCTGCTTTATTTGTAATTTTAAAAAATACCTAATTATTAAAATCTTTATGAAAGTCGTAAAAATTCCTACAATTTTAATTATTATTTCTTAATATTTATAAATAATTCGACATATTTTTTTTAATTCTTGATGAAACAAAAAGATTATGAAAATAGATAAACGAAACGAATTGGCGCCTACAATCCAACACATTTCAAATCGCCAAATAATATGTTGAGACAAAATGGGATGCTTTTCAATTTATATTAAAAAAATTAATCTTTACGTATACTTACGTACAACGAAAACAATGGAATTACTTCCCAGAACTTTCATGTTAAAATCAAATATATTGTACGCATGAAATCCAATGATGTTTTCTCTTTATTCATTAATTTTTTTGCAATATTACCTTTCGCTCTTTTTATGGAGCTATGTTTCGCCTCACATCGTGACAATCCTCAAGTATGGTGTAAGAAGAGTGGTTTTCACTATTCGCTTAGTGTATGACAACTGTCACGCCACTAGTGGCGAGATTAGGAAGTTGATATTAATAAAAACATTCGTAAGTGTATAGGAAGAAACTGAAATATTTTTAGTCTTACGTTCACCCTATTTTTAATAAATTGTTGAACATATTTTTAAGAAAGACGGACATTGGTTGGAACAGATGGAAGTTTTCAACAATAAATAATCTGAACAATAGATTCATAAATTTGAATTGCACTCGCGAATAAAGGTTACAATGGATATTGTCATCAGGACAGGTTTTGCGTTGATAACACATTCAATTGATTTTAATCCACAAGGGATAGTGAAAGGAAGGAAATTAGCGAGTATGATATGATCGATTTTTCCGGCAAGGTCATTTCAAGGTGAAACTTAAAACTCCCGTAACGGCGAAATATCTCAGAGGGTGTGCATTTCTTTGGAAATTGTTTCAGACAAAAGTTTAAGGATTTTTCCTGGGATATTTAATGGTAGCACAGAATTTGACCTTGAACATGACCTTGAAGGTTATTTCAAGGTCAAGTTTATTTTTTTTAATGGAAACTGCTATTTTTTTCACGGATTCGGAGAGAGCACAAAATTTTACGTCCAAATATGCTATGGCCGTTTTTTTCGGCAATGTCATTTCAAGGCCAAACTTAAAACTCCCGGAACAGCGAATTAACTCAGCAAGAGGCACCATTGAATTTAACCTTGAAAATTACCTTGAGGCTTATTCTAAGCTCAAGACTATTTTTTTTTAATTGGAACCCCGTTTTATTTTCGTAATGTTTCCAGAGTTTCCAGAGTGCAATGCATTATCATTGTTCCCCGATAAAAATATACATTTTTTTTTTACATCCGATACGTTTATAAATACCGTATGTATGGGTAACATTTTTACATTGTTTCCAATGCTACCGCCGGCTTTAGCATTACCCAAGATGTACCGCGTGGAGGTAGCACGGTCGGGTTTACACCTCTTCGGGGTGCTTTGTTCAGGTGGTTCCCCTCGCCGTCACCTGTGCGTGTGCGTGTGCGTGTGCGTGTGCGTGTGCGTGTGCGTGTGCGTGTGCGTGTGTGTGTGTGTGGGTGTCCCCAGACAGTTAAGGCAAGATGGGTATACTAAGATTTTGATGAAATTATGTATCTTACTAAAGCTTATGCTCAAAGTGATTGCCATGAACTTCTTGGCAATATCCCAAGCGATTATAAAAAGTCGATACGACTTTTTTAATCATATCTGGTTCTATAGCCGCGATCTCATCCCGTATTCGTTGTTTTACTTCCTCAATATTCACCGGTTTCGTTCGATACACTCTATCTTTGAGATAACCCCATAGAAAATAGTCAAGGGGCGTAAGATCCGGAGATCTTGGTGGCCATTCTATTACACCCCTTCGACCTATCCACCGTTCTGCGAATACATCACTCAAATAATTGCGAACATCTGTTGCATAATGGGGTGCTGCACCATCTTGCTGAAACCAAGTCTGATCGAAATCCTCGCCTACAATAACCTGAATAGCAGGGATGATGTCGTCCCTCAACATATCGTGGTATTTTTGACCAGTAAGGGTACCCTCGATGAAGAAGGGCCCAACTACCGCATTGTTTATAATACCTGCCCATACGTTTACTTTTTCAGGATATTGAGTAGAACGACTATCGACCATCCAATTAGGATTGGTTTCACTCCAATAAGACATGTTATGTCCATTGATTGCCCCATTTAAGAAGAATGTAGCTTCATCAGAAAATACGATGCGATTCAAGAAACCGGCATCAGCATCTATTCGATTCATCATTAATTCCGCAAACTGTAGGCGTCTATCAGGATCGTCTTCATTCAATTGTTGTACGAGTCTAACTTTGTATGGGTGAAATTTTAAGTTTTTAGTTAAGATCCGTTGTACTGTACCGTAACATAAGTCGTGCTGCTGTTTAACTTTCCTGATGGTAGTATGAGGATCTTCCGTTATTGACAGCGCGACATTCAACTCATTTTCTTCAGTTGATGCTGTTACTGGACGACCTGCTCTTGGGAGATCCTTCACAGTACCGTGAACTTCAAAACGATTTATTGTTCTGCTAACAGTAGATTTAGAAATCGGTTCTCGTCCCTCTCTAAATGATGCGTTAAATAAGGTTCGCACATTCTCTAAAGATCGCTGGTTATCACCCCAGCCTCTCATCATGAGAATGGTTATTCTTTCTCGTTCACTTAGCGCAGCCATTGCTCTTTGTACGAAATATACGTATGTATTTTGTTACTGAAATGATGCTTAATACGTTTAGATAGGAAAGGCGTTTAGATAGGAAATCCATGTATCTCACAAAACGATAAAGTTAAGACCAAAATGTAACCTTATAAGACTGTACACGTATGTATAAATTCAATGTGAATGTATGTTGTTTATTTACTTCGCTGGTGACTCGTGCTCTCTGTCGCTGTTCGCGCGCCCAAGTTCACTTTGCACAAGTGTTGCGTAAGATGTATGTATACACTTTTTTTAAACAGTTTATTATTCTATTTACAAAATTAAAGGACAAGCGAGGGACAGGAACTGATTCCTAAATCGACTTTTGGCAGAACAATAAATTGTTTCGAAGTTTACGGCACTGTAAAGGATCTCCCTAGAGCAGATCGTCCAGTAATAGCATCGACTGAACAAAATGAATTTAACCACTCTCAATACCGGAAGATCCTCATAACTTCGTTAAGAAAATGAAACGGGGTTCCAATTAAAAAAAAAAAATAATCTTGACCTGAGAATAATCTTCAAGGTAATTTTCAAGGTCAAATTTTATGCTAGCATTAAATATCCCGGAAAAAATCCTGAAACTTTTGTCTGAAACATTTTACCCGAAAATGACCTCTTGCTGAGTTAATTCGCTGTTCCGGGAGTTTTAAGTTTGGCCTTGAAATGACATTGCCGAAAAAAACGGCCATAGCATATTTGGACGTAAAATTTTGTGCTCTCTCCGAATCCGTGAAAAAAAATAGCAGTTTCCATTAAAAAAAACAAACTTGACCTTGAAATAACCTTGAAGGTTATGTTCAAGGTCAAATTCTGTGCTACCATTAAATAGCCCGGGAAAAATCCTTAAACTTTTGTCTAAAACATTTTCCCCGAAAATGCACTCCCGCTGAGATATTTTGCTGTTCCGGGACATTTGGATCACCCTGTATATGCGAAAACCATCATTGTAACAGACGTATTCAAACCTAAAGCTACTGTTTGTTGCGAAACACCTTTTAACATTCAATTTCACGATCTTTGCGACATTCCATGTCCTTTACGGAATATTCTGTTGGAAGAAAATACAAAGGAGAGTATTATTATAGTTAGAAATATTGTAGAAGAAACCATGGTATTAGCAGTGGATTTAAGTATACAGTCTGAATGTGAAGCGTGTGTGTTAAGTTTAATTGAGTTTTCTAACAGCAGTGATTTATATTCTATTAATCATGAAATAGAAAATGATCAACACCACAACTTCTATCATCAGAACGTATGTCTTTCGGAGCAGGAAGTTGTTCGTTTATGTGTGTCAACATACAACCAAAGCAGCTGTGATGAATGGTATCGAGCTAAAGCAATTCGAATCTCTGCTAGTTCAAAATCCCATAAAATAAAAATCAGAACAAAGAAAACATTTATTTCGTTAGCCAATGATTTTTTAAACAACACTAATAATAATAGTGCAATCAAGTCATTACAATATGGTAAGAAATATGAAACGACTGCAATCCTACAGTATGAAAAGGAGTACGGTGTCAGTGTTAAGTCGATTGGATTATTTTTACTGCCTTTGCAACCGTGGCTGTGCTCTAGTGTCGATGGATTAGTGGTAAAAAATGGTTGTATCACAAAAGCTCTTGAAATAAAATGTCCATCAACCTGCGCCACTAAACCTGTGTATGATATTGAAAACAAAAAATTAAATGTCCCATATTTATTTATTTATAACGGAAATATAGAATTAAAAAAATCTAATATATATTATACACAATGCCAACTGGTATTATACACAACAGGTTTAACAGTGTGTGATTTATACGTGTGGTCTCCCAAAGGATCTTGTTTGGTAGAAGTTCATCGAGACGAATCGTTTTTGAAAGAGATTCTTCCAAATTTAAAACATTTTTACTTTAATTTTTATTTACAAGCTTTATATGACCAAATATAAAAAACTGAAAAAATTCCTTAAAAATGTGTATCTGTGATATACAATCGAAAAGGCTGCAAATAATTTATAAACGATAAAACATGTTTGTTTCAAATGGAATACCTATGTATTAATAAATATTTAATATATAATTCTTGCATGAATATACATTAAAAAGCATGGTGTTGTACAACTAAAATCATACAGAATGTATTAATAAAAACTACATAATAAACTTCACGGTTTTAATTTTATTCAGATTTAATAATGGAGTATTTTAACATTCTTGCACACGTACATAAAAATCTTAAATTATTGGTGGCTGCAAATTTACAAGCACACAACTCATAAAAACGATGTCATCGCTGTACGGAAGCAAATCTAACGTAAATTTGTCCAAAATTTTGTATATTCGTATCCTTTGCATTATTCGCTCAACATGAATTCTCAAGCGTGCTACGGAGTACGTTTCGGACACTTCTTCTTCTGTAAAGGAACCATTGTGCAAAAATGGAGGCATCACAAATAAAACGCCACGTCCGCTGTTATCCAACATCGTTTTTATCTGCGGAAATCCTTTGTCAGCTAATATGAGATCACCAGGTTCTAATAAATTTAGGAAACCTGAATTAGTTGTAATTTGTGCATCTGTTGTACGTCCTCCAAAGCACTGTGACACAAAGGAGATTAATCCGGATGGGGTACAGGCAACTAAAATTTTGATCCGAAACCCTTTCTTGTAGCTAGAGTAAAATTGCACTCGCAACGAAACTGTTGAAGGCTGCTCTACATGAAACTCTGTGCAATCAATAATCGCTCGACAATTTGTAAATTCAGGCTTAAAATTTTGTGGAATAGTCGCTTGCACTGCATCTCTTGCAGGCCACATCACGAAATGTTTACATGCACTAGCTAAATATTGAACCGTACATGTAAAAACCCTGGATATCGTTGTTCGATGAACATTAAATAAAACGCCCAGTGCTGCATAAGTGAATCCGGTTTTCATTTTCATCAAGAAAATAAGGAGACGATTTTCATTGGATATTTTTATCCCTTCGATTTTATTTTGTGAGAGAACTTTTAACAATAAGCCAAAAGTTTTCGGTGTGACTCCTGTTAGATCAAGCATTTCTCGATCACTTTTATTTCGTAATGATAACATTCCTTGAAATCCGGAATTTAATGGAACTTGAAAAGTCTCATCGTGATCCAAACCAACTAACTTATCTAGATATGAGACATTATTTCCACAGCCGACATCTTTTGTTGCTTTTTTCAACGGAATATTCAGACGATTCTTCATATTTGTTGGGCTCGAAATTTGAGTTTCGGCATAACAAACTGAGTCCTGTACAATCTGACGACTTACAAAAATTACATGTTCTGATGTATTTGTTATCAGAAAATCGATTTGTGTCCCTTTACAGGCACTCTGAGTCGATCGCGGAGTTATCACGTTTTCAGTGACAATTGACATAATCTCAGTCTCAGCAGTTGTCAGTGCTTGGTTCTGAGAATGTTCCTTTATGATTGGGTTTTCAGGCATAATCTCATCGCTTGGCGTCTTATATATTCCTGTTTTCCGTCCCTGTTTTTCTAACATACGTCGAAACCTGTACACAAAAGCAACTACGTGTAGTTATATAAAACATTAATGGTAAATATGCAAATATGAGCGACAAGTACTGATAAAATTAAATTTTATCAAATAGGAGCCAATCATATTTCATTTTCACCATGTAGACTTACTTGCAACTTTCTTTTCATTACCTTTTGATGGAAGATGTTTCATTCGGCTTTTTCCTTTTATATATTTCAGGGAATATTGTTGGGTTGTAGCTTGGATTCAGTGGGTGCTCCGATTTTTTGTTCCCAACAAAATGTCGACTACATATGCGGGACATTCTGTTTGGAATCCAAGGGGTGCCATCTTCACTGTGAATGTATTCCAACAAATGTATTCCATCAATATATTACCAATCAAATTTCCATATAAATGATGCTAAAATGAGGTCTAACTTTACTCTTCGTACCGCAGTCAGCCACTGATTTCTACGCTGCATTTTCTCTGGACGTAATATGCTTCCAGTAGGGAAATAATAAAATTCTGTTCCCGGAGAGTTTTTTCGAGTATTTGGGCAGTTAACCACACTACAATAAACGTTATAATTTTTCTCCGGATCCATATTTCGCCAAATGCACACTTTGCAAATTAGGGTTATGGTTTACGTCGGTATATATGTATAGCAGGTACAACGAAAAACAAGCTCTAAAAATAATCTTAAAATTTATGTACAGATCTGAACAAAGTAAAATTATACATACTGTTATATATAGTTTAATAAAACTCCAAGTATTTTATATGCTTTGAAATTACCTTCTAAATATCCAAAATCGAGAAATAAAAATGTGACATTTTCTATGACATTCAATGCTACAGCTGTGTTTTCATTAATATCAACTTTCATATTCTGCCGCATCGAGCGCTGGCGTTGATTGTCATATCCCTTCCAAAGTCACGCACTAAGCGAATAGCTACAGGCGATCTTTCCACTTAAAAAAAAAGAAGTGCACCAATTCCTGGTTAATAAAATATACGAATGTTGTATAAAACATAATTTTCATCCTTTTTCGTAACCTCACGTTAACCAGGGATATATTCGGTACCTCAATGGTGGTGTGGAAATCCGAATAGAATAACTATTTTTTAAATATATATCCCTTTAAAATATACTGGTATTTCTTAAAATTTCTAAATAACTCGGTATAGAATTATTGAAATCTGTATGTTAATTCATTTTGACCCACTCATGATTTTTAATGAAATTATCTCAATGAATGAAAGGGCATTGAACTGGATTCGACACGAAGGATGGCGAAAACGAATTAAAACGAAACGAATTCGCGCCTGATATCTAACGCATTTCCATCGTCAAATGATGTGTTGAGATAAAATGGGATGTTTTTCAATTCATATTAATAAAAAATTAATCTTCACGTATACTTACCTGCAACTTATTTTTACGTATAATTAGTTACATTTAAGTTTTGTAACATGTGTACAAATTTCGTTTTTACAAGACGCACAATTTATTTTATTTGGTCCTTTATCAAAAATCACTACTTTAGGATAATTTTAAACATACGATTATTTCTGGTTACTAATATTTACAATTACCTGTTAACTTTACGTATTCGGTAGCGTAACGATGCTGTGTAAATCCGAATATGATAAATATTTTTTAGGTATCCCTTCAAAATACAAAATACTGAAGTACAACACATGTAGGCTGAAAATGTTTAAATATGAGTATATTCTGAAAATCACTTTTTCAATTCTACTTTGTATATTTTTCGAAATAATATATAAAGTACTTTAACAGCGGGTAACGATTACCTCTAGTAATCTACTTTTTGATGAAAACTGATTTTCTTTTCATACGTAAACAGCATAAAGCGAATAAAAATCATTTGACTCGCTGGACTAGCCTATATTCCATTTTTATAAAGCAAATTTTTATTGTTTTAATTTCACATGTTTTTAATGGCAGCAATAACCAATAGTGACAATATTTCTGGCCGACGTGTGTATTCTATATATACATATATAATTCTATGAAAATTCAAGCCAAGAACCACACTTAATTAAAATTTATTTTCAAGCAGCATTCAGTACCATTATTGGGTTAATTATATTTTCTGAATAATTTATTACGTATTTTTTAAACAATGTGCATTACTAAGCTCCACATTATTCCCGTTTTAGTAGAGAATAAATATTTTCCATTATTAGCCGTCAATTTTTTTAACAAAATGCAATAAAAGAGTATTTTGTAATGAAAAATCTTTATTGATATGAAGTAGATAGTAACATCTAGAAATCAGTAACAAAACTGTCAGTTATTCTACATACATTTATGCGGCTAACATAATGAGACGTACTGTATTAATTACATCACTGGTTAAAATATAATGAAAAACAAGCACTGAAATACATAGTAAATAAAAGATGTTATTAGCTATAATTAAAAACCAGTGTGTTAGTACTGGTATTGGTAATATTAAACGGGTAACATAATATCGGAATAAAAAAATGTTCGAGTAAAAGAATAATAATTATTCTGCGCACATTCTACGACATGTTATATAATCTCCGCCCGCGCTCCGTTCCCGTCTCAAGAGCCATCAAGCTGGAGCGGCCGAAGCAAGCCGAAGGAAGGTGCGCGAGGCAGATGCGCGGTGGAAGGACCCCAATCTGAGAGCACTGTCACAGCAGTATCCATACGGAAATCTAAATCTCGACATTGCTAGAAATCAATTTTCTAAACTGTACGATATGTATGCTAACTTCCAAAATGTTTACTATGATAAAGCTGCAGAACCTATACTAAAAAAATCTGATTATCTAACATCTGTAACGCTCATCGTATTAGATTGTTCAAAGCAAAATGAATCGTTAAAGAGTGCACCTGTTGATGTACGTCTAGAATTTGAAGCAAGAGAGAATTTTGCGGTTGGAACCTCAGCTTATTGTCTGATAATTCATGATCGCATTGTGCAATATAACCCCATAAGTGGTGATGTAAAAAAACTTGTATAAAATATAATAAGCTACATCTAAAGAATTATTTAATACTTATTATTTTAACTTACTCACATTTTAATTGAAAATTATGTACTAAGAACAGATATTGAATAAACTAATAATTTGGTATAATAAAAATTATAATCAAGAGTAATTACTTACCTACCATTAGGCTACTTACAATCTTGTAATATTTATCATAATAGTATATTAAGAATGTACGTGAAGCGCCATCTAGCGGTCCAAAGTGAAATCTCGTACAGGTCACCGATCGATAATGTAGAGATCACAATATACATAATATTTATCGATATGATAGCATAGTAGGCATGTACATAAAGCGCCATCTAGCGGATCAATGCGAAATCTCGTGTAGGTCTTTGGTCGGTAATGCAGAAAGCTGACCCTAACATACTGAAAGTAGAGGATACTGGTTCTACGTGTGGGCAAATAACGCGCGACATCACACGGTAAAATCAAGAACCCTACACCCCCAATATCACAGTTAGTAAAGATCTGAACCACACCGTTTGGTATAGCACGTCTTAGAACCACTACCACCATCATTTACCGACCATGGGTTAGAACAACCACCATCATTTGCCGACCGAGGGCAATCTGCATTACCTTTGGGTGGTATAGCAAGGCTCAGAACCACTATTTACCGAATGTAGGCAATCTGCATTACCCTTTGATGGTATAGCACGGGTCAGAACCACCAACATTTACCGACCGCGGTCAATCTGCATTACCCTCGGACGGTATAGCACGGATCAGAACCACCATTTACCGACTGGGCTGTGATGGAACCCGCATAGCTTACCTACTTGTAGCGAAAAGTACTATTGTTACAGTGTGCGTAAAGTGGTAATCTTATAATTATCAACTGCACTTTACGCACACATGTAACCAAAAATATTGCTCGGTACATGTGCGAAAATGTTTCTTCAAAGAATGTGCAAGCGACCCTCGCCTTCGGCTCGGTTCGCATCCCACACATTCGTTGCGAAAACTTTCACCCGCTTTCATCGAAAAGTACTATTTTGCTTCAAAAGACCGGTTGCAGAAGAATCACCCATATGCATTATACACGAAATACCTCTGAGCTCTGAAAAAAATCAGACATTTTTGTATGGTAGTACGTTGTCGAAAAATGCACTAAAACTATTGTTCCCTAAAAATGCATGTAATTGATCGTTACATCATTGTCCATATGATACAAATAGTTTTGCTTTTTTGAGCGCTGACAAAAAACCGACTGGTCTAAAAGCCGACAGGTCAAAAAACTGACAGTCCAAAAACCGACGGACGAAAAGCGAACAGTCAAAAAGCCGACGCAACAGAAAAAACAACTTGTCCGACTGTACTTTTGTAATCTTCATAAATACTGGATAAAATTATTATAACGACATACTTAAATAAGGCCGTGTACTAGTAGAAATTCTACTTTTGTAAATATTGTAACGGGTATAAGCCCATAAAATCATGTAAACCTCAATAAAGATTATATTACATTACAAGAATTTCAAACGCAATTTGGAATGTGTAAATCGTTGTCAGTGCACGAAGTTCAATTTTCGCGGGGCTGACTGCTATATCGCTCTGTCCCCTGCGTGACTCCTCAGGAGATGGCCGCCACTACTGCAGGCTTTGGCGTCGACTAACTCGTCACGACTTTTACAAAATACGGCACGAGATTTGCATAAAAAATAATAAATGAGGACTTAAAAGAAAGGGCTTACTGTTAGGATTATGGGGAAACTTCCTTTTCCCGGATCAGTGCAACATCAAAACTGTATTTGATTATTGAAAGTCTCGTCTAAGATCTGTAACAAGCATCTTCAATTTTCAAGGTTTTATTTAGATAATGAAAAAAATGTTCCACCCACCGACTAAATTTCCCCAAAATTCGCAAGTATTAATCTTTATAATTCACTGCACGAAAGTATCATATCCCTATAATTGCAAATCTAATTTGTAAAAGTGTAAGTCATTGTCAGCGCGCGAGGTTTGATTGTCGCGGGGCTGACTGCTTGCGCTCTGTCAACCTGTGCGACCCCTCAGGAGATGGCCGAAATCGGGATGAAATGTAATAAGCAAGGGTTTAAAAAATTCGTCTTGCCATCAAGATTGTGGGGAAACTTCATTTTCTGGGGTTAGTGCAGTATAAACGATGTAATTAATGCTTAAATGAATGCTCCGAAATGCCTATAAAAAAGATCAACTTTCAACATTTTATTCTGACGCGAAAAAAAATTCTACGCTCACAAACGAAGTTTCCCCAAAATATACAAATATTTTACTGTAATAACATATGCATTTCATCGTTTTAATATTAAAATTGAGGCCGTAGTTTGTAAAAGTAAATCACTTCCGGTTTGGAAGTTCCAAAACGGCCATAGATGGCGTGACCGATCCATTTGAGAGCACCCTTAATACATTAGGACCTACACTAGAATCATTCATACCATTTAATAAATTAGGACATATACCATTATCATTCATACCATTAGACATATTCACATCATTTACATCAATTAATAAATTAGGACGTATATAAGAATCAATTATACCGTTTAATAAATTAGGACGTATACCCATATCATGCATACCATTAGACATATCCACATCATTTACATCATTTACATCATTTACATCAATTACATTTACACATATATTATTATCATTTTCATAATTCACATAAATATCATTATTACAATTACCATAAATATCATTACTATTTTCACATATATTATTATCATTAATTATTTCATTATTTTTTATCAAATTATTTTCTTCATTATTATCATTATTTAATATTTCATTTGTTTCATTATCATACCTTGCATCATCATCCCCCTTTTTTCCTATATCATCATTCTTAAAATTTTTTGTATCCCCCTGATTCGTGACGGAGACATATGTTGCCTCGTCATCATTCGAGCATATTATATTACTCGCGGGGTCAAGTGTACATTGTATCATGTCATTTCTTGTTTCGTCCAATTTTTGTTTTACTTCTAATGGATTTGCTGTAGAGTGGAACTTTTGCATAAATAATTGTTTAAATTCTGCATAACTCTCAAAGTTTTTTATGGCAAATCATATTTTCGCCATTCCTTCTAATGTGTTCTCCACGAACAACAATTTTCGAATTCCTTTTATATTTTTTATATCCAAATACCGATCCAATTCCGCAAGGAATCTCACCGGATCTGTTTCAAATTCACTTTCGAATTTGGGTGCAATTAAGTCGATATTTTGATCGTTCGTATTATTTATAATTGCACCCAATTTGTTTGCACGCGTTTTTATTATTTCCGTCATTATTTTTGTGCATTTCCACGTGGTGCTGTCTGTTACCCTCGCTTTGCTGCCGCATTTGACATTGCATTTCATCTATTTCTTTTTGCATTTCGGCGAGCATTTTCTTCAATTCTTTAACTTTGCTCGCCGTATTTATTGTCGTTTGCGGCGACATATTGTGAACTTTATCGTCGTTAACTAACGTCATTTTAATATATTATTTTTGTCCAATTATTTTCAAAATTCAAAGTTTAAAAATTTATTATGCATTTCACCACCAAACGATTCCATATCAGTCACAAATTAAAATTTGGGTCACTCGAAAGAATTTGGCTTCTTTCGTGCCCCATTTGTTGGGCGCCATTGAAACGATTCGGAGTCAAGTGGATAAAAACTTTAAGGAATCGTCCAAACATAGAAAAATTTATATGTCAATTCTGCCGTGATTTCGAAAAACTGCGTTAACTACATATCGATAGAATTCGAGAAAAACGCGAAAAACTGATTGAATCTTTATTGCTTCATCCCGCAAAGCCTAGTTAACATAGCAGATTGCCGTTTTTTACATTTGATTGGTATGAATGTGATCTCTCTATTTATGCAAAAATAAATATCGTATTTGTTTAAACATTTAATAAATTAATAAAAATGTAGTTAACGGTATGCTGATTTGAGTGTCTTCGCACGAAGAAGTGCGTTAACTGGTATTTAACGTAGTTCTTCATGCAACGGGCGCTCATATAGGCACCTTCGTCGCACGGAAGAACTGCGTTAACTGCAAGGGAATATAAAACATTTCTATCTCCTGAGAGAAAAGGGGATTCAGAATACCAGTATAAGAAATGTAATTATTATCAATTATAATACTATTATAGCAATTAAAAATATTATATTTCTAATTATTCCAAGATACATTTTGAAAATAACATAAATCAAGTCGAACGATATTTAAACTATAAAATAAAAAAGTATGTACTTATTTTTACTATCATTCTTCGTTGGAAATTAAATCTGCAACATCATTAACTGTTAAATTGTTCCAAAAAAAATGTCGAGTTTTGGGCATAAGTGGAAGCAGTTTCGTTATAATATCTTCTTTCTTCGTCTTTGTGATTCCTCGGTTTTTAGCTTCAGTTGTTTGTGGTTTCTTATAATTTATTTTAAATTTATTTTTAAAAAAATCTAATATTTGTAAATTATCTTCATTGTAATCTGTACTGTAATCTAAAGTAAAACGTCCCCTAGTAGCTCTCAAATACTTGATTTTATTTAAATAAGTTTCAGATGTTAGTTTTTTAATTTTTGGAACAGAAGAATGATCTTCCCAAGGAATAAAATCTGATGCTGCCATTGTTTTAATGTCTACATTTTTATCGTTAGTTTCTTTAACGACTTCCACAAAATCTTGAAAATCGTAGATGTTTCGCTTTCTTTTCATGGATAATTCCACCTGGTGGTGAAAAGAATCGGCGGACATGAACGTGTGTCCGGTCTCAAAATAAAATAATTCGATTTTCTTGGCTGAGATTTCTTCGGAATTAATTATATAAAAAATGAAAGTCAGAAAACACCAATTCTTGTTTTGCGCAGAACAATTATCCAGCCAAAGAGTAATTGTATCTTTATCACGGTTTTGAAGAAAGAAGGCGTAGAAGGTGCTCGTAATATCACCTTTTTTCCTTCCACCTATCTCTTCATGCCAAATAATAGCTAAGGGTCTATTATTTCTCGAAATTGGTCCCAAGGGTACAAAACTTTCATTAAATGCGATAAGGCGTCTGGTAAATAAAACAGCTTTAAAACCTTCCATTCTTGGTAGCATGATTACCTTTTGTAGATCAACTGAACATTTTAATTCTCTACAGCCCGAAGTTCCTATCTCTTTAACCTGCTTTTCATATTTTTCACGAGCAGCACTGTATCTTTCATGATGATCTGACCATCTAGTACAAACGTCACATGTTGAATCGAGGTTTTCTTTTTTATGGAGAGGATTGTGTTGGTTAAAGAATTCACACTCTTCGCACTCTTCGTTTCCTAATTTAGTGAAAGAAATCTTCATATCGGAAATACTGTTTCTGTAAAATGAATAACTACACGAAAATCCGGGATTATTTTCTTGAAAATCGAGAAGCATTGCAGATATTGTTATATTATTTGGCAAATATCGACGGTTCGGAGCGTGCTCTCGACGGTAATGGGAAATACTAGGATGAAAAGACTCTATGTGCTCTTTAACTAACGTTTTTAATCGTAGATAAGTCGCATTGTCAACTATATGTTTCCCTCTTTGATCGTCTGCTGCTTCCAATGTGACAGGATTTACGCCTTTAAATGCAGAATTTATAAAGAAGTCATTTCTTAATTTGTAGCCTAAGGTTGCTACAAAAAACGGTTTACAAACTTTCAGTTTTTGATTACTGGAACTGGTTAAAGTAAAAACGTAACTATATTGCCGTTTATCAGTGTCACTAGTCCGTCTTGCAACTGGTTTTCGTTCGACATGAGAGAGAATAAATGCACGCCTTTTTTGCAGATTTTCTAAAGCCCAATAGTCTGTGTTTATGATGCGACGTTCATGAGAACTTAATTTTTCAGAACATTTTAATCGACAATTTGAATTACACGCAGGATATACAGGATGTTCATTATTTACTTCCTCCGAATTCTCATTCTCTGTACAACTACTCTCTTCCCTAGTATTTTTCATGGGTTCTGTAAAAGATTTTTCTGCATTTACTGAAAACAGATTATTATCAATATTTTCTTGAGGTGCATATTGTGAATTTATTGAATAAAACCCGTAATTGATACTTTCGTTTATATTTAATGAAATATTATTCATCTCATTCGAAATCCCAGTTCGAAAAGACTCATATGCAGGATGTGATTCAACAACTGGGTGTAAAGTATTCACACAATCGTAGGAAAAACTATCTTTGTAGCGTTCATCTACTTGAGACTCTGTCATTATGTTACCCGTATTATAATTGATACCTCTATTCTCAGAACTGGGTGGCATAGACACCATAGACGAAAATTGATGAGAGCTCTGCATATTTCCATCATCTTCTGTGAATGTATATGAAGAAGTTGCATTATTCATATTTCCAATTTCTTGAATATAACTATCTTCACTCCAACTATTTGCTGAAGCCACTTCCTTGTGTTATATTTTCAACAAAATTCGCTGTTTCTCCATGTAGCAATAGATTGACTATAAAAACAAGAATGTAACAGCCACGAGAGTAAAATGTAAATGGATTTAAAAACTACATGAAGGGGAAAATCGTCTTTTTAGCGCCTTACCTAGTGACCGTCGCGAGAACGTGTTAACGAGCGTCAAGTTAGAGCGAACGAATACCTAATCTCGATATACCTTTTGCAACATAACCTACCGAGCACTAAGAGTACACTATAAAAAAAAGAGTGTATTTTTACTACGTGTCACGTAGTAAAAAAAAAAACGCTTCACGTTTCACGCTGTAAAAATACAAACAATGTTTACAATAGTACAGATTTACAAATCGTCTGTAATTAGCAAATATGAAATTTTACATTTTTTCCCGTCTTTGCGTTTATTTCAGAAAAAGGATGTACTATATTATTTTCAACGACTTGAGCTTTGAAAATTTGTCAACATATGTATGATTGCAAACTTACGACCCTTACGACGTATCACGAAGTGAACTTACGACATATCACGAGGTTATGTTGCACACGGTTTATACTTTTAATAAGTATCACATTGGAAATAAATCGATTCACGTTTCACGTAGTAAAAGTACACGCCGTTTGCAAAATAACGTCTTAAATTTACAATCGATGTGCAAAAATACACGTTCCAACCTGTAAAAGTACAACATGCGTTGTCTTTCTTTCTGCTTGTTTTTTTACAGTGCAAAACAGTTTTCCGTACGCATATCAAATAATCCTACTCTTCTACAGTGTGACTTCTACGCGTGATTTTTACGAAGTTAATTTTGTTGAGGTTTTCCCATACGTGTAATAAGAATAAGTATAAGATTAAAATTCTTACCATAAGAGCCGTAAAAATAGTCCATGTTTTAAATGAATGTACTGGTTTAATCGGATAAGAAATTCTAAGCCATACAAGAAAGTGGACTTAATTTACTTCATTACTCCATGATTATGTTGAAGTATGTACTGCAGATGCGCGGAATGGGAGGATCATATGTTAGGTCGACAGTGGCGCCTCCTGGTGGCCGTTCGGGAATGCCGTAGTGAGCGTCAAATAGACAATTTAGAAAATACTATATACATTTGAAGTTGCAGCACACAGATAGCACACTACAGTCGAATGTACATGAGTCTACCTAACCGGTATGTGCACGTACCATGGCACTAGTAAAACGGCAGAGATTCCACTACCGCCATCTATCCTGGGTTTTATTGCGGGGCTTCCTAATTGCCTTTGTGGCGGCCGAATTTTTAAAAACCGATTCAGTTATTTTTAATTTACATTTTTTAACGTAGATTACTACCTTATCGACCGATCCGACTGGAGGCCCCTTAACAGCACTAATCCTGTCACCGACGCTGCTCTGTTATCCTTGTTTTCCCCTATACATGTTTATGGGATAAACAAGGATAACAGAGCAGTGTTGGTGACAAACTTCAAAATGCTGTTGAATGTATCTTCATGCAAAGAACAAAGCAACGAAGAATCGAAGCACAAGAATCACTGGATTTGAATGTAGGTGAGAAAGATTTCAACGCTGATATAAGTGTTTATTTGTCGTAAAAAAGGCTTCTTTAAATATAACGAACTAAACGACTTCTTAACTGTGAACAACATTTATTAATCGTTAAAATATATTTCTTAATAAATAATGGTATATATGCACCAAGGGGGTGGAGGAGGGACTTTTGAATTACGAGAGCAATTTTCGGGTCCCGAGTCGAAGACGAGGGACGAGAATGTTGCTCGAGTTGTTCTAAGTCCCCGCCCCCGAGGGGCATACGATATTTTATGTAACGAAGGCAGAAAAATGGAATTTTTCATCCCTGACAAGGGATGAAAAACGCCTTTTTTGTGTATGTGTTACATAAAATGATTTTTTAACTATTAACAAATGTTTATAGTTAAGAAATAGTTTAGTTCGCCATATTTAAAAAAGCCTTCTTTGCGACAAACAATTACTTATAATATATATATATATATATATAAATATACATATTACATATACATAAAAATCGCGTGGCCAATACATAATAATAATAATAATAATGGCGCGAATGCACAGTCGGTTTGCAGTAATGCATCCCGAACTGGCAGATCGCTTTTCTCAACAACAACTGAGAGATTATGTGGCCTATCTGAGGCGGACGGGTTTCGTTGTTCCCAGCTGTCAACCGGTACCGGATGTGCGGGCAATAACAACTGAGCCCGTACGCAGTGCTGGGAGAGATGCTCCACATTATGACAGCTCGACACTCGTGTTTAGGAAAAATTTGACAACAAAAATTTTGCCTAAACAACGAGAAATAGACAGAGCAAATAGTCTACTTCTAGATGCTCTTCCAGATGACTGCGACCTGTGGCAAGTCAATTGTGCCGTTTACGAGGCTGCAAGTGATCTGGTGACTCCGCGATATCTGACACAGATATCGGGGAGTCGGCAGATTACAAAACGCATGTCTCAATTGAACGGTAAGATTCGACTGACACGGAAACTCGCTTCCCGAATTCAGTGTGTGATCGACTATTTAACATCTGGCCGTTCATTTACGTCGATGGCCGCAGTTGAGGAATTCTGGGGGAGCATCTACGAGAGAACATCTAGGCTTAATGCAGACACTCCAGGTATTGAAATCTTCACCGAGTTGTGCGACGAAGTCACACAACAAAGTGAAGATTGCCCACCCGTCAGTGCATTAGAGGTGAAAAATGCCATCACAGGAGCGAGGAATTTCTCCTCGCCGGGCTGGGATGGAATTAACAACTATTGGTGGAAGAAGTTCACTTCTGTCCATCAACACCAAGCCCGAATATTCACCTCTCATATAAATGGAGACCAACCCATTCCGCACTGGCTGGTGGAGGGCCGAACGACACTGATCCCAAAATCGGGAGACTTTTCCGATCCGAAAAACCATAGACCGATCACGTGTCTCAATACGTTATACAAATTGTTCACTAACATCTTGAACGAACGTATTGAGAAATCCGTGAAACCGGTGTGGCAATGGATAGTAGAACAACGAGGCTGCAAAATGGGTGTATCCGGCTGCATGACAACTTGCTTATCGACAGGTGTGTTTGTCAGCACGCAGTCCAGTACAAGCGTAACCTGTCGATAGCCTGGCTGGATTACATGAAGGCGTATGACTCAACATCGCACGAGCTTTTAAGCCTGTTGCTCAAACGCCTTCATGTCCACCCAAACATAGTGAGAATTGTAGAAGACCTGATGCCTCTTTGGAAAACACGCTTTGTCATGACATCGGGCAAGCGTCGAACCATGTCTAGACTGGTTCAATTCCAAAGAGGTGTCTATCAGGGAGATTCTCTGAGTCCTCTGCTCTTCTGCATCTCACTATTGCCTCTATCCGTTGCTCTCCGGAAATCTCAAGGGTACATGTGTGGACCGCCTGGTGAACGTGTACATAAGATCACCCATCTTTTCTATATGGATGATCTTAAATTATACGCATCAGGCGAAGATCAATTACATCGATCTCTGAACATCGCCCTTACATACTCGAGAGATATCAGTATGGAATTCGGATTGGACAAGTGTGCAGTCGTTCATTTGCACAGAGGAAGGTCAGGCTCCCATAACAACGATATGGAGCTGGTCAACGGAAATGTCATCCGCCACCTTAGCGCCGAAGAAGCCTACACATACCTGGGCATACCTCAAAGGCATGTCCAGGATGTGCAGGCTGCTAAAACCACCATCACTAAGAAATACCGGCGCATTCTCCGTCAGATCTGGTCATCAGAATTGACCGGGAGAAATAAGGTGGCAGCCACGAATATGTTGGCCGTATCACCAGTGCTCTATTCTTTTGGAGCACTGAAGTGGAACGTTGACGAGGTAAGGGATCTTGACCGTAGCACACGGAAGTTGATTTGTATGCAACGCAGTTTGCATCCAAGATCTTCCGTGGAACGACTGTATTTGCCCCGAAATATGGGAGGTCGTGGCCTTTTAAGCCTGGAGTGTATGCATGACCGATTGGTCCTCGAAACAGCTTGCGACGTGATTAATCGAACGGAGGATCCCCTGATGATGCTAGTACATCAGCATGAAATTCAGGGGAAGGGGGCGTTTTTGTACAACGCGGCGGAACGAGCGGCGCGAAACCTCGGTCTGGTTTTCAACGTGGGACGTAGTGGTGCACAGGAGGCTGAATCAGTCGTCAATCTGTACCCAGTGCGTCTCAGGGCTAACATACGGAAGGAACAACTCCGTATGTTGGAGGGAAGGCATATCGACAAGCCGTTGCATGGACAATTCTTTCGAAATGACCAACAACTTGGCTTGTCGGCAGAGATGACGTTCTCCTTCTTAAGATCAGCCGGCTCGAAATCCGAGACCGAGGGTTTTATCTTCGCGTGCCAGGATGGGGTCATCAATACCTTAGCGTACCGCAAGAACATCTTACACCAGGCGGTACAGAGTACGCTTTGTAGATTGTGTAGATGTCATGCTGAGACACCAATGCATCTTTTGGCAGCATGTCCAATATATGCAGTTTCAGCATACATCGAACGTCACAATGCGGCTCTTCGAGTGCTGTATTACCATCTTCGCAGCACTTATGGTATTGATGCAACCCCAGTTTTGCCGTACGTCCCCACTGATATTGAATCCGTAGTCGGGAATGAGTCTTGCCGAATATACTGGAATTACTCATTCCCGACGAGCAGGCAAATATCAGCCAATAAGCCTGACATCGTCCTTGTTGACTTCGATGACAAATCCATCTTCGTCATCGAGTTTTCTGCACCAGCAGAAACAAATATAGTCAGCAAAGAGGACGAAAAACGGATGAAATATCAGGAACTCCTGTTCGAGATTCGCAGGCTGTATCGAGGATTCAAAATCAAGCTCGTCGTGCTGATAATTGGAGTGCTGGGAGGAATGAGACCAACTTTCCTCCAAAACATCAAAAGCATTCCGGCCTGTCGAGAACATGCAAATTCCATCGCAGGCCGAATGCAGAAAGCAGTGCTACTGGGATCTCTCCGTCTACTGAGGTCACACGAGATCCTGTTACCACTTACCCAATGGTAGAGGGAGTGGTTACAGTTGCAAACGAAATGGCCCGGTGCAGTCTGCAGCGGAGGAGATGGATATCGGAGCCACTATTCTACTGCAGACTGCACACGTGGATTCTGGAGGGCCAAGGGAGGTTAGGGTTTTAGTCGGTAAACCTTGCCGTTAACATCAAAGGTGAGGGAGTCCGACACACGGGGGGTTACACAACATCTTCAACCCCCTATGGTGCCTAATGCATTTCCCCCCTCCGTCAAAAAAAAAAAAAAATAATAACTTTGCACTTTTTTAAATTAAAAATGCTTTATAACGAAATCACATATTTGTTGAAATATGCAGTTACGTGATTTTAGAAATTACAAGCACCCTTTTTTGAGACACTCGTAGCACGGAAGAACTGCGTTAACTACACCGCCTGACAGTGCGAAGTTTTTCCGTGCTTCGAGTGCCTTAAAAAGGGGGTTTGTAATTTCAAGAACACCGTTAACTACGCAGTGCTACGCAGATACGCTGTTTTTTCGTGCGACGCGTGCCGAAATCCGCCCCACTCCCGCAACCGTTATGTACATAACGCACTTTTATCGAAATATAACACGCGATTTCATGTAGTTAACGGTAATTTCACCATATTGCGCAATAATAATAATTAATTGTATTAACAATTTTTAAAAATAATTTGCACTAACGTGTGTATCTTTTTTCTACGATTCTAATGATATAAAAAACTCATTTTTTGATTTTTTTGCAGTTAACGTAGTTTTTCCAAATTACGGCAGAATTATAGTCAAGCATGCTAAAATAATAGATAGGAATCGTTTGTGCTGAAATAAATAAAGTCATGATTATTTATCGTCATTATTCAATTAAAATATATTTATACTTTGAATTTTCACATATATAATTGAAGTCGTCAATAACAATAAATTACTACACATGCATACCAACATACTCGACGTCAAATCGCACATATAAAAAATAAAGGTTCATAATTAAAATGTATTATCGAGTCGTAGGTAAGTCGTGTGAGTCAAAATAAATAAAAAGTCATTAATATTGTCAACGACGGAATAACTTACGCGGAATAATAATTTAGACACGCACACACATTCAATACATACACTCACATTCATATATATATATATATATAAACATTTTATGGCAATAATTTAAAAACATGATTCATTAACGGACGGACAGAAGAGAAAGAGGCTTACGTAAATTTATGTCTTCTTTCTTCTTAGGGTGTCCTTTCCTCGTGTTCCATCCGTCTCGTTGAATTTTGGGAATGCGGCTGCTGTCACGTGGTGAACCAAATTAGGTGTTATACTCCTTCGCGACCACGAGGGAGAGGACCAGCAGCCTCGAGTGATCCGGGACGAACGGAGTACCGTCGTCAGTTCCTGGTATCCTTCTGGTCAAAAATTAGTCCTCGCCGCCTCCATGAATTATTGAATTTGATGCTGGCTGTAGAATTGCGTGGGCTCACTTTATTTTCGGAGCAGCCAGGGTCTCCGGATTGTCGTCGAGGCGGCGAGTCGTCCAGGAGTCCAAGAGAAGAGGAGTGAGGGATACTTACCAGGTCTTATAATACCTCGGTAAGTATCCCTATGTCCAGTCATGTTGCCGAGTTCCCTTTTTCTTAAAAATCGGGACGGGAACTGTCAAACATTTAAATGTCATTTACTGGACTTTAGTTTGACAGCCCGCCCCTCATTTGAATTTTGACCGCATGCGCCCCATTGCGGCGACACATGCGCTCCGAGCTTGGAACTCGGCCCGTTGTTGCCCACTTTTCAGGCTACGCGGCCAGGGCGCCGTTGCCCCTCTTCTGCGCATGTAGAGGCGCACCAGCGCCAGCGCCTTGTCATTACGCGCGCATGTCCCTTGATGCGCGCTCGGATCCCACGTGGGCTTGGGATCCAAAATGGCCGACCGGCCGGAAAAAGCGCGCATCGCGTCCTTGCTATCTTCGTTATTTCCTTTATTAAGCACGTCCATATAAATTTCATAACGGCCCTCTTTCTCTCCGTCACTCTTTCTCTTCCGCGCGGTCGAGTTAAACGGCTCGTTACACTATCTTTTTTGTTTGAAACATTTTTTTACGATTCGTATTTGTATAAAAGAAATGTTTTAAAAACTACGAAAAAAACTTGATTTTTCATTTTTCACTTTTAGCGCTACCACTAAGCTTCTAAATAAATATCAATGCTTTGGAAGATACATAGTAAAGTGTTTTACTATGAAATGTCATTAGGCTATTAAGTTAATCTTATTACTGAAACTTTTGCGACTTAATGGATTATCAGCATCTAAAATATCACCATTTCACCGAAAATTATTCCCAACGCTTTGGAGGGGATTTTAATATAATGGCTTACAATTAAAACTCACTAAACCTCTCAGAGAATAACAACGCTAAAATTGTTTAGGTCACAGTAAATTATCAGACTCCAAAATATCAAAATTTAACTGAAAATTATTCACGATGCTTTGGGGGATTTTAATAAAATTACTGATAACTGAAACTCACTCAGTTTCATAACGAATATCAGCTCTGAAATTGTTTAGGTCTTCATCGTGTATTATACTACAAAATATCTCCTACAAAATACCCTACAAAACATCCTTTTCAATCAGAATTATTCGCGATGCTTCGGGAAATTTTTAGTAAATTGTTTTTTTTTATGAAACATCATTAAGCTTCCAAGCTTACGTTAGTACTGAAACTCATTACGACCAAATTTTTTATAAGCATCTAAAATATCGTCATTGTACTGAGACAGATTTTAATAAAATTACTTACTACCAAAACTCACCAAGCTTCTAAATAAATATGAATGCTGGAATTATTTCCATCTTAATGAAGTATTAGCCTACAAAATATCAACTTTTAACTACGTAAGAACTGTCAGCAATACGAATAACTTCGGTGCTTGATTACATTTTGGAATAATACACTTTACTAAATATCTTCGGAAGTCACGTTAACACTTTTCAGTGAATAGGAGACCTTAGTAGTAAAATTCGTGAATAGGTGTTTTTTACTGATTAATATGGAGGTGTTTAAATATGATTAAGTGATTTAAATATGAATAAGAATCCTAATAATTTGGGGTGGAAATTAATTAGAACTCGAAATGCACATTGTATAGTTATGAATCAATTTTTCATTGTTTGTTTACAATATTTCCTTATATTAATTTTAATATTTTTGAAATGCTTTATTGATAATTTTAGTGATATTTAGTTTCGTTATTTCTGTTTTACTACTTAAAAATATTTCATTCCGTTGTTTCTCATTTTTCAATTTCGTGAACAAATTTACTATCTCATATAATGTGTCCTTCATTCTCTTGAGAGGGTTTACCATTTGACATTTACTATTTTTTCTGCGTGTTCAAACTGCATGTCTTGGCCCAATATCAGCAATCCTCACGGAATACCGCCCGGACAGATCCCGTGTGGGTTTCCATAAATTGTCCGATTTTTCCTGTCTTGTAAAGAAGGTCAAGAAAGTGAAATTTTGTGATTCATTATTGACCAGTATTTCATCGTACGTTAAACAAATTAACTTATTGGACTTACGCTTTCATTACGGGTCAAAAATACTATTAAATTAGAAGCTCACCTTGATTACTAAATTATTAATGATTTTGCAGATTCTCTAAAATATTCCAGATATTTTTCTGCATATGATAAACTCACAACTTCAATTGACAGGGTTAATAAACGATCGTACTTATTAAATGTTTGGAAAATTTGTCAAACTCGTCCGAATTGGATTGTGTAATTGAAATTGTGCCATCTGCCATCAATTACAAATTTCGACAATAAAATTAATCCAAAAACTTAAAGAGCTCAGTCAACGTTCAAACGTACCGAGTGCATTCATTAACATGACCGTGTTATTCTTCACATTGGAAACTTGTACCCAATAACAGGACTACTATTCTTAACCAGTCACCTTCGGCGCGCAAGTTCTATGGAAAACCCTCTTGATTCTTCATATTAGATATAACAATTTATTTATTACCAACTTTCTGAAAAAATATCTTTAGTATCGTATTCAAATGATTACAGATGAAAACGATCATTTTCAAAAATTAACAAATAACATATTTCTTTCAGTGCAAATGTGACCGTTTCTTATCTACACTAGTCAGGGTATTTGCCCCTCTGCCGTCCCTTCGATACCAGAAACCCCCCCCCCCCTTAGAAATTTAGAAATATCTTACGATCTGTCGAGGCGGTACTATGTAAGGATTGCCGATGGTATGCAATTTGAACACGCAGAAAAATAAATGTGAATTTTTCAACAATACTGGTTCAGTTGGTGGTAGATAGTCCTACGTGACAACAAGAAGTTTCAATAACACAACCGAACACGTTATTTTAAACAAACAGGAACGCATTAAATGACGCTGAAACTAGCAGCGGATTCTCAGCAGTGGATTCGGATAGATCTCAAATTCAAAGGAAATAATTAGTTCCACCTTCCATACAAAATTTCAAAAATGCTGGTCTTTTCTAGAATTTACTTAATGAGCAGAGCTAATTGCCGGGAGAGGGCATGAATAAAGATGGAAATTAGCGACTGGCTTGGGTGTGATTGTTTCTATTGTTTGCTTAAGGGCCTATATGCCTCTCGAGATCAGTTGCAAGCGAGATTCCGATCAGTTCGGATACGCCTTTCAACGTGAACGAGTTGTCGTGTTGTGCTGGTGGAATGTCGGTGGAACTGGACAGCAGCCGAGGCATTTGGTGATGGTGGTTGTGGCCCCGTAAACGTACGTACGTAGGACAACGGTCCCTAGTTACGTGAGTATGTGCGTGAGTTAGTACCCGAGCGTCTGAATATTTGAGTATTTGTATGTCGATAAAGTTCGAGTGAGTCGTGTTTAGGGCAGGGCCCGCTCAGCCCTACTGATGAGTCCATGAGCGGGCCTGGGACGAAACACCCACCAGTGTATAATTTTTATAATGTTTTAATTGCATTCGAGGATTTGCATGATATCCTCAAGGAGATTAGCGCGGCAAATGTTTTCGTGTCTCCCACTCCGCCATAGCAGTAACATAGCATTTAGCAATTTCTCAATCGTATCTCGAGAACTAGGGCGTGCCCGTGTCTGAAATTTTCACAAGCACATCACGGGGATATTAGAAATCAGATCCACCTTCCAGAAGATTTAAAAAAAAAATGCTGGTCTTTTCTAGAATTTACTTACTGAGCAGTTAGCAGTCTCTCAATCGTATCTCGAGAACTAGGGCATGTCCGTATCATAAATTTTCCCAAGAAATTTTACATTTTACAATTCACGAGATCGATAATGTGAAAATTTCAGACACGGACTTGCCCTAGTTCTCGAGATACGAGTGAATGACTGCTAACTGGTCCGTAAGTAAATTCTAGAAAAGATCAGCATTTTTTAAAATTTTTTCTGGAAGGTGGAACTGATTTCTAATATCTTACATGTTGGCAGTTTCTTAAGTGTTCGGTTACTTCTCTGTTTTCGAAGAGGCGAGAGGAAGACAATAAGCCTGACTAGTATGGATAAGGATGTGAAGTAAAGTCTAATAATCGTAGTATGATTTTTTTCATAATATGAAAAAACGAAAGCAACATGAATATAATCCAGTTTTATCCAACTCCCAAAAATGTCGGGAATGTATTAACCACTTCGCCGGCTGGGCTCCTTTTTTGGCCCAGACCGATAAGAATTACTGAAATGGCGTCAAAACTAAGTCTCAAAGTATGTGAGTAGTTTTCACCTATCGAAACATAGTATATTTTGAGTTCAAGGAACACGAATATCATAATATAAATTCAATATTTTGAGGTTTTCGAGATTTTTTAAGACGTTGAATACCAACAAATGTCAATAAGTTATACGTAGGTCAAGTATTAAAAATTTCTTATAGGAAAAAATTAATATTTCCTACAACTGTTTACAATTTATGTAATGATGTTGAAACTAGCAGCGGATTGACAGCAACGGATTCGAAACTCGCTTTCAAAGTCAAGTGTTTACCAGGTTTTAAAAACCTGAGCAACCAATATAGTTGCACCAAATAGTATGAAAAATTTTTTGGGTATTCTTAAAAAAAAAAAGGAATCAACTTTAGACATGAATTTCTAATCAGCAGCTAGTTCAAAATTGCCGCGTCGCACTCTGGAATCTCTTTTAATCTTTCCTAGGTATCCCAAGGAGCTTGCATAAAATAATTGGAATCGATTCGGAATTTCCTCTGACCTGTAGTACGGATTTACGTGAAAATTTCCGGCTGATTGAGTTTTAAAGATTCAAAATGGCCGGGTCGCACTCTGGAAACTTTTTAAATCTTTCCCGGGGATCCCAAGGAACCTCCATAAAAAATTGGAATCGATTCGGAATTTCCTCTGACCTGTAGTACGGATTTACTTGAAAATTTCCGGCTGATTGTGTTTTAGAGAATCAAAATGGCCGCGTCGCACTCTGAAAACTTTTTGAATCTTTCCTAGGTATCCCAAGGAGCCTCCATAGAAAAATTGGAATCGATTCGGAATTTCCTCTAAACTGTAGTACGGATTTACTTAAAAATTTCCAGCCGATAGAGTTTTAGAGATTCAAAATGACCACGTCGCACTCTGAAAACTTTTTAAATCTTTCTCGGGGATCCCAAGGAACCTCCATAAAAAAATTGGAATCAATTCGGAATTTCCTGTTGTTAATAATAGAGATTTATTGGAAAAATGATGACTAAGTGCTTTTTCCATTTCGAAATGGCTGCGTCGCACTCTGGATTCTCGTTTAATCTTTCCCGGTGATCCCAAAGAACCTCCAGAATATAATGTGAACCGATTAATGACTCCCTGGTGCTTATTTTCGCAAATATTGCAAAAATTCTTTTGAAGGGCCCCTGGCGGGCTACGTCCCTGGTTTGGATCGTTCGGCTGCTAACGCCGGCTGCCAGCTTCAGGCTCGTACATGCCCTCGTTCTCGAGATACGCTTGAGATACTGCTAACTGCTCATTAAGTACATTCTAGAAAATACCAACATTTCTTAAATTTTTTATGGAAGATGGAGACTATTATTTACTTTGAATTTGAGATCTATCCGAATCCGCTGCTGCGAATTCGCTGCTAGTTTCAGCGTCATAAATAAATTATTATATCTAATATGAAGAATCAAGAGGGTTTTCCACAGAACTTGTGCGCCGAAGGTGAAGTGAACGACTGGTTAAGGAATAGTGGTCCTGCTATTGGGCACAAGTTTTCAATGTGAAGAATGACTCGGTCATGTTAATAAATACACTCGGTACGTTTGATCATTGGCTGAGTTCTTTAAGTTTTTGGATTAATATTATTGTCGAAATTTGTAATTGATGGCAGATGGCACAATTTCAATTAAACAATCAAATTCGGACGAGTTTGACAAATTTTCGAAACATTTAATAAGTACGATCGTTTATTAAATTAGCAAGAAATTGTTTATAAAGCTTAAATTTTGCAGAGATCTCAGAAACAAGGTCAGAATCAATAAAATTGTCGTTTACAAACAATACGCTAGTAGCAACAATGTTTAAATTAATATTGTTTATATCGATTTCCATAATATGCATGTAGCTATCGCAAGAAATTGTTTATAAAGCTTAAATTTTGCAGAGATCTCAGAAACAATAAAAATATCGTTTCCAAACAATACGCTAATAGCAACAATGTTTAAATTAATATTGTTTATATCGATTTCCATAATATGCATGTTACTTTTGCAGGAAATTGTTTATAAAGCTTAAATTTTGCAGAGATCTCAGAAACAAGGTCAGAAATAATAAAAATGTCGTTTCCAAACAATACGCTAGTAGCAACCATGTTTAAAGTAATATTGTTAATAATTATCTATATAATGCATCTAACTTCTGCAGGAAATTGATTATAAAGCTTAAATATTGCAGAGATCTCAGAGACGAGGTCAAAAATAATAAAAAAATCGTTTCCAAACAATCCGCCAGTAGCAACAATGTGTAATTAATATTGTTTATATTGATTTCCATAGTATGCATGTAACTTTAGCAGGAAATTGTTTATAAAGCTAAAATTTTGCAGAGATCTCAGAATCGATAAAAATATCGTTTCGAAACACTACGTTAGTAGCCATAATGTTTAAATTAATATTGTTTATATCGATTTCCATAATATGCATGTAACTTTTGCAGGAAATTGTTTATAAAGCTTAAATTTTGCAGCGATCTCAGAAACAACGTCAGAAACAATAAAAATATCGTATTCAAACAATACGCTAGTAGCAACAATGTTTCAATTAATATTGTTTATATCGATTTCCATAAGATGCATGTAACTTTCGCAGGAAATTGTTTATAAAGCTTAAATTTTGCAGAGATCTCGGAAACAAGGTCAGAAATAATAACAATATCGTTTCCAAACAATACGCTAGTAGCAACAATGTTTCAATTAATATTGGTAATAATTATCTATATAATGCATCTAACTTCTGCAGGAAATTGTTTATAAAGCTTAAATTTTGCAGAGATCTCAGAAGCAAGGGCAGAAACAATAAAAATATCGTTTTCAAACAATACGCTAGTAGAAACAAAGTTTTAATTAATATTGTTTATATCGATTTCCATAATATGCATGTAACTTTTGCAGGAAATTGTTTATAAAGCTTAAATATAGCAGAGATCTCAGAGACGAGGTCAGAAATAATAAAAATATCGTTTCCAAACAATACGCTAGTAGCAACAATGTTTAAATTAATATTGTTTATATCGATTTCCATAATATTCATGTAAATTTTGCAGGAAATTGTTTATAAAGCTTAAATATTCTAGAGATCTCAGAGACGAGGTTAGAAATAATAAATATCGTTTCCAAACAATACGCTAGTAACAACAATGTTTAAATTAATATTGTTTATATCGATTTCCATAATATGCATGTAACTTTTGCAGGAAATTGTTTATAAAGCTGAAATTTTGCAGAGATCTCAGAAACAAGGTCAGAATCAATAAAATTATCGTTTACAAACAATACGCTAGTAGCAACAATGTTTAAATTAATAGTGTTTATATCGATTTGCATAATATGCATGTAACTTTAGCAGGAAATTGTTTATAAAGCTGAAATTTTGCAGAGATCTCAGAAACAGTAAAAATATCGTTTCCAAACAATACGCTAGTAGCCAGAATGTTTAAATTAATATTGTTTATATCGATTTCCATAATATGCATGTAACTTTTGCAGGAAATTGTTTATATAGCTTAAATTTTGCAGAGATCTCAGAAACAAGGTCAGAAATAATAAAAATGTCGTTTCCAAACAATACGCTAGTAGCAACAATGTTTAAATTAATATTGTTTATATCGATTTCCATAATATGCATGTAACTTTTGCAGGAAATTGTTTATAAAGCTGAAATTTTGCAGAGATCTCAGAAACAAGGTCAGAATCAATAAAAATATCGTTTCCAAACAATATGCTAGTAGCAACAATATTTATATTAATATTGTTTATATCGATTTCCATAATATGCATGTAACTTTCGCAGGAAATTGTTTATAAAGCTTAAATTTTGCAGAGATCTCAGAAACAAGGTGAGAATCAATAAAAATATCGTTTCCAAACAATACGCTAGTAGCAACAATGTTTAAATTAATATTGTTTATATCGATTTCCATAATATGCATGTAACTTTTGCAGGAAATTGTTTATATAGCTTAAATTTTGCAGAGATCTCAGAAACAAGGTCAGAAATAATAAAAATGTCGTTTCCAAACAATACGCTAGTAGCAACCATGTTTAAAGTAACATTGTTAATAATTATCTATATAATGCATCTAACTTCAGCAGGAAATTGTTTATAAAGCTTAAATATTGCAGAGATCTCAGAGACGAGGTCAGAATCAATAAAAATATCGTTTCCAAACAATACGCTAGTAACAACAATGTTTAAATTAATATTGTTTATATCGATTTCCATAATATGCATGTAACTTTCGCAGGAAATTGTTTATAAAGCTTAAATTTTGCAAAGATCTCAGAAACAAGGTCAGAAACGATAAAAATATCGTTTCCAAACAATACGCTAGTAGCAACAATGATTAAATTAATATTGTTTATATTGATTTCCATAATATGCATGTAACTTTCGCAGGAAATTGTTTATAAAGCTTAAATTTTGCAGAGATCTCAGAAACAATAAAAATATCGTTTCCAAACAATACGCTAGTAGCAACAATATTTAAATTAATATTGTTTATATCGATTTCCATAATATGCATGTAACTTTCGCAGGAAATTGTTTATAAAGCTTAAATTTTGCAGAGATCTCAGAAACAAGGTCAGAATCAATAAAATTATCGTTTACAAACAATACGCTAGTAACAACAATGTTTAAATTAATATTGTTTATATCGATTTCCATAATATGCATGTAACTTTCGCAGGAAATTGTTTATAAAGCTTAAATTTTGCAGAGATCTCAGAAACAAGGTCAGAATCAATAAAATTATCGTTTCCAAACAATACGCTAGTAGCAACAATGTTTGAATTAATATTGTTTATATCGATTTCCATAATATGCATGTAACTTTAGCAGGAAATTGTTTATAAAGCTAAAATTTTGCAGAGATCTCAGAATCAATAAAAATATCGTTTCGAAACACTACGCTAGTAGCCATAATGTTTAAATTAATATTGTTTATATCGATTTTCATAATATTCATGTAACTTTTGCAGGAAATTGTTTATAAAGCTTAAATTTTGCAGAGATCTCAGAAACAAGGTCAGAATCAATAAAATTATCGTTTTCAAACAATACGCTAGTAGCAACAATGTTTGAATTAATATTGTTTATATCGATTTCCATAATATGCATGTAACTTTAGCAGGAAATTGTTTATAAAGCTGAAATTTTGCAGAGATCTCAGAAACAGTAAAAATATCGTTTCCAAACAATACGCTAGTAGCCACAATGTTTAAATTAATATTGTTTATATCGATTTCCATAATATGCATGTAACTTCTGCAGGAAATTGTTTATAAAGCTGAAATTTTGCAGAGATCTCAGAAACAAGGTCAGAAATAATAAAAATGTCGTTTCCCAACAATACGCTAGTAGCAACCATGTGTAATTAATATTGTTTATATCTATTTCCATATAATGCATCTAACTTCTGCAGGAAATTGTTTATAAAGCTTAAATTTTGCAGAGATCTCAGAAACAAGGTCAGAAATAATAAAAATATCGTTTCCAAACAATACGCTAGTAGCAACAATGTTTAAATTAATATTGTTTATATCGATTTTCATAATATTCATGTAACTTTTGCAGGAAATTGTTTATAAAGCTCAAATTTTGCAGAGATCTCAGAAAAAAGGTCAGAATCAATAAAAATATCGTTTCCAAACAATACGCTAGTAACAACAATGTTTAAATTAATATTGTTTATATCGATTTCCATGATATGCATGTAACTTTCGCAGGAAATTGTTTATAAAGCTTAAATTTTGCAGAGAACTCAGAAACAAGGTCAGAATCAATAAAATTATCGTTTCCAAACAATACGCTAGTAGCAACAATGTTTGAATTAATATTGTTTATATCGATTTTCATAATATGCATGTAACTTTTGCAGGAAATTGTATATAAAGCTCAAATTTTGCAGAGATCTCAGAAAAAAGGTCAGAATCAATAAAAATATCGTTTCCAAACAATAAGCTAGTAGGAACAATGTTTAAATTAATATTGTTTATATCGATTTCCATATAATGCATCTAACTTCTGCAGGAAATTGTTTATAAAGCTGAAATTTTGCAGAGATCTCAGAAAGAAGGTCAGAATCAATAAAAATATCGTTTCCAAACAATAAGCTAGTAGGAACAATGTTTAAATTAATATTGTTTATATCGATTTCCATAATAAGCATGTAACTTTCGCAGGAAATTGTTTAAAAAGCTTAAATTTTGCAGAGATCTCAGAAACAAGGTCAGAATCAATAAAATTATCGTTTTCAAACAATACGCTAGTAGCAACAATGTTTGAATTAATATTGTTTATATCGATTTCCATAATATGCATGTAACTTTAGCAGGAAATTGTTTATAAAGCTGAAATTTTGCAGAGATCTTAGAAACAATAAAAATATCGTTTCCAAACAATACGCTAGTAGCAACAATGTTTAAATTAATATTGTTTATATCGATTTCCATAATATGCATGTAACTTTCGCAGGAAATTGTTTATAAAGCTTAAATTTTGCAAAGATCTCAGAAACAAGGTCAGAAACAATAAAAATATCGTTTCCAAACAATACGCTAGTAGCAACAATGTTTAAATTAATATTGTTCATATTGATTTCCATAATATGCATGTAACTTTCGCAGGAAATTGTTTATAAAGCTTAAATTTTGCAGAGATCTCAGAAACAAGGTCAGAAACAAGGTCAGAAACAATAAAATTATCGTTTCCAAACAATACGCTAGTAGCAACAATGTTTGAATTAATATTGTTTATATCGATTTCCATAATATGCATGTAACTTTAGCAGGAAATTGTTTATAAAGCTAAAATTTTGCAGAGATCTCAGAATCGATAAAAATATCGTTTCGAAACACTACGTTAGTAGCCATAATGTTTAAATTAATATTGTTTATATCGATTTTCATAATATTCATGTAACTTTTGCAGGAAATTGTATATAAAGCTCAAATTTTGCAGAGATCTCAGAAAAAAGGTCAGAATCAATAAAAATATCGTTTCCAAACAATACGCTAGTAACAACAATGTTTAAATTAATATTGTTTATATCGATTTCCATAATATGCATGTAACTTTAGCAGGAAATTGTTTATAAAGCTTAAATTTTGCAGAGATCTCAGAAACAATAAAAATATCGTTTCCAAACAATACGCTAGTAGCAACAATGTTTAAATTAATATTGTTTATATCGATTTCCATAATATGCATGTAACTTTTGCAGGAAATTGTTTATAAAGCTTAAATTTTGCAGAGATCTCAGAAACAAGGTCAGAAATAATAAAAATGTCGTTTCCAAACAATACGCTAGTAGCAACCATGTTTAAAGTAATATTGTTAATAATTATCTATATAATGCATCTAACTTCTGCAGGAAATTGTTTATAAAGCTTAAATTTTGCAGAGATCTCAGAAACAAGGTCAGAAACAATAAAAATATCGTTTCCAAACAATACGCTAGTAGCAACAATGTTTAAATTAATATTGTTTATATCGATTTCCATAATATGCATGTAACTTTTGCAGGAAATTGTTTATAAAGCTGAAATTTTGCAGAGATCTCAGAAACAAGGTCAGAATCAATAAAATTATCGTTTACAAACAATACGCTAGTAGCAACAATGTTTAAATTAATATTGTTTATATCGATTTCCATAATATGCATGTAACTTTCGCAGGAAATTGTTTATAAAGCTTAAATTTTGCAGAGATCTCAGAAACAAGGTCAGAATCAATAAAAATATCGTTTCCAAACAATACGCTAGTAGCAACAATGTTTAAATTAATATTGTTTATATCGATTTCCATAATATGCATGTAACTTTCGCAGGAAATTGTTTATAAAGCTTAAATTTTGCAGAGATCTCAGAAACAAGGTCAGAAATAATAACAATATCGTTTCCAAACAATACGCTAGTAGCAACAATGTTTAAATTAATATTGTTTATATCGATTTCCATAATATGCATGTAACTTTCGCAGGAAATTGTTTATAAAGCTTAAATTTTGCAGAGATCTCAGAAACAAGGTCAGAAACAATAAAAATATCGTTTCCAAACAATACGCTAGTAGCAACAATGTTTAAATTAATATTGTTTATATCGATTTCCATAATATGCATGTAACTTTCGCCGGAAATTGTTTATAAAGCTTAAATTTTGCAGAGATCTTAGAAACAATAAAAATATCGTTTCCAAACAATACGCTAGTAGCAACAATGTTTAAATTAATATTGTTTATATCGATTTCCATAATATGCATGTAACTTTTGCAGGAAATTGTTTATAAAGCTCAAATTTTGCAGAGATCTCAGAAACAAGGTCAGAATCAATAAAAATATCGTTTCCAAATAATACGCTAGTAACAACAATGTTTAAATTAATATTGTTTATATCAATTTCCATAATATGCATGTAAATTTCGCAGGAAATTGTTTATAAAGCTTAAATTTTGCAGAGATCTCAGAAACAAGGTCAGAAACAATAAAAATGTCGTTTCCAAACAATACGCTAGTAGCAACAATGTTTAAATTAATATTGTTTATATCGATTTCCATAATATGCATGTAACTTTAGCAGGAAATTGTTTATAAAGCTAAAATTTTGCAGAGATCTCAGAATCAATAAAAATATCGTTTCGAAACACTACGCTAGTAGCCATAATGTTTAAATTAATATTGTTTATATCGATTTTCATAATATTCATGTAACTTTTGCAGGAAATTGTTTATAAAGCTCAAATTTTGCAGAGATCTCAGAAACAAGGTCAGAATCAATAAAAATATCGTTTCCAAACAATACGCTAGTAACAACAATGTTTAAATTAATATTGTTTATATCGATTTCCATAATATGCATGTTACTTTCGCAGGAAATTGTTTATAAATCTTAAATTTTGCAGAGATCTCGGAAACAAGGTCAGAAATAATAACAATATCGTTTCTAAACAATACGCTAGTAGCAACAATGTTTAAATTAATATTGTTTATATCGATTTTCATAATATGCATGTAACTTTTGCAGGAAATTGTATATAAAGCTCAAATTTTGCAGAGATCTCAGAAAAAAGGTCAGAATCAATAAAAATATCGTTTCCAAACAATAAGCTAGTAGGAACAATGTTTAAATTAATATTGTTTATATCGATTTCCATAATATGCATGTAACTTTCGCAGGAAATTGTTTATAAAGCTTAAATTTTGCAAAGATCTCAGAAACAAGGTCAGAAAGAATAAAAATATCGTTTCCAAACAATACGCTAGTAGCAACAATGTTTAAATTAATATTGTTCATATTGATTTCCATAATATGCATGTAACTTTCGCAGGAAATTGTTTATAAAGCTTAAATTTTGCAGAGATCTCAGAAACAAGGTCAGAAACAAGGTCAGAAACAATAAAATTATCGTTTCCAAACAATACGCTAGTAGCAACAATGTTTGAATTAATATTGTTTATATCGATTTCCATAATATGCATGTAACTTTAGCAGGAAATTGTTTATAAAGCTGAAATTTTGCAGAGATCTCAGAAACAGTAAAAATATCGTTTCCAAACAATACGCTAGTAGCAACAATGTTTAAATTAATATTGTTTATATCGATTTCCATAATATGCATGTAACTTTTGCAGGAAATTGTTTATAAAGCTGAAATTTTGCAGAGATCTCAGAAACAAGGTCAGAATCAATAAAATTATCGTTTACAAACAATACGCTAGTAGCAACAATGTTTAAATTAATAGTGTTTATATCGATTTCCATAATATGCATGTAACTTTAGCAGGAAATTGTTTATAAAGCTGAAATTTTGCAGAGATCTCAGAAACAGTAAAAATATCGTTTCCAAACAATACGCTAGTAGCCATAATGTTTAAATTAATATTGTTTATATCGATTTTCATAATATTCATGTAATTTTCGCAGGAAATTGTTTATAAAGCTTAAATTTTGCAGAGATCTCAGAAACAAGGTCAGAAATAATAAAAATGTCGTTTCCAAACAATACGCTAGTAGCAACCATGTTTAAAGTAATATTGTTAATAATTATCTATATAATGCATCTAACTTCTGCAGGAAATTGTTTATAACGCTGAAATTTTGCAGAGATCTCAGAAAGTAGGTCAGAATCAATAAAAATATCGTTTCCAAACAATACGCTAGTAGGAACAATGTTTAAATTAATATTGTTTATATCGATTTCCATAATATGCATGTAACTTTTGCAGGAAATTGTTTATAAAGCTTAAATTTTGCAGAGATCTCAGAAAGAAGGTCAGAATCAATAAAAATATCGTTTCCAATCAATACGCTAGTAGGAACAATGTTTAAATTAATATTGTTTATATCGATTTCCATAATATGCATGTAACTTTCGCCGGAAATTGTTTATAAAGCTTAAATTTTGCAGAGATCTCAGAGACGAGGTCAGAAATAATAAAAATATCGTTTCCAAACAATACGCTAGTAGCAACAATGTTTAAATTAATATTCTTTATATCGATTTTCATAATATTCATGTAACTTTCGCAGGAAATTGTTTATAAAGCTCAAATTTTGCAGAGATCTTAGAAACAATAAAAATATCGTTTACAAACAATACGCTAGTAGCAACAATGTTTAAATTAATATTGTTTATATCGATTTCCATAATATGCATGTAACTTTAGCAGGAAATTGTTTATAAAGCTTAAATTTTGCAGAGATCTCAGAATCGATAAAAATATCGTTTCGAAACACTACGTTAGTAGCCATAATGTTTAAATTAATATTGTTTATATCGATTTTCATAATATTCATGTAACTTTTGCAGGAAATTGTTTATAAAGCTTAAATTTTGCAGAGATCTCAGAAACAAGGTCAGAAACAATAAAAATGTCGTTTCCCAACAATACGCTAGTAGCAACCATGTTTAAAGTAATATTGTTTTTATCGATTTCCATAATATGCATGTAACTATTGCAGGAAATTGTTTATATAGCTGAAATTTTGCAGAGATATCAAAAACAAGGTCAGAAACAATAAAATTATCGTTTCCAAACAATACGCTAGTAGCAACAATGTTTAAATTAATATTGTTAATAATTATCTATATAATGCATCTAACTTCTGCAGGAAATTGTTTATAAAGCTTAAATTTTGCAGAGATCTCAGAAAGAAGGTCAGAATCAATAAAAATATCGTTTCCAAACAATACGCTAGTAACAACAATGTTTAAATTAATATTGTTTATATCGATTTCCATAATATGCATGTAACTTTTGCAGGAAATTGTTTATAAAGCTGAAATTTTGCAGAGATCTCAGAAACAAGGTCAGAATCAATAAAAATATCGATTCCAAACAATACGATAGTAGCAACAATGTTTAAATTAATATTGTTTATATCGATTTCCATAATATGCATGTAACTTTCGCAGGAAATTGTTTATAAAGCTTAAATTTTGCAGAGATCTCAGAAACAAGGTCAGAAACAATAAAAATATCGTTTCCAAACAATACGCTAGTAGCAACAATGTTTAAATTAATATTGTTTATATTGATTTCCATAATATGCATGTAACTTTCGCAGGAAATTGTTTATAACCAGCGTAAATTTAGCGCGATCAACGCACCGGCGCGAAACAACAACCCCTCTCATACCTCGTTACCTCCCACCCCCCACCGAATAAAAATACTCCCCCCATAAACCCAAAAACTATAATACATCTCAAATCCAAAAAATCCATACCCCTTTTAAAATATTCACTTACCCAAAATAAACACCCTTCTTCCCAAACCCTCCTCTCAACCTCCCCGCCCCCCCCTACCCCAGTGCACCCCCACACTAAATTACCCCACCCCACACCTTACATCTCACCCGCATTAATTACTTCAACCACAATAAACACACTCAAACCGCACCACCAACCATACCCAAAATCCCTTCCCAATAAAACACCATCAAGCACAATTCCCCCTCTCACACCGTCGTCCGAGTAACCTTCCCACCACCCCCACACTATAACCCCCCAACCTCACTACTCCCCCCATAAACCCAACCACAATAAACACACTCAAACCCCACCACATCCATACAAAATCCTTCCCCAATAAACACACTAACCCAAATTCCTCTCTGACACCTCCCCCCTTACCTCCCACCACCCCCATACTAAACCCCCCCCACCATACTACTCCCCCATAAACCCTACCAAACAACACCAACACATGCAAACAGCCATCCATCCACACGCAAAATCCCCTTTCCTAATAAACACCCTCAACCCACAATCCTCTCAACGCCTCTCCTCTTACCTCCACCCACCCCCATCACTAACCCCCCCAACCTCACTACTTTGGGGGGGGGGGGGGGTGGGGGGGGGGGGGGGTGGGGGGGGGGGGGGGTGGGGGGGGGGGGGGGTGGGGGGGGGGGGGGGTGGGGGGGGGGGGGGGTGGGGGGGGGGGGGGGTGGGGGGGGGGGGGGGTGGGGGGGGGGGGGGGTGGGGGGGGGGGGGGGTGGGGGGGGGGGGGGGTGGGGGGGGGGGGGGGTGGGGGGGGGGGGGGGTGGGGGGGGGGGGGGGTGGGGGGGGGGGGGGGTGGGGGGGGGGGGGGGTGGGGGGGGGGGGGGGTGGGGGGGGGGGGGGGTGGGGGGGGGGGGGGGTGGGGGGGGGGGGGGGTGGGGGGGGGGGGGGGTGGGGGGGGGGGGGGGTGGGGGGGGGGGGGGGTGGGGGGGGGGGGGGGTGGGGGGGGGGGGGGGTGGGGGGGGGGGGGGGTGGGGGGGGGGGGGGGTGGGGGGGGGGGGGGGTGGGGGGGGGGGGGGGTGGGGGGGGGGGGGGGTGGGGGGGGGGGGGGGTGGGGCAAAAGTTACATGCATATTATGGAAATCGATATAAACAATATAAATTTAAACATTGTTGTTCTACTAGCGTATTGTTTGAAAATGATATTTTTATTGTTTCTGACCTTGTTTCTGAGATCTCTGCGAAATTTCAGCTTTATAAACAATTTCCTGCGATAGTTACATGCATATTATGGAAATCGATATAAACAATATAAATTTAAACATTGTTGTTCTACTAGCGTATTGTTTGAAAATGATATTTTTATTGTTTCTGACCTTGTTTCTGAGATCTCTGCGAAATTTCAGCTTTATAAACAATTTCCTGCGAAAGTTACATGCATATTATGGAAATCGATATAAACAATATAAATTTAAACATTGTTGCTACTAGCGTATTGTTTGGAAACGATAATTTTATTGTTTCTGACCTTGTTTCTGAGATCTCTGCCAAATTGCAGCTTTATAAACAATTTCTTGCGAAAGTTACAAGCATCATATGGAAATGGATATAAACAATATTAAGTTAAACATTGTTACTACTAGCGTATTGTTTGAAAATGATATTTTTATTGTTTCTGACCTTGTTTCTGAGATCTCTGCGAAATTTCAGCTTTATAAACAATTTCCTGCGAAAGTTACATGCATATTATGGAAATCGATATAAACAATATAAATTTAAACATTGTTGCTACTAGCATATTGTTTGGAAACGATAATTTTATTGTGTCTGACCTTGTTTTTGAGATCTCTGCACAATTTCAGCTATATAAACAATTTCCTGCAAAAGTTACATGCATATTATGGAAATCGATATAAACAACATTAAGTTAAACATTGTTACTATCAGCGTACTGTTTGAAAATGATATTTTTATTGTTTCTGACCTTGTTTCTGAGATCTCTGCGAAATTTCAGCTTTATAAACAATTTCCTGCGAAAGTTACATGCATATTATGGAAATCAATATAAACAATATTAAGTTAAACATTGTTACTACTAGCGTATTGTTTGAAAATGATATTTTTATTGTTTCTGACCTTGTTTCTGAGATCTCTGCGAAATTTCAGCTTTATAAACAATTTCCTGCGAAAGTTACATGCATATTATGGAAATCGATATAAACAATATAAATTTAAACATTGTTGCTACTAGCATATTGTTTGGAAACGATAATTTTATTGTGTCTGACCTTGTTTTTGAGATCTCTGCAAAATTTCAGCTATATAAACAATTTCCTGCAAAAGTTACATGCATATTATGGAAATCGATATAAACAATATTAATTTCGACATTGTTGCTACTAGCGTATTGTTTGAAAATGATATTTTTATTGTTTCTGACCTTGTTTCTGAGATCTCTGCAAAATTTCAGCTTTATAAACAATTTCCTGCAAAAGTTACATGCATATTACGGAAATCGATATAAACAATATTAATTTAAACATTGTTGTTCTACTAGCGTATTGTTTGAAAATGATATTTTTATTGTTTCTGAACTTGTTTCTGAGATCTCTGCAAAATTTAAGCTATATAAACAATTTCCTGCAAAAGTTACATGCATATTACGGAAATCGATATAAACAATATTAATTTAAAGATTGTTGTTCTACTAGCGTATTGTTTGAAAATGATATTTTTATTGTTTCTGACCTTGTTTCTGAGATCTCTGCAAAATTGAAGCTATATAAACAAATTCCTGCAAAAGTTACATGCATCTTACGGAAATCGATATAAACAATATTAAGTTAAACATTGTTGCTACTAGCGTATTGTTTGGAAACGATAATTTTATTGTTTCTGACCTTGTTTCTGAGATCTCTGCGAAATTTCAGCTTTATAAACAATTTCCTGCGATAGTTACATGCATATTATGGAAATCGATATAAACAATATAAATTTAAACATTGTTACTACTAGCGTATTGTTTGAAAATGATATTTTTATTGTTTCTGCCCTTGTTTCTGAAATCTCTGCGAAATTTCAGCTTTATAAACAATTTCCTGCGAAAGTTACATGCATATTATGGAAGTCGATATAAACAATATTAATTTCAACATTGTTGCTACTAGCCTATTGTTTGGAAATGATAATTTTATTGTTTCTGACCTTGTTTCTGAGATCTCTGCAAAATTTCAGCTATATAAACAATTTCCTGCAAAAGTTACATGCATATTATGGAAATCGATATAAACAATATTAAGTTAAACATTGTTACTACTAGCGTATTGTTTGAAAATGATATTTTTATTGTTTCTGCCCTTGTTTCTGAAATCTCTGCGAAATTTCAGCTTTATAAACAATTTCCTGCGAAAGTTACATGCATATTATGGAAGTCGATATGCACAATATTAATTTCAACATTGTTGCTACTAGCCTATTGTTTGGAAATGATAATTTTATTGTTTCTGACATTGTTTCAGAGATCTCTGCAAAATTTAAGCTGTATAAACAATTTCCTGCGAAAGTTACATGCATATTATGGAAATCGATATAAACAATATAAATTTAAACATTGTTGCTACTAGCATATTGTTTGGAAACGATAATTTTATTGTGTCTGACCTTGTTTTTGAGATCTCTGCACAATTTCAGCTATATAAACAATTTCCTGCAAAAGTTACATGCATATTATGGAAATCGATATAAACAACATTAAGTTAAACATTGTTACTATCAGCGTACTGTTTGAAAATGATATTTTTATTGTTTCTGACCTTGTTTCTGAGATCTCTGCGAAATTTCAGCTTTATAAACAATTTCCTGCGAAAGTTACATGCATATTATGGAAATCAATATAAACAATATTAAGTTAAACATTGTTACTACTAGCGTATTGTTTGAAAATTATATTTTTATTGTTTCTGACCTTGTTTCTGAGATCTCTGCAAAATTGAAGCTATATAAACAAATTCCTGCAAAAGTTACATGCATCTTACGGAAATCGATATAAACAATATTAAGTTAAACATTGTTGCTACTAGCGTATTGTTTGGAAACGATAATTTTATTGTTTCTGACGTTGTTTCTGAGATCTCTGCGAAATTTCAGCTTTATAGACAATTTCCTGCGAAAGTTACATGCATATTATGGAAATCGATATAAACAATATTAAGTTAAACATTGTTACTACTAGCGTATTGTTTGAAAATGATATTTTTATTGTTTCTGCCCCTGTTTCTAAAATCTCTGCGAAATTTCAGCTTTATAAACAATTTCCTGCGAAAGTTACATGCATATTATGGAAATCGATATAAACAATATTAAGTTAAACATTGTTACTACTAGCGTATTGTTTGAAAATGATATTTTTATTGTTTCTGACCTTGTTTCTGAGATCTCTGCAAAATTTCAGCTATATAAACAATTTCCTGCAAAAGTTACATGCATATTATGGAAATCGATATAAACAATATAAATTTAAACATTGTTGCTACTAGCGTATTGTTTGGAAACGATAATTTTATTGTTTCTGCCCTTGTTTCTGAGATCTCTGCCAAATTGCAGATTTATAAACAATTTCCTGCGGACGTTACAAGCATCATATGGAAATCGATATAAGCAATATTAATTTCAACATTGTTGCTACTAGCCTATTGTTTGGAAACGATAATTTTATTGTTTCTGACCTTGTTTCTGAGATCTCTGCCAAATTGCAGCTTTATAAACAATTTCCTGCGAAAGTTACATGCATATTATGGAAATCGATATAAACAATATAAATTTAAACATTGTTGCTACTAGCATATTGTTTGGAAACGATAATTTTATTGTGTCTGACCTTGTTTCGGAGATCTCTGCCGAAGTGCAGCTTTATAAACAATTTCCTGTGAAAGTTACATGCATATTATGGAAATCGATATAGACAATATATATTTAAACATTGTTGTTCTACTAGCGTATTGTTTGAAAATGATATTTTTATTGTTTCTGACCTTGTTTATTAGATCTCTGCGAAATTTCAGCTTTATAAACAATTTCCTGCGAAAGTTACATGCATATTATGGAAATCGATATAAACAATATTAAGTTAAACATTGTTACTACTAGCGTATTGTTTGAAAATGATATTTTTATTGTTTCTGACCTTGTTTCTGAGATCTCTGCGAAATTTCAGCTTTATAAACAATTTCCTGCGAAAGTTACATGCATATTATGGAAATCGATATAAACAATATTAATTTCAACATTGTTGCTACTAGCCTATTGTTTGGAAATGATAATTTTATTGTTTCTGACCTTGTTTCTGAGATCTCTGCAAAATTTCAGCTATATAAACAATTTCCTGCAAAAGTTACATGCATATTATGGAAATCGATATAAACAATATTAAGTTAAACATTGTTACTACTAGCGTATTGTTTGAAAATGATATTTTTATTGTTTCTGACCTTGTTTCTGAGATCTCTGCGAAATTTCAGCTTTATAAACAATTTCCTACGAAAGTTACATGCATATTATGGAAATCGATATAAACAATATAAATTTAAACATTGTTGCTACTAGCGTATTGTTTGGAAACGATAATTTTATTGTTTCTGACCTTGTTTCTGAGATCTCTGCGAAATTTCAGCTTTATAAACAATTTCCTGCGAAAGTTACATGCATATTATGGAAATCGATATAAACAATATAAATTTAAACATTGTTGTTCTACTAGCGTATTGTTTGAAAATGATATTTTTATTGTTTCTGACCTTGTTTCTGAGATCTCTGCGAAATTTCAGCTTTATAAACAATTTCCTGCGAAAGTTACATGCATATTATGGAAGTCGATATAAACAATATTAATTTCAACATTGTTGCTACTAGCCTATTGTTTGAAAATGATATTTTTATTGTTTCTGACCTTGTTTCTGAGATCTCTGCAAAATTTCAGCTATATAAACAATTTCCTGCAAAAGTTACATGCATATTATGGAAATCGATATAAACAATATTAAGTTAAACATTGTTACTACTAGCGTATTGTTTGAAAATGATATTTTTATTGTTTCTGACCTTGTTTCTGAGATCTCTGCGAAATTTCAGCTATATAAACAATTTCCTGCAAAAGTTACATGCATATTACGGAAATCGATATAAACAATATTAATTGAAACATTGTTGTTCTACTAGCGTATTGTTTGAAAATGATATTTTTATTGTTTCTGACCTTGTTTCTGAGATCTCTGCGAAATTTCAGCTTTATAAACAATTTCCTGCGAAAGTTACATGCATATTATGGAAATCGATATAAACAATATAAATTTAAACATTGTTGCTACTAGCGTATTGTTTGGAAACGATAATTTTATTGTTTCTGACCTTGTTTCGTAGATCTCTGCCAAAGTGCAGCTTTATAAACAATTTCCTGTGAAAGTTACATGCATATTATGGAAATCGTTATAAACAATATTAAGTTAAACATTGTTACTACTAGCGTATTGTTTGAAAATGATATTTTTATTGTTTCTGAACTTGTTTCTGAGATCTCTGCAAAATTTAAGCTATATAAACAATTTCCTGCAAAAGTTACATGCATATTACGGAAATCGATATAAACAATATTAATTTAAACATTGTTGTTCTACTAGCGTATTGTTTGAAAATGATATTTTTATTGTTTCTGACCTTGTTTCTGAGATCTCTGCGAAATTTCAGCTTTATAAACAATTTCCTGCGAAAGTTACATGCATATTATGGAAATCGATATAAACAATATAAATTTAAACATTGTTGCTACTAGCATATTGTTTGGAAACGATAATTTTATTGTGTCTGACCTTGTTTTTGAGATCTCTGCACAATTTCAGCTATATAAACAATTTCCTGCAAAAGTTACATGCATATTATGGAAATCGATATAAACAACATTAAGTTAAACATTGTTACTACCAGCGTACTGTTTGAAAATGATATTTTTATTGTTTCTGACCTTGTTTCTGAGATCTCTGCACAATTTCAGCTATATAAACAATTTCCTGCAAAAGTTACATGCATATTATGGAAATCGATATAAACAACATTAAGTTAAACATTGTTACTACCAGCGTACTGTTTGAAAATGATATTTTTATTGTTTCTGACGTTGTTTCTGAGATCTCTGCAAAATTTCAGCTATATAAACAATTTCCTGCAAAAGTTACATGCATATTATGGAAATCGATATAAACAATATTAAGTTAAACATTGTTACTACTAGCGTATTGTTTGAAAATGATATTTTTATTGTTTCTGACCTTGTTTCTGAGATCTCTGCGAAATTTCAGCTTTATAAACAATTTCCTGCGAAAGTTACATGCATATTATGGAAATCGATATAAACAATATAAATTTAAACATTGTTGCTACTAGCGTATTGTTTGGAAACGATAATTTTATTGTTTCTGACCTTGTTTCTGAGATCTCTGCACAATTTCAGCTATATAAACAATTTCCTGCAAAAGTTACATGCATATTATGGAAATCGATATAAACAATATTAAGTTAAACATTGTTACTACTAGCGTATTGTTTGAAAATGATATTTTTATTGTTTCTGACCTTGTTTCTGAGATCTCTGCGAAATTTCAGCTTTATAAACAATTTCCTGCGATAGTTACATGCATATTATGGAAATCGATATAAACAATATAAATTTAAACATTGTTGTTCTACTAGCGTATTGTTTGAAAATGATATTTTTATTGTTTCTGACCTTGTTTCTGAGATCTCTGCGAAATTTCAGCTTTATAAACAATTTCCTGCGAAAGTTACATGCATATTATGGAAATCGATATAAACAATATAAATTTAAACATTGTTGCTACTAGCGTATTGTTTGGAAACGATAATTTTATTGTTTCTGACCTTGTTTCGGAGATCTCTGCCAAATTGCAGCTTTATAAACAATTTCCTGTGAAAGTTACATGCATATTATGGAAATCGATATAAACAATATTAAGTTAAACATTGTTACTACTAGCGTATTGTTTGAAAATGATATTTTTATTGTTTCTGACCTTGTTTCTGAGATCTCTGCGAAATTTCAGCTTTATAAACAATTTCCTGCGAAAGTTACATGCATATTATGGAAATCGATATAAACAATATTAATTTAAAGATTGTTGTTCTACTAGCGTATTGTTTGAAAATGATATTTTTATTGTTTCTGACCTTGTTTCTGAGATCTCTGCAAAATTGAAGCTATATAAACAAATTCCTGCAAAAGTTACATGCATCTTACGGAAATCGATATAAACAATATTAAGTTAAACATTGTTGCTACTAGCGTATTGTTTGGAAACGATAATTTTATTGTTTCTGACGTTGTTTCTGAGATCTCTGCGAAATTTCAGCTTTATAAACAATTTCCTGCGAAAGTTACATGCATATTATGGAAATCAATATAAACAATATTAAGATAAACATTGTTACTACTAGCGTATTGTTTGAAAATTATATTTTTTTTGTTTCTGACCTTGTTTCTGAGATCTCTGCAAAATTGAAGCTATATAAACAATTTCCTGCGAAAGTTACATGCATATTATGGAAGTCGATATAAACAATATTAATTTCGACATTGTTGCTACTAGCCTATTGTTTGGAAATGATAATTTTATTGTTTCTGACCTTGTTTCTGAGATCTCTGCAAAATTTCAGCTATATAAACAATTTCCTGCAAAAGTTACATGCATATTATGGAAATCGATATAAACAATATTAAATTAAACATTGTTACTACTAGCGTATTGTTTGAAAATGATATTTTTATTGTTTCTGCCCTTGTTTCTGAAATCTCTGCGAAATTTCAGCTTTATAAACAATTTCCTGCGAAAGTTACATGCATATTATGGAAATCGATATAAACAATATAAATTTAAACATTGTTGCTACTAGCGTATTGTTTGGAAACGATAATTTTATTGTTTCTGACCTTGTTTCTGAGATCTCTGCGAAATTTCAGCTTTATAAACAATTTCCTGCGAAAGTTACATGCATATTATGGAAATCGATATAAACAATATAAATTTAAACATTGTTGTTCTACTAGCGTATTGTTTGAAAATGATATTTTTATTGTTTCTGACCTTGTTTCTGAGATCTCTGCGAAATTTCAGCTTTATAAACAATTTCCTGCGAAAGTTACATGCATATTATGGAAATCGATATAAACAATATAAATTTAAACATTGTTGCTACTAGCGTATTGTTTGGAAACGATAATTTTATTGTTTCTGACCTTGTTTCGTAGATCTCTGCCAAATTGCAGCTTTATAAACAATTTCCTGCGAAAGTTACATGCATATTATGGAAATCAATATAAACAATATTAAGTTAAACATTGTTACTACTAGCGTATTGTTTGAAAATGATATTTTTATTGTTTCTGACCTTGTTTCTGAGATCTCTGCACAATTTCAGCTATATAAACAATTTCCTGCAAAAGTTACATGCATATTATGGAAATCGATATAAACAATATTAAGTTAAACATTGTTACTACTAGCGTATTGTTTGAAAATGATATTTTTATTGTTTCTGACCTTGTTTCTGAGATCTCTGCGAAATTTCAGCTTTATAAACAATTTCCTGCGAAAGTTACATGCATATTATGGAAATCGATATAAACAATATAAATTTAAACATTGTTGCTACTAGCGTATTGTTTGGAAACGATAATTTTATTGTTTCTGACCTTGTTTCTGAGATCTCTGCCAAATTGCAGCTTTATAAACAATTTCTTGCGAAAGTTACATGCATATTATGGAAATCGATATAAACAATATTAAGTTAAACATTGTTACTACTAGCGTATTGTTTGAAAATGATATTTTTATTGTTTCTGACCTTGTTTCTGAGATCTCTGCGAAATTTCAGCTTTATAAACAATTTCCTGTGAAAGTTACATGCATATTATGGAAATCGTTATAAACGAATATTAAGTTAAACATTGTTACTACTAGCGTCTTGTTTGAAAATGATATTTTTATTGTTTCTGACCTTGTTTCTGAGATCTCTGCGAAATTTCAGCTTTATAAACAATTTCCTGCAAAAGTTACATGCATATTATGGAAATCGATATAAACAACATTAAGTTAAACATTGTTACTTCCAGCGTACTGTTTGAAAATGATATTTTTATTGTTTCTGACCTTGTTTCTGAGATCTCTGCAAAATTTCAGCTATATAAACAATTTCCTGCAAAAGTTACATGCATATTATGGAAATCGATATAAACAATATTAAGTTAAACATTGTTACTACTAGCGTATTGTTTGGAAACGATAATTTTATTGTTTCTGACCTTGTTTCGGAGATCTCTGCCAAAGTGCAGCTTTATAAACAATTTCCTGTGAAAGTTACATGCATATTATGGAAATCGATATAAACAATATTAAGTTAAACATTGTTACTACTAGCGTATTGTTTGAAAATGATATTTTTATTGTTTCTGAACTTGTTTCTGAGATCTCTGCAAAATTTAAGCTATATAAACAATTTCCTGCAAAAGTTACATGCATATTACGGAAATCGATATAAACAATATTAATTTAAACATTGTTGTTCTACTAGCGTATTGTTTGAAAATGATATTTTTATTGTTTCTGACCTTGTTTCTGAGATCTCTGCGAAATTTCAGCTTTATAAACAATTTCCTGCGAAAGTTACATGCATATTATGGAAATCGATATAAACAATATAAATTTAAACATTGTTGCTACTAGCGTATTGTTTGGAAACGATAATTTTATTGTTTCTGACCTTGTTTCTGAGATCTCTGCCAAATTGCAGCTTTATAAACAATTTCCTGCGAAAGTTACATGCATATTATGGAAATCGATATAAACAATATAAATTTAAACATTGTTGCTACTAGCGTATTGTTTGGAAACGATAATTTTATTGTTTCTGACCTTGTTTCTGAGATCTCTGCCAAATTGCAGCTTTATAAACAATTTCCTGTGAAAGTTACATGCATATTATGGAAATCGATATAAACAATATTAAGTTAAACATTGTTACTACTAGCGTATTGTTTGAAAATGATATTTTTATTGTTTCTGCCCTTGTTTCTGAAATCTCTGCGAAATTTCAGCTTTATAAACAATTTCCTGCGAAAGTTACATGCATATTATGGAAGTCGATATAAACAATATTAATTTCAACATTGTTGCTACTAGCCTATTGTTTGGAAATGATATTTTTATTGTTTCTGACCTTGTTTCTGAGATCTCTGCGAAATTTCAGCTTTATAAACAATTTCCTACGAAAGTTACATGCATATTATGGAAATCGATATAAACAATATAAATTTAAACATTGTTGCTACTAGCGTATTGTTTGGAAACGATACTTTTATTGTTTCTGACCTTGTTTCTGAGATCTCTGCGAAATTTCAGCTTTATAAACAATTTCCTGCGAAAGTTACATGCATATTATGGAAATCGATATAAACAATATTAAGTTGAACATTGTTACTACTAGCGTATTGTTTGAAAATGATATTTTTATTGTTTCTGCCCTTGTTTCTAAAATCTCTGCGAAATTTCAGCTTTATAAACAAATTGCTGCAAAAGTTACATGCATCTTACGGAAATCGATATAAATAATATTAATTTAAACATTGTTGTTCTACTAGCGTATTGTTTGAAAATGATATTTTTATTGTTTCTGACCTTGTTTCTTAGATCTCTGCGAAATTTCAGCTTTATAAACAATTTCCTGCGAAAGTTACATGCATATTATGGAAATCGATATAAACAATATTAAGTTAAACATTGTTACTACTAGCGTATTGTTTGAAAATGATATTTTTATTGTTTCTGCCCTTGTTTCTGAAATCTCTGCGAAATTTCAGCTTTATAAACAATTTCCTGCGAAAGTTACATGCATATTATGGAAGTCGATATAAACAATATTAATTTCAACATTGTTGCTACTAGCCTATTGTTTGAAAATGATATTTTTATTGTTTCTGACCTTGTTTCTGAGATCTATGCGAAATTTCAGCTTTATAAACAATTTCCTGCGAAAGTTACATGCATATTATGGAAATCGATATAAACAATATTAATTTCAACATTGTTGCTACTAGCCTATTGTTTGGAAATGATAATTTTATTGTTTCTGACATTGTTTCTGAGATCTCTGCAAAATTTAAGCTATATAAACAATTTCCTGCGAAAGTTACATGCATATTATGGAAATCGATATAAACAATATAAATTTAAACATTGTTGCTACTAGCGTATTGTTTGGAAACGATAATATTATTGTTTCTGACCTTGTTTCGGAGATCTCTGCCAAATTGCAGCTTTATAAACAATTTCCTGTGAAAGTTACATGCATATTATGGAAATCGATATAAACAATATTAAGTTAAACATTGTTACTACTAGCGTATTGTTTGAAAATGATATTTTTATTGTTTCTGACCTTGTTTCTGAGATCTCTGCGAAATTTCAGCTTTATAAACAATTTCCTGCGAAAGTTACATGCATATTATGGAAATCGATATAAACAATATAAATTTAAACATTGTTACTACTAGCGTATTGTTTGAAAATGATATTTTTATTGTTTCTGACCTTGTTTCTGAGATCTCTGCGAAATTTCAGCTTTATAAACAATTTCCTGCGAAAGTTACATGCATATTATGGAAATCGATATAAACAATATAAATTTAAACATTGTTGCTACTAGCGTATTGTTTGGAAACGATAATTTTATTGTTTCTGACCTTGTTTCTGAGATCTCTGCCAAATTGCAGCTTTATAAACAATTTCTTGCGAAAGTTACAAGCATCATATGGAAATGGATATAAACAATATTAAGTTAAACATTGTTACTACTAGCGTATTGTTTGAAAATGATATTTTTATTGTTTCTGACCTTGTTTCTGAGATCTATGCGAAATTTCAGCTTTATAAACAATTTCCAACGAAAGTTACATGCATATTATGGAAATCGATATAAACAATATAAATTTGAACATTGTTGTTCTACTAGCGTATTGTTTGAAAATGATATTTTTATTGTTTCTGACCTTGTTTCTGAGATCTCTGCGAAATTTCAGCTTTATAAACAATTTCCTGCAAAAGTTACATGCATATTATGGAAATCGATATAAACAACATTAAGTTAAACATTGTTACTTCCAGCGTACTGTTTGAAAATGATATTTTTATTGTTTCTGACCTTGTTTCTGAGATCTCTGCAAAATTTCAGCTATATAAACAATTTCCTGCAAAAGTTACATGCATATTATGGAAATCGATATAAACAATATTAAGTTAAACATTGTTACTACTAGCGTATTGTTTGAAAATGATATTTTTATTGTTTCTGCCCTTGTTTCTAAAATCTCTGCGAAATTTCAGCTTTATAAACAATTTCCTGCGAAAGTTACATGCATATTATGGAAGTCGATATAAACAATATTAATTTCAACATTGTTGCTACTAGCCTATTGTTTGGAAATGATAATTTTATTGTTTCTGACATTGTTTCTGAGATCTCTGCAAAATTTAAGCTATATAAACAAATTCCTGCAAAAGTTACATGCATCTTACGGAAATCGATATAAATAATATTAATTTAAACATTGTTGTTCTACTAGCGTATTGTTTGAAAATGATATTTTTATTGTTTCTGACCTTGTTTCTGAGATCTATGCGAAATTTCAGCTTTATAAACAATTTCCTACGAAAGTTACATGCATATTATGGAAATCGATATAAACAATATAAATTTAAACATTGTTGCTACTAGCGTATTGTTTGGAAACGATAATTTTATTGTTTCTGACCTTGTTTCTGAGATCTCTGCGAAATTTCAGCTTTATAAACAATTTCCTGCGAAAGTTACATGCATATTATAGAAATCGATATAAACAATATAAATATAAACATTGTTGCTACTAGCGTATTGTTTGGAAACGATAATTTTATTGTTTCTGACCTTGTTTCTGAGATCTCTGCCAAATTGCAGCTTTATAAACAATTTCTTGCGAAAGTTACATGCACATTATGGAAATCGATATAAACAATATAAATTTAAACATTGTTGCTACTAGCGTATTGTTTGGAAACGATAATTTTATTGTTTCTGACCTTGTTTCTGAGATCTCTGCCAAATTGCAGCTTTATAAACAATTTCTTGCGAAAGTTACAAGCATCATATGGAAATGGATATAAACAATATTAAGTTAAACATTGTTACTACTAGCGTATTGTTTGAAAATGATATTTTTATTGTTTCTGACCTTGTTTCTGAGATCTCTGCGAAATTTCAGCTTTATAAACAATTTCCTGCGAAAGTTACATGCATATTATGGAAATCGATATAAACAATATAAATTTAAACATTGTTGCTACTAGCGTATTGTTTGGAAACGATAATTTTATTGTTTCTGACCTTGTTTCGGAGATCTCTGCAAAATTTAAGCTATATAAACAATTTCCTGCAAAAGTTACATGCATATTACGGAAATCGATATAAACAACATTAAGTTAAACATTGTTACTACTAGCGTATTGTTTGAAAATGATATTTTTATTGTTTCTGACCTTGTTTCCGAGATCTCTGCAAAATTTTAGCTTTATAAACAATTCCTGCAAAAGTTACATGCATATTATGGAAGTTGTAACAAATTTATCAGGTTTCATCATATAAAATAAAAGCGAAAGTCAAAATTCTGGGATTCTTGATAGACAGTCAATACAATTATCGATTTGCACTCACAATTACGTCGCACCATCCTCTGAGGGAAATGCCAAAGGTACCTGCTTATCCGAGGTCTCCAACTCACAATGTCCAGATATCTTGATTATACGGTGAGTCATCGAGAGGAAGATCTGGAAAATGACATCCTGGAGTCAGCAGCAGATTCGTCGCTAAGAAAAACTGGATGCCGATTGTCAGCAACCTCGGATCGATGATTTTCCATTGAAAATATAAGACGAGTTGAGGTTAGGACCAAATCCATCGACAAGTATGAAATCGAGCCAAATGACGGAAGCTTACCATAAAAATCGCCGAAGAGAATTTGCCTATTCAGCCTCGTACGGGCTCTCCTCGGTTAGTACGAATTACGGTGCTCATTAATTGCTGCTTTTCTTGCGGAAGTAAGCCATTGAAGATGACCAGACTGTAGGACACACCATTTAGATCGACTGAGGCACTCTCGTAAATTGGCTGATATCTCTGGCAAGATGGCGACGACGCGCGGTCCGTGTGCCGCGTTTCGCTGGTCCAGTTCGATACCACGAGGACACTTTCGGCAAAGGAACGTATCGCGATCGGCTTGTGCGACCTGATCCTTTGATTGACTGAATGCAACTGAACTGGAGCACGCGGGACTTCTGCGCTAATGGCTTCATGACCCACGTGACCTCATTCCTACCTACTACGCGCACACACGTACACCGCTTTACATCACCATTGTCCACAATTACATACAGATACATTAGCATACTATAATACCTCACATACATTATGTTGCATACACGTGTTACATATACTATTAGATTACATATAATATTATTACATACAACCGTAACATCTCACAATTATCCCCCATTTTGTATCATGCTGTTTACAAAGTTACAGAAGGATACAAAATAAGACATCGCTACGCAACATTAATCATGTCTATTGTAACATCTCACATACTATAGCAATTGAAAGTTCAAGAGATTACCACAGTGAAAGCAGAATTTTGTTAAGAAACAGAGACAGGTTCGACGTATTTTCTTAAACTTAATCGGTTATAGACCCCTTTACGCATCGTGACATCATTAATTTCAGAAAGTTCATAAGAATTCGGACCAAAGGCAGTGGTAATAATATAAGGCCCTTCAAATAAGTGAAAGAATTTATGGGTTACCTTGGTAACAGCACTCGATAACCTAGGGACTCGCAACAGAACCTTATCACCCACCGATAGTTGGACCTTGCTCGATGGTTTTTGGTTAGATTTCCGACGATCAAAATTTTTGAGCAAATTATCCCGCGCGTGGAACATTTTTACCTCTCGTGATACCTTATTCCCTTCAGGGAAACTAACGAGGTTCAAAATTTTATCGTGGGGAGTCCTACCATAATGCAGTTCAATCGCCGCGAATCCGGTGCTGGAATGAGTCGTAACATTAAATAGTTCTTCAATATGCCCTATAAAACGCGCCCAAGCAGTATGTCGATGAGATACGTACGTCCGAAAAAGGCGTCCCAGGTCCCGCATTACTCTCTCCGTAGGGTTGGACTGAGGATGTCGAACTGATGAATAATAAACCCGTATACCCGCACCTTCTAATGCAGCTCTCCATTTAGGTGAAGAAAACTGCGTCCCATTATCAGCTAAAAGTCGTCGTGGCTTTCCAACATTAGGAATATAATCCTTTAGGACCCTATTTAAAGCTATAATGGTCGTAGCCCTCTTAATCGCGTAGAGCTTTACGAGCTTGGAAAAGGCGTCTATCAAAACAAAGATGTACTGCACCCCACCCGTCGATCTGGGTAGAGGACCATAAAAATCGGCAGTTACCAGATCGGCGGGGGCAGATGCTTGTACCATCTGATACTCACCCTCCATAGAGTAAGTAAGGTGTTTCACGCGTTGACAAGTATCGCATGACAAAACCAGCCTTTTTACATCAGACGTCATACCCCGCCAGTAAAAGAACCGTTTCAAATACGACACAGTCTTAAAAACTCCAAAATGTCCTAATTTTTCGTGCGTTTCTTGAACAAGGTGCATCTGTAACGATTTATGAATAAACAAAAGCCAATCAGAAGCATTGCCTAATTGTACGAACCAAATCCCCTCAAATGATTCAACCTTAATATTTACATTTGTATTTTCAGTAAGTCGTATTAAATTTAAGTCCTCCCGCTATTTCTGTCCAATGGCCTCTAATTCCATAGCGAAATCTTTACTATACTCCAATGCACAGATCGTTACCAGCATATCCTCGCGCTCCGAGTTCGCCGTAAGATCAACACAATGACAAAGGGCAGATATCAGCAGGGAGTTTGCATCATCACGACAGAAACAGCCCTCTGGATGCCGGCTAAAGAAGTCGGCCACTATATTGTCTCTTCCTCTGCAATGATTAATAGAAAACACGTATTCTTGCAATAAAATACTCCATCTTGCCAATCGGGCTGTATGAAACGCAGTGGTACGCAAAAAGACAAGAGCTTTATTGTCTGTAATTATTTGAAAATGTCTTCCTATTAAGTAAAATCGGAACTTAACTAATGCATAGACTATGGCCAACAACTCCTTTTCCGTGCTGGTATAGTGAAATTCGGCAAGCTGAAGGCCACGACTAACAAGAGCTACAATACGCTGATCCCCCTCCGCAACCGTTTGAAAGAGAACCGCACTGATCCCTTTATCACTGTTTGCAGCTCGAAAGTCAACGCTAGGTCATAATGACTCAGGCGAACACATTCTACGAATCTTTGCTTCAAGATCTGGAAAGCATGCTCGTGTTCGGCGGTCCAAGCCCATGTCTTTCCATCACGAAGAAGATCCCTAAATGGTTCCACCCAGTTCGCATGAGCAACATTGAATTGACGGTAGTAATTGCAAACTCCCAGAAACTTTTGCAACTCAACGCGATTACGAGGCGCACCGAATTCTGCAATTACTTTTAATCGAGCGGGATCAGGTACAATGCCATGCTTAGATAACTCATAGCCCAAAAATAGTACAGACTTTTGAAACAGTTTAGCCTTATCCAATCGGAGAGTAAAGCCGCATACCATAAGTCGTTGCAATAGCCGTTCCAACTTCACTAAATGATCACGAAAACGACGTGTCGCAAGGAGTAAGTCATCGATATAATGAGTAACAAAATCGTCGAATTCTAAGCCAAGCGCTAGACTCAGCGCCCTGATAAACGCGCTTCCGGCGGTCTTAAGGCCAAACGGCACTCGACGAAACTGATAGAGAGTGGAGCCGTGTAAGAAGGCTGTATAGGGTCGCGATTTTGCAGATAGCTCTATCTGCCAATAACCATGGGTCATGTCCAGGACCGTGAAATACTCAGCCTGATGATGTTTCTGCATCAGTTCAGAGATTATTGGCGGCGACTCATTATCACACTCTATAATATCGTTTAGCGATCTTGCATCTAAACAAAGACGAACACGGCCATCCTTTTTACGAACGATTCGGAGAGGATTGCAATATGAACTAACTGAGCGTTCAATGATTCCTAATTCTAACATCAACGCAATCTCCTTATCAACCCTTTTGCGATGCGCAAGTGGCACTGGATACGATCGTTTCACAAAAGGGCGACCCGGAATAATCTGTATTTCATGTTGATACGTGGTTGCGCAATCCGGATTATTAGAGAAACACATTCATATTTTTCAATCAAGGCAATTAATTGATCTCTTTCATCGGCCATTAAATGATACAAACTTTCTTCGCATCGTTTCAATTGTTCTCGAAAATTATCCGCTGTATATCGTTCGTCATCTTTGTGCGCTGCGCGATTTATTTCATTTTCATTTATATCTTTCTGATTCATTATTCTCACATTCTCGTCACATTCAGTATCTATCAGTTCAGCCATTCTCACATTTACATTACATTCAGCATCACATCCAGCATCTATCATTTCAGCCATCCTTTCATTTTCACCACATTCGGCATCTATCATTTCAGCCATCCTTTCATTTTCACCACATTCGGCATCTATCATTTCAGCCATTCTTTCATTTTCACCACATTCGGCATCTATCATTTCAGCCATTCTTTCATTTTCACCACATTCGGCATCTATCATTTCAGCCATTCTTTCATTTTCACCACATTCGGCATCTATCATTTCAGCCATTCTCACATTTACATTACATTCAGCATCACATCCAGCATCTATCATTTCAGCCATCCTTTCATTTTCACCACATTCGGCATCTATCATTTCAGCCATCCTTTCATTTTCACCACATTCGGCATCTATCATTTCAGCCATTCTTTCATTTTCAATAACATTGTATTCCAATAAATCTTGCAGAATGCAAGACGATTTTACTATTTGATTACAGGTTCCGATTTCGTCATGAACTTCATACCGAGAGTCACTATCCCCCGAACTGGAGTGAATGGTGATAATTTCCCCCAAGTGACCTGTACCGTCATAATTACCTTGTTTTCCAAATATCAGAAAATGTCGCGGAATTACTTTATCCTCCATGCGAATCGTATGAGTAGCGTAATTTAAATTTACTTTAAACTGATACATCCAGTCATTACCTAAAATAATCTTGGACGTTAAACTCGGTATCACTAAGAACACGTGTACATATTGCCAGTTACCAACAGAATATTCTACGTAGACTTGCTTTCTGACAGTTACAGGTTTCTTCCATATCGCCGCCATCACTTGAATATTCGAAACAGGCATTTCATCAAGGTGATCCCCCGATAACATCTCTTTATAAAAACTTTCGGAAATACAGGTGACCTGACTGCCCGAATCAACTAAAGCATCCACAAGATTTCCTTTAATATTTAATTTAATAATGGGGCACACTCCTATTCCGACATGAGACGACGAGAGCTGGGATACCTCTCCCAAAGCTTCTTCATATAGGTCCCTAACGAAATCAAACATATCTGGGCACGAAACCGGACCATTAGCAAACATGCCCTCTTTTAGTTTAAATGAGGATTAACCCCACTCGCTGTAGAAGCAGTATTTCCCGAATCACTTCGCGGTGTTGGGGCTTGGCAAGCATAACTCAAGTTAGGAGGGGGGCCCGTAAGATCAGGCATACGCCACTGCTGATTGTTCATCATGTTTTGTGACGTTGTTACATTACTACAAATATTCTGGTTGTTTTGATAATTCGGTTTATATATTGAGTTTTGACAATTACCACGAGTGTTATTTCTTTGTTGAGAATAATTATACGAAAAATTAACACGCCGATTATTACCGCGATTTTGTGCTCGAATAGAATTAATTCGTCTATTCGGGTTGTCATTATTTCGGTTGCCAAAATTCCGAAAATTGTCATTATCTTTTTGTCTCTCAAAATCAAAACAATCATTGGTTCCCTCTAACTGAGACAAGGCCTGGGTCACTAAATCTATATTTTTACAATCGACAACTGCTAGAGAATTTCTAATTTAAGGAGGGTATTGCTGTATAATTTGAAAAATAACTTGGTAATCGACAAAATTAGGGTTCAACATTTGCGCTTCCTTATATTGTTTATAAAAATATGCCAAAAATCCCCCATTTTTTTTCGTATACCGTCGCGATTCCCATTTGCGATTAAATTTGTATTCTATCGGTACCCTATAAAATTCCTTTTTAAATTCCCTTTTAAAATCGTCAAAGCTTATTATCGATTTCTTTTTGAACGCGAACCAGTCCCTGACTCGATCTTCCAAATAACTTTCCAATGCGAGAATTTGATTACGCCCATTTATATTTTTCAAACGGAAAAACGTTTCGAGTTCTGTTAAAAATTCCAACGGATTTTTCTCCTCATCAAAACGCGGAATTTTCACGTCAAAATTTACATTTTGAATTTGTTTAAATAAACCACTTAATGCCGCTGATTCATCCGGCAATTGAGAGTTATTTTCATTATTTATAACGCGAGGACTACCTTGTGTTTGTCTCTGTCTCTCAAAAATTTCTCTTTCTTTTCGCATTGCTAGAAGATCATCATCCAGCTTTTTGCGCGCCTCATTTAAAATATCCCACTGTCTCTGTATACCAGAATCTGTTGAACCTTCATTTGTATTTATATTGCTTTGTGTATCATTACGCGTAGGTGATCGATCGAGACCCATTTTTACTCTATTCTCAATAGGCAAGTCAAATTGATTACAACGCGAACCTTTATTTAATCGAGTCTTATATGATAATTTATCGAAATATTTATTTCGATCGTCTTGTGTAAATAATTTAATATTGGAACGAGTCACTCGTTTATTCGCCATACGATTTCAAAGTTCACGAAGTAAACAACCCGACTTTAAATAGCACCTATTGTTCCGTTGTTTACATTCAGCCGAGGCTCTTTTGAAATCATAACGTTTTGGTTTCCTACAATATATTGTACACAATGTTTCACAATTTACAATGTTAAAGATTCTTGGTAATTTATTTGCGAATTCGAACTTCTATTTATCAACATAAACATTCGATCTTATTGTTAAGTTTATTGATTTCTGATATTAAACATATATACATATATATATATATATATATATATATATATATATATATATATATATATATATATATATATATATATATATTTTCTAAACATAAATTTTGCATGAATATATTTTTTATTTATTTGTTATTCATTAATTGTTTAATTTTTGATATAAACAATATTAATTTAAACATTGTTGCTACTAGCGTATTGTTTGAAAACGATATTTTTATTATTTGTGACCTTGCTTCTGAGATCTCTGCAAAATTTAAGCTTTATAAACAATTTCCTGCAGAAGTTAGATGCATTATATAGATAATTATTAATAATATTATTTTAAACATTGTTGCTACTAGCGTATTGTTTAGAAACAATATTTATATGATTTCTGACCTCGTTTCTGAGATCTCTGCAAAATTTCAGCTATATAAACAATTTCCTGCGAATGTTACATGCATATTATGGAAATCGATATAAACAATATTAATTTAAACATTGTTGCTACTAGCGTATTGTTTAGAAACGATATTTATATGATTTCTGACCTCGTTTCTGAGATCTCTGCAAAATTTCAGCTATATAAACAATTTCCTGCAAAAGTTACATGCATATTATGGAAATCGATATAAACAATATTAAGTTAAACATTGTTACTACTAGCGTATTGTTTGAAAATTATATTTTTATTGTTTCTGACCTTGTTTCTGAGATCTCTGCAAAATTTAAGCTTTATAAACAATTTCCTGCGAAAGTTACATGCATATTATGGAAATCGATATAAACAATATTAATTTAAACATTGTTGCTACTAGCGTATTGTTTGGAAACGATAAATTTATTGTTTGTGACCTTGTTTCTGAGATCTCAGCAAAATTTAAGCTTTATAAACAATTTCCTGCAGAAGTTAGATGCATATTATGGAAATCGATATAAACAATATTAATTTAAACATTATTATTAGCGTTTCTATAACATGATTTTCATTTCCAATACAGTTCCTGAGGTGACCATGACATTTGACGTTTTAAACGGCCTTTATTTCGCTAAATTTTCATAGGGGCCCCGCGCGCCCGGTTCGCCCCTGGGCGCGCTTCGTGTGGCTCGCGGCTGCTAGCTTCAGCGTCGTCTCAGAATTCTCTTGGTAATTGCTCACTATTCTTCATTGCTGACCCATGGCTTCATGTGGTCACTTGCAGTCGATGTCGCTCTAGGGCCTTCTCCTTTACCGACTTTTTCGACCACATATCTATCGTTTCTCAATACTTTGATTACACGGTACGGTCCTAAATATTTCGCGTAACACTTTAGCCCTGGTCCAGTTTGTGTACGCTGTATTGCCACTAAATCGCCTTTGTGATACTCAGGTGATTTTTTCCGTTTTCGATCATAAGCTCTTTTATTTTCAGCCTGAATCTTGACGATCTCTTCGTGTGCTTGTTCTCGCATCATATTGCGTTTCTTCTGAAACTCGGCCAAGATTTTTTTCTTCCAACAATTGTCTTACCTGTGGGTTTTCTTTTAGCCTCATTTTAATACCAAATTGCAGGTCAAATGGAGAGAAACCTGTGCTTCGACTTGGCACGTTATTTAAGTACTGCTGCGCTTTTCCTATGAATTTATACCATTCCTGTGGACGAGGTGCTGATAGTTTTGTCAAAACAGGAATGAGTGTTCGATTGATACGTTCCACTTGTCCGTTTCCTCTGGGAATACCGGTTACAATCAGATGATGCTGAATATCCTCCCGATGACAGAACTCTTTGAATTCTTTTGATGTAAAGGCGGAACCTCGGTCAGACACGATGCGTCTTGGATTCCCGAAAACTAATGCCTGTTTCGATAACCGATCGACTACCTCTGCTGTTGTGGTACTTCTTGTTGGATATAACCACACGAACTTGGTGAAAGAGTCGACAACGACCAAAATATGTCGATAATTCTTTTTTGTAGATGGTATTGGTCCTATGTGATCAATGTGATATGTATCCAGCGGCATCTCTTTCTCGATCGGGTGTGAAAACCCTTCTTTTTTCCGAAATTTTTCTCTGTTATAATGCATGCCATGCTGTTTTGGATGACTCTATCAACCTTGGATTACATGTCACTAAACCAGTAGTCGTCTTTGAATAATCTTATTGTCTTATTGCTGCCAAAGTGTCCACATTCGTGAACTTGACGAATTAATGGTACCTGCATCATTTTTGGTACGACGATAAGACTTTCACCGTTTACATTCTTGCGCAACAATCCATTCGACAAATGATAGTCACTCGTCCCCTTATCTAAGTTTTTGCGAAGATTCCTTAACACCTCGTCGTCCTCTTGACTTATGCGTAGTCTCTCCAAAATTCCTGAATTGCATTCGCTGATTATCATAGCACTTGGTAGAGGATGCCTGCTTAAAGCATCTACATGTCCCATTGCATTGCCTGGTCGGTGCACAATGGTGAACCGAAAATCTTTTAGCATTAACGCCCATCTAGCCACTTTCGCACATACATCTTTGTTTTTTATTGTCTGTGTAAAAGCTTTGCAGTCTGTGACGATTGTAAATTTGATCCCAATCAGGTAAACCCGGAATTCCTTCAATGCCCTAACTACTGCCAGAACTTCCAGCTTGTAGCTGTCGTATTTCGCTTCGGCTGGTGAAGTTTTGCTACTGGCGTAATACACTGGGTATAATTTATCGTCTTCTTCGTCACGCTGCAACAGGATAGCTCCGAAACCTAGAGCTGGCGCATCTGTATGGAGCTCCGTTTCGGCTGTGGGTCTGTACAAATCCAGTATCGGTTTTTCACTCAGTGCTTTTTTCAGTTCGATGAAAGCTCTCTCTTGTTTCTCCTCAAAGTGAAATGCTGCTCCATTTCTTAATAAATCCGATAGTGGGCGGGCGATAAATGAATACTTGGGTATGAATTTTCTAAAGTATCCGGCTAATCCTAGGAAACTTTGTACCATCTTAAGATTCTGTGGTGTCGGGAAATTCTTTACGGCATTAGTTTTATCTTCACTTGGCGATACCTGCCCGTTTTCCACTACATGACCAAGATAGATGACCAAGATAACAACTCTTTCCCGCAAAAATTGGCTCTTTTTCCAATTAAACGTCAAACCGTGTTCACTAGCTGTTTCCAACACTAACCGCAATTTCCTCAGACCGTCTTCGATGTTGATTGACGCGATAATAATATCGTCCATATAAATGATTAAAATTCGTCTACTTATCAATTCACAAAACACAGCGTGAATGTACTTGCAATAACCGAACGGCATCCTTGTGAACTCATACTTCTCGCCAGGAACGCTAAATGCTGTATATTTTTGACTCTCGTTCTCGATTGGTACGTGAAAAAACCCGTTCTTTAAATCTAAAGTGGTATATATTTTCCCACCTTGCAGTTCGTCCAGCTGTTCCTTGATTACCGGTTGAGGGAATCGAACCTTTACCGCTTTCGTGTTTAATTGTCTATAATCGACGCATACTCGCGTTCCACCGTCTTTTTTCTTTACTAAAACTATAGGGCTACTGTAATCGGAATTCGAAGGTCGAACAATGCCGTTTTTAATCCATTCGCGAATTTGGGCTTCTACTTCTTGTTTTTCGCTATTCTCTAGTCTTCGCGCGGTTTGGTAAACAGGAATGTTTTCCGTCAATACGATTCGCATTTCTACTCCTACATTCGCACCTAATTTCGACATTTAAATGCGCTAGATCTATTACGTCTTTCTCTATTAGGTCTATTTTACACACGTCCGGCATCCCTACGTCATCGATGATTTTTGCGATTCTCACTACGCCTCGTTTTAATGTCACTTCGACTGTATTTAGAAAATCAGTCCCTATTAACAGACCATTATTTATTACGTCATCCGAGACTAGAATTGCAATAATCGGGTACACTTCACCGTTGATGTGAATATTAATATGAATGTCACCTAACGTACTGTATACCTCTGTTCCGGTGCCGCCGAATTTAACCCGCCGATTCATAACCATGGGTGAACTGATTTGTTTATATTGTTCTTCGCGGATCAAGGTCAAATCGATCCCGGAATCTATCAACGCGACTACATTAACATCATTAATCAACACATCTTTTTTACACTTATTTGACATACAACTTACAAAATTGCATTTCTTATCTGTCTCTAAATTCTTATTGTTCTTAGGGCAATTTGCAGCAATGTGTCGAAAACACTTCTTACGTTGTGCCTTTTTGAAACACTCTTTCGACCGATGTCCAACTTCTCCACAATTGAAACATTTATCAGTTTTTCTTGTGCTTTTCTTCATTTCTTCAGTTTTATAAATTTTCTTCGACTTGTCATCCGATGGTGGTTTCGGAGATCTTGCATTTGCGTGCATTGTCTTCCTCATTATCTCATAGGCTTTTAAGCGATCTTTGAACTCACTATACTTCGTACCGCCGTACAATATTGCCTTATTCGCCGTATCATCGGGTATCCCATCTATTATATATTGGATTAATGCTTCTTCTTCTATTGAACCTCGAGAAGCCAGTTCTCGCATTGCAAGGGAATATTCTCTAATTCCTTCGCCTCTTCTCAACTTCCTTTCTGTTAATAGTCGATGCAGATCTGCACTGTTCATCTTTGACGAGAACTCGTCCTCCAAGCTCTGTCTTAATTGTCTCCAAGTCTTAATTGACCTTTCTCCTTGGATAAAGATTTTGGCGAGCCCTTTAATGCTTTTTTGGCGAATATCAGCATTCTTAAGTCATCCCATTCGAATAACACTGCTGCCTCTTCGAAGTCCGAGATCCACCTCTCAATCCGATATTCGTCTTCGCAGTCAAAAAGACGAATCGATTCATCTACGTCCTTGTAGCTTAGAGCGAATTTCATTGGGTTCCTACCTTCCGCAGCTCGGTTTCGGGCACTCACTTCTCTGTAGCTCAGCTGCTCGTCTTCATGTTGGGGCTGTGCGCAGCGCACATCTCTACGCCTATTTCTTTCTTCGTCGCTGCGCTCCATTCTATCGGTTGCGCGTGCGGCTATGCGCATACCCCTCCCATCCACTGCACGGTTGACGTTCTCACAACTGTCAAAATTATGCCCAAATGTTTTTTTATTTTCTTCTTCATTTTGGATGTCTTCATCTTCGGGAGACGGTACCAAGCTTTTAATGTCCATTAGCGACGTAATTATGTTGCGCCTCAATTGTTCTTTTGTGCCGTCATGTTCTATGCCCAGTAAATTGCAGACAGAGATGAGATCTCCAATGGACATTCCACCAGCATAGTCCATCCTCGCCCTGAATTCTTCAAAATCGTCATCAAATGAAAATCCCGAAGTTTGTCTGATTCTTTGACGACTCCCTCTGACGCCATTTTCTTCAAAAATTAATCTGTGAAGCGCCAGTATCGTCACACGCGAAGCCAGTTTAATTTTCGCGTTGACCGTGGGGATATTTTCTAAGCACTCCATTGTTCGTCCAACGGACTTACTGTATTCTCAGTTCAAACGTTCCGCTCTAGCGTCGTTCTGCGTCTACCTTGCCCGCGCACGCGCCTTGCACCTTTCTGGGACAAGCTTCGTCTCGCGCTTCTTTTTCTATACCGAATAGCGATAGGTGTTCCGTCTTTGTCTCGGCACGTGAACCGTCTGTTTCCCGAGTTGCCGTTCACTGTACACTCGCGCAAAATGGCCGACTGTCGAGACGTTTCTCGAATGTTCGCTCTGTTCTGTATGCGGGACGTCTTCTTTATTTTTTGCGCACTCACAAAACGTCGCATGCATCAGCCACCATTTGGTGCATGTCTTCTTTTCTTTTCTTTTCTTTATGAACGTCTTTTCATGCGTCTTCAACTTTGCGTTTTTAAGCTGTCCTTAATACGAACTCGTCTTAATTCGTGCGTCTTTGATTTGCTATTCACGCGGTCTTCGTCGCGAACTTTCGTCTTAGTTCATACATGAATTCCGATTTCACACCGCCTTTTCACGAATTTACGTCTTAGTTCGTGCGTCGTTTGCGTTTTCACGCCGTCTTTTCACGAATTTTCGCCTTACTTCGTACGTCTTTTTATAACCGCGACATCCCGGCTGAGCCCCCAATTGTAGGATTTGAAATAACATACTCAATTCACCATGTTCAAATCACAAGATATATTATAAAAAGGTAGATCACATACAGAATAATTAACTTAAGTTAAAGGAATTATCAACGCGCATCCAAAATAAAACCCGTCCATCTACTCGCGACGCTCGCTTTATACTGCCTCCTACTCTCACGACACCTATCGTCACTGCCAGCAACCGCGCGGTTTAGGCTTCACGGAAACTAACGCCCAAATCTCACTTCCCACATAATGATTATTTAAACAATGATTCCGTCGCTAGATGTTTCAAAACCATATTTTTCTTATTTCAAACAATATTTTCGAAGAGTATGCAAAATATGATCTTTATAAAGAACTTCCTGCACACATTATACGCATTTTACAGCAATAGTTATAAAGAATGATTATTTAAACAATGATTCCATCGCTAAATGTTACAAAACCATATTTTCCTTATTTCAAACAGTATTTTTGAAGTGTATTCAAAATTTGAACTTTAGAAAGAATTTCCTACACAAGTTATTAGAAATTGTTATAAATAATGATTATTTAAACAACGATTCCGTCGCTAAATGTTTCAAAACCACATTTTTCTTATTTCAAACAGTATTTTTAAAGAGTATGCAAAATTTGATCTTAATAAACAACTTCCTGCACAAATTATACGCATTTTACAGCAATAGTTATAAAGAATGATTATTTAAATAATGATTCCGTTCCGAATTTTTTCAAAACCATATTTTCCTTATTTCAAACAGTATTTTTAAAGTGTATGCAAAATTTTAACTTCATAAAGAATTTTCTGCAAAAGTTATACACCTTTTACAGAAATCGTTATAAACGTTGATTAGTTAAGCAATGATTACATCGCTAGTTTTTTCAAAACGATATTTTTCTTATTTCAAACAGTATTTTTAAAGCGTATCAAAAATTTTAACTTATTAAAGCATTTCCTGTGCAGATTATACGCATTTTACAGAAATCGTTATAAATTATGATTATTTAAACAATGGTTCCGTCGCCAATTGTTTCAAAACCATATTTTTCTTATTTCAAACAGTATTTGTAAAGAGTACGCAAAATTTGATATTTATAAAGAATGTCCTGCACAAATTATACGCATTTTACAGCAATAGTTATAAAGAATGATTATTTAAATTATGATTCCGTCGCGAATTTTTTCAAAACCATATTTTCGTTATTTCAAACAGTATTTTTTAAGTGTATTCAAAAATTGAACTTTAGAAAGAATTTCCTACACAAGTTATCAGAAATCGCTATAAAGAATGATTATTTAAACAATGATTCGGTCGCTCGTTGTTTCAAAACGATATTTTTCTTATTTCAAACAGTATTTTTGAAGTGTATGCAAAATTTTAACTTCATAAAGAATTTTCTGCACAAGTTATACGCCTTTTACAGAAATCGTTATAAACATTGATTATTTAAACAATGATTCTCTCGCGAATTGGCTGCGCGGCGTTCGGCGGCTGCTCGTGATTTATACTAGCATTTGTGATTATTTTTGAACGATGAAAAAAGGAATTATTAAGGTTATTATCAAGAGGAGCGGGAGCTCCTCGCGCCAAGTTCTTATCAAACGCCCTAACCCATGTAATAACTGTATATCTATATATAGCGCGCGGCGACCGCTACTGTTTACAGCTCACATAGCCTTAGTGCATGTGCACTCAACATACTTTTCGTTTCCGTACTTTTCTGAGTAATATTTCCAAAATTTGGTTATGGCCAATATTTTTTATTTTTTTTATCTTTAATTAAAGCCTAGTCCGATTAAAATCGGTTCAGTAGGTCCTGATATATGAATTATCAATTTTATCGGTCCCAAGATTTCACGATCGAAAATTGTTCATCGGACGCTCAAATCATGCGACAGCCCTTTTACAGTGTCCACATAAAAAGGATGTCACTTGTGCGCCAACATGTATGTATATGGACCGGCTGAAACAGATCTTGCAATATGGCGGCCTGCACTCAGCTGATCAGCGGCGGCGCTTTACGTTCAGTACGAACAGCTGCGAACAGCATTTTTGACGTTTGTATATTTATATTGTATAATTATAGAGATCTTGGAGAGGCTTGAAGCACAGACTTGTAGTTTTGACTGCGGTCTGCTTCTAGTTTCCTTGCCAGTGAAGAAATTAAAATTTGTAGCTCCAGAAACTCTACAAAAACGTAAGTGAACTTTTCTCAATGTAATGTTGTAATGATCTTGTAAGTGCAGTTTATAATTTACAAAAGAATCTTCGTAGTTGATTGTTGGAAAGAAATTGAAAACGATTATAAAAAAGTGTAAACAACGGTATTAAGAATTTAAATAATTTGTCGTAATGTCATGTATCATGTACAGAGAGCAGCAAATGCTAGTGGTTTGTCTTTCCGACACAACTTGCTTGTGTCTAATAATATTTTGTTTTTAAAGACAAGTAGTCGAGTAGACAAGTAGTTCGTCTCTATACATTAGTGAGTTGTCTTCCAATATTAGCCAATTGTCCTGTGACACGAGCCAGTCATATTTAGACATTAATCACTCGTGTCGGATGAACAATCGGTCGTGTCGGATGAACATCGAACGTGTTGGAAAAACAATCCGCTAGTATTTTCTGCTCTGTACATGATACATGACATTACGCCAAATTATTTAAATTCTTAATACCGTTTTTTACACTTTTTTATAATCGTTTTCAATTCCTTTCCAGCAATCAACTACGAAGATTCTTTTGTAAATTATAAACTACACTTCCAAGATCATTAGTATCATAGTTCATTCAGCTTCTATGTGAACACATTTTTATGCATTTCTTGGCATTTTGAGTGTGAAAAGCACTAGAAATGTATTTGCGATATATGATAATTAATAAAGAAAGTATCTAATAATATACTTGATTGTTACAGTCGATTGTCGATGATATAAAACAATTTATATACGAAACAGTCCCTCTTGTTGTCTTCAATGCTCTTTACTGCGAATAATTATTGAAGTGTAGCTGGGGACAGCTTGACGATATTAGTGTGTTGACATCGGTTTTCTGACATCCTGATTGTTGAAAAAGTAGACATTTTGTAGCTTCTGTAAATTTATTAATAAGTAAGTAAACATTTTTGAAATGTAATCTTCCAGTGATCTTGGGAGTACATTTTTTCATTTAGAAAAGAATCTCGGAAATTGACTTACAGGAGAAAGGAAAAAACTATTAGAGGCATGTGTTACTTCTGATTATAGTATCAAGAATTTAAGGCTTTCCACGTAATGATATATTCTGCTATTATTTCAAGCTCCGAAGTTCTTCCATCTTTGTGTACTTGCATTTTTAAAAATATTCTGCTGTCATTTCAAGCATGAAGTGCACTTGTGATAAAATTATGATACACAACTATTCATAATGAAAGCGTCTCCTAATATATTTATTTTCTACAGTCGAATTGTCAGGATTCCCATGACAGGAATGCTATAAGAGGTACAAATAGATAAAGCTGGAAGAACTTGGGAGCTCGAAATAATAGCAATATATCATATTAGGATAAAAGATTTAAATTCTTGGTACGATTGCTCACAGTTTCTTCTAATCAGTTTTCGATTTCCTTTCTTCCGTAAGTCAAGTACAGAGATTCTATTGTAAATTAAAAAATATACTCCAAAGATCACTGAACATTACATTTGACAAATGATACTTACGTTTCAGTAATTTTTCAGGACCACCAAAAATTCAATTCTTTCCAGCAAGGATTTCATAGAAGTGCTGTCAAAACACCAAGTTCGCTAAGCTGTTCCCAGCTACACTTCAATAGTTTCTTATGGTAAAGAACACCGAATCCATTGAGGTGGACTATTTCGTGTTAAACAGGACCTGCCAGTGGAACCATGGCTACGTATCAACAATCGAGTGCAATAGACATGTGTATCGTTAGATAGTTTCTTTATTAACCCTGCGCGTCTCAGTGGGACAGACGTCGGCCCACTTACATTTACATAGATTTTGCTGTTTTTCTCGTGAAATTTAAGACCCATTTTGATCAAATCTTTTTCTGTTATTTATATAGACCCTAATAATTAGTAAAAAAAATTGTTTCCCCCTTATTGCTAATAATATAATTGTTATTAACAAAACAAGTTAAAAATATGAGTTTTTTCTCGAATTAATGCAGTTTTAAGAAAACCGCCCATTATTTTTTTCTGAAAATTTTTTCATAGAGATTTTTTGTATCGCTAACGAATACGGGGTTAGTTTTATGAAATTCAGAATGGCTGATCTGAAATGGCGAATAAAAATTTTAAATATAACTGTATTTGGACGAAATTTGATATTCGAGTGTCTTCGGGGTCGCTGATTACTAATCCGAGGTTAGATTTACGAAATTCAAAATGGCAGCAACAATTTTAAATGTAACTCGAGAAAAAATTTATGAAGTATTTAATTCGGATTACACATTGGAAAAGAGGCTACACGGAGAAAAATGACTCCGCTGGATTAGCTGATTCACATCAGCTAAAATTTTCGGCTGGAATTGCCGAAAATATATGCAATTTTAGCTGTTTTGATTCCGCTAATGTAGCCTTAACCCTACTCAATTCGCGCTTAGCTCTAAATTTCCGCCACATTAGCAGATTTGTTCCGTTAAATTTGCGGACTTTTTCAGTAAATTTAGCTGAAATTATCGGCTGTCCCTACGGAATTCCAACAGCTGTCCCTATAGGATAAAATTGGTAGAATCTGCGGATTTTTCGGCTGATTTTGCTGATTATTTTTCTCCGTGTAAGGGCTGGGATTCGCTACATCATAGAATCTTCCAGGGCATCCAAGACTCACCACGTAGAAGTTCCTCAGTCCGATTGTAAGTCCCTTTTCTATTTTTTTTTAGTTTTTTAGTTTTTACATTTTTAAATTTTAAATATAATAATACTAAGATTTATTTATTTATGATATGCAATAAAACAGTTTTTTTTAATCTCAAGTACAGCGGAAATTGAAAACTTTACACATGCATTGTGTTCTATATTCATTAATTTTAGTGCTTCATTGAGCACATCTCCTTCGCATTTTATTCGGTAACATTATAGATAAGTGTTCTGCATTTGCTTGTCGTTTTTCTAGCGAAACTTGAGGTTTCCAACAACTCATTCGTCTTCTTAAAGATTTTCGACATTTTTTTATGGATATAGTATTTGCTAATAATTCATTTATGACCATTAATCTAAATTGTTTCAATTTAATGTGTTTTTCCTTATAATAAATACTTATAAACAATCGGCGAATGATAACATATTAGAAATATTTATTATATATATGTGGAATACAATTAGCTTCAATTTTTACATAATCCTTCACACATATATTTTTCTACGCGGGTAACATCGCATTTACGATCAGCTCCAAGCAATACCGCATCAGCAATACCGGATATCGTTCAAATAGTGTAATATTTTACAATGTGCACATGTTATATTAGACTTGAGATTTTTAAAACTAATTCGGATACTTAATCAGCCGCAATAAAAATCCTCGACTAACAAATTTTGTCCGAATAGAATTACATCTTAAATTTTTGTCTGCCATATTGAATCTGCCATTTTGAATTTCCAAAAAATAACTTCGGATTCATAATTAGCGACTCCAAAAACGCCCGAATAACAAATTTTGTCCAAACAGAATTATATTTTAAATTTTTTCCGCTATATTGGATGCGCCATTTTGAATTTCACAAATCTAACCTCGGATTCGTAATCAGCGACCCCAAAAAATCCCAAGTAACAATTTTCAGCTAAATTGGACAAAAGGAAAAATGCGTGACTCAATGGGTTAATTTATTTCTGTAAAATATTTCTAGTACATTCCATACTCGAAATACCAGGAATTGCTTCAAAAATTTTAAACATGCATGAAGCGGGATGAACTTTAGAGCTGAAAATAATAACAACATATGTCATTACGAGAAATGATTCAAATTCATAATACGGTTATTCGCACTTGTTTTTAATCATTTTCGATTTCTTTTTGCTCATAAATCTAGTATGCAGAATCTTTTGTAAATTAAAAAATGTATTTTCAAGATCGTTTCAACATCACATTTAAGAAAAGATTGCTTACATTTTCGTAGAATTTCGGAAGCTGCAAAATTTTCATTTTCAAGCTATGCTTCAAGCAGATCTTAGTTTTGTGTGATCTCATAGGCGGCAAGGTTGGACTTTTTATTTCTATGAAGGTGTTTCCGAAATTGTGGGCCAGTTGAATGTTTACAATGTATGTTGTCATTGTAAATAAATAAATAAATTTGTATGTAATTTTATTTCAAATTTGTACACTAATTTCAATTATATGAAATGAATGTATGCTCTTATCTAAATAGTCTTCATTTATGATAAACATTTTCTTATCTTTTCTTAAACAGCTCTTTTTATTTAATTTAAAACTGTATCCAAAACAATTACATATATCAGTTTTATCATCACCATTTCAAGGATTGAAAATTCTTTTCTTTGTATGTGATCAGCTAAAATAAGTTCACCTTATTTGGGTCTTAAAAGGGTAGTCGCGAAAACTGTCGAGGTCGAGGTCTTCCGCTCCATAGTTTTTTTATCTATTAGTTATAATACTTTGGTCGCACTTGGAGGTAATTTCAAGGTCAAATAATCTACTCGGATTTGTATATATCTATTGGAGATACCTGTAAACAAGGGTACTACACGAGTATGCTACGCAATGGAAAGTCTAGGATTCATGTAAACGGTAACATTATAACAAACAAAACATGTCCAAGAAATTCTAAGGATTTATACGTTCTTAATTTACATGAAGTTTACATTTTCATAAATATGATATTACACATGGCATTTTTTATCAACTATTGTATATTAGCAAAAATGAGTGAAATCCCACAAAAAACACTTCTTGTAAAAAAACTCGCCAAGTTCTTATTAGTAAAACATAATTACCACAAAAATGCTATAAAAATTAAATTATGTACAATTATAAAGCTATATTCTTATTCTACAAAAAGCAGTGAAATCATGTAATAAGACCAAGTTCTTTCTAATGAAAAAAACTATTGATTAATGCAATATACAATAATTTGGAAAGAAAATTTAGCGTACATTGAGAACACCACAAAATTTTTCAAGAAACTTCTTTGAAATCAAAGTAATTCTAATCATTTGTTTAATGAAATTACCATTTAATAAAAAAATGTTATTAATGAACTTAATGAACTTTAAAAATCGATGCAATATCATCAATAATATACACATTGGCTCTTATTCCAAGCATTCCACAACTGGCTTGTCAAAAACTTGGCTGCCCTTTTAGCCAAGTTTTTCGGAGAATCTTGGTCCCCGAAGAATGGTCCCTATTTCGAAGTGTCATGCAATTTTCAGAATATATGCATTAGTTTGTTAGTCAATACATTATTATATTATTTGCAATTTCTTATGTTTCGTTAAGCACATATTCCAGTTAATTTATCATCACAGCAAAATATTCATCTTACCAATATTTGATACGACAAAGAATCTAGTATTATATAACTCTATTAGTAAACAAAACTAATACAACAAATGGGATATTTATTATTGCATAATGAGATGAGGGGGGAAAAGCATAATAAATTAAGTAAAAACATTGGGTTTGGAGGTTGTAATGGTAGCACCCAACCGTCTACGGAGGGGCATGTCTCGTGGGTTTGTAAGATGAACCATTCTTTGTTTACCATTCGAGGTATTGCTTGTCAATGTAATACAATATCATAATTGTTGTTTTACTTCCTGTATATTTCTGGAATTTCATCTATTTAGCATACATTTTTGGCGAATGGTAATATGGCGCTATTTGGAAACATGAAACCATGTTGAAAATTGCAAGAACTTCATTTTCAAAAAAATAGTTTTGTAATTTGGGATAGCATTATACATTTATTACTTAACACCATAAACAGATTACTGAATGACGGCGTTTTTTTCTTAACTCCCAAAACTTGACTAAAAGGGCAGCCAAGTTTTTGACAAGCCAGTTGTGTAATGCTTGGAATAAGAGCCAATGTGTATATTATTGATGATATTGCATCGATTTTTAAAGTTCATTAAATTCATTAATAACATTTTTTATTAAATGGTAATTTCATTAAACAAATGATTAGAATTACTTTGATTCCAAAGAAGTTTCTTGAAAAATTTTGTGGTGTTCTCAATGTACGCTAAATTTTCTTTCCAAATTATTGTATATTGCATTAATCAATAGTTTTTTTCATTAGAAAGAACTTGGTCTTATTACATGATTTCACTGCTTTTTGTAGAATAAGAATATAGCTTTATAATTGTACATAATTTAATTCTTATAGCATTTTTGTGGTAATTATGTTTTACTAATAAGAACTTGGCGAGTTTTTTTACAAGAAGTGTTTTTTGTGGGATTTAAGATGTACTAGTATTATTTTTTACTGTTTACCGAGATCAGCTGTTTATTGCACTGCATCATCATTGGCAACATTGACCATTTAAAGTTTTATTATTTTACCCAATATTCGAAATTTCCAATGATTTCAACCTCATCCGCAAGCGTCCAGTTATTCGAATAAAAACATCTGACTGTTTCGAAACATCCTTCCCGGCAATATCGATTTGGGTTTTCAACTGTCACCGGACCACGTGTTCGATGTGCAGCAGTCGACATTTACATGTTCACCAATTGTCTCGTTGGGGAAAATGCCCCTAAGATAAATAAACGTTAAAATTCAATTTACAAAACTATACCTTGCTGAAAATTAATTTTTGCGCCATCGGCTTCAGAAAAAAAAATCTTCATCATGGTATATCCCTCATGCGCTATTGCAACAACACCCTGTATATAAAACGCAGGAGGAATCCAGCACCTCATATAATAATATATATATCAAGCGTAGAAGGAATCCAGGAACTCAAATAATAATATGTATTGTAACGGATAATTCTTTTATGTATTTTATAATTACGTTACAAACTCTTCTCTAATATATTATTTAAGTCAATATGTTTATTTCATAGATGATTTGATTTGATAGAAATGTATATGTATGCGAATAATGAAGCGAAGGTGCTGTCGCGGTGTATAACAGAGAGAGAGATAGAGAGAGAAGAAAAGGACAGACCGCGAGCACGAAAATCGTCCCGTGCGACACCTGCGGAAAAATTGGGCAGAATAGCCGTGACCTCCGTGCGGATCGTACTAATTGCTTAAGGTGTTCGATTGCATCGTCATCGCGAGCGTGGCGTAGGATTTTAATTGAAAGGATTATCGGTGACAAGTTTAGTCGTGGAACTATTTTGCCGGATCACCGTGCTTTCCGGAAACATAATTCTTTTTCGAGGTTGTTCCTGTTACGAAAACCGTCACTATGTAAGTACCAATTCGCACCCTTCGTAAATGTAAAGATGGTAACTTTCTAAAATATATTTCTTTTATTATTTATTTATCGAGTTTCTTTCATATCTCCTATCGAACCTCGTCGCCTCCGCGGGTTTGGCGATTAGCCGAACAAAAGCTGAGTTACCGCGTATGTAATATTTTACAAGTGATAGACATTTATTAGTTACCGCGACATGCGAAGTGTAACGTTGATATGATATTTCCGTTTAAATCTATCATACGTTATAAATGGCACCCAACGTGTATAGGGTAATTTAATTAGGAAAAATAGAAAATAGAAAACTGAAAAGATTCGGTAAATCTCAAAGTGCGCGAATGTATTTAATTGAAAAAGTTTCGAAATTAAAAATATTAACGGGCGAAATCGTGCAGAAAAGGAAGCACGGCGCGCAGAGTCATTGTTGCCGGAGCGGCAAATGTAAACAAACCATAGCTGCGTCGCATGAAAACAAAGTGTTTCGGCGAATTCCTGAAAATAATATTTTAATTTCGAAATTAATGATAGGAATTTCGAATAAAGGTACGTCTATTCTCGACGGATTATATTAGGAATATTAGTAATATAAGAAAATGAATATTTTCGGATGAATATGAAAATTTAATATGTATGTGTTTCAGGAAATGATATTAAATATATATGAAAAATTTTGTTGATGTGTTGTTTAGATAAGTGACAATATGTATTGTGAAAAGGCCAATTGGAATAGCAGATGAATTTTATAAAAATGACAATAGGTGTTGTAATAATGTCAAAATAAAAGTAGAAAAGTTTTACAAAATTGACAAAATATATTTATAAAACTAGTGTATTTTGACGAAATATTTGGAAAATTTTAAGAAGTTGACGGTTAATTCATAGATTTGAAAGGTTGTTTGACGTGTTGGTTTATATGTAGTTGTTAATGGTAAACAATATTAAGTGTGAATAAGATAATAGAAAATTCATATATGTATGATAAATGGTTACAAATGTTATGAAACTCACGTATACATGGAAATAAAGTATTTGAAGATAATCAAAATAACGGGAAAATAAATTTAAAATATTCCAGGAATTATGAAAATAAAATTGTAATATGAATATAACGAGATAGGTATTGTGTACAATTCTATTTTGTTTTATCGGTATAATATGATACAGTAATAATTATTTATTTAAAGAATCAAAATTTTTTTTTACATATAGGAAATTTCTTGTTGGCAAATAATTGATTAAAAGTATGACATATATATGTAATGTTGTGTAATGTATTAAATTATTTATTTATTTTAATTGTCTACTTGTATGCAAGAATTTGCTAGGAAGTTAATTATTGCAATTGTGATGATTATTGCTGATTGAAGAATAATAATATTTCTCAAAATTCGAATACAAAATAATTTGATTATGTTTAAATATAATTATTAAATTTGACGTGAAAAATTCAGATTATAAATTAATATTATTGAAGTATTAGAATTGAATATTGTATATATATGAAAAAGAATTTACACTATTTGTACAAAATGGCGTCGTCCCATGAATTGGATCCAGAAGATGGCTCAATAGCCGAAGTTGAAGAATGGCTGGTCGATCTAGCGATGGAGAATGTATCGCAAGCTCTTCAAGAATTAGAGTTAAATAAATCTGGAACGCAATTTGCTCAAAGAGAGAGAGATTGTATCAACGATTGCTGGGAAATTATAATGAAGAAGAATTCAGGGCAGATAGCTCACAAGCTAATAAACAAGAAGAAAAGAGTCAGAGAGACAAATTAAGAGAAAAATTCCTGAATAAATTAAAAACAACATTTAAAAATAGACCTCCAACACAGCCAATAAGAAGGAATGAAAATAATAAAGAACCAGATGTTATGGTTGTTCCAAACAGGAGAGTAGATGCAACAATACCAACGCTAACGCTACTGGGTAGCAGCAATAATGAAAGGGGGAGGTCAGATGTAGCTGAAAGTGCTAGAACTAATTCAAGTTATATCCGTAATCAAGAAGCTAGAAGATGGCAAGTAATGGAAACGGAAATACAAAGATTAGCAACTGCATTGCACGGGTCGAGGATTAGAGAGAAAAAATACGAACAGTTGCTGGATGAAACACTGTTGATGCATGAAGGAAGAATGGATGTACCAGCGAATAGCACAAGAATTCAATCCGGACATCAGAAACCTGTTTGGGAAAAACAAGGAGCTAGACCAAAGGAACGACAAGAGAATGAACAAGGTCGCAGAGTCGAATTTCTGGATCAAGAAGAAGGAAATCAGCGACGTGAATCAAGAAATCAGCAACAGGATTTGCATAGGCATGTCAATCCTGGGGAAGGGGAAGATCGTTCCCTTTCGTCACTTCTGGACGAAGTGCAAGCTCGAGTGAACGATGGATTCGGAATACCGGTGCAGGCGATTCCAAGAACTCGAGATGTGGGTGAAGTGGTTCGTCGCTGGGGCATACAGTTCGACGGTAGACCAGGTCGAAGTATTGAAGACTTCTCGGTCAGAGTGCAAGAATGTCGAACCTTGTCACAGATTTCTGAAGAGGAGTTATTGATGGCTTTACCACAACTCATGAATGGAGTTGCACTTCAATGGTGTAGGTTATCACGCCAAGAGTGGAAAAGCTGGAAGGATTTTTGTGTAGCGGCTCGGCGTTGCTATGGAATAGATCAAAATTTCCAGCAACGATTGCAGTTGGAGGCACAGATGAGAACACAAGGGCCAGATGAATCCGTAAGAGATTATGTCATCTGTCTCTTGTCAATTTTAAATCGTTGCATACCCCAAATGGAACCGGAGCAACACATGAATTTGTTGTTTCGGAATTTCAGACCGGACATCCAAGCTAAAATGAGACGGTCGGAGATTGGAAATTGAACGGGATATAGAGATGCAGAAGCATTATCGTCCTCCACCACCAATAGAAATGGCGTCGCTACCGGAAGTAGCGTATAAACCGAAGAAAGGTATGCTACAAAAGAAACCAGCTATCGCAGCAGTTGCATCTGTATCAGAAACATCGGAGGAAGAATTGGCAAGATTGATCGAAAGGATAATGGATAAGAAATTCCAACAGATGAAAAGACAAGAAATGGATCTTCGTAAACCGGAACCTGAAAAGGAAGATAAATCGAATGATGGATTCCGGTGGATGAATCGGAGGATTCCATATAAAAAGGAAGATGAAAACGCTAAAGCAGATTTTCAGCTGAAAGAATCGGTGAAAAGTAATAAAAGTTCCGAATATTGGTCGAATCCAAGTTATCAGCAAAAATATTGCTGGAATTGTAATTTGCCAGGATATACTCAGTATACGTGTCCCCGTTGTAACAAGAAGACGTTGGATTTAAAAGAAAAAGGGAACGTCGAACCAAGGTCGTCGGCGATCCCACAAGGTGTCAGGCCTCCTGTGGCGAAACAAGGATGGCAGAATCGCTCGCCAGAGAAACAAGGATGGAGAAAACGCAGTCAGCAAGGAAACAAATACAGGAAATAGATTTGATTGCTGATGAAGTCCTACAACGTTGGTGGCTACCAGTGGATATAGGTGGTTATACGCTACGAGCATTATTGGATTCGGGAGCAGCTCGTACGGCGTTAGGAAAAGTTGGATTACAAATTGCTTCAACAATCCAACAGAATATTAAGCCATATCCAGCGAATGGAGTTCGAGTTGCGGATGGTAGGACATCTCATGTGTCAGGAATACTACCAGTAAATATTTCAGTGGCAGGGTTATCCAAACCAATTGATACGATGATTATGCCAAATTTGGATGCGGATTGTATTTTGGGTGCAGATTTCTTCAGAGCATTCAATGCTACACTTCACACAAATACAATTTCGATAGAAGGACGGTCCGAAGAAGTGATGGCGGAAGTAGCCATGCTGTCCAAAAATCCGACAAGCGGATTGGCGACCGTTACCAATCGAGAAAGGAGAGAGTTAGATAAACTGTTGAATAAAATACTGCCTGCTGAAAATGAACAGGTGGGATGTACCCATCTCGTCGAACATGATATTGACGTCGGAGGGGCAAGGCCGATAAAACAAAAATATTATCCTGTATCGCAACGTATAGAAGAGTTGATGCATGAACAAGTAAAAAAATTATTGGCAGATGGAATCATAGAACCATCAACCAGCGGTTGGTCTAGCCCAGTGGTGATGGTTAAGAAGAAAGATAGCTCCATAAGATTTTATGTAGATTATAGAAAGGTAAATGCGGTATCTATGCCAGATGCATACCCACTGCCGTATATGGATGCTATTCTCCGAAAGCTGCAAAAAGCTCGATATATTTCGACATTAGATTTGAAGAGTGCTTACCATCAAATTAAAATGAAGAAAACAGCACGGTCCATTACAGCGTTCACAGTGCCTGGAATGGGATTATTCCAGTTCAAGAGGATGCAGTTTGGTCTGTCAGGAGCACCAGCAACGTTCCAGCGACTACTTGATAGTCTGATTGGTCCAGAATTGGAACCTCATGCTTTTTGTTACCTCGATGACATAATAATCTTGTCGGAGACATTCGAGGATCATTTAAAATGGCTTGAGGTAGTTTTGAAGAAAATTACAGCCGCTGGCTTAACCATTAGTCGCAAGAAAAGTCTTTTCTGTAAGTCTGAGGCCAAGTATTTAGGCGTACTGGTGAATCGAGAAGGGTTCAGACCGGATCCGGAGAAAATTGAACCTATAGTGGAATATCCGAAAAATTTAAAGCAACTCCGACGGTTCCTAGGAATGGCTTCCTGGTACCGGAAATTTATGGGAGATTTTGCTACATTAGCTGAACCGTTAACGCGACTGACGAAAAAGAATTGTCGATATATATGGGAAGATGAACAGGAATCTGCTTTCCAGAGTTTGAAAGGATTGCTAGCATCAGCACCAGTGTTGCAACGCCCAGATTTCAGCAAGGAATTTGTTCTTCAAACTGATGCCAGTGACACCGGATTAGGTGTTGTATTATCACAAATGGTTGAGGGAGAAGAGCGAGTGTTAGCATACGCTAGCAGAATTTTGAATGCAGCAGAAAGAAATTATTCTGTAACCGAGCGGGAATGCCTCGCGGTGGTATGGGCAATTCACAAATTTCGGCCTTATGTGGAAGGTTACAGATTTCAAGGTAATAACCGACCACAGTAGCTTGCAATGGTTGTTTAATTTGCATAATCCAACCGGAAGACTAGCTCGATGGGCTCTGAAATTGCAAGAATACGATTTCAAGGTCACTCATCGAAAACGATCGCTACATAGTGTACCCGACGCCTTGTCAAGAATTTATGAAGACACTATGGAAGAAATCGCAGCGGTGGATGCAGCGAAAGTTCCGGAAACGAAAGATGAATGGTATTTGCTACGCAAGCAACAAGTTCTGGATGAACCTCGAAAATGGCCCGAATGGAAGATAGTTGGACAAAGATTATATATATGCCGGCCTGATCCTCATATGGAAGATATTTTTAATGATGAGGATGCTTGGAAACTGGTGATTCCACAAGAAAACCGATTACAAGTCATGCAAGAGAGTCACGATGAACCGGCCGCAGGACATTTAGGTCAAAGAAAAACCGTCGCAAGGGTAGGAACATATTATTATTGGCCTACCATGAATAGAGATGTCCGCAGATTTGTCCAAGGATGTTTAGTATGTCAGCAATGTAAAGTGGTACAACAGGCACCAGCAGGATTGATGGGTCGGAGAGAAATATCCGAACCATGGAAAATGGTAGCAGGTGATTTTATGGGTCCGCTACCACGTAGTGCACATGGAAATGAATTTCTACTCATCTTCCAGGATGTGTTCACACGGTGGATTGAGTGTATACCTGTGAGAAAAGCAAACACTGCTACCGTAATTAAACATTTAAATGAACGGATTTTTCTACATTTCGGTACTCCGAAACAGTTTCTTGCGGACAATGGAGGTCCATTCAAGAGCAAGGCATTGAATGAATTTTTAGATTCAAGAGGAATGGTCCGAATACCTTTACCGGCGTATCATCCGCAAGCTAATCCGGTGGAGCGGGTAAATAGAACCATAAAAACTATGATGGCATCCAACATTGAAGAGGATTATCGTCGATGGGATGACCACATAGCAGAATTTGCTTTTGCGCATAATACCGCGGTGCAAGAATCGGCGGGGCAGTCTCCTGCAAGGTTAAACTTCGGAAGACAACCACCTCCACCGAAATCATTCAGACGTCAAGAAGAAATGACGGCCGGTAGTGAGCGATATAAAGAAGAATTGCAGAATTGGCAAGCCCGAATGGAGCGTTTGCGAGATGTGCAAGCATCCGCAGCCGGAGAGGCTCAAAAAGCTCAAGCTCGACAGGCAGAACATTATGATGATCACCACCGAGAGGTTCGATTCTTACCAGGAGATAAAGTGTGGAGGAAGAACCGCATTTTATCATCAGCAGCGCAAGGTATTGCAGCAAAATTGGCACCGAAATTTACTGGTTCGTATACAATAGTATATCAATTAGGTACCAATATTTATGACCTAGTGGATATGAAAGGCCAGAAAATGGGTATCAGCCATGTAAAAGATCTGAAACCATTCGTACCAGCGGAAGTTCAATCGGCAGGAGCAGAAGAGATTCAAGAGGACACTAATTCCGAAATTGAATTGGACGAAAATTCAAGTGAATTCAGTGATATTCCAGTAAGAAGAACTCTTCGACCTAGATCGACCAACCCCACTTCAGTATCGCCAAAGCAAGTAAAAAGAAGAGGCCGTCCGCGAATCAACCGCGTTTGCGTGCGTCGCGATGACCCAAGCGAGGGTAATGTAAAAGATAGGTTAGTAAATAATGTTAGGAATAATGGCGGGAATAACAGTCATCGGACTGATAGGGTGAAGCGCGGTAGACCGAAGGGTTCGCGATCGGTGCTGCGCGAAATAACGGAAAATAATATTTTACCAATGAGAACGCGAATGCAAATGAAATTATCATCTCGTTAATATCATTGATCATCTGCATTTCATGTGTTCCTATGTTCATTGTTTTTACCAATATTATATATGTCCCGAGTTATAACCATTCCTTATTCCTACCTTATATATATAGAAAATGGCAGAAGACATTCCAGCAAATGTATGGTGGGGTTATCTGAACCCTATCGCGACAATGCCGGAGGAGGAGATGGCGATGGTGAAAACTAAGGAAGAGGAAAAGGGACAGGAAAGGGAAAAGATACCACCAACGCCCGTGCCGGTGACCACAGAAAGGAAGGAAAAGCAACCCATGGGGGTATTGCAGACCCTGGAGGAGCGTTGGGAGGTCCTCCATGAGAAGATTGTCGCGGCACGGCGACTACACTTGATGGCTTGAAGTGCAGAATTTGCGGTCTTCGACAAATTGGACCAGTTCCTTCTGGAAACGGGTACAGCAGGTCGGGATCTGGCCGTCCATTTCCCGCAATTGGTGGCGCGCCGGCGAGAGGAGATCCACGCCGCTGATCAAGTCTGCCGAAAGTTTGCGGCTAAGCAAGCTCGAATCCAGGAGCTGGAGCAAGAGCAACAGCGGTTGCAGACATCAGCAGCCCAGCTCCGAGAAGAAGCCGAAAAGGAGCGGAGGCAGGCAGTAGCTCGAGCCCTTGGGGGCGGACCAAGCAGCCAAAGAAGCTTGGAAGGCCAAGATGCGGTTAGAGCATCCGGAAAGCGCCGTTCTCAGGCAAGTCTATGCCTGCCCCATCTTCGGGCTGAGCGACGTCCGTCGAGCCCGGGACTTTGGAGGGCCCTCGGGAAAGGACCGGAAAAGTAGCCAGGGAATTCTGTGCTTTCCGGTTAAAAAGGTTCTTCTATACTTAATAAGCTATATAATAATAACAATAATCTATACTTAACTTTAAGAGAGGAATAAAATCATAGAAAATGGAATAGGTTGTATAATGTATCTTCTTTCATCCTTACTGATATAGTCCCTCCAATGATAATCCTTTAATGTCTCTCATTAATTTCATTTGTTTTTGAATATTTATTTTGTTTTGCATGTGATAAATATGAGAGATAATTCTTTTATGTATTTTATAATTACGTTACAAACTCTTCTCTAATATATTATTTAAGTCAATATGTTTATTTCATAGATGATTTGATTTGATAGAAATGTATATGTATGCGAATAATGAAGCGAAGGTGCTGTCGCGGTGTATAACAGAGAGAGAGATAGAGAGAGAAGAAAAGGACAGACCGCGAGCACGAAAATCGTCCCGTGCGACACCTGCGGAAAAATTGGGCAGAATAGCCGTGACCTCCGTGCGGATCGTACTAATTGCTTAAGGTGTTCGATTGCATCGTCGCGAGCGTGGCGTAGGATTTTAATCGAAAGGATTATCGGTGACAAGTTTAGTCGTGGAACTATTTTGCCGGATCACCGTGCTTTCCGGAAACATAATTCTTTTTCGAGGTTGTTCCTGTTACGAAAACCGTCACTATGTAAGTACCAATTGTGCCACTATCTTTTCTCTCTCTCGTGATTTCGTACCGCACCAATTCGCACCCTTCGTAAATGTAAAGATGGTAACTTTCTAAAATATATTTCTTTTATTATTTATTTATCGAGTTTCTTTCATATCTCCTATCGAACCTCGTCGCCTCCGCGGGTTTGGCGATTAGTCGAACAAAAGCTGAGTTACCGCGTATGTAATATTTTACAAGTGATAGGCATTTATTAGTTACCGCGACATGCAAAGTGTAACGTTGATATGATATTTCCGTTTAAATCTATCATACGTCATAGTATCGAACGCAGGAGGAATCCAGCCAAAACAAAAGAAAAAGCACACACAAAAACCAATAGAATTATTTTCTTTTTCGCTGCCAACAGAGATGTATTTCCCATGGATCATATTCATCAACACTATGATGATAACCATGCGAGATATATGGCATCAACACTTGAATAACTATGAAAACATGCAACCAAACGGAACATGTCTATATAAATGACGAATATGAATGGTTTTATCATCAGAATCTACCTTACCACAAAAAGAAACCAAAACAATAAAACTAACAGGCTTCATTAACACAAACGACAAATAACACGACATTTAATTGCGAATCCTGCAACAGACTACTACTTAGTAGAAGACCAACCACTTCTTGCATGAAATATTTAAACCATCTCACGGATCGCATAAACTGTTTAATCAAATATGGATTCCACAAATAGAAGGAAGAAAAATGTATCGATTCAAACTACGAAACAACATAGATGACATGAATATTCCTAATCCCACAAAAGAAGATAACGTCTACTAGAAATAAAATACTGCATTTCTTCTAAGGATTCACGGCGCAAAAGGTTCTAGACACACGAAGAGGCTAAATTCTTTTTAGTACATTTCATGTATAACAATTAAAAATATAAACAGAAAGCGACTGTAATAGAAACTATTTGTAATGCCAGCGGAAATCCCATACTGGTTAATCACTACACTACAATGCTTCTGCACTTTTTTTCTTTTTTATCCGAAGAAGGGGGGAATGCGTTAAGCACCTTACGGTAAGGTAAGGGAGTCGTACGAGACTCCCCCGTGTTTGTTTGTTTGTGTGATTATTATGGCATAGAGGACATGCATCTCTAGCCACCAATAGAGATACAAAGTAATAGTACAATAATTGTAATAGTAAAGAGCAATCAATTAGTAATCACTTATGGCATAGCAATATTAAGCGCGTTGTACAGAGTTTACGTAGGAATATATAGCATAGTTTTAGCGCAGTAACAGAGTGGAAAAAACAACGTAAAAAGAAAAAATAAAGAAAAGACAACTCGTGAAGAACGAAGAAAATATATCGCACGCGGAACAGTAACATATATATACACAATGTTGTTTTAATTCTAGCTTTACATAGATAGCTAATTTTATAACTAAGCCCAGAGCTAACAATTTACAAGCTAGAATAAATTACCAAAGGTTAAAATACGAAAACAAATGAATTTACGTTAGCTTAAGTATACTTAAAGTTAAGAAGTTAACAGAAAACCAGGCACAGCTCCAGAAAATTCCCTATCACGTAAAAAGATGAAAAGTCTCGTTTTAAATGTGGTAATTGAACGGCTATCACGAATAACCGCTGGTATTGTGTTCCAAACACGTGTTGGAATAAGATTCAGACCGATGTAATGGTACGCGGAGCTCTTTTGTGCCTGGACGCAGTTCGCGCAATGCCTCATCAGCTCTCCATATGAATTTATCGTACAAATATTTCGGAACATGAGAATTTATAAACGTGTATGTGATTAACCCGATAAAGTATAAACGTCTAGAGGTCATTGTCAACCCTTTTAGTCGCTCACGGTACGGCGTGATATGGTCACACCTTCGCAGTCTAAAAATAAAACGCATGTCTGAATTGAGCATACGTTCGATTTTGGTTTTAAGAATTTGATCAAGATCGTTATAAACTGCACAACAGTAGTCGAAATGATTATAAAAACGCATAAATGAATGCGTTAAGCACCGTAAGGGAGTCGTACGAGACTCTCCCGTGTGTGGGACTCTCCTGCTATCCGACACAGGCATACCTACTAAACCCTAACCTTCTTATCCGACCGACGTTGAAGTGACCACTGCGGAACTAATAACAATACTTCGCGGTGGCATCGGTTATTGAGCACATACTGGATCCCAGTAAATGCCGCGTCCCTCCCGTAAAAAAATAAATAAATACCTTACCTCTCTTTCGTCGTCCGGTATTTAAAAGCTGACGTCTTGGCTACCCCTGGATCCTAGTGACTGCTGCGTCACGCTGATAAAAAAATAAATAAGTACATATCACAACAAAGATACATACGTACATCCCATTAAATAACAGAGACACACATCACAGAACGATGTATTCCGCAACCACTGGCGCCCAGTGGCTGCGTCGTCTTCTGTTACAAATAAATAAATAGGTTGGACTCTCAATTGCCTGACCTTCTCTTCATCGTGCTGCGGCTGCATCCGCGTCCGTCTTCTTGTGTCGAAGGACCGCCTCGACAAAATTGGCAGTCCTTGCCCAGGTGTCTTCATTTTGTAGCATCAGCCGGATGATATTATCCGGCGTGAATCGTCCAATCTCTTCTTCTAGGCCACACCTGGCGTCCCTCCACTGCTCACATTCAAAGAACGTGTGGAGGGCATCGTCGCGGATGCAGTTGCAGTACACAGAGCCTAGGTCCGCTACCTTTCCCATTTTGTGAAGGTAGGAGCGGAACAAGCCGTGTCCTGTCAGGAACTGCGTCAGGTAATAACTTACCTCGCAAAACTGGCGATCGGTCCAATCCTTTAGCTCGCCGATAAGGCGAGCAGTCCATCTCCCTCTTGTTTTCTGGGTACAGAGATCCTGCCAGGCTTCCATGGTCCTTTTTCTGGCAGTCTCTCTGGCGCAGGGCAACCCCATCTGTGATTTGTTCTGGTGGACGAACATTCGCTCTGGGCCAGGAAGTGGATGGGAATGACACCAGCCACCACCATCGCTGCGGGTTCCGAGACCGTGCGATAGGAGCAGGCAATTCGGAGGGCCCCTCTTCGCGGAACAGCGGCTAGTCGTTTGCGGTACATTTTGTACCACAGCGAGTCGGCCCAGACCTCCGCTCCATACAGCATGATGGATTCGGCGGTACGCAAGAGCAGCCGCCGCTTGCATGGCAATGGACCATCCACGTTTGCCATAATTCTGGCAAGCGACGTAGCGACCTTTGCTGCCCTGTCCGCCATTCGCTGTATGTGCGGCCAGAAAGTGAGCCGAGTATCAAGACTCACCCCCAGGTATTTAACTACTCGTTTAGTCTGGACCATCGCGCTCCCCACCTTAGGATCAATGACGGTGGAGATCCTCCTCTTAGTTAGGAAGACGGTCTCGGTCTTAGCTAATGCCAATTCCATTGGTCGGATTAGTCTCCATATTTAGATACAAATTCTATTACAAAATAAAGTGCTGGTTTTGCAGAAAACACATTTATAAAATAAAATGAAATGTTTATTTATAATAACTAACAAATTCCGTTTTTTCTTTTTATTACAATACATTCAACCACAAAATTTCATTAGTCAAACTTCTAAACTGGTACCGAACAAATAAACAGTAGCGTATAAAAGATTGTAAACACCATCTCATGAATAAACAATGAACTTTTTATTTATATATATCTCTATTACAAAATTGAACCTCCTTTAAAATTTAGCATCTCGATAATCATATTGTCAAATGTTGCAATAATTTATTTATTTATTTATTTATTTATAAAAACAAACAATTGTTTTAGTAATATCTCATTGTTTGTCTCATGTCTTGTACGAAATTCATGCTTTGTATCACTATATGTAAATTGCTCTTACAAGCCTTCAATAAAAATACTGTTAAATTGTACAAAAATCAACAGCAGTTTGTATAAAAACAATTAATGCAAAATAGTTTATTAAAAATATAAATTTACTATTATTTTAAATAAAATAACACAACGACATATAAAAATTGCATAAAATCTATCGGATTATTAAAAAACTAATTTAGTAAATATTAACAAATAAATATCTCCAGTTCTATACAAGATACAACTACCGTTCATTTTTGTACAATCTTAAAACTAACGTAATTATGTAAACGCGCAAAAAGATTTTGTTCAATTCGGACGGAAGCTGCAAATCTCGCATTCACATGAATTTTGGCTAGAAAACCGTGACACGACGCAACACTTCAAATCGGAACGGGGCACCACGGGCGGTATCCAGTATAAATACAGCACCTCCTGGACCAAAAAAGTAAGTTAAGCTCGAGCAGTTAAGTTCTAGCAGTTCAGTTCGACACTTCAATTCGACAAGTCAGTCAGTTCGGCCCAGCAGTCCAAATTCCGAAGAGGGTTCGGGACTTGCATCCACCTAGCGATAGTCTACTGTGGTCGGTTGGAGCAGGCGCCACCCTGAAATCAGCGAATCATCCCATCGTGGAAGGAGAAATAATAATAAGTATCCTCCCCTAAGTTAGATTCCAGGCGACTAACCTGAACCCGGACAGAGCATGGGACCAAGGCCAAATCTTTTGGCCCGGCGTTTCGAACCCTCCGGACACGGGCGAACTCGCCTCCGCGGCTATTCTTTTTTCTATTTTTTTGTTTGGAGTAAACTAGTTCCGAAAAGGGACATAGCTCGGGACCAGGGCCAAATCTTTGGGCCCGGCGTTTCTATCTCTCCCTCGAGGAACTTGTAAACCCTTTCCTCGGTTTATTCCGGGATTGGCACGTGCCAATGCGGAATCGACCCATAGGGAACTAGGTCACAGTGTTCTCACTTTTTATATATTATTTTTTTTATGAGCTTCCCGCGTTTCTCCTTTGTCCAACCGCGAAACTAAATTTTTTGTACGTATTATAGGAAATAATAATATATTTATTGAAATTCGTACACTCAGTACAAAACAAGTCGTCTTTCCGAGAGCTACATATATTCTGCCGTCTGCCCCCGCCGATCGCAACATATATACATACACATGTCTCTCGTCTCTCGCTCGCAACCGCCACGCCGCCTGGCGACTAGGCGGGGAACCTTAATCTATTTGAACGGATCGCGCGGGCAAATTTAAAACCCTACATTCGGCCGTCCTGATTAGGCATACGCCCTCGTATGCCCTTGAGTTCAGCTTCCTACCTTTATTCATCTTCAAAGTCACTGCAGCTGCCGTAACTCGTCCAAGGTTTCATAAAGTCGCTTGCGGTTGGTGTTCGCTGTGGACCCTCGTGCTCACCGATCTTGTGAACGAGATAACGGTTGTTACCTAAAACTTTTGTGATCTCATATGGACCCAAATATTTTGCTGCGAATTTTAATCCCGGAGCTTGCTGCATTCGCTTAATAGCAACTAAATCGCCTTGTTTATATAATCGTGCTTCTTTACACTTCTTGTTAAAACCTCGTCGATTTTCTTCTTGGACTTTAGCTATGCTTTCTTTCGCGTGTAGCCGAATTTCGTCGCGTTCCTCCTGAAAAGTTTTAGCCCACTAATTTTCAAGAAGCTCTTGTATGTTGTCAGTATCACGTAGCCGTGCATGAGTCCCAAATAATAAATGAAAAGGCGTTGCAATACTTCGATGCATCGTCGTATTCAGAATTTGTTGGGCAATATCTAAATGTTTGTGCCATTCACCTGGTTTTGGAGCGCTTAATTTAGTTAAGAGTGGGATGAGCGTGCGATTAAGGCGCTCCACTTGTCCGTTTGCTCTAGGAACTCCTGTCGTTGTCAGTTCATGTCGAATACGTTCCTTTTGGCAATATTCTTAAAAATCATCAGAGGTAAAAGCCGACCCTCGATCAGACATGAATCTTCTAGGGTTACCAAATATAGCAGCTCGTTTTTTTAGACAATCGATCACTTCAGCTGATTCCGTAGATTTCGTAGCATACAGCCACAAGAATTTGCTAAAACCATCCACGACAGCGAAAACATGCTTGTAGCTCTTCTTGGTGGTTGGTAGAGGACCTAGATGATCGATATGTAACGTATCAAGCGGAACTTCACCTTTATCAATTGCAGACAGGAAGCCCTCTTGTTTACCTTCCTTTTTTTCTGCCAGTATGCAATTAATGCAGTTGTATACAATTTTCTCGATTTTAGGGCGCAGATTCTTCATATAATAATCTCGCTTGATGATTGCTTCAGTCTTGGCAACCGAGAAATGCCCTCTTTCGTTTTTCTGATCACTTGATATTGCATCGCTTTTGGACCCACCAGTGGATCGTCGTCGATTTTTTTAAACAACAGTCCACCTTGTATTGCGTAACCATGGACTTCCTCGTTTGCGACACGCTGAATAATACTTTTCGTATCTTCATCATCGGACTGGGCTCTTTCAAGTCGAATCGTTTATCCATCATCACTTTCATCAATGAGCAAACACGTCGGTAACGGATTTCGACTCAGTGCGTCAACGTGCAACATGCTCTTCCCTGGTCGATACTCAGTTTCATAATGAAATTCTTGTAAAAGAAGAGCCCATCTTGCTACGCGTACGCACAGATCCCGTTTCGACATCGTTAATGTAAATGCGCGACAGTCTGTAACGATTTTAAAAGCCAGGCCAAGTAGATACACTCTGAATTTTTTCAAGGATTTCACAATTGCCAGAACTTCGAGTTCATAACTCGTATATCTTTCTTCAGCTGGGGTCGTTTTGCCGCTCGCGTAATATACCGGGTGCATTGCCCCATCATCGCTATTACGTTGTAATAGTATCGCACTATAACCGAGAATAGAGGCATCAGTATGTAGTTCCGTTTCCGCACCTAACCTGTACAAATTCAATACCGGCTTATCAACTAACATGAGCTTTAATCGGTCAAAGGCTTCCCTTTCTCGCGCACCAAATTTAAATTCCGTTTCGTTTTTTAACAATTCTGTCAGAGGTCTAGCGATAATAGAATATTTCGGGACGAATTTCCGAAAGTACCCTGTCAAACCCTGAAAAGACTGAACTTTCCGGACATTGCCGGGTATTGGAAACTTCCTAACGGCTTCCGTTTTGCCTTCCGAAGGCTTAACGCATCCGTTTTCAATTACGTGGCCCAGATTCAACCTTTGTTTATAACAACTCACACTTTTTGCAATTTATCACAAGGCCGTTTTCGCTCGCTACTCTTAATACGCGGTTAAGATTACCTAATCCCGTTTCATAGCCAGCAGATGGAATTATCAAATCGTCCATATAAACTAAAACCGTACCTTCCCGGATTAATTCTCTGAAAACAATGTTCACAAATTTCTGGAAAACCGCAGGAGAATTACAGAGGCCGAACGGGACTTTGAGAAACTCGTAATGCCCATCGGGCATTACGAATGCAGTGTACTTTATACTTGACACATCCATCTGCACGTGAAAGAAACCGTTTTTCATTGAGGCGCCGGTAATCCACGCAAAGCCTATTCGTTCCGTCTTTTTTTTAACCAATACCACTGGGCTCGCGTAATCTGAAACCGATGGTTGTACAATGCCCCCTTTTACCCACTCATCTATCTGCGCGTTTACTACATCTTTTTCAACCGCCGATAGTCGCCTTGGTCTCTGATGCACAGGCTCCTCGTCTTTTAAAATGAGCTTCATTTTTACACCGATTTCGCGAATTTTCTCCGGTTTATAATTATTTATGAGTTTACGTATCTCTTGTTTAAGATATTCGTCTTGCACATGGGAAAGATTTACTTCATTATCTTCTTGATCAGAAACCATATCGACTTGACAGATTTCCGCAAAAGTACAGTCATCGTTGGTCAACGGCTTAATTGTTGTTTCTCTGCGTTTTACGTTCAATTCAACGGTATTAAGAAAATCATTTCCGATCAGCAACTTGTATCGCGAAACATCATCCGACACAAAATTTATCGCTATCACGAATGAATTACTGTCAACCGTAAGTTTCGCCCAAAATTTGCCCAGTGTCGAGTTTGTTTTCGCGCCTATTCCACGAAACGACGTTATCGTTTTTTCTATCGTCGGTGAACCTATTCTAATATTTTTATCCGCAGGTAGGATCGTTATATCACTACCAGTATCTATGATCGCTTCCATCGGGATATCATTAATTAACACATGTTTTGTACGTTTCCGCTGTTCCGAATAATCTATCGCGCAGCTATCTTTCGTCGCATCGGTTCGCAATGAACGGTTCCGCGCGATGTGACCATATAAATTGCATTTAAAACATTTCGCGCCTTTTTCTTTTGTTGGACATTCAATACTCACGTGATCTTTTAGTCCACAACTGTAACGACGCCTCGACGCTTTACGCTCTCTTTTTACACTTAGATCTTTTGTATCACTTTTTTCACTATTGTCTTTAACACTTTTACTTTTCACTAGACCACCTGAAACGGCAACCTTCAAATTGGATGTTGATGCTGAATGGCTCCTGTCTCGTAGTGTAATTTCGTCAAATGCCTGTAGAATCTCGTCCATTGTTGAAAATCGTTTAATTCGCGCCGAATCGCAAAGACTCGGGTCTGGAATGCCATCTATGATATAGTCCAGAACTTCGTTATCATTTACGGCGATACGATTCGGCATTATCACCTTTTCGTGTACATAGTCGTGAAACGTTTCATTTGTTTTCCACACTCTAGCCTCGAATCGACGTCTCAAGGCAATCACATTAGGCCGATGGTAAAACATACTTCGTAATCCAGCTAGAAGCTCGTCTGATAACATACTAATATATTCAGGCTTCGAGTGGAACCATTCCATCGCCCGTCCCCTGAGCCTCATACCGATCAAAATCTTTGTCAAATCTTCGTCGAGCTTATACGCAGTTCTAAGAAACTTCACTTTTTTTCCCACGTTTCGAAAACTTCAGAATCTCCGTTAACATTACTTAACAAATCTTCTACTGCACTCACGTTAATCTTCGTCAGTATAACAGGGACCGGCATTATCCCCGCAGGTACATGTCCTAGAATGCCCTCGCCCTGATCACTATTCATCGCTCCATTTACGGCACCGTGTAAGTTATTTGGTTCACGATTATTTTGAATAGTGCGTAACATCTCGATTTCCCGTTTTGCAAGCGCGAGCTCTCCGTCGGCCAACTCCTTTTCTCGTCGATATAAATCGATTTCCCGTTCGCGCGCCATCTCTCGTTGACGCGTGGTATCATCGACGTTCTGAGACTCTTCGCTGCTTCCTGAACGTGCGTCTAGAACATTCGATGCGATTTCGTCATTGTTCTCGCCCATGTTTACCCATGAGCAAGTTGGGTGTTCGGCAGTTAATCTGCTGATTAATTCACTTTTACACCCTGCGGTACTCAGACCTTTCTGCTTCAGAATATCTTTAAGTTTAATTACATTTAATAACTGCGGATCTTTCACTGAAGGATCCATGAGTAGCCAGTTTTATCGAATTCATTAGTTTTTCACAATAATTAACGCACTTTTCTTTTTTTTTTACACTTTTATCTTCTTCTTGAGCGCTTCTTTTCTTCTTTTTGCGCTTTTCGACTTCCTTGTACGTCTTTCGTATTCTTCTTGTACACGTCTTTGACCTTCCTCTTTGTACGTCTTTCGTCTTCTTCTTTTACATGTTTCGACTTTTTCTTTTCCGTCTTTTCTTCGCTTAAGCACTCACACACAACTTATCCCGTCTGAGCCCCCAAAAGTTATCGGAAATAATAATATATTTATTGAAACTCGTACACTCAGTACAAAACAAGTCGTCTTTCCGAGAGCTACATATATTCTGCCGTCTGCCCCCGCCGATCGCAACATGCATACACATGTCTCTCGTCTCTCGCTCGCAACCGCCACGCCGCCTGGCGACTAGGCGGGGAACCTTAATCTATTTGAACGGATCGCGCGGCCAAATTTAAAACCCTACAGTATGCTTCAGTGGCCCGAAATAATAAGGGTGTCCGCCGTCGAAAGCGGGAGCGAGCTCGCAGGATATACAAATTCCCCCTGGAGCAACGCGCCCAACAAGAAGGACAACCAGTCAACACCCCCACCATAACCAGCCTCCTCCCCCGCAGAAGGTAAAAATTAGTTTGGAAGAATATCACCGCCGTATCGCGATCTCTAAGAATGAAAATTAAAACCTTTACAAAAAGAAAATCGGGTATTACTTATTTTAACCTTTCCCCTTTCCTTTTGAACAGAAACATTCGGCAGCTCCGTCCACCCAAAAACAATCCTCAAATCGATCCTTCTGGACGATTTGGCCCTTTCACAGCGGAGAGGTGGCGTCCACGTTCGGGCGCCATCACAGCCATAACATGTACATACAGACAAATTGCCGTCAAAAGGTTGCATTCAATCGATTGTATTCGAACATTATTAGCTAATAATTATGCTTATCGCGTGAGTTATTATTAGCTAATAATTATGCTTGTCTGTCTGTCATTGATTTCCCCACAAAGAAATTTAAGTATTTTGATTTCCGACCTAGAGTACGCAACCACCGATATGTCGCCTGAATCAAATGTAGGCGTTCAAATTTCCCCCGCGAAATTCCACAGTCTCGCACGACTCCCTTATGGTTCTTAACGCATTCCCCCTTCTTCGGATAAAAAAAAAAAAAAAAGACACTACTTCCATGCTACGTGCCACAAATATGGCTACAGTATCCATTTCTATAATGTATGAACTAGTATTTGCTTAAGATTACGGTTATTTTCTAAGTTAATCTACAACTGAACGTTAATGAAAACTTCGGTGCAAAGCGTCTCGACGACTTGTCGGCTGCGAGTTTATAGAATAATAAAGTTGATATGACTTAAATGCATTAATCTCCTCGTACTCGTAACTCACCGACCAATATTGAATCTATCGAACCGAAATACCGCAGATCCGGCAGTTATAAATGAACAAGAAGAAAACCAAACTAATGGTATTTTCTGACTTCCAACGACTGCTGCGCTTCTAATAAGTCGATTCTAAATTTAATGCTTCATTGAGTTTTAATAATAATAATATTATTATTTACCGTGGCACATTGCATTTAAAATGAATTTTAACTCTATTTTTATACTTCTTTTTCAATACAAATTTTTTCATTTACTTTATTCGCATTGATTGGTATCAAACTCAAACATTTGCTTGTATGCAAAAAATCGTTTTCAGGTATCACGTACTGCTGCAAAGGTTATTGTGTGGATTTACTAAAAGAATTGTCTAAAACAATTAATTTTACATACAGCCTCTCGTTATCACCCGATGGTCAATTTGGAAACTACGTCACAAACAATCAGTCCGGTAAGAAATAACTATGCAGTGTTTCATTCTACAGAAAACTTTGTAATTCTCATATCGACGTAACTTTTGAAACATATTACCCATAAATGTACGCCACACACTTAACGACGACATTACATTTTTCCTCTTATTATAACTCAAGGCACTATTTACAACGAATCAAGTATGGATATGGTGTACCACGATGCAGAGAGGGGGCGGAGTGTAAGAGTGAAAAAATGGAGATAAAAGCATGAAAATGGAAAGTGGGTCGGGAATTGAAAGTAGCGCCGAGGAAGGTGGTGGAAGTTTAAGATATTTTTACATCAAAGTATACATCATATTTTAAATTGCAATCATGCTCTTTATTTTTTATTTTAAATTTGCAGCTGTTTATTTTTAACTACCCGTTTTTACTCAACTTAATTCCGATTAGATTTTGGAGCAGATTCATAGATCAGTACTGTGCTACGATATTTAAGAAAAACTATCCTTTTAAGAAAACATATTTTTATGATGAATGCAAAATATTATTCATAAGTAGCGCTGCGATCACTTTTCGAGAAATTATTGGATTTTTAAAATTTATAATCTAGCTTTTGAACATAGAATAATTTAAAAATCGCTGAAATATGCGAAAAGACTTTTAAAAAAACCAATCTTTTAGGTGAGCGGGGGTTTCGACAAAATTTAAAAAACTTGACTTTTTGGAATATGCCAAAACACGTCATGCAGTACTCTCAGAAACTCACCTTTGTAGGGGACATCCACCCCCTCCCCCCTACCTGAATATCGTTGTTCTTTCTCTTTCGGTAGCACTGTGCATTTTGCGAGATAGCTGGTAATATGAACAACAACAATACTAATAATTAATTTCTAAGAATAGTACTTATTGTCATTCAGTTCCTGTTAAAAATATTAAATTGGATATGTATACAAGAAGCCATTATACTATGATTCTATCTACCGCAAAAGATCAAGTGAATTGATTGTTTTCATTTTATCGTCCGATTATTCTAAAAAATATCCATTTTACTTAAATTCTTAATTCTAAACGTTAGTTCATTCTACATGTTAACGCTTAAAGGCAGGTCTGCACAACAAATAATTAATAAAAGCATCTGGTAAAATGTAATTAATTCTAAAAAATCTAAAATAATTATGCATATCTGTTTAGATTTGAATTTGCCGCTAGTATGTTGGTAATTCAATGGTAGTAATTGGTGTAGTGCTCGATTTCTTATGTGCCACTCAGCTATAGCTACAAAACAATAAATACCAGTGACATTTGTGATTCGAACCGCACTTCATCATATGCATAGGGTTTCGGATTTTTCTGGAAAACTTTCCAAATATTTAATCTCAGATTACTGAAGAAATTTTCGTTTAACGCGAGTCTGCGGCTAAGCCACTTCCGAAAATGCTGTTCCTGGCCGCATTGCCTCAGAGACGTCGTTGCCCCCCCCCCCCTCGACCCCCTCCATAGGGGCCGTGGCCGTCCCCATAGCGTCCCGAAACAAACTGTCATCGACAGAAAACAACAATTATTAGATAAGTATACACAATTAGTCTGATAACCAGAACAAAGTTATAATAGTTTATAATAATTTTTAATACTAAAATATATTATAAAAGTTTATATACTTTGTGTAAATTTCATTTGTTTCAGGAGCGGTTTAAGGAAAAATTGGATTTGTTTTGCTTATATTAAACGTGAGCGTTCCATTTCAATCTTACATATATACATACATGTAATACATGATAATATACTTGTTTATTCTATTAACCCATTAACGCCGAGGTGATCAGAATTTTTACTAACTTTTCAACGTGTTTATTTATTATGTAATCGGACCAAAAAAATAATGCAATATCTTTACTCCTATGCAAAATTTGATGCTCTTTCAGAATCTGAGCTCAAAATTTCAATTAGACACTGAGAAAAAAAAATATGGCCGTTTTAAACGTGAAAAACGTGAAATTTTTTGAAAAAAAAATTTTTTCGCATTTTTTTTCACAATGATACCGCAAAGGTATCGACTTTCTACTATGATCAGAGGTGATCATGGCACTCGAACATTAAGAGGAATTTTTTTCAGGAAAATTCATCGACGCGTTTTTGCAAAATGGCGGCGGGAATGAAAAAATGTTATAAAAATCTTAATCTATTGTTTTTTTAAAAACTATAAAGTTTAGACAAAAATTTCTAAGCACAAAAATGTCTTAAAATTAGTCAAAGAACACTCTCAAATATTTTCAGAATTTTTTGAGATAATTTTTGATTTTCGAAAATTTGAAAAAATCAAATTTTCGAAAAAATGTTTGAAAAAATTTGTGAGTGTTCCTTGACTAATTTTAAGATTTTTTTTGTTCTCAAAAACTTTTTCGTAAAGTATAAAGAAAAACCTTTTTCTTGAATTGTACATAAATCTGATTCATACTCTGCATGCCATGAAGCAGAAGATTTTGAACGTTTTCGTGACATAACAAATGTATTGAAAAAGTGAAAACCAATATTTTTATTATATGCTTTACTTATAATTCATGTATAAATTGTATAGAACATATGAGGCAATACACAAGTGAAAGGATGTACGAGATTGTTCGTGAATTTTGTAGTGGTACACGGAGAGACTAAAGGTGTAATTATCGGACGATTTTGTCACGGACTATATGCACGATATATACGCGCGCTTCGTACTTTTTTCGTCCCGTATTCACCGTGCTATAGTCAGACAACTTCGGACGATTTCGGTGCACACTTTGGTACGTTTCGGGTACGAACTCTCTAGTACCTTTATCAAATGTAGGGGGTGGTACGAAAATTACACCTTGGGTCTCTCCGTGTAGATAGAAACAAAATTTTATGTACAATTCAAGAAAAAGGTTTTTCTTTATACTTTACGAAAAAGGTTTTGAGAACAAAAAAATCTTAAAATTAGTCAAGGAACACTCATAAATTTTTTCAAACAAAAAATTATCTTAAAAAATTCTGAAAATATTTGAGAGTATTCTTTGACTAATTTTAAGACATTTTTGTTCTAAGAAATTTTTGTCTAAACTTTATAGTTTTTAAAAAAACAATAGATTAAGATTTTTATAAAATTTTTTCATTCCCGCCGCCATTTTGCAAAAACGCGTCGATGAATTTTTCTGAAAAAAATTCCTCTTAATGTTCGAGTGCCATGATCACATCTGATCATAGTAGAAAGTCGATACCTTTGCGGCATCATTGTGAAAAAAAATGCGAAAATATATTTTTTTCGAAAAATTTCACGTTTTTCACGTTTAAAACGGCCATATTTTTTTTTCTCAGTGTCTAATTGAAATTTTGAGCTCAGATTCTGAAAGAGCATCAAATTTTGCATAGGAGTAAAGGTATTGCATTATTTTTTTGGTCCGATTACATAATAAATAAACGCGTTGAAAAGTTAGTAAAAATTCTGATCACCTCGGCGTTAATGGGTTAATGTTCAAATCAAATAGAGTACGCTTAACATATAAATAATTACGTGCAGGATTTTTCAAATAACATGCACACGGTTATTTGTTTTACAATTTTTTTTTAATACTACAGTAATACACTAAATATATTTTCTGGCAAACTATTTATTTCCTTGTAGCATCTCAATACTGATTTGTAGAACACGTTTTACCTCAAATAAAGTCAAACAGATTTATGAATTTGAACCGAAGAGATTTTTCAGATTTCTTGTACGTGTATAGTTACATATAAACAGTGTATGTTTATGTGCATACAAATGAGTAGGTAAGCTATGCGGGTTCCATCACAGCCCAGTCGGTAAATGGTGGTTCTGATCCGTGCTATACCGTCCGAGGGTAATGCAGATTGACTGCGGTCGGTAAATGTTGGTGATTCTGACCCGTGCTATACCATCAAAGGGTAATACAGATTGCCTACATTCGGTAAATAGTGGTTCTGAGCCTTGCTATACCACCCAAGGGTAATGCAGATTGCCCTCGGTCGGCAAATGATGGTGGTTGTTCTAACCCATGGTCGGTAAATGATGGTGGTAGTGGTTCTAACCCGTGCTATACCAAATGATGTGGTTCAGATCTTTACTAACTGTGATATTGGGGGTGTAGGGTTCTTGATTTTACCGTGTGATGTCGCGCGCGTTATTAGCCCACACGTAGAACCAGTATCCTCTACCTTCAGTATGTTAGGGTCAGCTTTCTGCATTACCGACCAAAGACCTATACGAGATTTCGCATTGATCCGCTAGATGGCGCTTTATGTACATGCCTACTATGCTATCATATCGATAAATATTATGTATATTGTGATCTCTACATTATCGATCAGTGACCTGTACGAGATTTCACTTTGGACCGCTAGATTTTTTTTTTGCGTGTATACCGGCCTCGGTCGGTATAGTGACGCTACGACACCAAGCGTTATGGACCACTCCGGAAACCGCCTCTCGGCATTACGTCGGAGGGCCCGCCTGTTTAGCCTTCATGCGCTTTTATTTAGTGTCCTACATCCCCCATCCTCTTCCGAGATTGGGGGTTCGGGCAAGCGTGCTTTGGCTCCTTCGCGTTTTCCTCTCTCTTCTTTCTTGGACCATTCTTGTCCGTCTCCTTCCTCTTCAGTCTATTCTTCCCTCGGTGTCCTCTGTTTGTTCGGATTCTCGCCGAATTAACTGTCTTATCTCTTTCTCCTTGGTTTCTATGATCCTTCGAATTACCCGGTACGTGCATGTCCATCCTTCTTTCGAGCTCAGGAGGCAATCTACCATGTTCGTCGCTATCAGATCTAGTCCCGTTTTCTCTCTAAAGGAGTCCCGTTCTGCCTGCCATCTCTCGCACCCGAAGAGTGCATGTTCCACGTCGTCCACTCGCGCGCAGTAGAAACATTCGTCGCTGGTCGTTCTTTTCTTGTCGAAGAGGTACTTCCTAAAGCACCCGTGGCCGGAGAGAGCCTACGTCAGGAAGTAATCCACTTCTCCATGACCTCTCTCTATCCAGGCCTTCACGTTCGGGATAAGATTATACGTCCATCGGCCGTATTTACCGTCCACACATTTCTCTTGCCACATGCGCAGCAATTTCTCCCTCGCCTCGCAGCGCGGGACGCCCTCGGATACTAGCTGCCGCTCTTTCGCCAATAGTTCAATCGGAGGGATGCTTGCGATTACCCCCGCTCCCTCCGCGGATATCGTGCGATATCCGCTACACACCCTAATTGCCATCGTTCTCTGGACTCTGGTCATCTTTTTTCTCAAATAGTCTTTCCCTAAGGCGTGTGCCCAGATGGGAGCAGCGTATAGCAGTTGGAAATGAACCACGCCTACTAGAATTCGCCTCTTCGATGGTCTTGGGCCTCTGATGTTGGGCATGAGGCTGGCCAGGGACGTCATTGTTTTTTCCGCCTTCTGCACGGCTTCCACTACGTGACGTGAGAATGTCATTTTCTGGTCCAGCCAAACTCCTAAGTACTTTACCGCGTTTGTTGGGTGTATTTCGATTCCCTCGATGTTGAAAGTAATCGACCCAATCTTCCTCTTCTTAGTGAGTATTATTGCCTCAGTTTTTTCTGGTGCCATCTCCAGTCTCCAGCTCTTCAGCCACCTTCCAACCCTAAGAGTAGCAGTGTTTGCGGTATTCATCCGCATACTCTCACTGTCGGCGGTAACGACGATTGCGACATCATCCGCAAAAGTCGCTATTTCTACCCCTATTGGTAGTTCCATTCTTAGCAGGTCGTCGTACTGGATGTTCCACAGACAGGGGCCCAGTACCGACCCCTGCGGTACACCACTTGTCACGCTTCTTTTGGTAGACTTCCCCCCTGCTTCCAGGATGATGGATCTCCCAGATAAATAGGAGGCTAACAAGCTGGCCTGATTTTCATCGATCCCCCTGTTACGGATTTCATCCAAGATAACCTGCCACGAGGCGCTGTTAAAAGCATTCCAGGCGTCTAACATGATTGCGGCACAGAGGGGTTTGTTTTGCTTCTGCCTGAATGCTGCTTGGGTCGCTGCCTCTATTACACACTTCACTGCGTCTGCCATCTGTCTCCCCTCTCGGAAGCCGTGTTGGTTTTCGGCTAGGCCACCAGTTCGGTCCAGCTCGATCTTTAGACGGGCAAGTATCAGCTGTTCATAGACTTTGCCCTCTGCGTCTAGGAGACAGATGGGTCTGTGCGAGCTCGGCTGTTTCATGGGTTTTTGTCCTTTCCGAAAAAGTACGAGCCTTGCCCTCTTCCAAATTTCCGGGAATTCGCCCCTTCTGGCCAGTCCATTATACACTTGCAGCACGTATTCGGGTCTTCTCGCTGCCACTTCCTTTATAATTTCCGGGGGAATGTTGTTGGGTCCTGGTGATTTATTGTTTTTTATTTTCTTACACGCCTTCTGAAGCTCGTCGATGGTGTATGGCGTGATTCCGCGTAGCTCCTGTCGCCGAAATTGTACCTCTTCGTGTTCGGGGAATAGGTGTGCCACCACCTCCTCCATGAACTTCATGGACATTGCAGCTTTTGGAGGGTTCCCTATTAGCCTTTTCCTTACGATTTGGTAGCCTTTGCCCCATACATCACTGTCCACGTCGTCGCACAGTAACTTCCTACTGTCGCGCTTTGCGGTCTTAATGGCGTTTCCCAACCTTTTTCTTCGGTCGTGCAATGTCTTCCACCACAAACTCCTTTGTGTCGGGTTATTATTTCCGCACCTCGTGTATTTTCTTCGCGCCTGAATACATTCCTTTCGAAGATCTGCTATCTCTGAATTCCACCAATAAGCGGGCGCCCATTTTACCGGCCTTTTCCTAGGCATGCAAGCCTTGCACACCTTGGTTAACGTCCTGGTGAGCTCTTCGGCGGTTATTGTATGGGGGGTTACCTCGATTTGGTATACGGCCTTCGCCAGCATCTCGGTGTCGATCTTTTTGACATTCCAGCTTGGGGTTCTGTTTTGGAACAATCCTGGTTGACTGACGTTGCCCACCCTAAACAGGATATAGTTATGGTCACTAAGCGATTTCCTCTAGTTCGCCGATTTCTTGGTTGGGTGACGCATAGCAGCTGTAGATAGCATATGAGAGGGTTTTCAGATACGTAAACCCTTTGCCTTTCCCTTGATCGAGTACTGGGAGGTTTGGGTCCAGCACTTTAATGGCTACGCTTAGGTCGTCGTCATGGATCCAACCCGGTTGGTCCCTAATCGCGTTTCTATTTGGCTCCGATAACGCAATTACGCCTGCCCCCATTTCCCTGGCGGTTGCTATCGCCAGGTCGTGGGCTGGCTTTCTGCGGCCCACGTTTATCTGGAGAACCTTAATTTTCGTCCGTGCCCTCTCCAGTCTTCTCCTTTACCATTTCAGAGTGACCTCGGTTGTCGTGGAATTTATGGCCTTTCTTTCGGCAACGTACACAGTATGGGTCGTTTTCGCAGGCTAAGGCCCTGTGTCCCTCTTGTCCGCATCTCATGCAGAGTTTTCTTCTGTCGGGGCCTTTGCATAGAGCCTGAACGTGTCCTGTTTCCCAGCATCTGAAGCAATAGTCATCCGTTTTTCGTTCTACGATTCGACAGTTCGACCATTCCCCTATCCTTATTGAACCTTTCTGGATCATCCAGTCTGCCTCTTTGTCTCTGAGGACTATCGTCACGTTCTGTCGATTCCCAAACGCCGGCCTGAGAGCCCTGATTTCGAAAGTGTCTTTCGCGATATCGAATTCTGCGCAGATGGCCTCCTGAACGTCTTCGCTGGTCGTGGTGCCGTCCAAGTCCCTTATGTGAAGAACTTTCTTCTTTATTGGGAGGCGCGTGTCCGTGTCCGGTAACTTGTCAAGTAGAGCTTTCTTCAGTATCTCGGCTTTTTCAATGCCGTTTTTTACCATCACAAGGAGATCACCGTTCTTTGTTTTCCTCGTTCCTTTTACATCCACCCCTAAACTTTTAGGGTGGACCGTCAGCTTCACCTTCCTCAGGACGTCGGCGTAGTTTTTCCCTTTCGCCTGGATTACCAGGGGGATGGGCGTTTCCCGCTTCTTTCTAAGGTCTTTCTTGAGGTCCGTATCCGTAGTTTTTCGGATGGATCGTTGTTGTGAGATGCCCCCTGTCTTGCGCGGTTCGTCTTTGCATAGCTCCACCTGCACATTCGTATCTGCGAACAGGTACTCCAGCATCCGTACGAACTTAAGGCCTGTCACCCCGTCGAGAGCGGGCACAACGATGGTCTTATTGTTTCCGGTCACTGTGCTTTTCTTAAGGGCGACCAAGGATTCAAACAGTTCCACGTCATACCCTTCGCTGCCTGGCGATTTGGCACTGAGTATGGCGTAGAAGATTTGTCTCGTTGACTGGGCTAAGCTTCCGTCAGCTTTTGGAAAGCCCATGCTCTGCTGCATCCTAGGTACTTTCCCCACAGTGCTTCCCTGCGTTAGCAGCTCTCGTCTTCCACCGAAGATGCTGATGGCCCTACTTACTTGTTTGTCTACAGATGTTATGTCCTCTTTACATGGTAGTACGATATCGCGCGTCCACGGAGCTTCCCAGATGTTACCCGAGATCACCTTCACTCTCGGGAAGACTTCCGCGCACCAGTCCTCTTCCGTTATAGTGCAGAATTTCTCGTAGCTCTCGTTTGACTTCAGCTCTTTTCTTCTCCGACTACTCTTCCGGGTCTTGGTGCATTTTTCGCATCTTTCTTCCGAGGCCTCTTCTCTTGGACCGCTAGATGGCGCTTCATGTACATACCTATATTAACATATTAATAAAAGTTATAAATATATGAAGTATATACATGTTCATGCAAATTATAGATAATTATATGTGATATATGTTTATAGGATTGTATAGTTTTGAATGCTATGTAAGTAATAAGCCATGATGATTACAAGTTATTCGTGTACTTAATACTGCCTTAATACGTACATATATATTAATTTGATGTTAAAGTAAAACTCTTAGATAAAGCTTATCATTTAGAATTTACATCTCCATTTATATGATTATAAATATAATAGATACATGCAATATGTTTTACGTTTGATACGTTTCTTTCTAGAAGTATGAATAAGAAACCGTACATGATCTTATTTATTTCATTTTCGCAATTCTAATACAATTTGAATAAAAGACATTATTTAAATTTAGTTCAAACCAGATTAATTAAATAAGAAAGCAAAGCGTTTAGAAACGATAAGTTTAACATCTAAATTGTACGTATATAATTGAAGTTAATTAAATTCTTTCAGTTAAGATATCTTTTGCTTAACTATTTGAATGTTGTGCATTATTAAATATCATACATTAATACAGCACTCATGGTTTTCGTAATGTACGCGCGCTATCTTCGAACTCTCGAGTTGCAACCCGACACCATTGAGATTTATCACGCGGTCCACGGAAATGCCATCCACGAATTTAAACTGATCTTGTAGCATTCCCGAATTTCTTCCATTTATAAACATATAAACAATAAGTATACCAATCGCATATACCTTCGCTTGGTATAAAAGACTTCGGCAAGTTGGGATTTTTTCATTAGAGTCTGCGCTCAGTTGCCGAAGAGATTATAGGGGAATACAAATTATTAGTAAGTATACAATAATTAATAATATTCATTATGTAGAAATTGTTGTTTAATGCAGTAGTTGGGTATTTTGATGCAGTAGTCTGCGTCGATACTTGAACGCTAGATGCAGTTGTCTGCGTCGCGGTTAAAATTAATTTTTTAGTATTTTGATGCAGTAGTCTGCGTCGATACTTGAACGCTAGATGCAGTTGTCTGCGTCGCGGTTAAAATTAATTATTTAGTATTTTGATGCAGTAGTCTGCGTCGATACTTGAACGCTAGATGCAGTCGTCTGCGTCGGGGTTAAAATTAATTATTTAGTATTTTGATGCAGTAGTCTGCGTCGATACTTGAACGCTAGATGCAGTTGTCTGCGTCGCGGTTAAAATTAATTTTTTAGTACTTTTAAGCAGCAGTCTGCATCGATACTTGAACGCTAGATGCAGTTGTCTGCGTCGCGATTAAAATGTATTTTTTTTCAATTTTATATATAAGCTTATGCTTTGAATATTTTTCAGAAAACTAATTATTTTTAATAATGTTTCAGGCAATAATGGCAATAACTGCAGACTCGGACTCGAGAAGTAATGACGAGTTCCCACTGAAGCCAGATATTGAGGCAAAAGAGGTGAATATATATTATTATATAGACACACACACGCACGCACGCACGCACGCACGCACACACACCCGCGTACGTGCTTGCATGATACAGCTAATACATTTGGATATATATTTATTTTTCAGAATGATCTTGAGAGATCGGAAGAAAGGATGTACTACCCAAATCCGTTTATTAGATTACGCAGTCGAAATAAGAAGCGAAAGCGTTCAGCAGCGTTTCAAAATGGGAAACTGAACGAAGCCGCTGCCAGGCATCAAGAGGTGACCAACAATACCTTATCATGTAATCCTAGTCCTTTTCCGCACTTAATGTATTCACCGCACTAGGACAAAAAAAAGGACAAAGGACAGGTTATTTTACCCCGCGTTAATGACGATTTGTCTATTTGCGGGTCGGCTCTCGGGTGGAGAGGTACAGGACAGAGACAGACAGTACAATGACAGAACTAGGCATATACAACACAACACCCACCCAGAGCCAGTCCCCCCTACCCCAATATCGGTACCACCAGCAGATTCGGCGGTCTGTGCCTTAGCGAGTACGACGCGGGGCTTATCCCCTCTTTATCCGAGATAAGACCCACGACGTACCGACCGCGGATAAGACGCTGACGGTACCGATAACTGCCGACGGGGGTCGGCAGCGGTCCCAAATTCGTACCTTCGCCCAGCAAAGTTCCCCGGTTATTCCACACTAGACATAAGCAGAGAAAATTGCAGGACGGGGATTCGAACTCGGGCCCTTCGCGACGTTCAGTTCGGGCGGACTAAGACTGACGCCTTAGACCGCACGACCATCACGCCGTATTCACCGCACTATTTTCCTTATGCGCATTCTAGCCATCACCAAACGCCACCTATTCATTTGCATTCTATCCCTTTTCAAACATCACCTATTAATTTCCAGTTTAACATTAATTCCCCTGCAACACAATTCCCTGAGTCTACGCTATCTACATCTCATCTCTCACAACGACCATCACAACCAACGCCATCACCCGCGCCACTTACTAAACAACAGAAATCAGAGTCTACTCTACCTACATCCCATCCCCCACCACAAACATCACACCCAACGCCATCACCCCCACCACTTTATAATCAAAAGAAATCAGAGCCTACATCATTCCTCCCATCAACAACATTACCACCATCCCCACCACCTCCAACCCCATCACCTTCACAACTACCACCACTCTCACCACCACCACTACCACCAATGCCTTAACCTCCATCACAACAATTACCACCACCATCCCACCACTACCACCAATGCCTTCATCTCCATCACAACCTCTACCCCCACCCCCACCACTACCACCAATGCCTTCACCCCCATCACAACCTCTACCACCACCTCCACCACCCCCACCACTACCACCAATGCCTTCCCCACCATTATCAAAAGATTTGTTGCATCCGATATATTCACATCCACCTCCTACGTACCCCTCTTATCCTCAATCTCTTCAATATCCCTCTTGTCGTTCTTCCAAGAAACACCGCGTGGCTCATAATCCTTCAGATAAGCACATTTTCCCACCTCCACTGAAACGAAATCAAATTAAGCAATATATCTTTCCCCCACCACCATACATTCCTACTCCTATTTTCAAAATTCCTAAACAGTCAACCTGCAAAACACTCCTATTATCCCACCATTCCCCCTCTTTCCCCTCTACAGATACCCCAACCCAATCCACCTCCACCATATCAACAAGAATACATCCCTACCCCAATTTCACGTCCAACCGCTACAACAACAACTCCTACTGCTACTTCTACATCGTCCCAAAATGATGAAGTATCGTTGGCAATCGAGTCAATATTGAAAGAGATGGGATCGCTTCCCCCACCACTATGCAAAAGTATAGATGAAGAAGAGCATTCTAGCGTAAGAAAAAGGACATCAATCGAGTCGATATTCAAGGAGATGGTTTCGCTTCCCCCACCACCAATAACAAGTACTGACGAACAAAATCCCTGTATAAGGAAAAAAACGCGTCCATCGAAATATATGAGAAGAAAAGAAAAATAATAAATTGTATTGTATTATGTTATAAATAAGAAAATAAAATAATTTTATAATAAAAGAAATGTTTTCCACTAATGTATGTATTCTTAATTTTTAACAATCTTCTCCGAGAATTCGTTTTTCAACATTTAGTAATAATTTATTTCGCTTCTCTTTTGCTCTCCTACGGTGAAGATCACGACAACGACGATGACAACGATGACGACGTGACGATGACGACGATGGAGACTAAGATGAATTAATTTCATTCCGCAATGAATTGCTAGACGTCTTTGAAAGATTTATTCTCTAATAGTATATTGCATTTCTCATGCTATTATACAACGATGATGATGATGATGATTAAAAATGAAGACAAAGGTGAAAACAAATTGTAATATAAGTATGCTTGTCAAGGAAACGAATACATACCCAATCAAGTATTCAAAAATTATTATTTCTAATTCATTATTAAACGTGCATCCACATGTCGTTAAGTAGTGAGTTGTTAGACGGCAGAAGGCAATTGATTATTCTTAATCCGTACATCTTAAGTAAAATTGAAAGACACACATAATAGAAAAAAAATTTTAAAAATGCTTTTAAATTATAATGATTTATTAACGTTATCTACTTCATCGACGCCTTCGACATGACTTGCATTCGTTGCTTTTAGCAACCATGCTTTTAATGCTAGAGCATTGTGGACAGCACAAACTGGTATTACACAGGTGCAAAGTGGATGATTCGAACATCCAGTAAATGTCACCCGATCGCGAAGTTTTTCCAATGACGGACAGGCCGACTCAACGTTGTATACACTCCGCATGTTTAGAAGTTGCATTAACCATCTTCTTTTTTCCTCTCCTTTAACGTAAATTCTTCGACAGTTTAAAAGTCGAAGTTTTAAACTCTCCAATCCCGTGTAATAAGGAAGTTCGCCTGATGTCCATGGAATACCGTGAAAGCATTTTTCCATCCACCTAATCGTTTGTTGATATTTACTGGGTAAAATATCTGATGCGTAGGTTTTAAGTGATATGAGGTTTAAAGTGATAGACGGATGGTGGTATATCTTCTCCAAGCACGAAAATCCCAACTTCTTTATATATAAATTGGTTGGAGCTGTCTTTAAAACCCTGAACATCTACCACGAGGTCTGACATCTCGAAATATATTGACGAAAGTAGCTGACAATCGCGGTTTTATAGCAACGAATTTCTCTCACCATGAATCTTTTTTTTTTTTTTTAACGATGTTTTCATTCACTCAACTAATCAAATTTCTCTCCCCACCAATTTTCAAGCGTTTTGTAGATATATAAGGAGCTGCGAATTCGGCTCTCTCATCATTTTATTCCCGATAGTCAAAATCAGTGATTAATAAAATATAGTACATTTATCATGGCTACTAGTGAGTTATGCAATGAAGCTATAAGGACTGTGCAGGAGGCTTTGCAGCTTATGCAAAGTGGCAATGTTAATGATGATGAGTATATTCAGAAATGGGCAGATAAAATTGTTGATAAGTATATTAATATATTTTCAACTGCATTAAGAACGGTAAATTTAAATGTACATGAAAGGCGCAGATACCGAACAACTATTAGCCTATTATATGGCTTACAAAATAAAATTTACCAGTGTTTCAAAAACGGTGGGAGCTTACAGAACAGACGAGAAGATATTAACATTATTTGGAACGATGTTCAATCAGCATTTGCTAATAATATAAAATCTGGCGTGATAACGAATTTAAAACATTTAGATTCAACAACATTTTTGCATGACGCCCAAAAAATTGTAATTGCTCAAATTGAAAATATTCGCATTAAACATCATGCGTTAAAAGTTTACACAATACTAGCAGCTAAGTACACCAAAATTACTGATGAGATTGAAATCAATGATACTAAATATTTTCAAACTAAAAGTGCAGAAGTTTTTCAAACAACTGTTTTAACAGAATGGTACATACATAATGTTCAGAGACCTATTGAACGCGTCATGGAGGAATTTCAAGAACGCGAGTCTGGCTGGGCATTACGTACAGTTTTGAATTTAACTGTTAATATTAATGTATTTAGCCCAATTAAAGGAAGTTCTTACATACCGCTCCCGAAATTTATAAAAGATAAGAATGCGTGTGTAAACGTGAAAAATGATGATAATGAATGCTCTAGATTGGCAATATTATCTATGCTGTACCCAGCTGGTAATCCTAATCGACTGTCAAACTATATAAAATATCGAAATACATTGAATTTTGAAGGTATTGACTTTCCAGTATCGCCAAAACAGATCAGTAAATTCGAAAAGTTAAATGATATAACTGTTAACACATTCATTTTGAAAAAACGTCGTTCTAAATACGATTTATCACCATACCACATCACATCCTGCAAGAGAGATCGACACGCTAATCTCCTACTAATTCAAGATTTTTACGTAGATGAAGATGATGACAATAATAATGATGATGATGATGATGATGATGATGATGATGATGATGATGATGAACTACCAAGAATGCATTACGTGTGGATAAAAAATATGTCTCGATTGGTAACAAGTCAAGTTTCATTATCTAAACGAGCTGTACATGTCTCTGACAGGTGTCTTCACTATTTTTATTCAGTCGACAAACTGGCTGCACATGAAGCAGATTGTGCTCGATTAAATAAATGTAAAATCACACTACCAACGATGAATAACAATGTTCTCAAGTTTAATAAAATATCTCATCATTTGGCCGTGCCAATCGTTGTGTATGCTGACTTCGAATGTTTATTGAAGCCTATTGAAGATGGTAAACATGGATATCAGGAGCGTACAGCATTGGATATTATGTTAATTATTATTACAGCGAAGAAAAATGTGAATACAAGAGCTATCGAAAATGCGGAGATCAGCAGGAGCTAGAAAGTCCTGCGAATTGGTTTGTAAGACACCTTCAAACACTTGCTAAGGAACTTGAAGACATTTATAAAAATCCAATGTCTATAACTCCTTTAACAGCCGATGATGTAGAGAACTACAACACAGCTATAAATTGTTATATATGTTTAAAACCATTTATCGAAAATGACCCGAAGATACAAGATCATTGTCATTTCAAAGGACGGTGAGTAATACGAACGCATGTTACTTATATTTTTTATATATACATTTTTCATTGAAATAATGTTCTGATTCAATTTCAGATTTAGAGGAGCTGCTCATCGATCGTGTAATCTTAAATACCAGGATTCACGGAATATTCCTGTAATTTTCCATAATTTGAGTGGTTATGACTCTCATTTATTCATAAAAGAAATTGCTTCAAATGATATTATGAAAGGACGAATAAGGCTTATACCACAGACAAAAGAGCGTTATATATCGTTTACGAAATTCATCGATGGAAGTGACATTAGTTTTAAATTCATCGACTCTTTTCGTTTTATGGCTTTTTCCTTAGAAAAATTGGCATCATATCTTAATGATCTTGATATTACTCGAAAAGTAGTTGAGAAGGATGATGGCTATACGTCCGATAAAATTGCCCTTCTTACGAGATAGGGAGTTTTCCCATATGATTACGTATGTTCGTATGACTCCTTAGAAACAACACAGATGCCAAGTAAGGATCAATTCTACAGCACTTTAAAGAAATGTCACATCTCTGAAGATGATTATCAACATGCTACGACTGTATGGAATGAATTTCAAGCGAAAAATCTCGGTGAATATTCCGATCTTTACTTAAAAACCGATGTTCTTCTACTGTCAGATGTCTTTGAGAATTTTCGAAAAACTTGTATGAGAATATATGAATTGGATCCAGCACACTATTACACAACACCTGGTTTGACGTGGGATGCCATGCTTAAATATACTAAAATTGAATTAGAACTTCTTACTGATATTGATATGCTGTTATTCATTGAACGAGGTATTAGCGGTGGTATCAGTCAGTGTTGCAATCGATACGCTAAAGCGAATAATGGCTATATGAGAAAGGAGGATTACAATGAGAGTGAAGAATCGAAATATCTTTTGTACTATGACGTGAATAACCTCTATGGTTGGGCAATGACTCAATCGTTACCTTATGGAGGATTTGCGTGGGTTGAGAATATTGAAGACTTTAATTTTTACAAAGTTGATGATGATTCATCAATAGGGTATATTCTGGAAGTAGATCTTAAGTACCCTGAGAGTATACATGATGTTCATAAAGATTTGCCACTTTGTCCTGAACATTTAGCTCCCCCGGGTTCATCACAGAGGAAACTAATGACAACTTTATACAACAAAGAACGCTATATAATTCATTACAGAAGTTTAAAACAAGCTGTGAGTTGTGGAATGTTAATAACAAAGATTCATAGAGTCTTGAAATTTAACCAGAAACCGTGGCTTATATTGTACATTGATTTAAATAGCAAAAGAAGAGAGCAAGCGAAAAATGAATTTGAGAAAGAAATACCAAAACTCTTCAATAATGCTGTCTACGGTAAAACGATGGAAAATGAACGCAAACGTGTTGATGTTAAGCTAGTCACCAAATGGCATGGACGTTACGGCGCAAAAGCCTTGATTACTAAACCAAATTTCCACAGTTGCTCCATTTTTGCGGAAGATCTTGTAGCTGTGCAATTATCACGTACAAAGATATGTATAAGAAAACCACTATACATCGAAATGTGTGTTTTGGATATATCAAAAACACTCATGTATGAATTTCATTATGAATACATGAAGGCGCGTTTTACAGATAATTGCAAACTACTCTATACCGATACTGACAGTTTTATATATGAAATAAGATGTGGTGATGTGTATGAATCAATGAAACAAGATATTCATACATTCGATACGTCTGATTATCCAAACAATAATCAATTTAACATGCCACGTGTTAATAGAAAACAGGTTGGACATATGAAGGATGAGTGTAACGGTAGGATTATGACAGAATTTGTGTGCTTACGCAGCAAAATGTACAGCATAAGAATTGAAAATCTAGATTCTATGAAGAAGGCAAAAGGTGTGAAGGCTGCAGTTGTAAAGGCAACAATAACGTTTGATGATTATGTAAGTGTTTTGCGTGGAAAAACGTCTGTGACTCGAGAACAATGCGTCATTCGTTCTCATCTTCATAATTTGCGAAGTGAGAGGCAGACAAAAATTGCTCTAAGTGCTCACGATGACAAGCGATATCTTCTCTCTGATACCACCGACACTCTTCCCTGGGGACATTACGGTATCAAGAGAATTAGTGGCCAGCGAGTAGAGGGAGGGAAAGGATCAGGTGGAGAGGGAGGATGTGAGTGAGAAAAACTATCGTTTGTAGCAACATAATGAAGAACACTGTGGTGGGAGTTTCCAAGTAAAGGTAGGGGGGAGTCTACTATAAAGCAGTCACACATGAATGATAAATAAATTCTAAAAGTCGGCAGCGAGCAAGTCGTTGTGCCAACATTACCGATTATAAGCTGATTGAGCTATTAAAGAGTTTCTTTTATATTTGAGGTACATATAAAAATATAACTTACTCTTAAATATATTATATAAAGTATTTGTTAATAATGAAAACTAAATCTTATTTTATCTATGTTTATAGGAAGAAAGAGAGAGAGAGAAAAAAAAAATGGACTTTGAAAAAATTAATATTTTGCTCGAGCTCCAACCTACTTACCAATAAAGAAATTTATTGAGATGGAAAAGGGGAGAAAACATAAAATAACTCAATTTCAACAAGTTGAAACTAAGTTTGGAAAGAAGATACGACTCATTCTTGACAATGAATTTCAGGTTTATTTACCAGAACGTGCATCATCGCAATTCATTAAGGATAAGACCTTGCTGGATTCCACCATTTCAGCAGTTCAAGCAAATGAAGCATGTTTGATATACCACGGTGCAAGTGGCAAAACGTCGGACATAGAGTTTTGTAAAAATGAATGAAAATAGAAATTAATGTTTTATATATTTATTGAAATAAACTTTAATTAAATTTACATATCTGATTTACTTATCCAGCTATTGTGAGAACTATCAAATACTAACCATTTTACATACAACTGATTTTTCCGTCGTTTAATTACTTTTTCTACGAGATATACGTCTGGGTATTTGGTTTTTTGAAGTTCTTGTTCATAGAAGCAGCCCTGGATGTGTTGATCTTTATAATCCTTTAACTTATACGTGACCGGCACCGTCTTTAATACGTTTGAGATCGTGAATACTTCGGTGGACCAATTGGGAGTATAGCCTTTCTCGAATACATGTTTCATCTTGCTTACTCGAACCTTGTCGTCGATTTTAAACTTTGGAGTATTCCTCTTCGTAGATTTGTTTTGCTGTTGTTGTTGTTGCTGTTGCATAAATCTGTTCAAGACCTTAATTTGATTAACACTCGTAACGTCTTTAGGCTTCATACCAGTAGTTCGGTGTTTACTTGTGTTATATTCACTTGTAATTACCTCGAAGACTAAACTGTAGCCACATTTTATTTTTTAAGGTGCGATTAAATCTTTCACATATAGAAGCTTTGAGATTGCTAAAAGTTGAATACAGCTTTATATTATAAGCCATCATGAGATTTTTAAAACTCGCATTGTAAAATTCCTTGCCCTGATCGGTGTGTAAGAGTTTTGGCACACGTCCTTGACGAAGAACACTTTTCAGACCTTCTGCAACATCTTCATCTGTCTTCCGTTTCACTGGAACAGCCCATGCATACTTAGAGAACACATCAATGATTGTGAGCAGGTATCTATAGCCCTTATTCTCGCCAGCATATAGTATCATCTCAACGAGGTCGGTTTGCCAGGTCTCGTCAATACCTCGCATATTAAACTTTCGACGTAGATAATTACGGCGAGCGGGTTTATGCAGCTCTTCTACCAGTACTTTTTTTTGTTTATTATAATTCATTGCTTATTTAATTATTAAGTTCATAGTTCATCATGCAATCGTTGGGTATTCTTTTCTTCTTTGCGTGAATCCACAACCTTGCTCATAGTTATTTCAACAATTGTATCAAGTTTTTGAAATTTTTCTTCACACTCGTCTTGAATGCTTTGAATTTTTGCTTTTAAATTATTAAGTTCAAAATTCACACGTTCGAGACTTTTAAGATCGACTGCATCTGTCAATTCTTGTGGAGCAGCAAGGTTACACAATCTCTTATTTTCCAAATCATAGTGACCTTGAGCATTAAGTTTATACCCAACACCGGCTGGACCGCGTGACAATGATAATGAATGATCGATTCGATCAAGTTTACGTCCAAACACATCGATACTCATTTTAAAACTGATGCGCTATTAGCAATTCATTCTAATATATAATACCTGCCTCACGAAGTTCATCAAGGATAGAATGAATCTCATATATATGACTGGGATTTCCTGCTGATTTTTCGGCTAATAGTAAGCGAAGACGCTCAACAAGTTCATTAGGGTCATCCCAATAGACATAGTCCGTTAACATACCTGTTCGCGATATTTTAAAGGGAGGTATGCTGTTTATTCCACCACCACTTTTTGTAGATTTTTTCACATCAATATTGAACAGTGGAGCGATAAAATTGTTAAATTTTTTACTTTTCTGCTTACGAATATCTTCTTTCGCGCTATATTTTTTCTTGTGCCCGTTCGAAGTTAAAAGGATGCTGCGATAATTTTGTCTGTCAGAGGGGCTGATAACATCTTCGTTAGGATCCATTCTGAAGAGCAATTCGAGTAAACCCGTAGTTAATGGATAGGTCTCATTGTTCACACTAACATTTTCATTATCAAAACGAATAAATGAATCTCCAATCATAATCTTATCGTCTTTCTTACGACAGCCATAGAGGTTGTCAATTATAGTAGAGACTCTTATTTTTCCTTAGTGATTCATCAAATTTGTAAATTTCACTTTCAGGTGTCATTGGATTAGCATCTGGAAATATACTTTTTTCTCGGGATATATCAACGAGCTTTTTAAGCGGTTCTACAACGGGTTTAAATGTTTCAACTAATGCTCGCTCGGCTCCATCTTTACCCATCTTGAGCAATCTATGTTTTCGTTTAATTGCTTCTCTGGTTTTTTTCAATCTCTTGAAGAATATGACGCTCTTTCCGGAACTCAGCCATGTTTTGCTTATAACAATGTACGATATACTGATACATCTTTAAACGCTGTGTGGTATATTTATAGCAAAACAGTCGAATCCTTTTCTGAATCTTCCGCTGCTAATTCCTTGGTCTTTATCTATAACAATAAATCCATACTTTTCATCTTTCCAACATATTGAACATAAATTTTTGAATTAAGAGTACGTCATGTCAGAATTTAGATGATCATCGTAAATATGTTTGAGATTTCCATCATCTTGCCGAAATATTACTAATAAATTAACATTATCGCGCACGAGATGTTTGGGAACACGGGCATACGACTGACATAGATAGAAACAATCAACACTTTTGTGTCTCCCCATGCAAAAGAATGCTCTTATATTATCTTGCTTCTCGCAAGCTATATCGTCAAATATCATAAGAGAATTTGGAAGTGTATTCACCGGAGCTATTAGCGATTCATGTTCGCTGAACGGAAAGTACTGCATACCATCAAGCGGTTCGAGTAAATCTTTCAAAAACTTATACTTTGGTTGATTTAAGGATTTGTAGTAATCATATATATTTTCGAATCGTACTCCATTAGGGTGTGCTATGAGACTAAGTAGTGCCTTCGTTTTTCCACAATTTGAGGGACCGCAAAACACGGCCCTTATACTGCCAGGAAGTAATTCCCCATGACGACTGTTTGGGGGTGGGGGGGGGGGGGGGTGGGGGGGGGGGGGGGTGGGGGGGGGGGGGGGTGGGGGGGGGGGGGGGTGGGGGGGGGGGGGGGTGGGGGGGGGGGGGGGTGGGGGGGGGGGGGGGTGGGGGGGGGGGGGGGTGGGGGGGGGGGGGGGTGGGGGGGGGGGGGGGTGGGGGGGGGGGGGGGTGGGGGGGGGGGGGGGTGGGGGGGGGGGGGGGTGGGGGGGGGGGGGGGTGGGGGGGGGGGGGGGTGGGGGGGGGGGGGGGTGGGGGGGGGGGGGGGTGGGGGGGGGGGGGGGTGGGGGGGGGGGGGGGTGGGGGGGGGGGGGGGTGGGGGGGGGGGGGGGTGGGGGGGGGGGGGGGTGGGGGGGGGGGGGGGTGGGGGGGGGGGGGGGTGGGGGGGGGGGGGGGTGGGGGGGGGGGGGGGTGGGGGGGGGGGGGGGTGGGGGGGGGGGGGGGTGGGGGGGGGGGGGGGTGGGGGGGGGGGGGGGTGGGGGGGGGGGGGGGCCTATACAGTACGCCATTCGGTATTTTGCCGCCGCTTATTTGGTTTGCGTATTTATACGTGCGCGTCGCGTATTTTGCGTCTCCCCACTCTTCTATTCTAAAGTAGCATTTGGAACTAGCCCATGCGCATGTACACATGTTGCGTTGTGATACCATTCAATACTATGTTTGTTGTGTACTGTGCAGGGTAATTAAGCTGACTCAGTCAGCTCTCAATACCATGACCGTGATAGTAACTTGCGGTTCTCATTGTCAGATAAGTTTTTAATTTAAATAAATAGTATAAATTAATCATACACGAAACACAAAAATAGGTACTTTGTTTTTGTTTTTTTATTATTTTTTCCAGATTTATGCTGCCATTGGATACAAAGGATAGAAGACTAAAAAATACCATAGTGAAAATTCAAATCGGTTGAGGCCTCTTGACACCTGCTAATGTCGAAGAAGAGCCATACTGGCGTGACTTGTTCGCCAAGGCCTTGGAAGGTGTTAAGGTAAAGGAGCTGATCACGAAACTCAGTTCCAGTATTGGTTCCGCACCTGCTGCTGCATCGGCTGGAGCTGCAGCTGCTGCCAAGGAAGAAAAGAGGAAGGAAGAATCTGAACCAGAATCAGACGACAACATGAGGTTTGGCCTTTTCGATTTAAATGCGAGGAATCGCTACGTTTCGTTTTTTTCACTTTGTACAGTAATATTGTACTACGTATAAAAAATAAAAACATTTATTATTAAGTTTTGTCAGGATGTCTGAAATATTTCAGTTTGGTTAGCACATAATACTCTTTAATCGATAAAAATAATTTCTAATACAAATGTCTTCCCTTAATTGTCGGGTTACGGTCCATCCGCTCGCGACCGAATACCGAACCCGACTGCCACATAGCTTTCCTCCCATATTCAAATTCCCGATGGTTTACATTTATTTGTTTACGGTTCGCAGTCTAATATTATTACTAATCGCTACTACGCATCTTCTATAATACTTAATAATATAATGAAATAAATTCCTATCATTGTTATTAATTATATAGGGGTGAACCTTAACGTTTTACTAGTAGTGTATAGACCGAAGTATTAATTTATCGTTCAGTTCCGTCATTAAACAAAAATAAGGTGGAATAAATACTTAATACCTATCAGTGAGGCATTATTCAGATTGGGAGTGCTAGTTTTCAAACGCTAACTTTCGTTTAATCATGTTACACGTTTTGGAGTTTCATTATGTTGCTTTCTTAAGCGGGGGAAGAAGAACATTTTTAGTTTTTAATGGAAATATTTCTTATATTCCCTACGAAGTAAGAGATTTTGGAAAAATTGTGCTGCTAGAAAGTTCATAAAAATACATGGAAATGCTCGGTATTGTGTAGTTATGTATGTACGAATTATGGATCCTGTTACCGGACTTGTAAGAGTTATTACAGGGGGACTTAACATTTTTTCAGGAAAGCTGAAATGAAGGCAGGTATTTTTATGAATAGACAGAATTTTTCCAAAATCGCCTACTCAGTAGTGAATATAATAAGAAATATTTCTGTAAAAAAAAATATTTGAAAAGTTGCTGGTAATTCTTAAAGGTCAGCGCAAAATTTGTAAGCTTTTTTCCTCGCTTCTGACATTATAATTAAAACGATCTAATAAGAAACTAATCATGGATAAATAAAATTCAATGAAGATTATTAATTTATTATAATTTAATTTTAACGTTCATTAAATATTATAAAATCAACGATATAAAAATGAAGAAAGACGGTAACAAAAATATAACACGAGTTTTTAAAAAAATGTAATTAAATCAAATGTTCTAAGAGAATTTCTTCAGCAGCTGTACAATATCCTAACCGATCGAAAAATGCTGTTTCAGCTTTTAAGAGCATTTCTTCTGTAACAGACTCTAAAATTGGTATAATGCTTTCTCTCGAGAAGTTTTCACCACGGGACGTTGGCACAACTCATTTTTTACGTGACCCCATAACAAAAAATCTAACGGATTCATATCCGCAGACCGAGCTGGCCAGTGTACTGGACTACCTAACGTAATCGTATCTACATTCTTACCAATCCCTCAATTTCTTTTAATGTTGGCGTTAAAAGATGAAACAGCATTTTTTGATCGGTCAGGATATTGTACAGCTGCTGAAGGAAATCTCTTAGAACATTTGATTTAATTACATTTTAAAAAACTCGTGTTATATTTTTGTTACCGTCTTTCTTCATTTTTATATCGTTGATTTTATAATATTTAATGAACGTTAAAATTAAATTATAATAAATTAATAATCTTCATTGAATTTTATTTATCCATGATTAGTTTCTTATTAGATAGTTTTAATTATAATGTCAGAAGCGAGGAAAAAAGCTTACAAATTTTGCGCTGACCTTTAAGAATTACCAGCAACTTTTCAAATATTTTTTTTTACAGAAATATTTCTTATTATATTCACTACTCAGTAAGCGATTTTGGAAAAATTCTGTCTGTTCGTAAAAATACCTGCCTTCATTTCAGCTTTCTTGGAAAAATGTTAAGTTTCCCTGTAATAACTCTTACAAGTCCCGTAACAGGGTCCGTAACTCGTACATAAATAACTACACAATACCGAGCATTTCCATGTATTTTTATGAACTTTCTAGCAGCATAATTTTTCCAAAATCTCTTACTTGGTAGGGAATATAAGAAATATTTCCATTAAAAACAAAAAATGTTCTTTTTCCCCCGCTTAAGAAAGCAATACAATGAAACTCCAAAACGTGTAACATGATTAAACGAAAGTTAGCGTTGGAAGACTAGCGATAATTTAATACTTCGGTCTATACACTACTAGTAAAACGTTAAGGTTCACCCCTATATAATTAATAACAATGATAGGAATTTATTTCATTATATTATTAAGTATTATAGATGATGCGTAGTAGCGATTAGTAATAATATTAGACTGCGAACCGTAAACAAATAAATGTAAACCAGCGAGAATTTGAATATGCGAGGAAAGCTATGTGGCAGTCGGGTTCGGTATTCGGTCGCGAGCGGATGGACCGTAACCCGAAAATGAAGGGAAGACATTTGTATTAGAAATTATTTTTATCGATTAAAGAGTATTATGTGCTAACCAAACTGTAATATTTCCGACATCCTGACAAAACTTAATAATAAATGTTTTTATTTTTTATTCGTAGTACAATATTACTGTGCAAAACGAAAAAAAAGAAACGTAGCGATTCCTCGCATTTAAATCGAAAAGGCCAAACCTGATGTTGTCGTCTGATTCTGGTTCAGATTCTTCCTTCATCTTTTCTACCTTGGCAGCTGCTGCAGCTCCAGCCGATGCAGCAGCAGGTGCAGAACCAACACTGGAACTGAGTTTCCTGATAAGCTCCTTTACCTGAACACCTTCCACCTTGGCGAACAAGTCAGGCCAGTATGGCTCGTCTTCGACATGAAGTGGTTTTGAAGAGGCCTCGACCGATTTGAATTTTCAATATGGTATTTTTTAATCTTCTATCCTTTGGATCCCATGGCAGCATAAATCTGAAAAAAAATAAAACAAAAACAAAGTACCTATTTTTGTGTTTCGTTTTTGTGTATTTATTTAAATGAAAAACTTACCTGAGAATCCGAACTCCAAATTACCATCATGGTCATGGTATTGACAGCTGACTGAGTCAGCTTAATTACCCTGCACAGTACACAACAAACGTAGTATTGACAACGCAACATGTGTACATGCGCATGGGCTAGTTCCAAATTCTACTTTATAATAGAAGAGTGGGGAGACGCAAAATACGCGACGCGCACGCATAAATACGCAAACCAAATAAGCGGCGGTAAAATACGAAATAGCTACGGTATCGGAAATAGAATTGCAGTAGATAAGAAGACAGAATAGGACATTGTAATATTGTAAATAATAATAACTTTTTCTTACCTCCCGCGGTACAATAACCGCATCCTCGGGCGGCCTCTGCGATTGTCCTTGGCTGTTCGTTGGCTCGGGTTGCTGTTGCTGCTGGGGTTGCTGTTGCTGCTGGGGTTGCTGTTGCGGCTGGGGTTGCTGTTGCGGCGGCGGGTATGACGGTTCCGCTACCGAGGGTACACCGGATTCTGCCTCGATATACTCATTAATTTCCTGCAGGATATCCTCGGTGTCCTGCAGGTGGAGGTCCTCAAAGTATCTACCTAATTCTAAAAAATATAAAGCACATTGTACTTTTAAAATTGTAGTAGTTAATCTACAATACTTACGTGACATTCTTTCTTCTGTTTGCCTTTACAATTCACCAAATTTTGAAAACGCCGTAAAGTGGCGCCCCGAGAGTATGAAATCCGTAACAAAATGTAGGAAAAAGGAGAGAAATATATTTTCACTATGGGAAAGCATAGGACAGAGTTTGATTGAAATTAAATAAAACACGATCAGTATGATAGGAGCATATGGGTACTGCGGGGCAGAGCGGGGTTGGATTCGAAACTCGACAGCAGACAACTAAAAATGAACCCAGAAGACGACAAGGACGAATCACACAATGTGTATTAAAAGTGTATTATTTTTGTAAGAAATAAAAATGCCTTGTCATAAAAAATTATTGTAATAATGATATTTCAATTTATATTTTGAATAAATCATTAATTAAAATTATTATTACTACTAAGCAGTAATTATTTAAATTTATGAAACTTGTGTAATTTTTAATATTACACATTCATTTTGTAGTAGCAATTTTGGATTAATAATTGTGTCTTTTTTATTTCATTATTTATATCAATAACAAGTAAATAGGTCCTTAATTCTTATTTCTTTAATTATTATATTAATAGCACATGTTTATTTAATTTTATAAAATCAAGTATCTATTAGGCGTTCAATTCATTATCTTTATCAATGTAAGGAGTAATAGAGAATACATTTATAACTCAGTCATTTCTTGATTTATATTAACTGAACGCTATTACCTGGCAACATTTTTTCGATGAACAATAACCCAGCAATCGAAAACGTATTGCAAATTGATTAAGAATGATTCAAATGGATTCACTTGAATTCGTAATTGGTCCAAATAGAATCCCTGTGAATCGAAAAATAATTTTGTAAAAAATTGAATCCTCCGAATCTAGAAAATAGAATCTATTCCTCTACGAATCCATTTCAATCCAAGAATAATATAGCCGAAAATAAATAGTGCTGAATGCCTCTGAATCCACATAGGCGAATTGAAACCGGCCTGCGCGAATCCATAAAAGGTGGCATATCCTATATCATGATAGTCAAAAAAGAAGCTTTTTTTATATTTTTTTTTCTGGAAAAAGAGGGAATTCGGGAGGAATCAACATGGGATACAATTGGATTGAAAGGCATTCGCAGGCATAGGAGTGAATCGAAATGAATCCATTTTAATCAATTTCAATCCATTTCAATCCATTTCAATCCAGGACAAATTACGAGTTTGCAGGGATTCCAATTTTGAATCCCTCCGAATCCTTTTTCGAGTGCTGGGAAGTCAATATATTACTATACTAATGACATTGCATTCATTATTTTTACGCAATTATCAGTATTGCACCTTCAATAATTTATTTGCTACGTTAAAAAAGGAAAAGAATGTTTTTTTGCTGCTACTTCCCAGTCAACCACAAAAGATCATTGATATCACTGTTATATAAAAAATGTTACATAGTATTTATAAAATAATGTATACATACCCGCAAATGTATCAGAAAAGGATATACATGACCACTACGGAGTATTTACATGTATGCCATTACATATCAAGTATGCAGTGCCGGATTAGGAAGGTTCGGGGCCCCTAGGCATGTGAGAGTCGGGGGTCAATGTAAGGAAGGGAACACGGACAAAATATATATCTCGAGATATATATCGTGTTTATATGAAAACCAGTCAGAGGATATATTTCGGACAAAAGTATACTATCTGAAATATAGCAAATTAAATTACCCCCGATATCTAGGAAGATACGCTAGTTTCAACGATCATCCCTTAGTTTGGGGTTGATCTGGTGGATGAAATTTGTTCGTAAAATGTTTGTAATACTCTTGTAGTATTTTTTACCGATATATAATATAAAAATATCTGTTACCCCCCGATATCTAGGGAGATACGCATGTTTCAACGATCATCCCGTAGTTTGGAGTTGATCCGGTGGATTAAATTTTTTCGTTAAATTTATGTCAGCCTTTTGTAGTATTTTTTACCGACATATAAAATAAAAATATAACGATCTGTTCTTGGAATCGAGATCCAAAGGCTTTTGCTGTTGGTCACAATTTCTTGGACTAATAAACATTTCTATGCCTTTCCTACTTACTCAATGATTTTAAGAACATTGAGAAAAACAATAACCGATCAAGCTAGTGATATTTTAATTGTTCGATGTTGGACTTCACAACCGTGGTTTCCGCTTTTTCGTTCTCTTTTAATCGATGAACCACTTTTATTTTCTCCAAATTTATCACTACTTATATGTTCCTATAGAATTCCGTAATCCTCCTTTGGCAAATTCCCTGACCTTGGCTGAAGGTTGACTTTCAGGGACAGAAAAATTTATCAGAATCAGCATTAAAAATGTTAGAAGCTTCCTAGGCAGATTCTACGATAAAACAATATGATAGTGTTCAAAACAATTGTATATAACATTCATATAACAAATGTTCTCTCGTTGAACAATATTTAAAAATAATGTATTTGATACCTACATCAAAACGCTGTTTAACCGTTATATAGCGTTTGTATATGTACATTTACGAAACACTTCTTCATTCACTGAGTATTCTTTTACATTTTTTAGTTAATACAACACAAATGGAGTTACTACACCACGATGATTATATATTCTTATAAAGCTAAGCAAAATTCAGCTGAAAAATCGATTCGACATAATTTGTAGTTCAGTTTTAGATATATTAAAAACAATATAAGGAAAACAATGAGATACAAATTATTATACTTTACGATAGATAGAAAAAATATTACATATGTTTATCATATTATTACATCTGACAAATTGTATAACATTAAAATCATTATGACCATTAAAATTGTTAATCGTCGGGTGCTTAAAATGTAGGTATTAGTCTTCTTCGCCAAATATTGATTAACCATATAGTGCGAGCGTAGCACAGTGGTTATGCGTTACATGTGAGCGTGCGTGCGTGCGTGCGGGCGTGTGCGCGTGCGTGCGGGCGTGTGCGCGTGCGTGTGTGTGTGTGTGTGCGTGCGTGCGTGCGTGTGTGTGTGTGTGTGTGTGTGTGCGTGCGTGCGTGCGTGCGTGCGTGCGTGCGTGCGTGCGTGCGTGCGTGCGTGCGTGCGTGCGTGCGTGCGTGCGTGCGTGCGTGCGTGCGTGCGTGCGTGCGTGCGTGCGTGCGTGCGTGCGTGCGTGCGTGCGTGCGTGCGTGCGTGGGTGTGTGTGTGTGTGTGTGTGTGTGTGTGTGTGTGTGTGTGTGTGTGTGTGTGTGTGTGTGTGTTTGGTTAAGCGTGTTAATTTATACACAATATAACTATATCGTTACAATGATAATGTTTTTAACGATATTGAACCTTCATAGCCGCATTCTTATGGAGAGCCAAAAAAAATGACTAAAGTTAAAGAAATATCCCAAGCGGAAATTTGAACAATTGTAATAGAAGATTACAATGCGGAATTAACGAACTTTGACAATGAATTAAGACGGCTCCTTACAATGCCGCTACCCTGTTGCGATGCTCGTCTACAGGCAAATAACTTTGAAACGAAGGATAGTTTGAATTAACAAAAAAAATATATTTAATAAAAATTAACCATAAAAAACCAACAGAAATGAATTTAGTTACATGCAAAGCACTGATTTTAATAAGCCTTGCCCAGCAGGCGGCTTAAGTTGTAAAAATGCGAGCCAGCCAACAGCCTACCACACGGGTGGCAATCACCGATTAGTAGACCTCCTCTGATGTGTGTTGCCCTGTAACAGCGCCTAACAGGCGGTATGTAATTCGGCTGTAGCAATTGGTGGAAGTGCAGAGATGGCTGAAGAGGCTGGACCTGAGGAGATGCGTCGGAAGCCGTGGAAAAATATCAGATAGCCCTGAAAAGGACTGGAAAAAGATGAATGAGTTAATCCCCAAATCTTGGTAGGTGCTTTGAATTCCAGCTCCAAATGATGCTACGGGAGAGCCAAAACCTATTGGTCCAAAGGATGCTGCAGAACTGGCCGATCCTTATGTGTTTTCCACTACAAGCTATGTTGTCCTCTGGTGAAGCCTAAGTCTCTGGGTTTATGTCGTCGAATATATTGCGATGATCGTAAAGAACATTAGAGAGTGTCTATCCATTGGAAAGGTCGCTTATTTATACCCTGTACTATCCGTATAGTACTTATTTTGGGCCTATTTGATTGGCCAAAAGTTCGGAAGAGGGGTTAACATGCCTCATACCTTAATTTACTAAAAAGAACAGAATTCGACTTTTTTAGCTTAAAAAATGCTTTCTTATCTCTTCATATTAGAAGGATAAACCTTATAGAATTAAGATAATTAATTTTTAACGATAAAAAAATAGGTTCTATTATATTACAGTTGAGATCTCCTAATATATGAATTTTTACGATATCTCCTATAGATTCTATAAAAATTCATCGTACTAAAGATGCATAGTTTCTCGTGCCTCTGTTGCAGGCCAAAAAAATTAAATTTTAATTTAATATCTTGTAGAAAGAGTATTCGTAATTTATCGAGTAGTTTCGTGCTTATATTGATCTGGAATAAATTTTACGAGGTTCCATAGCATAATTATGGTGTGCCGGTTGCACTCAATTGAACTCGGTTCTTATCTCACCGATCTCGCTAAAAAATATCAAATTAATTTCTTAAATGCTCTAGTAACGAAAAATTAATTTGAAACATTTAAATGATCGGATTTTCTTTATTTTTGGACAATACTCGGAAGGGCATTTAAATATTTATTTGTCTAGTTCAAATTTAAATTATAAAATGTGTAATATTTCTGCCACTTTAATTTACTATGTTTTCCGGATACTAGTGGATTATAATAATTCGGAATTGAAAAATGATTTCGAGTGACAAATTCCTGCCACTTTTATGACTTATATTTTCCCGATATATTATAGTACTAGTTGTCGGCTTCCGTGCGTATTTTTTTAAAGGGGCGCTATCCGCCACATGTGTGTGTGTGTGTGTGTGTGTGTGTGTGTGTGTGTGTGTGTACGTTAAATAAATGGCGTAAGTCATATACATGCATAAATATTTTCTTATATACAGATATTGTATATCATATAATTGTTAATTGCCTTTTATAGATCAGTGACGTAAATGTTACATCCTAGTTATGTCACATTGTCTGTCACCGTGACATCTGTGTTACTTGCAATGTGGAGGACATTTTAGAGCCCTAGTGTTATTACTCGGGATGGAACTAGTGTTACATAACATTTACATACGTGTGACAAATCTGTGCGTGTTGACTGGGATTTCACTACACTAATCTGTATATCACGATGGTACACGGAGAGAATATTTGAATGATTTTACGTCAACTAGTTACAAGGTAAATAGCCCCAATGCCTCTTCGAGGCAAAAGCGGTTGATATTCGAGGCGCACCGCGTCGATAGCATATCGAGGCATCAGGCCCCGACGATCGACTTCTCACGCCTCGACCGATCAACGTAAAATCCGCCAAATCGCCGAGGTAGCGCCGCGGAATGGAGGGGATGGAATGAAAAAAAAAAGAAGGGATGGTGCCATCCCCTCCTTTCCGCGGCGTTACCTCGGCGATTTGGCGGATTTTACGTTGATCGGTCGAGGCGTGAGAAGTCGATCGTCGGGGCTGATGCCTCGATATGCTATCGACGCGGTGCGCCTCGAATATCAACCGCTTTTTCCTCGAAGAGGCATTGGGGCTATTTACCTTGTAACTAGTTGACGTAAAATCATTCAAATATTCTCTCCGTGTAGAGTGGTTTCATTGCCGGAATGACACACGAAAGCTCTGTGTTCGCATCCCGAAGTATTTGTTTTTCTTTTGAAAATGATGTGCTTGAGTAATTTTTTTATAATTATCGCAATGAAATTGCATACTCTTATTACTAAAATATTGTACCTCCTTGAAGACAATCGGATATCCCCCTGTAGTAGTTTAAATTACACAAGTAAAAAATGATTTCTCTAAATAACAAGTTTGTAGGTCCTCAATTATATATTCTTTAATTATTATTATATTAAAATTATCAATTTGGTGATAAAAGTATGTATTTTATTATGTTCAATTACATTATTATTCAATTTTAGTTATAATATTCATTATATTTATTACTATAAAGCCCGTGCATCTGTCAATGCAGCATAATGCCCATAATTTCTCCTTTTACATTAAGTAAATGCTATTACTATATACAATGATTTGTACAAATACCAAGTCAATAAATTATTACACTAATAGCACTTAATCATTTATTTTCACAATTACATAGCAATATCCAAGTGCTGACATCGAGACTGGTCTTAAAATTTTTAAAATTGTCCATTTAAAATAATATCAAAAATGCAGGCGATTTTATGTTGACTAACGTCTTCAAAATGACCGCTGAGTAATCATCGATTTCCGTGCAGGTTGATCTATTGAAGTGCGAGCGACGACACAGCTCTTAAAAATCGTTAAAAAATTCATTAAAAATAATATCAAAAATGCACGCGATTTGATGTTGCCTAACGTCTTCAAAATCGCATCAGCAAGCTTATGAAGGGCGCATTGGGACTAGTATGGTGGTAGATAACCTCTGCTACCTTCACGATCAAAATTTCAGCGCGCTCATATTTTTAAAATACATACCGCACACGTAACCTTCGATCGAAAATTTTGATATCGAATTTCCATTCTCGTCAGTCATTTGTTTAATACATGTATCGTAGACCAATCTGTGTACCGGAACACGAGCATTCCACTCGTAGGTGTACAAATTTGACAGCTGAGAATTTCGAAATCGAGTTTTTAAAAAATACTCCACTTTCTGAATGTAATCGTGTAAACGGCCCAGATAATTCTATTTTTTTTTATTCTGTTTCTATTGTAATGAAATTGTGCATATCGTATTTGTTGTTTTAAAAAATCTTAAGAATACAATTGCAGTTATAACAGGTAATGAACGTTAGATAGAGCGTAGGTATGGAGTTGGCACATAAAAAACTGACAGCTTGACGGCGATTATATTCAACCCGGCATTGCAGGGTATTATAAAACGTCTGTACTTGTAAATAATATTGCAATGCATATACCGTGTGGATGCGAGAGAACCGCACATAGGGGAACCCATGTATAGCCGGCAGCCAATGAGATGCGAGCTTTAGCTTTCGTCGTGCGGGAATTGACCAATGGCAACAAAGTGCTACCGACTTGCTAGTTGCTATACCCATGACCATGAAGTGGAGGTTAGGCAGATGGCTGTCACGTTTGACGTTTTTATTATTCATTTTATTTTCTATTATTCTAAAGTTATTTTCGCGTTTTAAAGTAATTTTCGGTCACCATCAACTCTCGCAGTCACAAGAATCTGACTACAGGACTTCTATTACTAATTGTAGGTCAGTAAATTTTACATTTTAATACCAAAACACGGTTTTATTATTATGCAAAATTTTACAGTTTTGGATGTTTGTGTTTCAGAAGCAGGTTTTTCTGAATAAAGGAGAATCCATCAGATAAGTATACATTTTCATGATTTTCATCGTGTTTTGAAAGGTATGATTCTTTGGAGAGTATTTTTAATTCTTTTAGGTTACTCTCAAGAAAAAGCGAGGCAAGGTTTCGAGTCCCAAGGACACAACGTAGATATCGGACACTTCTACAAGTGGAAAACCCTGCTGGGTTCCTAGCATCATGTAACCTACAATTGTGGTGGCAAAAAAAAAAGGAAACGTTTCGTGACAGGTGTTTCAGTTCGGTCATACGAGTCCATAATATAGGCTCGTAAAATGTTGTGTAATTGCGTAGTGAAGTGAAGGAGAAATAAATAAATATTTAAATAAATTGTAGGCGTAAATTATTAAAAAATAACAACATACCAGTGTTTGTTTATAATTAACTTTTCATTGTGCAGTCATATTTTTTCTTCGCACTTGCGTTTAATTTTGCACTCCATTTATATTTTCAGTTTGTTTAACAAGTGCGTCATGATGCCTACAATTGAAGAGTACACGGGAAAAGCAATACAAAAGTAAACAGTAAAGATGGACAAACTTCGCTTTTTCCTCATGTACCATTCAATTCTGCATTCTAAAAAGGATAAATTGCAGGACGGGGATTCGAACTCGGGCCCTTCGCGACGTTCAGTTCGGGCGGACTAAGACTGACGCCTTAGCCCGCACGACCATCACACCGACTCTGGTAATTTGTATTAAGGTGCGCAGTCACCTGTCGGACACCGTGTGGGGGTGCACCGTCCTGTTGAAACCAGACTAGTTCTTGTGTCTAAAATAAAGATAACAATAATATGGTTAATATTATACATTATCTAATACAATTACGAAAATTAATTTATTTTTGCACTCGCCTCTTGTTCTAAATTTTTTAGTGTTGGCGTAACAATTTCTTCCATCATTTGCAAATATAATTCGCCATTCATATTATCTTCGATAAATATTGGGCCAATTATTTTATCGCCAATAATTCCAGCCCAAACTTGTACCTTGATTTTGTACTGAGTATGTACTTCCAATAGCTCCCTTGGATTGTCACTTGCCCAGTACCGATAATTTTGTCGGTTTGGAGACGCCCTGACATAAAAAATTGATTCATCTGAGAAACAGATGTTTCTTAAAATCTGTGGATTAACATTAATTAAATCTGTCATCCGTTCGCAAAAGATCATGCGTTCCATACTATCGCCAGGCATTAACTCCTGGTGTCTATGTGGCTGTACGGCTTATAGCCATTTATTTTTAAAATTTTGCACACTGTCCGGTGACAGCAGTCCAATTGTTGGGCAATTTTCCTCGAGGAAATATGTGGATCTTCTTCCACTGCGGCACATATTTTAGTTGCCAGCTCTTCGCAGACTTGACTAGCATTACGCTCTATTTTTTTATGTGACCCGTCAACACAGCCAGTCGTTTTAAAATCATTTACGATTTTGTTTATAGTCGAGGTGGAAGAAAGTGGCATATCTTCATTTTCTGCTCCAAAATGGTCCCTTTTTTCCCGTAAAATTAATCCTTGGTAATACCGTTCTACCATTTTTATTTTTTCTTGAACAGAATACATTTTGTATCTCTTATTAACAATCGCTAATTTAAGAATTGTTTAAGACAAATTAACTTTTGAAATTGTTGTTTAGGAATGCCTGAAATTTAAAATTGCCGTGTAGGAACGCGAGAAATCTGATTCGTGTATAAAATCGCGCGAAATTTGATTGGTGTATAAAAACGCGCGAAATTTAAAACCAATTTCTAAATGTCTGCGAAATTTCTAAATTAAAACAAAATTAAAAAGGGGTATTATGGTGACAGGAAAAATAAAAATAATTAAATAGTATTGCACAGGATTGAATTTACAGCAAAAAAGGACCATTTTGGAATGAAGACCTGCTAATTCCTTTGGTTACTTAATAGCCACTTGTTCACAAATTTCAATTAGACAAATTGGATAATTCGAGGGCTGGAACAGTGCAAAATTTAAAAAAAAATAGATATAAAACATTATATTGTCTTAATCGAATATTTATCAAAGAAAATGTAAATGAAGAAACATATTTGCAAATGATGGAAGAAATTGTTACGCCAACACTAAAAAATTTAGAACAAGAGGCGAGGGCAAAAATAAATTAATTTTCATAATTGTATTAGATAATGTACAATATTAATCATATTATTGTTACCCTTAATTTTAGACACAAGAACTAGTCTGGTTTCAACAGGACGGTGCACCCCCACACGGTGTCCGACAGGTGACTGCGCACCTTAATACAAATTACCCAGGACGCTGGGTGGGTCGTTTCGGTCCAATGAAGTGGCCTGCATGGTCTCCAGGCCTCGCACCACAGTTTTTGTCCACACTGCAGTTGAATTGCGAGACCGAATAATTGCAATAATACAAAGAATTACTGCAGACATGCTAATTAAATCTCAAGACGAATTTTATGACCGCTTGGGCTATTGCTTTGCTGCTAACATTTCGAGCAATTTTTAAATTAGAAATGTTTTAATTAAAATGTTATATTTATGTTATATTACTATTTGTTTTATTTTTATATTTATTATTAAAGTTAATTTTGTAAATTAAACATATTTTGAGAAAATGAACAGGGGACTTCAAAATTCATTTATCCTTTTTAGAATGCAGAATTGAATGGTACATGAGGAAAATGCGAAGTTTGTCCATCTTTACTGTTTACTTTTATTTTGCTTTTCCCGTGTTCTCTTCAATTGTAGGCATCATGACGCACTTTGTAAACAAACTGAAAATATAAATGGAGTGCAAAATTAAACGCAAGTGCGAAGAAAAAATATAACTGCACAATGAAATGTTAATTATGTCACAAACACTTGTTAGTTGTTATTTTTTAATAATTTACGCCTACAATTTATTTAAATATTCATTTATTTCTCCTTCACTTCACTACACAATTACACAAAGCCTATATTAAGGACTCGTATGACCGAACTGAAACACCTGTCACGAAACGTTTCCTTTTTTTTTGCCACCACAATTGTAGGTTACAGGATGCTGGGTAGCAGGGTTTTCCACTTGTAGAAATGAAAGAGTTGGAATGTCCTCAGCATCAGTTTCTTGACTCGGCTTGAAGGGGAGTCGAAAGAATTGATTTAAGTTCATCCAAGGGATTTGTAATTAGCGATGGACCTTGTGAAAAGGAAACAGCTTGATTTCCTTCGCGTCCAAGCAAATCTTTTTTGAAATTTAGAAGTGTCCGATATCTACGTTGTGACCCTGGGACTCGAAACCTTGCCTCGCTTTTTCTTGAGAGTAACCTAAAAGAATTAAAAATACTCCCCAAAGAATCATACCTTTCAAAACACGATGAAAATCATGAAAATGTATACTTATCTGATGGATTCTCCTTTATTCAGAAAAACCTGCTTCTGAAACACAAACATCCAAAACTGTAAAATTTTGCATAATAATAAAGCAGTGTTTTGGTATAAAAATGTAAAATTTACTGACCTACAATTAGTAATGGAAGTCCTGTAGTCACATTCTTGTGACCGCGAGAGTTGATGGTGACCGAAAATTACTTTAAAACGCGAAAATAACTTTAGAATAATAGAAAATAAAATGAATAATAAAAACGTCAAACGTGACAGCCATCTGCCTAACCTCAACTTCATGGTCATGGGTATAGCAACTAGCAAGTCGGTAGCAATTCGTTGCCATTGGTTAATTCCCGCACGACGAAAGCTAAAGCTCGAATCTCATTGGCTGCCGGCTATACATGGGTTCCCCTATGTGCGGTTCTCTCGCATCCACACGGTATATGCTAAAAGTTATTAGAAATCCAGAAGGAAGCTGTGGCCAGTACCGATACCAATACCAAGTACAAATACCAAGTCAATAACTTATTACACTAATAGCACTTAATCATTTATTTTCACAATTACATAGCAATATCCAAGTGCTGACATCGAGACTGGTCTTAAAATTTTTAAAATTGTCCATTTAAAATAATATCAAAAATGTAGGCGATTTGATGTTGCCTAACGTCATCAAAATGACCGCTGAGTAATCATCGATTTTCGTGCAGGGCGATCTATTGAAGTGCGAGCGACGACACAGGTTTTAAAAATCGTTAAAAAATTTATTAAAAATATTTTCAAAAATGCACGCGATTTGATGTTACCTAACGTCATCAAAATCACATAAGTAGTCTTCAGCGGGCCTAGGAGGTCAGTCTATTCAAGTGCGGACATCGAGACTGGTCTTAAAATGTTTCAAATTGTCCATTTAAAATAATATCAAAAATGCACGCGATTTGATGTTGCCTAACGTCTTCATAATGACCGCTGAGTAATCATCGATTTCCGTGCAGGTTGATCTATTGAAGTGCGAGCGACGACACAGTTCTTAAAAATCGTTAAAAAATTCATTAAAAATAATATAAAAAATGCACGCGCTTTGATGTTGCCTAACGTCATCAAAATCGCATAAGTAGTCTTCAGCGGGCCCTGGAGATACGTCTATTCAAGTGCGGACATCGAGACTGGTCTTAAAATGTTTCAAATTGTCCATTTAAAATAATATCAAAAATGCACGCGAATTGATGTTGCCTAACGTCATCAAAATCGCATAAGTATTCTTCAGCGGGCCCTAGAGGTCAGTCTATTCAAGTGCGGACATCGAGACTGGTCTTGAAATGTTTCAAATTGTCCATTTAAAATAATATCAAAAATTCCATTTAAAATTGTCCATTTAAAATAATATCAAAAATGCACGTGATTTGATGTTGCCTAACATCATCAAAATCGCATCCGTAAGTTTCTGATGGCCGTGGAGGGCAGCGTATTCAATTGCGAGCATCGGGACTGGTCTGTAAATTCTTTGTACATTATTTTGCAACAAAATCAGTAATGCCAGATTACTTTTGAGCTCGATTATTTTACTATTTCTTAACTTTATTTCTCTAAATTTGGTTATGCTCACTTCTGACGGCTGTCAAGTATCTTGCGAACTTGATAGAACAATTGAAGGTTTGTTTTGTTAGAGTTTAAAACTTTAAACGTTTCAAACATCTGTGCTATGAAATTGACAGTTACAGATATCCCGAGAGTGGTAATTGACATACGTAACATTGACAGCATATGTTGTTATGATGTAAATGATGATACTAAATATACAGTTAAACCTGTGAATTCTATAAAATTTGATTAACCCATTAACGCCCAAAAACAGAGATTTTGTAACGTCTTTTCGAGCCTTATTCTTTTAATAATGCGAAAGGAATAATCAAACGGAAATGATGCTTCTTTATGTTTTTGACTATGCTCTTTCAGAATCTGGCATTACATTTTCATTTTTTTTACAAGAAAAATAAATATGGCGGCTTTTAGATGAAAAAATGCGGAAAAATGAAAACTGTTTTTTTTTTTATGAATTTTTTTTAGATTGAAGCAGAGATATAGTCCCGTCCTTTTTTCACTAATCGGTGAATAAAATAGTTGTAGTTTATCGGAATATTTTTTAAAATGGTTAGAAATATTATTTTCATTATCAAAATGGCGATTAACGTCTTCCTGGAGAGTGACCACCAAATTTCTCAATTGGTAATATGATAAATAGGCTGATGGATTTATATGAAACTTCGTTTCCTAAGGTTTTCGAGGGCGCCGAATACAAATTTGATGTCAGATATTCAAAAATTCAAAATGGCGGATCCAATATGGCTGACATATTTTTGAAAAGACTTTGAATTTGCATGAAATTTGTTACTCGGGGGTTTTTGGGGTCGCCGAATATAAATCTGATGTCAGATTTTCAAAATTCAAAATGGTGGATCCAATATGGCTGACATATTTTTGAAAAGACATTGAATTTGCATGAAATTTGGTACTCGGGGGTTTTTGGGGTCGCCGAATATAAATCTGGTGACAGATTTTCAAAATTCAAAATGGCCGATCCAATATGGCTGACATATTTTTGAAAAGACATTGAATTTGCTCCGAGTAACAGATTTCATGCAAATTCAATATCTTTTCAAAAATATGTCAGCCATATTGGATCCGCCATTTTTAATTTTTGAAATTTGCTCCGAGTAACAAATTTCATGCAAATTCAATGTCTTTTCAAAAATATGTCAGCCATATTGGATCCGCCATTTTTAATTTTTGAAAATCTGACATCAGATTTATATTCGGCGACCCCAAAAATCCCCGAGTACCAAATTTCATGCAAATTCAATGTCTTTTCAAAAATATGTCAGCCATATTGTATCCGCCATTTTGAATTTTGAAAATCTGACATCAGATTTATATTCGGCGACCCCAAAAACCCCCGAGTAACAAATTTCATGCAAATTCAAAGTCTTTTCAAAAATATGTCAGCCATATTGGATCCGCCATTTTGAATTTTTGAAAATCTGACATCAAATTTTTATTCGGCGCCCTCGAAAACCTTAGGAAACGAAGTTTCATATAAATCCATCAGCATATTTATCATATTACCAATTGAGAAATTTGGTGGTCACTCTCCAGGAAGAAGTTAATCGCCATTTTGATAATGAAAATAATATTTCTAACCATTTTCAAAAATATTCCGATTAACTACAACTATTTTATTCACCGATTAGTGAAAAAACGCCGGGATTATATCTCTGCTTCAATCTGAAAAAAATTCATAAAAAAAAAAACAGTTTTCATTTTTCCGTATTTTTTCATCTAAAAGCCGCCATATTTATTTTTCTTGTAAAAAAAATGAAAATGTAATGCCAGATTCTGAAAGAGCATAGTCAAAAACATAAAGAAGCATCATTTCGGTTTCATTATTCCTTTCGCATTATTAAAAGAATAAGGCTCAAAAAGACGTTACGAAATCTCTGTTTTTGGGCGTTAATGGGTTGATATAAAATGTGATGCATGAAATGTCACAAGCAAAATAATAGGCATCTCGATTCGGTGTGAAACTTAATTTATTCATATTGCGATAAAAATTTCACTCCAGATGATTTTAAAATATTTTTTGATGACCTTTCGATAGGTGAATTTTATTTTTCAAAATTATCAAAATTTTATCTTGATTTTGCAAAATCCCGTTGCCTGCGTGCCGCCGAAGTTCAATTTGTTTCTAAAACACGTGTTCTACTATATAATATAATTGTGCGTCGAGTGTCAAAACATTAATAACGTGTGTTTATAATTGAAAACAATGTAGCTAAATATTCGTATTACAGTTGTTTATCGTCCATTATTATTGTAGCTTATTATTACATAGTTATTACGATTACGCCAATTACATTTGTAAGATGCTCAATTTTTATCTTCTAATTGTAGAACTTGTAGTTTGGTGTGTAATATATTTTTGCGTCATGTGACATCACACTTTTCTCTTTGCATTTACTAAACGCGAATATTATGAAATGTAATAAGACAGTAATGATGTATAACGATGTGCATATGGGTCAAAACGCAAAATACCAACCAATGATCTGGTGCCAAATTTTCGATTTCTACCGTTAACAAGTGACTTTACCTCCAATTAGAGCCCTCTAACTCTATGCCCTTTCGAGATATATCTGATTTCACGTTTTTGCGAAAAAAAATTTAAATTCTCTCTTAAATAAATAGAAAAATTTGTTTCTTTCTCAAAAAAGTTTTGGGAACAGGGTTTATTTCTATTTTTACATAGAAAAAATGCTTTTAGACCACGAAAGAATAGTTGAAAATAATTAATACATTTTTTTTTAAATTGGAAATTTCGCCGATGAAGTAAGTTGTATGAATTTCAGAAAAACAAATCGTCTATTTCTTTAAGAGAGAATTTAAATTTTTTTCGCAAAAAATAAAATCAGATATATCTCGAAAGAGCGTACAGTTAGAGGGCTGTAATTGGAGAAGGAGTCACTTGTAACCAAGTTCTATAACACATTAAAAAATGGTAGAAATCGAAAATTTGGCGCCAGATCATTGGTTGGTATTTTTGCGTCTTTACCCATATATTCCTACATATGTAAATCTATTTAGAAAAAACGACAAAAAGAAAATTGCTTCCTCTGTGAGGATATTACTTTTGTTGTTGTTTGTGATTGTATTTATTGCTTTGTACTCATAGCAAACTCTCCAAAGGTCAGTATCGCTCATTTATTTATGAACAAATATAAATTTTTTAATTTTTAATTCCGTAGACAATCTCCAAACGAATACGTTAGTACCTCGTAGATATGCAGAGATCACAATGATTTTTTTATTTGTCCCGTAGAGGATGTATCTCCTGCCTTTATTTTCTTTTTTCTTTATGAATTTTGATATTTAAGAATTTTTAGTAATTTTTCAGATAATATTTCTGTTCAAAAAAATATTTCTGATTTTTAGCAATTTTGGATATTCTGTTGCGAGAAAATACTTAAAAAATGTAAAAATTACGAATTGTGTTTCGCATTAAGGGCTTATGTCCAGCTGTAGCACACGGAGCCGTGATGCTGCGGGTGCGGGCCCAGGATAGCACGGTGCAATCAAATAAGCTTTACTTATACTCCACAAAAAATGTCCTTTATTGAGTACAAATTGACGCGCGGCGTGAAACTTACAAGGCGACGGGCGACTTGCAAGAGCCAATATAATTACATACACTAAATTATACAAAAAAACTGATTGCAATTTAGCGCGTACAAGTCCGTCGCGGCGATAGGACGATGTGGGCGAAAGAAGACAGCGTGTCTGTAGCGCGAGCGAACGAGTGTCTTGTATCGAAGCGTGATACCAACTGGCCTCGTGGCCGACGGAAAACCGGAAAACCGCGCGATTGCCAAATTTCTGGAACATTCGCGATTGTTCCAATGCTAATCGACGCAATAACAAAATTGTAGCTAGTAACTACCGCGAAAACGCAAAGGCGTACGCCACATGTACTATTTCACGGTAAATCGCTGAACATTACCGCCCGCCTTGCGCAAATAATGCGCAATTCGCATTCTTAACCTAACTAAGCTGAGTCGTTCCGTTCTTTTCGTCAGTAATCACAGGGAGAAGCGCTAATTTTGTTATTGGTCGTACGTATTCCGAAGGCGCGGTGCGAATCGTAGCGACTCGTACATGACCGTCTTGACCCGGATGACATTTAATGATGCGCCCAAGTGCCCATTTCGTGGGAGGTATATTCTCCTTCCGAACAAGAACGAGACGACCAACTTTTACATTTTGGTGCGGTTCTTGCCATTTTGTACGGTGTTGCAGAGACATTATATAATCCTGCGACCACTGTCGCCAGAAACTTTCTAGTTGCGCTTGATGCATTTGCCATCGCGCGCGATAGGCCACCGAATTGTCCAGAATCGACGGCCGTGGAAGAGTTGTGAGCGGTCCACCAATTAAAAAATGTGCGGGAGTAAGTGCATCTAACGAGTCCAGATCATCACGGAGCGGTGTAAGCGGACTAGAATTGAGACACGCCTCAATTCTGCATAAGAGCGTTGAGAATTCCTCGTACGTCGACGTTCCATCGCGAAGGACTCGTTTAAGATGTAGCTTCACCGATTTCACGCCAGCCTCCCAGAGTCCTCCGAAATGGGGCGCCGCCGGAGGGATGAACCGCCACTCGATCTTATCATTTGCTATACGCGCGCGAAACTCTTCGCTTACCACTGCGGCAATAATGCCTATAAAGGCCTCATGCAATTCGCGGTCTGCGCCCACAAAATTTGTTCCGCAGTCATTGAACATCACGGAGGGTACACCTCGACGAGCGCAGAACCGATGAAATGTGAGGATAAATGCCGGGGTCGAATATGCTGACACAACTTCCAGGTGTATGGCCTTCGTAGCCATGCAGACAAAAATCGCGATGTACCCCGGATGCGATTTGTAGCCTCGCCCTTTCGCTATACGCAACGAGAATGGTCCAGCATAATCGACACCGCAATTACGAAAGGCTCGGTCAGTTCGAGTTAGTCGAACCGGTGGCAAAGTACCCATAATCTGGGGATAGATATCAGCCCTGATACGAGCGCAGGTAACACAATTAAAAACTACGGCTTTTACCGTTTTACGACACTGTATAAGCCATATTGTTTGACGTAGGGTATACAAGGTTAAAGTGACACCTCCGTGGAGACAGCGTCTATGGGCATCTTCGGCTAGAAGCCGTCCGATGTGACTCTGTGAGAGTATCACTCGGTGCTTTGCCGGTTCGGTGCAAGAACTGCGTGCGATGCGACCTCCTACGCGCAAGAGGCCGTCAAGTTCTAATATAGGGTTAAGTGTCCGTGGAATACTTTTTCGTGACAACGTATTGTCTGCGTTTAAGATGCGCTGTCCGTTCAACGTCTTTGGACATTCGTTAAGAATTTCTAATTTTCGAGGGATTTGTGAGCGTTGGGCTAGGGCAAGGAGATACGTGGTTGCCGAGAGTATCTCAGGTGCTGTAACGACGACTGTAAGCGGATCAGCTGGACGATACTTTGGGATGCAGCGTCGTATAAGTGCTACGATACGAATCATTCGCGGCCACGACGAGAACCGAACAGCGAATTCGACCTCAGTCGCAGCTTGCATCGCAACAGGTGCCAATGTGATCTTGGCTTCTAACGACGCGGTTCGAGGACAGGCTAATGCTCTTCATCTTGGGAGAGCCACTGCGGACCGTGCCACCATAAGGAATTATTGAAAATATTGACAGGCGGGATACCGCGTGTCGCAAGATCGGCGGGGTTTTCACTACCCGGAACGTGCCGCCAGATTACATCTGGTAGAAAAGATTGAATCTCCGAAACGCGATTTGAAACAAACGTCTTCCACTGGCTGGACGAAGCTCGCAGCCATGCAAGCACGATAGACGCATCGGTCCAGCAACTTGTTTCGGTCTTTGCGAAAGCTGGAAGAGAGCGCAGTAGTGCCATGAGGCGAGCAAGTATGAGTGCTCTGCATAATTCTAGTCGGGGTATTGACAGTGTTTTAAGTGATGACACTCGTGTCTTACTAATAAGTAGGGAGCTCGTAAATGTTGCGGAGTCTGTAGAACATACGCGCACGTAGATGACTGCTGCCTATGCTTTCGATGACTCGTCTGAAAATCCGTGCAGTTGAATGGACTGCATTGAACCAAAATTAAGACTCCGCGGAACGCAGAGGTCATTCAGAGCTGGGAGTGACTGATAAATGTCATTCCAGGTTGCAGCAAGAGATTCAGGAAGTTCAGAGTCCCAATCAAGTGAACAGGCCCAGAGTGTTTGCATGAACATCTTGGCGGTGATAAGGACAGGAGATAGCCACCCGAGAGGGTCGAACAGACGAGCGATGATTGGCAGAATGCGACGCTTAGAAAATGGGGATGATTCAACGCACTCTGTCCGAAACCGATAACAATCAGTCGCAGGGTACCACGAACGCCGAGAACTTTCAGTCGCTCGTCGGACTGGATCGACTTATCGCAAGCCATACTATGATCGCCTGCATCGATATCGTCAAGCAAAGTGGCCGAATTGCTTGCCCACTTTCTTAGGCGAAAGTGTCCTCGACTCAATAGCGACACGAGTTCGTCGCGAATTTCCTTCGCTTCGGTGATGGTATCTGCACCAAACAATGCATCATCCACGAAAAAGGAATTTAAGAGCACCTCTTTACCACGTGGAAATGCATTGCCTTCGTCCTGAGCAAGTTGTCTCAACACTCTCAACGCGAGAAAGGGGGCACTGGCAGTACCATACGTCACGGTAAGTAATTGGTACGCCTGAACTGGATTTGTCGGTGCCGGTCGCCATAAAATTCGTTGAAGATCTATGTCCCGCGGATCGACAAGAATTTGGCGGTACATCTTCTCTATGTCGGCGCAGTATACATACCGCTATGTACGCCACTGTAAATGAATCAATGGCAATCCGGCCTGCAATTTTGGCCCGATAAATTGTAGGTCGTTCAACGATCGTCCGTTCGTTGAAATTGCGAATGCGTTAAATACGACCCGAAGTTTCGTGGTCGTACTTGATTCTTTGATAACCGGATTATGCGGTAAATAAACTGCAGGTTTAGCCTTAATACGTAATGGAACAGGGCGCATGTGTCCAAGAGATTCGTACTATTCCAAACATCGCACATATTCATCACGGTCTTGCAGTCGCTTTATAAATCGACGTTCTAGTGAGAGGAGGCACTGTTGTGCACGTGGGTGCGTATCACCGATCTCAATGGAATTCGGATCCTTAAACGGAAGTCGTACGATATACCAACCGTCGGCTGTGCGCGAATGCGTCTCGCGAAAATGCTCTTCGCAGTGAGCATCATCTGGCGATAAAGCGTATTTCCAGGAGATTTCTTCTATCTCCCAGAATTGAGCGAGAGCTTTATTCAGAGCATCGAAAGAATGCACATGATATGCGTAGACGGGGTCATCCGACACTTGAATCGACTGGGAGTTTGTGATACCAGATAACACCCAACCGAAAATGGTATTTATTGCCACCGGCTCATCAGCTCTACCGCGCCGTATACCGTCTATAAGAGCATAAGCATACATATCTGCTCCGATTAATAAGTGAATCGGAGAGTCATCATGCGGTTGTGAATCGGCTAATGCTAACCCATCGAGGTGCGATCATGAATCAAGCGAGCGCGTAAACTGAGGGTTGTACGACGTTAAGTTATTTAAGACGAGTGCATCGGAGACGTGGAACCTAACGGCGATACATTAATTGGCATAACGCACGTGACTTTGCCAGCAACCTTCTGACCGATTCCGGTAACAACGGTTGACGTCGGATACGTTTTAGCGTGTAGCGCGTTTGCAAGTTCCCGTGATATGAAAATAAGGGTTGACCCATTATCATCCCATAACTCGCGATAACATCAACCCAAGCAGTGGCGAGCATCACTCGCGCAGGTTGCTTGATAATGCTAAAGTGCGACTGTACTGGCGCTATGATATGCGAAGTGTCTGATTGCTGTGATGAAGATGCGTGCATGTCAGATATTTGGATCGGATCGGCTCGATTCGATACGGGTTCAGTGTGTAGCATCGAGTGATGCCGACCACGACATTGAGCGCAAGTACGTTTGCTACGGCATGTTCGGTCACGATGCATAGTCGACAAACAATTCATGCAGACTTGGTGCATGCGCACAGTATTTAATCGAGTTTGAATGAGACTTGCGATAAACTGTGGACATTTATATAATGCATGTACTTCCGAACATACCGGGCACTTTGGTACGTACGAACCAGCGTGATGCGTTTGTACTGACGTTTTTGACTTTGCGGTTGCACGAGTAGACAAGTCGATGCACCTTTCGACGACGTACCCTGCAAACGTAGGGATCTCTTTATCAGTTAACGTGAGTTCCCAAGCTTCGCGAGTCGCGTCGTCTACGCGTTAAATGATAAAAAAAATACTAATTATATCCGGTACTGGATGTTCCAGTAGACGAAGCGCTTCTATCGATTTCTTCGCCGTATCTAATAAATTTCGAATATCCGTAGGAGATCCGCTTTTCGGGATTTTATTAAGTGACGTCAACCGTGCGAGATGCGTTTCGATGACGCGTCGCGGGCTTTCGTATCTATCTGCGAGCAATTTCCATGCGATAGCAAAGTTCTCGGCGGAGGTGGAAATCGAGCCGATTGTAGCAGCAGCTTCACCATCGAGGCATTGCTTCAAATAATCGAGCCGCTGCCATTGATCTAAAGATGCATCCTTTAAAAACATCGAATTAAAATGATCCCGAAATGGGAACCAATCTACATACGATCCCGAAAATCGCGGAAGTTGCATGGGCGGTACTTGCGTGCGACGCATAGCTACGTTGTCCCTTGGTTGAGGCTGTTGAAGCTGTTGAGGCGGTTGAGCAGGAAGAAAAGCGGCATCCGGAGGTATTGATAACTCTCGATAGACGCCGATAGAATCTAGACAGATGAGTTCTGTCGTAACGAATTCGTCTTGGGCGAAGTATGGATTTGTTTGACATATTTCATCCTCTCGAAATGCTTCTATTTGCGCCTGGTGTGTGCAACATTTCATCCAGAAAGACTCCAAATACTTAACACGTTCAGCCGATTGAGCACGAGTAGGTTTGTCTGAATGTTCCAGTTGTGCAGCAAGCCGCTTGATTGAGCCAAAGTGGACTAGCTGCTCATGAACCAATTCCAAAAATACTTGAAAATCATTCTGAGCTTGTTCTTGAGTGTCATCCAAATCTTCTGATTTCGGCATTCTGGCGAAGGCGTATTACAGAACGTGAGGATTGCTCTGTAATAATGCACGACTAAAGGAAAAGCGTGCGGCGAGCTCGAAGCAATAGGTCGAGCGTCAAAGTGTGGTGCGGGGTGCGAGAATTTCCTAACGAAAGTTCGAGCGAGCCAAATTGCATACGACGAACGAGGCTTGGCTTGTAGATTTGCAGGCGAGACTCTGGATCTGCGTGGCGGGGCGCAGCGCGTTGCTGGCTGCGTCGCGGTGTCACAACAGGAACGAGGCAGGAAAATCAGCAGAGTGGGGATCCGTCCGCACTGCTGCGGCGAGAGGAAAACTCCGATCTCCTCCGATGTATGCCGAAATTGGCCGATGATCCAAATTTCTTGGAATCAAAGCGTCGTTTGAAAATTTCCAAATTTTCAATGAGACACGGAATGGCGTCCTTTTCTTTTGCGAATTTAACCAATTTGCACTGCACTAAATGCACTTGGATATGCGGTCACTGCACTGTAGCACTATCCTGGCAGGATCGCCAAATGTTTCGCATTAAGGGCTTATGTCCAGCTGTAGCACATGGAGCCGTGATGCTGCGGGTGCGGGCCCAGGATAGCACGGTGCAATGAAATAAGCTTTAATTATACTCCAAATAAAATGTCATTTATTGAGTGCAAATTGACGCGCGGCGTGCAAATTATACAAAAAAACTGATTGCAATTTAGCACGTACAAGTCCGTCGCAGCGATAGGACGATGTAGGCGAAAGAAGACAGCGTGTCTGTAGCGCGAGCGAACGAGTGTCTTGTATCGAAGCGGGATACCGGAAATCCGCCCGATTGCCAAATTTCTGGAACATTCGCGATTGTTCCAATGCTAATCGACGCAATAACAAAATTGTAGCTAGTAACTACCGCGAAAACGCAAAGGAGTACGCCACATGTACTATTTCACGGTAAATCGCTGAACAAATTGAAAGGCAGGTAAAACATAAGGCAGGTGATAGATCACCTAAACTTCCATTCAATATATAATTTCTATATTTATTTTTAACTGCTTTCCAGAAAGCAGCTAGTAGCAGAATTTTTCGAAAATCACTCCATTCCGTGGCAAATAAAATAAAAATAAAATAAATCGGTCCAAAAATCATCTATTCGAGATTTAAGTAATTCACTGATTTCTTTTAATAATTTGTTGGGTATTATCGATACAATCATCTTTCGTCATTCCATAACGATCTCTAGACAGTTTCTATACTATGTGTCTTTGATCTTTCTATCGTCCATTAGTCATCCTTATCATCATTATCATCCGTTAGGTGTCTTCCGTTGATCCTTGACCATCCTGTCGACATCCCCAAAGCGTTTGTCAATCATCGACACACTCATCTTTCGTCATTCCAAAACAGTCTAGAAATAATCTATCTTTGATCTTTCTATTATCCATTAGTCATCCTTATAAAGTCTGGCTATCATTTCTGGGCATCCCAAAATCGTCTAGAAATAAACTATACCAGATCTACGAATTACACTGATTTCTTTTATTAAAATGTTGGGTGCTTTCCGTTGATCCTTGATCATCCTGTCGACATCCCAAAACGTATGGCAATCATTGATATAATCACTTTTCGTCATCCCAAAACGGTCAATAAATCATCTATATTTGATCTTTTTATCATTCATTAATCATCCTTGTAAAGTCTGGCAATCATCTCTCGGCATCCCAAAAAGGTTTAGAAATCATTTGTTCGAGGTCTATCAAATTCACTGATTTCTTTGATTAATCTTTTGGGTGTCTTCAGTTGATCCTTGATCATCCTGTCGACATCCCAAAAACGTTTGTCAATCATCGAATCAATCATCTTTCGTCGTTCCAAAACAGTCTAGAAATCATCTATCTTTGATCTTTCTATCGTCCATTAGTCATCCTTATAAAGTCATACAATCATCTCTCGGCCACTCAAAACGGTCTAGAAATCTTCTACACCAGAACTACGAATTACACTGATTTCTTTTATTAAAATATTGGGTGTCTTTCGTTGATCCTTGATCATCCTGTCGACATCCCAAAAATGTTTGTCAATCATCGAATCAATCATTTTTCGTCGTTCCAAAATAGTCTAGAAATCATCTATCTTTGATCTTTCTATCGTCCATTAGTCATCCTTATAAAGTCTTACAATCATCTCTCGGCCACCCAAAACGGTCTAGAAATCATCTACACCAGATCTACGAATTTCACTGAATTCTTTTATTAAAATATTGGGTGTCTTCCGTTGATCCTTGTTCACCCTATGGACCTCCCCGAAATGTTTGGCAATCATCGATATAATATTCTGTACTTTGGTGCTTGTATAGTGGGCGTTTCGAGTCGACATAAAAAAGAAGAAGCAGTAAGGTATTTAGTACTGTACTATTAACACGAGCTGTTCGATGTGAAGTGAAGAAAATCGAATAGCTGCCGATTCTAATGGTAGAGGCGTCAGCCATTCTGATACATGTACGAAAGTGTAATACATGAAGTCTAAAAAAGAGGCGCATCTCTTTTCCGAAAGTCCAAGCGTGCCCGCTTTCGTGAGCAAGTTTTACAAGGCCTTATATGTAATATATTGCTTATAGTCAAAAACGTGCATATTTCTTGTACTCTTAGAGACACAACGAATGCTATAAGAATTATCATATTGCTTAATACTCTAACGAGCTCTTATGTCGATTGTATTGCGGGTGATTAGTGCGAACAATTTGATAAAACTGTTTGATCATGCATGCAGAGTAATGTATAGAAATCGTTGAATTTATAATAAGACACTAAAATGTAATTAAGTTATGCGGCTAAAATCGGTATTACACGAAAGTCAATCGAAATTTGGCTCATTAATCAATGAGAATATCAGATTAAGTTCTATTCATCATGTGGCATGCAGAGTTCAAATCTGAAAAAAGGTATGAAAATATCTCGAAGCGATCCGAAGTTCCCAATGAAGCAAGGTTGCTCCCTCACGCGGTGCTCATGGAGTGTTCGTATAGATCGATCCGTTATCCCCATTGGAAAACGCAATAAATTGCAACAATCCGAAGCCCGCCCCGCCCGATTATTGCCCGAAGCCCCATCGAGCTGCGTCCATGGCCCGAGATCTGTTCGAGCGTCTCCGAGCAGAAACGAGGTACCCCAAGAGTCATCGGGCGGCCCCGAGCCGCCCGAGCGATCCCGAACGACCTCGAGCGATCCCGAGCGAACTCGAGCTGCCTCGAGCGACCTCGAGCGATCTCGAGCGACCTCGAACGATCCCGAGCGACTTCGAGCTGCCGCGAGCGACCTCGAACGTTCCCGAGCGACCTCGAGCGATCCCGAGCCATCTCGGGCACCCTCGGGGGGTACCGGGCGATTCCGAGCAAAAAGAAAAGTATTTAACTTGTAACATATTCCACATACAAGATTCATGAAAGAAAGTTATTTCATTATTTACATTTCAAAATTTAGAATTCAGAATTAATTCATTTAATTTATTATTTACTATACAACAATCAATAATTATTATAGAATAATATAAATTTAAATAAATTAAACATAATATAATTATTTATTTTCTGGACATTCAATTTAATTTTGAAGTATATTATTAGAAAACAATAAAAAAAAAAACTATTCTCTGTAAGAAAATTGACCATAAGTTCTGATCGGCTTAGTGATTTTTGCCCAGTTATTTATGGAAAATCTGACGAAGAAAATTTGCATTGACAGCTCATCATTTTCTGTAGATAGATGGACTGTGTAGAAAAGTGTCATACGAATTTGTGTTTTTTCAGGTAATTCATAGACAAGCTTTGTAAGGCTACGGGGTGTAAGTTTTATTGTCGATGACACTTTTAGCATTGCAAGACTTGTCGTCACAGCATAAAATGCTAAAAGAGTTGTTGATACAATTCCTAGCTTTACAAACTTTGTTGGTAAAATGTTTTTCTCATCTGTCAATACAAAGATTAAATTCAGATGCAATTTTCAAATCTGAATCTGTCCTAATAGTGTTTGTGGATAGAAAATCTTATTCGAGCCCTTAACTCATCTCATGCTCTATCGATGGAACTTGAAATGCTGAAAAAGAAGCTGTAGCGTTCATTTTCCTTTTTATCGATGAGACATGATGTGCTAGGTTGTATGTTGGTACATAGAAAGTGTTATAGATTAATATGATTATAGATTAATTTAAGGCAATAATCACAATTTATGTCTTAGTATGGAATCAAACAATTTTAACTGATAATAGCGAAATGAATTATTAATTTTGGTTAAAATACCTAATAGTTCCTACTTGAAAAAAATCACGTAACGAAATCAACTGATTAATCACTGATTTTCAAGAAATCAGCTAATTTTTAACAATCACGTAATAAGTTGGGACAAAAAATCACGTGATTAATCAGGTGATTTCGTTACGTGATTTAATCATGTGATTTTTTTCAAGTAGAAACTATTAGGTATTTTAACAAAAATTAATAATTCATTTCGCTATTATCGGTTAAAATTGTTTGATCCATACTAAGACAAAAATTGTCATTCTTGCCTTAAATTAATCTATAATCATATTAATCTATAACACTTTCTATGTACCAACATACAACCTAGCACATCATGTCTCATCGATAAAAAGGAAAATGAATGCTACAGCTTCTTTTTCAGCATTTCAAGTTCCATCGATAGAGCATGAGATGAGTTAAGGGCTCGAATAAGATTTTCTATCCACAAACACTATTAGGACAGATTCAGATTTGAAAATTGCATCTGAATTTAATCTTTGTATTGACAGATGAGAAAAACATTTTACCAACAAAGTTTGTAAAGCTAGGAATTGTATCAACAACTCTTTTATCATTTTATGCTGTGACGACAAGTCTTGCAATGCTAAAAGTGCCGTCGACAATAAAACTTACACCCCGTAGCCTTACAAAGCTTGTCTATGAAAAAACACAAATTCGTATGACACTTTTCTACACAGTCCATCTATCTACAGAAAATGATGAGCTGTCAATGCAAATTTTCTTCGTCAGATTTTCCATAAATAACTGGGCAAAAATCACTAAGCCGATCAAAACTTATGGTCAATTTTCTTACAGAGAATAGTTTTTTTTATTGTTTTCTAATAATATACTTCAAAATTAAATTGAATGTCCAGAAAATAAATAATTATATTATGTTTAATTTATTTAAATTTATATTATTCTATAATAATTATTGATTGTTGTATAGTAAATTTGTGGGGATAACGGATCGATCTATACGAACACTCCATGAGCACCGCGTGAGGGAGCAACCTTGCTTTATTGGGAACTTCGGATCGCTTCGAGATATTTTCATACCTTTTTTCAGATTTGAACAGACCTTAACTGTGTACAAAGCTCGAGTGGTCCTCGACCGATTCTCGATGGAGCCTCGGGCGATGCTCGAACGGACATCGGATGGCGCTGGAGCGTACCTCGGATTAGAGACCCTCTAGTCAGAGACGAGACATAAGCCATTTTCAGCCATTTTCTGTACCAGCGCCCTATGTGTTTAGCATTGAAGTACACAACATGGCGTCGAAAAGGACCTCTCATGTCTCGTCTCTGACTAGAGGGTCTTTACCTCGGATTATAGAGATTTATAGCGATTTCCAATTGAGAAAACGGATCGACCTGGGAGCACTCCAGGTGTACCATTGGGAAATTCACTTCGAGATATTTTCATACATTTTTTCAAATTTGAACAGACGTTAGATGCGTCAAACAGATCACACGTCTCTGTTAGGCTGGAATTTTTGGGCGTGACTCATTAACAAACTCATGTCAAACTGGACTTTGGATGACTTTCGGGCAGAGTTTGAGATTGAGTCGCGACCAAAAATTCCAACCTTATATATCCCAATTATCTCGAAGCGATCCGTATTCCCAACGAAGCAAGGTTTCTCCTTTACGCAGTATTCCCGTAGTGCTCTCGGATTCTTCGGTTTATCGATTGGAACTCGCTATTAATTGCAAGAATCCGATGTACGCTCGAGAGCCATCCGATTTTCGCTCGACCATCGTCCGAGGTCCGCTCGGACAATTAGACAAGAAATCTGCAGTCATGGGTACTTTTGCCATTGAGTGTATTTACACAAGTCTGTCTCTCTTACACTCATTTAAAAAACAAGTATATGTGTTTGTATACGTATAGAGTTACACGTGCTTTGAGGTTAAAATACAAACAGTTTGTAAATTGACGATCTACATTGAAAAATACTCTTCTCTAGTCAATCAAAATACTATTCAGTAGTAAAAACACTAACAATAACGGCTTGTTCATAGTAAACTTTGTATATTAACAACTGAAAGGTTAAAAAGCGAATCCCAGCAATCTGAAGTTGATTTACAAGAAAATTTATCTTCATTAGAAAATACTACTTTAAACATCACAATTTAATACTATAACGACACCAACAACCTTGCCTATCCTAAATTATAATAATTTTACATTTATATGACACTCAGAAATAAATTAATAAATCTAATGAATCGGGTGAATACGAACCTATGAGGCGCAATATTACCACGCACTTGCGTTAACGACTAGGCCATGCAACGAACGCACCGAGCTTAATACGAAACTTTATTATTAGATATTAAGGATTTCTATTACATAATTGACAGTGTTCGTCGTGTTAATGCTTTGCTGCAAGGAGCTGCACGTCGATGTTTCAATATCAATGACAATTTTTTACTTCATATTCCTTTTATTTTTTCGTATTAAGCGGGCTGGTTGGATTTATATAAATTAGCTCTCGCTTAAAGCTTGAATCATGGCACTATTGCCATGCGATTGTGTACACGCGTTTAAGAAATAAATTTAAATTGAACAAATCTGTTTGAGGCGTATAAGGCGTTTGTTAATTTGTCATAAGAGTAGTAATGAAACTATATATTAAAATACTGGTGACATTCAATTATAAAAAATACAATTGAAATATCGAATTCTCTCTGCAAGCCACATGATGAATAGAACTTAATCTGAGGTTCTCATTGATTAATAAGCCAAATTTCGATTGACTTTCGTGTAATACCGATTTTAGCCGCATAACTTAATTACATTTTAGTTTCTTATTATAAATTCAACGATTTCTATACATTACTCTGCATGCATGATCAAACAGTTTTATCAAATTATTCGCACTAATCTCCCGCAATACAATCGACATAAGAGCTCGCTAGAGTATAAAGCAATATGATAATTCTTATAGCATTCTTTGTGTCTCTAAGAGTACAAGAAATATGCACGTTTTCGACTATATTCAATATATTACAGATTTAAGGCCTTGTAAAACTTGCTAACAAAAGCGGGCACGCTTGGACTTTCGGAAAAGAGATGCGGCTCTTTTTTTAGACTTCATGTACTACACTTTCGTACATGTATCAGAATGGCTGACGCCTCTACCATTAGAATCGGCAGCTATTCGATTTTCTTCACTTCACATCGAACAGCCCCGTGTTAATAGTACAGTACTAAAAACCTTACTACTTCCTCTTTTTTATGTCGACTCGTAACGCCCACTATACAAGCACTACTTGTCTCTAAAATTCTTTATAAAGATCAAACTTTTGCATACTCTTTAAAAATACTGTGCAGAAAATTCGTTGTATAGATGTAATTTGTGCAGAAAATTCGTTATATAGAAGAAATTTTAGATACCCTTTAAAAATACTGCTTGAAATAAGGAAAATATCGTTTTGAAACAATTAGCGACGGAATCGTTGTTTAAATAATCATTCTTTCTAACGTTTTTTCATAACTTGTGCAGGAAATTCATTACAAAGTTCAAATTTTCCAAATACTGCAAAAATACTGTGTAAAATAAGGAAAATATCGTTTTAAAACAATTCGCGACGGAATCACTGTTTAAATAATCATTGTGCAGAAAATTCTTTATAAAGATCAAATTTTGCATAATCTTTAAATATACTGATTGAAATAAGGAAAATATCGTTTTGAAACAATTAGCGTCGGAATCGTTATTTAAATAATCATTCTTTATAACGTATTCTCATAACTTGTGCAGGAAATTCATTATAAAATTCAAATTTTCCAAATACTGCAAAAATACTGTGTGAAATAAGGAAAATATCGTTTTAAAACAATTCTCGACAGTATCATTGTTTAAATAATCATTATTTATAACGATTACTGTTACATGCGTTTAATTTGTGCAAGAAATTCTTTATAAAGATCAAATTTTGCATACTCTTTAAAAATATCGCTTGAAATATGTCGGGACGGCATATCTTAACTGAGTGTCCTTTACTAGCACCGGTTAGGCACGAGCACGCTGTAATGTTAGGATTGCGACCTGTCCATTCGTCTAGTTTACTGTGCGGCTTAATATGCGCTAATGACGTGTTATCTGCGAAGTTGTTACTAAAATTCGTTAAGGCCTGTTTTGTACGGAGAGCCTTTTTGCTCGGCGCGTAGCACTATGGTGAATACTAAACTTAAGTAATTCAGCGGAGGTCATTGTTAGCCTCATTATGTAAGAATTGTTTTTATTTTTTATATTATAATTATTGTGTATCTGTCACTTACGGAACTCGTTCTCAATGGGAAATGTGTCCCTATTTAAGAGAATAAACTATACAATACAAATACAATACAATGTCGGGACGGAAAGGAAATAAAACTTACGATTTCGAGTGGAACCGAAAAAAGGAAATTTATTTCTCGCTTATATGGCGACAATGCGTCCGTCTCGGAGGTAGGCGGGAGAGTGCCAGACTAGGCCACGACCGCGGCGGCGGCCGGCGCGGCGGCATGCCGATCGCAGGTTCGAATGTTCTGCTGCGCGGAAATTTCAAATCCGCAGCCAGGGAAAGCCAATACCCCGCAATTCTAACGCGCTCCGTTTTCTGGTTCGCATAATGGAAATCTCGGAATGTATTAGTCGTGTCTAAGCGAAGAGTACATTTTGTGTCATTTGTTATCCATCACTAGGCGAACCCCCTTTCTCACTCCCTCTCTCTCTCTCTCTCTCTCTCTCTCTCTCTCTCTCACAAGTTGGGACGGAAAGGACTCTCTCTTTGTTCGCGGAAAAACCAAGTCGTAGCATCCTCGCCAAGCGAATCAGGGCTTTCGCCGAGCGAATTCAGTTATTTTCGCCGAGCGATTTTAGGTACCTTCGCCGAGCGAAGTCAGGTATTTTCGCCGAGCGAACTTACGTATCCTTGCCAAGCAAAGTCGGGTACTTTCGCCGAGCGAATTCCAGCATTACCGCCGAGCGGTTTCGGACATTTTTACTTGACTATATCGTGGAGCAAATCCCCTGTGGTTTCGGAAAAATGTACCTATCTATCCGAGTGACACTCGCTTCAACACGTAAGATGAAAATATTTCTTATTCCGACATATACACCTACTACAACGAGCTAATATTCAGTGTAATCAGGTTTAGTATTCGCGTTCCCTTGCTGCTTTAAGTATGGTTTTTAATAAGCTATCGACTATCGCGGCATCGTCGCCATATTTGAAGAGCCCGTACAAGTACCCCCATTCGGGTGTGCAATGGCGTAGGGAAAACTGCAGAAAAACCTACGCCAGGTACCGCAAATACGCTAACATTGATTCTGTCCGCAACACCCCCCCCCCCCCCCCCCCGAGCGAGTTCTCGGACCCGCACATTTTCCAGTGAATCAATGCATCGCCGATCGAACTTTCGTTTAGGACATATATGTTTAATATGCTTCGAGTAGAGTTGGAATAATTAATACATAGACAGACAATCTTTGATAGTTGAATGATTTTAATCTCTGAGCGATCATCGGCGGACCGACATCTGTACATCAAGACGTTATCGAATAGTAGTTTCGCGATTTACATGTGAACAATATTCCAAACATCGCTATTTCAACGCGTAATAAACATTCTCTTTATCGTTGAAATACGGTCCTAACTTAAACTTTTTTTATTTTGTAACTGATCATCAAACTCGAAAAACGCTTAACAAACGCAATCGCAAATTACAATCTGTGCATGTAAAATAGAGCATCCGCACGTTTATGACAATGTCAACGTAACACTCCTTGGCTCGACCTGCCGCCCGTACCATCCCATAATCGAAACATCTCATTTTTCATCCAGATTTGGCAAACCAGATTAGTTTTGCGCCTGGTCTCAAAAATTTCCCGTTCTCAGTCCTCACTTCCACTACCCGAACCTCGCCGTCTCTACCCGGCAAAATTTTCTCTACTATGCCTTTGCGCCAGGAGTTTCTCGGAGTCTGATTGCCGACGATCAACACTAGGTCTCCCGTTGCTAAATTCGAGGCTTGCTTTAGCCATTTTTCACGAGGCATAAGTGTGGGCAAATACTCGCGTACCCACCGTTTCCAAAACGCGCCTGCGAGTGTCTGGGCGAATTGCCATTGCCTACGTAAGGATCTCTCTCGAATCTCGAATCTCGGGAGGGCGAGTTCGCCGGACGAGACACCCATTAAAAAAGGGTTGAGGGTCAAGGCTTGATTATCGCGTGGGTCAGCGGGTACGTGCGTTAGCGGACGGGAATTGACGATGTGCTCTATCTCCAAGATTACTGTGTGCAACACCTCCTCCCTTGAACACTGTTCCTTCAAAACTGCTTGGAGGGCCAATTTCACGGTACGAATTCGTCGTTCCCACACTTCTCCCATGTGTGGTGCCGACGGAGGGATAAAGTGCCATTTCGTGCGCTCTTTGGTTGCATATCGGTGTAGTGATTCCGAGTTTATCGCCAATACCGCGTTCTTCAATTCCAGATCGGCGCTGCGAAAGTTCGTTCCGTTATCGGTGAATATATCGGACTGTTGACAGCGACGTGCCGCGGACCTACGCAAGGCCATGATGGTGGAGTCGGCGTCAAGCGTGCTTGACAACTCGATATGTACAGCTCGAATCGTAAGGCAGGTGAACAACACCCACACCGTTTTTCGCGCCGTCTGCCAATTTTGACGTACATAGGGCCGAAATAATCGATACCGCAATACATAAACGGCCTCAAATGGTACCCGAATCGCGCTGGACGTAAATCTGCCATGAAGGGTGGTTGCGGCTTTCCTCGGAACCTTTTGCATGTGAGGCATTTTGCGACGACTGAACGTAACGCGGTACGTAGTTTATTATCCAAAATTTCCTGCGAATTTCGTTGACTACCGCTTCGTGACCACCGTGGTCCATCCTGTCGTGGTAATACTTCACGAGAAGACGATTTTTCAGGTCACCGGAACCTCTCGTCGCGCCGTCAGCTGGGTTTAACGCCGAAGTGACCCATCGCCATTCGGAAGGCATAGACGAGTCACCGATTTCAGCCAAACGATGCGCGACAAACGGTTGGAAACTTCGCGGATCAGAGTTGATCCACCAAAGTACGGTTCGGGAATCTGTCCAAAAAACGCGACGTGAGATTTTAAAGTCGTGTTCGTCGGCAACCGTCTTCGCCAATCTACTCGCGATAAGCGTTCCCTGCAATTCAAGTCGCGGGATAGTCGTGGGTTTAAGAGGGGCTACTATGCTTTTCGCAGCCATGAACGCGATTTCGACCTCGCCGTTGGTTTCAAAGCGCCAGTACGCCACCGCTGCGTACGCTTTCTCGCTCGCGTCACAAAAATTGTGGAGTTGGATCTTCGTTGCCTATTGACGGGCTTTAAAGTAACACCGCGGGATCGTCACGACCTTCGCCCCCTCTAGATCTCGAAGCCAGCGCATCCACGCGGCGTGATGTTCATCGCGAATTTCGTCGTCCCACCCGACCCCGCTTGTCCATACGCGTTGCATTAGCGTTTTATAGCATACAATAAGTGGCGCCAGGAAGCCGATGGGGTCAAAAATTGACATGACGATTCGGAGAAATTGTCTCTTGATCGGCTTACGCGACCCTTCGGGAATACTGTTCGGGACTAACCTATCTGCGATATTAAAACAAAATACGTCCGTAATTGTATCCCACCGCAGTCCGAGCATCTTTTCTTCCGTCGATTGGTCAAGTGCACGCAACTCTACTCTCGACTCATCAATCTCAGATCTGGGAATCGTACTAAGCGCACGCTTATCGTTGCTAGCCCATCCGTGCATATTGAATCCGCCCCTACGATTTATCTCACGGATATTGTCTACTAAAGAAGTTGCTTCTTCGACGCTATCGCAGCTGTCTAGCAGATCATCCATGTACATCTGCATCTGGATTTTCCGAGCTGCGGCAGCGTCGATCGAGGTCAACGTTAACGAGTTTTTGTCCTTTACATATAACGCGCTGCAGGGAGACGCCTTGGAGCCAAAAAGGAGTGTGGTCATACGATATTCGTAGGGAGGTCGATCGCGATCTTTAGCCCGCCATAAGAAACGCTGCGAATCTCGGTCGTCTTCCTTTATTTTTACCTTCAAAAACATATCGCGTATGTCGCCCTTGAACGCGATCGCTCCCTGCCGGAAGCGCATTAACACGCCGAGTAAAGGTTGCAGAAGGTCGATTCCGGTGAGTAATTCGTCATTCAAACACACGCCCCCACACTTCGCGGCGGCATCGAAAACCAAGCGAATCTTGCCCGGTTTATTCGGGTTGGTTACCCCGAAATGGGGAAGGTAGAACACGCGATTACTAGACGGCGCATTTTCAATTTTTTCTGCGCATCCGAGGTCAATTAATCGCGACATCTCCGTATAATAAAGACCGGCGTATTCTGGGTCGCGATCCAGCCGTGTTTCTATACCTTTAAGCCGTTTCATTGCTCCCGATCTACTTTCCGGAAATCGCACCTGATCGTGTCTCCAAAGAAGCCCGGTCTCCCAGACATCGCCAACCCTGCGCGTAGAAGACTCCAATATTTCCCTCGCTCGATTTTCCTCGGGACTGATCCGATTCGCGTGTCTTATTCCGAGAGCGTCGATATTAAATGATTCCCGCACGAGACGATGTAACCTCTCATCGCTAGATTCCGGAGCGAATTCTTCGCAATTCTTTATTAGGAATGTCGTAGGATCCATTTGAATCGAGGTATTTCGCGGAACATTCCCATGTATTACCTAACCGTTCGAGATGCATAGGGGAACCCCCGACCTCCGATTCGAGCAAATGGGCGTGGTCTTGCCCAATTAAAATTGTAGGCTTCGCGTTCTCATAGGGTTTCACCCCGGTCTCCTGAATGTAAGGTAACCGGCAAATTAAATCGGCGCCGAGCGTCTGCGTTGGCAGCGCCAAATCTCGCACCGTATATACCCCGGAAAGCGCAAAACTAGCACCATTCCCCGATATTCGAATATCGACTCTTTCGCTTTTCATGTGCAAAATCGAACCGGGCGTAACGCTCAATAACGAGAGAGATATGCACAGACCTTGTGCGCCGTGCGCACGTGCCACATCAGCATTCTTCAGCGTTACGGTAGACCCGTCATCCAGCAATGCGAACGTACGTATTTGCGAGGTCAAACCGGTATAATTTTTAACATGACTCCGCATAGTCATGAAGCGTTTCGATTCGACTTCGTCGTTCGCAAATTATTGTCGTTCGGACGAGTCGCGACGCTTTTAACGCGGTCGTTCTGCGCCCTAGCGAACCCTCTCCCCGGCTTTGATGAATCGACATTCAAATTACGCGGGCGATTCACGGCGTTCGAATAGGTCACGATTGAATTTCTCGAATCGGCGTACGAAGTGCGCGGGCCATACGCAACACTCGGATTCGGAAAGGTCGTCTCACACGAACCAGCGTATAGGTTGCGCGGACGATACGCGAAATCCGAATTCGGAACGATCGTATTGCGACTTTCTCGGAGTAAGGGGTGAACTAGTTGTCTACCGCCATTTCTCGAATTACCGCGGACGGCGCAGTCCGACGCCCGGTGTGTCAACGAAAAGCACAAAAACCATCGTTTTTCGTCCCTTGCCCAACTCCATCTTTGACAAACCGAAAGTGTTTTAAATTCCGAAAACGCTACAATTTTGTGATTTACCGCGTTACAAAATTCACAATTACTTTCCTCGTTTGTAGACGACGGGGGACGTTCGCGTACAGAGTTTCTTTCTACCGAATCCGATCGCGCATTATGTAATATTTGAATATTTTCTATCTTTTTCAAGTTCGGCGAGTCGCGCATTGTCTTTCCGCATACGTTCTTCACGATGATTAATTTTGTGCAATAAATCATTTCGAAGCGATAACATATTCGATCTCACCGTGGTAACGTCCATTTCTTCCGACGAATCACCGCCGTCGTCGGCACCAAAACTTGTCACAAGTTGGGACGGAAAGGACTCTCTCTTAGTTCGCGGAAAAACCAAGTCGTAGCATCCTTGCCAAGCGAATCGGGACTATCGCCGAGCGAATTCAGTTATTTTCGCCGAGCAATTTTAGGTACCTTCGCCGAGCGAAGTCAGGTATTTTCGACGAGCGATTTTAAGAATCTTCGCCAAGCGAAGTCAGGTATTTTCGCCGAGCGAACTTACGTATCCTTGCCAAGCAAAGTCGGGTACTTTCGCCGAGCGAATTCAAGTATTACCGCCGAGCGGCTTCGGACATTTTTACTTGACTATATCGTGGAGCAAATCCCCTGTGGTTTCGGAAAAATGTACCTATCTATCCGAGTGACTCTCGCTTCAACACGTAAGATGAAAATATTTCTTATTCCGACATATACACCTACTACAACGAGCTAATATTCAGTGTAATCAGGTTTAGTATTCGCGTTCCCTTGATGCTTTAAGTATGGTTTTTAATAAGCTATCGACTATCGCGGCATCGTCGCCATATTAGAAGGGCCCGTAGATTATTAACCTATAGGCACCCATCTTATGCGGCTGCAGCCGACTTTTAAAGAAGTACCCCCATTCGGGTGTGCAATGGCGTAGGGAAAACTACAGAAAAATGTACGCCAGGTACCGCAAATATACTAATATTGATTCTGTCCGCAACAAAATAAGGAAAATATCGCTTTGAAACAATTAACGACGGAATCATTCTTTCTAACCTTTTTATCATAACTTGTGCAGGAAATTCATTATAAAGTTCAAATTTTCCAAATACTGCAAAAATACTGTGTAAAATAAGGAAAATATCGCTTTAAAACAATTCCCGACGGAATCATTGTTTAAATAGTCACTGATTATAACGATTACTGTTACATGCGTTTAATTTGTGCAGGAAGTTCTTTATAAAGATCAATTTTTTGCATACTCTTTAAAAATACGGCTTGAAATAAGGAAAATATCGTTTTAAAACAATTAGCGACGGAATCATTATTTAAATAATCATTCTTTATAACGTTTTTTCATAAACTGTGCAGGAAATTCATTATAAAGTTCAAATTTTCCAAATACTGCAAAAATACTGTGTGAAATAAGGAAAATATCGTTTTAAAACAATTCTCGACGGAATCATTGTGTAGGGTTGAAGGATATTCCAATAAATAACAACTCTCTTTTTTAATAATATAAAGTGAAATAACGTTTTATTTAATCTCAAAGTGGACAGAGTTAATTCCTCAACCGCGCGTTGTATAGAAGTGTTCGGCTTGACTTCTCGATCGAGACTGATGGTGTGGCGCCGAGGCATGCCGGTCTACCCGCTGCCGCCGCGTTTTGGGTTGTCAACTTTGCATGCTTGGATACGCTTCATGGAATGTTTATTACACGTTTTAATCGGTAGGGGATTAAAAAATGGGCAGCAAAAGTAGATGACAAAGAGCTCACGAAGGAAAAAAACTCCAGATTCAACGAGATTTTAAAACGAGGATGGGTTTAATCGTTGATGTACCGAAACATGGCTCTGGAACATCAAACATGGCAATACAGCCCACCGATTTTTCCGAGATCCACATCTGACGTCCGAAATTACTGGTGTTGATTACGATGTCTTTAAAAGATTCGGCATCATTCTTCAAGCAATGGCTTGCGGAGTCAATCGGCCCAATTGTATGTAAAACACTATTATTTGTATTATATGCCGTCTTCTGTGCATAAAATACTGATTCATGGAGCAGATGTCATAAAATCGGATCTTCTACCCATCGGCCAATTATCGGAAGTAGCGCCAGAAACGTGAAACAAAGATTTCAAACGATTGAGGAAATACAATACCCGAAAATGCAGTCGACTTGCGACCAATGTAGACCTGGTGCACAAATTGCTCATTTCCTCAGTTCTCGTAATTGGTAGCCTTAGGCACACAGCACTTTGGAAATCCAAAGAGACTACGGTTGATGAAGAAGCGCAGTCTCTACTCTGTACAGTTGAATAAGAGGAAATCCACTTATTTTAAGTTAAAAGCCGTTTGCACTTATTCAGTAAGTGAAGATTCACTTATTATTTTCAGGGCCACATGATGTGCGAAATCTAATCAACTACCTCCCCGTGGTGCAATCGGGTGATCCCACTGTTGCCAAAATCCGCATTTTTTAACATTGTACAATATTGAAAAAAACGGATTCTAACAACAGTGGGTGACACTAAAGCCGAGGGTAGCTCTGACTCTAATTGATTTGATGAACATTGAACCCATTCAGTCACAAATTTTTCAGCGATCAATTTTTTTATGAACTTTGGTATATAATGGTTTCTCTGACAGTAGCAGCAAAAAGTAACAAATTTTCCACCTAGTTTGGTTTAATTTTGATGAGTTTGGTTTCCAACTTCCAGGACATGTATCTTAAGTAACTGAATAAAACTTGAAGGTAAACAAGAAATTTCTGTTCGTGGAGAAGAATATTTCATACCACTGATTAACATGCAAAATGAAATTTTGATAATCCGCAAAACAAAAAATAAGTAGTATATATTAGGTTCAAGATTCATGAAGATGAACTGAAATAGCATTTTCTGTGATTCTATTACAATATTATCGCGAATAACAATTCAAATATATCGTCATTTATTTAGTATTATTGATACTGCTTAGTATCATTAATAGAACCCATATTAATAAATATCAAACTGAATGCAACATTTACTTCTGTATCAAGAAATAAGCAGTGAATTCTTTCGCTTTCGTTACTTTTCTACGTCTTGTATAAGGGTAAAAACGCAAAATACCAACCAATGATCTGGCGCCTAATTTTCAATTTCTACCATTTTTATTATTTTTTAGTACTCGCTAATAAGTAACTTTTCCTCCAATTAGAGCCCTATAACTCTTTCGAGATATACCTGATTTCACTATTTTGAGAAAAAAATTTAAATTCGCTCGTAAGTAAATAGAAAATTTTGCTTTAAAAATCGACACAAAACATTTCATGGAAAAAATTCTCAATTTTTCGAAAAAATATAAATCGATTAATTTTTAACTAACTTTCGTGGTCAAAACGCAATTTTTCTATTTAAAGGTGGAAAAAATACCTGTTCTCCAAACTCTTGTAATTTTAGTTTTTCTTTACTTAAAATATAAAGTTTTTTTCATTGAATAAAAAAAACTCCCCTCTATACAAAAAAAAAATTGGGAAACCGGATTTTTTTGTTGTTTTTTAAAGAAAAATATGGTTTGTCGATGTTTTTTTAAATTAAAAATTTTTTTTAAGTACAGATGTCCTATTACTGAAATACAAATAAAAAATTCCCTCTATTGCCATACAAAAATAGAAACCATCAAATTAACCCCAGTTTCTTATTTTGTATGCATAGGATACACATTTACGAAGAAAACTAGGTATTCCTGTAGACAATCTACGGATACATATCGGAGTTATCAGCAATTATTGAGTACAGGTACACAAAATCAAATCAAAAAAACTTAAACATGCATACCGTCAAAACCTATCCATAGAAACAAATTTTAACGCGATTTTTGAGTTTAGTGGATCAAAATACATCAGAAAAAAATGGTGGCATTGAATGTACATTTTGTAGTTGCAAGCGATTTCGTTTAATTTTTCAAAAATATTCGGCCATATTGGATCCGACATTTTGAATTTTCAAAATCCGATATCAGATTCGTAATCAGCGACCCCGAAAACCCCCGAGTAACGAGTTTCAAGCGATTTCGTTTAAGTTTTCAAAAATCTTCCGCCATATTGAATCCGCCATTTTGAATTGTCATCCTATATCCGATTCATAATCAGAAACCCCTGAAACCTAGGAATATTGGTGCAGCATAGAAAAAATAAAAATCAAAGTGTGACAATCGCGATTTTGTTAAAATAATTGTTTACTTTAGATGTAAACTTTTTTTTTTAAATCGGGCCAGAGGAATCTGTTAAGAAATTTATCAGTTTTAACTAAAAGAAAAATTATGACGATTGCTCTTTGGGTTGAACCGTAATGTTAATTTGATTATGACATTGTCCTCGATCCCCACTGTGCGGCGGATCAAATATGATGGACAAATTTTTGAATATTTTTTGACAGTTATCGAAAATCCCCCGATTTACTCCAAAATTTGTTTACGGGGGTGTTGAAGGTCGCTGATCACGAAGCTGAAGAAGAATTTTCATAATAAAATAATTGAAAGGACATTCAAATGCAAACGAGCGCGATGATATACAAACCTAACGAAGCATATGAGGCCAAAATAGAAAAAACCCACTTAATAATTAATAAACGAGATTTAATGCTTAAAAAACGTTCCGAACTTGGCTTCGAATTGTGCGCATCAGCAGAAATCTGGTAGCCGTACCCTGGACGCGTGTATTTAATTATATTGAAACTTTGTTAATGTTTGTACGATTTCGAGTTTCTGTGCAAACAGTTATAAAGTTTCAAAATAATTAAATACTTAGGAATCCATAAAATTCAAATTATCTTGAATTATAACCATAATTTATTTGTATGGATTATTTTAAACAGATCCCTTAAGCTTTTGTACAATTAACGTTACCTTGTTATTCATCTGATTATCCTTAACATACAACTTGTATACTAAATCTTAACATTAACCGGACCAAAAAGTGCGTAGTTTTCTTAATTCAAAACTCACGAGATGCTGCTGTAAAAACTATGGTCTTTCAAGGTGACCCCCCCCCCTCTCCTTCCACTCTTAATTTGGCAACCACCGCACAGTGTATAATTTCCTCTCGCAAGTTTTGGATACGAGCCCAATACAAGCAACAATAATTACAACCGCCCCCCCCCCCTCCATCAGTACCCACGGTATGTTAATGGCATGGGCAGCCGTTAAAGATGATTCTTATAGATGACGTTTCCTGATAAGGTAAATACCCAGATGGCAATAATTCCCACTTTTCCGGTTTTCATTATAATCGACAAACAATATCACAAAATTGTACCTGGTCTTTTCTTTCAATTACAATTAATGCATTTAAGAAATATAATTTATACATAAACGATGTTATATCATGGAGTGTACATTTATTTAAGGCGATAAACATCTAATGAAATTATATAATATTTTTATCCATTTTGTGTAATCTGAAATTAGGAAAAAAGGAGTGGACGGGTTTGATAGGCGAAATTACTTATGATCGGGCTGATATGATTGTTGCACCATTAACAATAAATCCTGAGCGAGCTGAATTTATAGACTTCAGTAAACCTTTTAAGTATCAAGGAATAACAATTTTAGAAAAAAAGGTACGTTAACTGTTTTGTAAACCGTTTTTATTTAAATATGTAATTTTGTCATGAGCTCTTAAATTACATTTATAGTGTTTCACGCATTTACTACATTCGAGATAATAGTATGAAAAAATCACAATATCGTATTGAATGTTCAAAAGGGTATCGTATTGAGCATTCATGCACCTCTAATAATATGAAATACTATCATATGCATGTATACGTAAGAATCACTTTTATATTTATGCAATAGTCCAGTTAAAGAATTTAGTATTCCCTTAATAATGATCTGAGGGACTAAATATTACTCGATTTTAAGATTATGGATAATTAACAATTATTCTTCTCTGTATTTCCTTTAAGCGTATCTTCCATTCCAATTTTTTTTTGCGTAATATTCCATGGAAGTCGTTTTAATAGTTATCAGGCACATTAATAATTGGTATAAATTTATAAAGTATATATAACCTACACAGTTCAAAGTTTAAGAAAAAAACTTCAATAAAATTCGATATTATTGAATTTTATTTCCACGCCCAACGTTTCGACCTTGTTGGAGAAGTTTATAAAAACTTAATATTTGGGCAGGAATTATTGGACAAAATTTTATTGGGCCGTATTTTATCACAGGGAATATAAATGCTGAGAATTACCTGCATCTATTACGAACGCAAATAGTCCCAGGTATCCAAGAAATTCTTGGACTTGATTTTGAACAAGTTTGGTTTCAGCCAGATAGCGCCCTAGCTCACTATGCGGTAGTTACTCGAGATTACGTAAATGAACTGTTTCCTAATAAATGGATTGGTAGAAGAGGATCGATTGACTAGCCGTAGATCACCTGACTTAACACCGTTGGACTACTTTTATTGGGGATACTTGAAGAGTAAAGTGTTTGGTCATGGTAAGTTCTCACGTAAGGCTTTCCGCTCTACAAATAATGGTTTCCATTTCATCGTCGAGATATTATTGTCATATAGGAATTTATGAGATATACACCTTGAAATGACCTTGACTCTGACTTTAACGCATATTCAAGATTATGTCCTGAACGTAGAATTTTGCCCACTTTCCAAATTCGCGGTAAAAAATAGAAGTTCCGATTTGAAAAATTGAACTTGACCTTTAAATGACCTTCATGAACAAGGTCAAATTTACTGGTACAGTTAAATAGCCAGGGAAAAATCCTCAAACTTTTGTCTAAAACATTTTTCCCAAAAATGCACTCCCGCTGAATAAATTCGCAATTCCGAGAGCTTTAAGTTTGACTTTGAAATTTTCCACTCTTTCAGAATCCATGAAAAAAATAGGGGTTCCCATTTAAAAAAACAAACTTGACATTGAAATAACCTTCAACGAAAATATTTCAGGCAGAAGTTTAAGGATTATCCCCTGGCTATTTAATGGTACCAGTGATATTGACCTTCAACATGACCTTGAAATGCACTCCCGCTGAGATATTTAACCGTTACGGAATTTTCCCCATCACTATACATATATATATATATATATATACGGGACGTTTATTGTCAAACGGAACAGAACTCTGCCCAAAATTCATGTTGATGGATTTTGGTTACCTTGGGCTTAAAATTTTCATTATTGATTACTCTTTCAGAGCTTGTTGGGCACAATGGGAATTTTCGAAATTTCAGACCAATAAGTCGGCTGGAAACGAGAATGTGGATATAAAATTATTTTTGAGCACAAATGATCAACAATTAACGTACTGTAACACTATTTTGCTCCGGGCGCAAAACGAACTGATCTGGGCTTCGGTGAACCCAACTCCGTGACAGATTCCTGATTAGTCCGGCCCGATCTAATCGCGAAGTCTTGGATCGGACGGAACCCACGATGAAAAGTCCGTTCACCGACTAGCTCTCGAGTGAAGAGCACGAAACGGTCGTTACCGATTTGGGGAATCCGGTGCGAACAAAACGTAAAATAAAAACACGCCATTACAAAAATATAAATCGTGTTTATTAATACAAAAAAAATATCGCACCACATCGGGTCAGCTTTCTGCGGTGGTGTTTGGGCCAACCTTCCGATGGCCCGCCTTTTCCGCGTCCACCGCCGCGTACCGCCTTGGCCTCGCGCGCGCCTCGTTCCACAGCCTCTCTTTGCGCGGCTCCCTGGGCTAGGTAAGCCCTTCCTCCTCCTTCCGCTTGCGGTATCGGTCCCACCATCTGGGCCCAACGTTTTACCTCGAGGTGCCGCTCCCCGAACTTCTGACGGTCCAGAGCTAGGAACTCCTCGACTTCCCTCTTATGGGCCCGGTGCTTTGTCTCTTGGGCCTCCGCGAGCAGCAGGAAAGTACCCTCTCCCTTCGGGCGCTCTTGGGCGTATTCGGGCTGGGGGAATTTTCGGCTAGTTGGAACCGCCATTCAGCCTGCTCGGCTCTCTCTTCCTTTCCTGACATCTAGAACAAAAATAACAGAGGTTGATTTATCATGCTCCCTCCTCAGGTGAATACACTGCCTTTGCCTAGTATGGTACCTTTCCACGAAGGTTCGGTATAGTATACTGGGCCTAGAGTAGGACGATTACGTGGCTCCGCTTCGCTTCGATCGAACGCGTATACAACCCGGTTGAGCTTTCGCGCTCGGTCGCGGAGGTATTCTGGACCATCGGGGTCCCGGGAGTTTCCGCGCTCAGTGGGGTTTTCCGCGGACGCCCTCTTCCCCGTTTCGGAATCGACGCAAACGCAGAACGCGATCCGGTTTGAGGGCCGCCACGCGCTGCCCCGTCTTCTTCTGGGGATTCTTCCGTGACAAAATCTTCTGTCTCTTCCGGACGATCTTCAGTATAAGGTTTTAGGTCCACGACGTGTACTGATCCCTTTCTTTGGCCCGCAGAGTGGTCGAGTTCATATGTGTTCGACCCTAGTTTGGCAGCGATCTGAAGGGGGCCCAGGTACTTTGAAGCCAGCTTAACTGTAATATCTTGAGCGGCCGATGATAGTACTCGGTTCCGCTGGAGCACGGAATCTCCAACCTCAAAGTGGATTTCTCGCCATCTGGCGTCATAAAGCCGAGCCTACCGTGATTCCGCTGCCTGCGCCTTGTCCAGGGACTCTCTATGCAGTGTCCGCAATTTATCCATTCGTTGGCTCCAGCCGCTGACAATGGCTCGTGCTTCGCTTTGCTGAGCCCGGGTGTCTTCCTGCCACCGGGGTGAATTAAGCGGTTCAGGCTACGACCATATACGAGCCTGGATGGACTGAACCCTGTGGAGTCGTGGACCGTCGTGTTGTAGGCGAACATGAACTCGCCGATGTGTTCATCCCACGTTCGGTGATCTTCCGTCACGAACGACCGTGTCATACCTTTGACGGTACGGTTGACTCCCTCAACGGGCTTCGCCTGGGGATGATATAATGGCGTGAGTTCTCGCGCTACTCCTCGTTGGGCCAAGAACTCTGGCGCTCCATTGAGCCAAAAGATGCGTTCCTGTAACGCGTCGATGACTAAACGCGCGTTAGAATGTCGAAGTGGGACACATTCGATCTAACGAGTGAATAGATCTTGAAAGATCAGCAGGTACTCCCATCCCTTCTTACTTTTCAGGAACGGTCCCCTCATGTCACCGGCGACAGCTTGCCACAGCCGCGTGATCACGCGGCACCCCATACATCCTGCTGGTGCCGTTTGTTGCACCTTGCACAATTGGCATGTGTGACAGCTCTTCACATATCGCACAACATCTCGATGTATACCCGGCCACCAGTATCTAATGGCAAGGAGCTCATGCATTTTTTGCCTACCAAAGTGTTCCGCTGTGGCGGCATCATGACACTCTTGTGGGCGGCTTTTCGATGGCCCTGTGGCAGTACTAGTTTCCAAGAATCGTCATCTCCAAGGATGTCTTGAATTACCGGCTATGGGCGATAAGAGTAGATCAGACCCCCCACTACTTTCCAATAGGGGTTGCCCTTAGGTGCCTTTACGATCCCCTGCCTTCTCTTCTGGAACCATTCGTCCGATTCTACTTGAGTTTCTAGATCCGGATCTTGAAGCGTAGTATTTCGTTACGCGTCTGGCACATGATTCAGTACGCCTCTCCGATGTTGGACGTCAACGCCGTAGCTCTGGAGTTGCAGGGCTCATCGAGCCAATCTTCCCGTGGGGTTACGGACGTTGCATAACCACCGAAGACTGTTATGAACTGTCAGGACCAGGAATCGATATCCCTCAACGTATGGGCGGATCTTATGGATTGCCCATAATACGGCGAGGCACTCTCGCTCCGTCGTGGAGTAGTTCTTTTCCGCCGCCGATATCGTACATCTCGCAAGGACTAAAACGCGTTCCTGACCGTCAATCTCCTGGGTCAGTACTGCTCCAAGATGGTATCACTCTGGTCGGTCTGTATTGTAAATTGCCGCTCAAATACCAATCGTTGTAATATGGGAGTCGTCACAATCATATCTTGCACTTGCTCAAATGCTTTCTGGTACTCCACGGTCCAGTCATACCTGGCATCTTTCTTCATAAGGTGCGTTAATGGTTCGACGACTGTCGCGAAGTACGCTAGGAACTTCCTGTATCACGATGCCATTCCGAGAAATCAGCGGAGCTGTTTCAAATTGCGAGGCGGTGGGTACCTGAGTATTGGTTCGATTTTATCGGGGTCCGGCCGGAACCCGTGTTCATTCACAATGACGCCCAAGTACTTCACTTCATTCTTGAAGAAGTGACTCTTCTCCCGGTTGATGGTCAACCCAGCGCCTTGAATTCTCCGCAAGACGTACTCCAACCATCGCATATGCTCCTCAAACGTCTCTGTGACTATGATTATGTCATCCAGATACGCATAAGCATATGGCTCTATTTCTGGTCGTGTCAGTGAGTCTTACAGGGCTTGAAAAGGCATGAAAAAACTCGCATGAAACGGTGGTTAGACCACCAGCACCTGCAAATGGCCATAGAAAAAACCGAGGCGCTACTTGTGACAGATCGGAGAGTCTTCTCTTCTCTGATACCCTCGCTGTGCCTGTCTTTGGTGAGTTTGGGCGGCCTTCCACCTCCAAACTCGTGTCCTCCACAACGATTCCTCGTCGTGAGCCCTCCTAGTACAGCCGGTTCTGCCGTGGGTGCAGAACCGCGTCAAAAGCTCGTACGAAGTCTGCACCAAGCAGGCACTCCATCTCCAGATCTGGCATGATCATCACTTGTATCATCTTCTCCGTTCTATCTACTTTAAACAGAAGAGCTACTAGCCCCACGATCGGAGAGTATTACCCATCTGCTACTCTTGCTCCAGGAGCACCGTAAGGGATGATTCGCTCTCCACATGCAGCTGCTATGTGGATTCCCACTGAACCAATTGCTGTGGGGGCTGCACCAGGATCAAACAGTGCCCTTACTGTGAAACCTTGATACGGGTTTTGAGGCACCAGCGTGAATGCTTGTCTGGAACTGATTCCAAGTTTCCGGCTTCCTTTGAGGTCGTGTCCTTGGACATCGGAGGAGCAGTGACCTCTTCTACTGCCTCCTGGAAGCGTTTTCCGCACACCTTGGACACGTCGTTCTAGTATAACCGGGCAACTTACAGGTCCAACATTTGAGGTTAGACCTCTATGGCTCCGGTAACCTCGATTTGTCTCTTAAAGCCCCTCGCTGTGGTTGCGGTGCTGAAACCTTAGCCCTGGTAGTCTTTGGGCTATTCGCCACCTCTGGCTTTCTCTCACGCCAAAAAGGAGCTTTTGGACTTTTCGGCCGTTCCGGCGACTTCTGTCTCGTTGCTTTCACCTCTTTCTCATTTACCTGACGGAGCTCTTCCCGCATTGCAGCTAGCTCCCGGAGTACCCGATCCATTTTGTCTGGCTTCGGTTCTTTCACCGCTGCCAAACTGTTTTGGCTCTTCATTGCCAACTTCTTCGGCCTATTATAGACTACTTTTGGCACAAAGAGTTCCGCGCTTTCAGCTTCTACCGCCGCGACTATTATATCAACGATAGTGCGAATTCTTGCTATCGGCACTCTCCATGAAGACCTGGCTTCATGTTCTTGTGCAAGAACACTAGCTGTTGTTCCAACGACAACATGTCTGGATGCAAATCCAGAATCGTCATTAGACATCCTACGTAGTCTCTTACTGGCTCATCCAAGCCTTGCGTCCTGGAGTTCGCTTGGAGCTATAATTTCTGCTTATCCATTTCGCTGAAACCTTAGCACCGGCGTGCTGAGCGCCAAAAATCCTGCCAGGATTGCCAGGTCGTTATTGAAATCCGGTACCAGCATTTTGCTGATCCCGTCAGTAGCTCTGGCAAGGCAGTCAACATCTCCTCGTCGGACAGGTTGGCCAGGCTCCAGGACATTCTTCTACTCTGGCCAAAAATACTTCAATGCTATCACATTTGGCGCCAAAGAATGTCGTTCTTCATTAGCGGACTATCTTGCCATCGTCGCGTCGGCCCTGATCCCATCTTGAGGATGTGCCAAATCTTGTTCCGGAATATGCTGGGTTCGGGAGCATTCCCCCTCCCCAGAGCCGACCATACTCGAAGGGTTGAGTTGGTTCGTAAATAATTGAGCCGGAATATATCTTGAAAATTTACCCTCGATGTTCCGGGTATTCGTTCCGCTTGCTCGCTTCCGGGTATTCTGGTACTGGAATATGGTGTTTCGCGATACCTTTGCTGTGGTTTCATTATTTCATTCACAATTTGCTCTAGCCGATCTAATCTTTCCGTCAGGTCTTGCATGTTCTGGCTTTGTTGCGTTTGTATCGCTGTCGCCATCACGAATACCTCCGCTGCTCTACGGTCATTACCGTTACAGTTCCGTTTGGCAACGTATACGGAATTAAATCATCAGGTGACATTTTTTGACATTTTTCCGTGAAGATTTTCGTGACTCTTGTCTGTCACTGTGTACTTACTACTATTTACTCGTATACTTATTGTTACATCAATTGAAAAAAATATTATTATTTATTTATGAAATATTATTATAGATTGTGACAGAAATCGTGACTTATCTATTTGAAGGAAGTATAAATATAAGTAATAGTAGGTCACAATTTTTTGACTTATAACATATGTCTGGTACCGAATGAAAACAACTGGCACGCTAGCGAACCAACCAGATTCGGGCAAAACAAAATAATGATAATTTTATCTATGGAATTACATCTATCCTGTTGTACTAGTGCAGAAGACTGTACCATAGCAGTGAAATAAATATTATCTATAAATAATAGTTGAACAAATTGGCAATAATTCACGGTTATTAACACATATTAAATTTCTTATCAGAATATCAGGAGAAGTGAACAGGTCCGCAATTTCACCTCCCGATGGCTTCTGATATTTCAAGCAGAGAAGCGTAGTTGTAATATTGTTTCAATAAAGGACCCCGCACAAAACCACGTTAAATTGGCTCTCGGTGAAACTTCCTGAAATTGAAATATATTGTAGATCATTAAATTTGAAACTGATTTTTCCTTTACAAAAATGGCTAAAAATGTATCATTTATTTGGAATACGCATTGCAATGTGCGATTTGTATAACGAGGCCTCCATAACCTTCGACGTCAAATTCCAGAGGCTGAAAACGTGTTCGAATTATGCCAACCTATTAAATCGTAAAAATAAAAATTAACTCCACTGATAACAAAATAGAACTTTATTCGGAAATACAGACGGGCTCATTTTTAACTTTCATGGTTCAAAAATATTTTTAAAGGATCCCTAGCGGAAATAAAAATTGTACCAAAACATATAAATAGAATTAATTTTGATTTTTCTTTTCTGACATTTTCTTAAGTGAAAGTAATCATAATTTCAAAGTTTTTCTTTTTAGTCAGATTGGACAGGTAGTATAATAATAATAGTCGTAATTGACGTTTCGACCATAGAATTTGGTCCTCTTCAGAAATGAGATTTATTTCTATAAGCAATATATATACAAAATTAAATTAATTTAAGAAATTTTCAGCTAAGTTTATTGTGAGAAGAAAGAAAAAAAAAAATTTTTATGGAAAGTGTATGAATTTGTATTTTTATTAGTTTTTATTTTATATGATCTTACCTTATAAAAGTAGAGTTTTCTTCTTTTATAAGCAACATATTTGAGTCTTAGTTTTTGAAAATTATTTAATCACTGTAATTAAAATAAAAAATGTTTTTTGAATATAAATTCAGTAAGAAAATATAAAATTTTGTAAAAGTTATTGAATTCAAATAAATAACTACTTTTCAGATGTAAAGCTATTCGGTAACTGAAAATTTCTTATTGTACAATAACACACGAGTTTGCTATCTATGACATTGTTTTTGTTTCTGTTCTAAATTTGTCGATTTTATGAAAAATGTAAAAACGGTAAATAATTTTCTGGTAAGTTTGATTTTTCAAAATGAATGTTAACCGCATTATTATTTTTTTTAATGTAATAATTTTCCAGATGTTTTCGCTTAAAAGTATTTTTTTCGGTAGCTAATAATTTAACATTTTTGAAATCGAAATTATGATCATTATTTATTCTGTGTATAGTTAAACCAGTATATTTATTTTCATCCTGTAAAATATTATGTTTATGTTCCCTAATTCTGTTTTTTAATAAACGTTTAGTTTCACCAATATAGACGGCGTTACAATTTTCGCAATTTATTTGGTATACTACATCTTTTGAATGCATAATGTCTGTTTTATCTTTAAATGGTTTGATTCCACCTATGTTTAAATTAATTGGTTTATAAACAATTCTAATATTGTTTTCTCTAAAATTACTTTTGATTTGTTCTGATAATCTATTTACATATGGTATACTTATAGTTTTTTTATACTTGATATTATTTTTAGTAGGGATTAATGTGTTATATATTTTATGTACTCTTTTTCTAAAGCATTCTTCTATAATATAATCTGGATAATTGTTGTCTTTTAATAATGTTTTAACAATATTTAAATTCTTTTTTCTGAATTTTATGTGTGATAATTTTATTGCTCTATCAATTAGACCGAAAGCTACTCCAATCTTGTAATTTAATGGATGGTTTGAATAAAAATTGAGATATCTACCGGAGAAAGTATTTTTGTGATACCAATCTGTAATTAGATTATCGTTATTGTTGATAATTAATAAATCTAAAAAGCTAATACTTTTATTTTTTTCAATTTCCATTGTGAAGCTAATTCTGTTTGAAATTCCTTTAATTTTATTTAAGCTATTGAAAATTGGTAAAATATCATTTAAATGTTCATTTGGGACAGCTGTAATAATATCATCTACATATCTATGGTAAAAGGGGAGTTTAAATCTTATTTTATTAATACAAATGTTTTCTATATAATCCATTAATATGTCTGCTACTAAAGGTGATAACGGTGAGCCCATTGGTACTCCAAATTTTTGTTTATAGGTTTTATTTTGAAATTTGAAATATAAAGAGTTGAAAATTATGTCTAAGCCTTCAAAAAAACTCATTTTGTGGTATTTTGGTATGTTGTTTGATACTATCCCATTTTTTATTTAAAATCAATTTAACAATTTTAGTTGAAACATTAGTGAAAAGAGATACTACATCTAAAGATATTAAAGTATGATTTTTAGGTAATTTGAAGTTGTTAATTTTTTTGTATATATCCCAACTATCTTTAATTCTTTTAGAGAATGATGGGATTAAAAATGATAATATTGATGTATAAAAAGAAGCAAGTTTATATGTTGGAGAATTGACTGTTGATATGATAATTCTTAAAGGATTATTAATTTTATGAATTTTAGGTAATCCATATGCTTTTGAAATTGTAGAATTATATGTTTTCAGTCTTTTTGCATGTAGTTCCTCAATATATCCCTTCGTTCGTAATTTGTTGACAAAAATATTGACATTTTTTTCGGTTGTACTAACATATTCAAAATTACTAACTTCGTATGTGTTATTATCATTTAGTAAAATATTCATTTTGTTTAGATAATCATTTTTTGACATAGCAACTGTAATATTACCTTTATCTGCTCTTGTAAAAAATATATCATTATTATTTTTCTTAAATAAAGATAATATTTTTTTGTTTTCGTTTATTTTTTTAGGGTCAATATTAGATTTATTATCTTTAATGAAATTACACATATCATTAATACATTTATTGCGTGTAATAGTCTTTTTGTCTAAAATAATATTATTATCTGCATCGATTTGATTTTCAATTGAATAAATACCATCTTCAATACTCGCTATTAGATCTGGAATAGGTATGTAATTATTATTTTGAAAAGAGTGTTTTTGACCAAGTCCTATTATTTTTATAATTTCTGATGGAATTTTTGTTTTTGTTAGATTAACGAACCATTTTGTTTTGATTTTAATATCGTTATTTGAATGTGAATTGTTATAAAAAGATTTTTTTAAAGAATTAAATTTATTTATTAGTTTATTTTTGTGAAAATTTAATTTAGTATTAAAGTAGATTTCTTCTTTTGCAAAATAATCTTCATAAACAACATTATGTAGTCTTCTTATGATTAAAGTCCACAGGTGTGCCTTGTGTGCTCTTAAATAAGTGATTTGTTGTGTTGTATCCGTGATTTCCAGTTGTAGTAGTTTAATCTTGTATTTTTGAATAAGTTCTTGATGTTTGTGTGTGTGCAATGGTGTATAAAATTCAGTTCTATGTGTGAATTTATTAGAAAAAATATGTTTAGGTAGGAAATTGTTCTTTTTACATCTGAGTAAGAAAATTCTTCTCATTATAGATGCCGCTAATTTGTTGTTAATATTTTTCCGCTCCTTTAGTAACAATAGAGTCTCCTTTCCATAATTAGATTGTATCCAATTAAAGAAATTCATCTTCGTCTATTATTTATGTAATAATATATCCAATAAATAGAATTAATTTTGATTTTTCTTTTCTGACATTTTCTTAAGTGAAAGTAATCATAATTTCAAAGTTTTTCTTTTTAGTCAGATTGGACAGGTAGTATAATAATAATAGTCGTAATTGACGTTTCGACCATAGAATTTGGTCCTCTTCAGAAATGAGATTTATTTCTATAAGCAATATATATACAAAATTAAATTAATTTAAGAAATTTTCAGCTAAGTTTATTGTGAGAAGAAAGAAAAAAAAAAAATTTTTATGGAAAGTGTATGAATTTGTATTTTTATTAGTTTTTATTTTATATGATCTTACCTTATAAAAGTAGAGTTTTCTTCTTTTATAAGCAACATCCTTGAGTCTTAGTTTTTGAAAATTATTTAATCACTGTAATTAAAATAAAAAATGTTTTTTGAATATAAATTCAGTAAAAAAATATAAAATTTTGTAAAAGTTATTGAATTCAAATAAATAACTACTTTTCAGATGTAAAGCTATTCGGTAACTGAAAATTTCTTATTGTACAATAACACACGAGTTTGCTATCTATGACATTGTTTTTGTTTCTGTTCTAAATTTGTCGATTTTATGAAAAATGTAATAACGGTAAATAATTTTCTGGTAAGTTTGATTTTTCAAAATGAATGTTAACCGCATTATTTTTTTTTTTTAATGTAATAATTTTCCAGATGTTTTCGCTTAAAAGTATTTTTTTCGGTAGCTAATATTTTAACATTTTTGAAATCGAAATTATGATCATTATTTATTCTGTGTATAGTTAAACCAGTATATTTATTTTCATCCTGTAAAATATTATGTTTATGTTCCCCCTATATTCTGTTTTTTAATAAACGTTTAGTTTCACCAATATAGACGGCGTTACAATTTTCGCAGTTTATTTGGTATACTACATCTTTTGAATGCATAATGTCTGTTTTATCTTTAAATGGTTTGATTCCACCTATGTTTAAATTAATTGGTTTATAAACAATTCTAATATTGTTTTCTCTAAAATTACTTTTGATTTGTTCTGATAATCTATTTACATATGGTATACTTATAGTTTTTTTATACTTGATATTATTTTTAGTAGGGATTAATGTGTTATATATTTTATGTACTCTTTTTCTAAAGCATTCTTTTATAATATAATCTGGATAATTGTTGTCTTTTAATAATGTTTTAACAATATTTAAATTCTTTTTTCTGAATTTTATGTGTGATAATTTTATTGCTCTATCAATTAGACCGAAAGCTACTCCAATCTTGTAATTTAATGGATGGTTTGAATAAAAATTGAGATATCTACCGGAGAAAGTATTTTTGTGATACCAATCTGTAATTAGATTATCGTTATTGTTGATAATTAATAAATCTAAAAAGCTAATACTTTTATTTTTTTCAATTTCCATTGTGAAGCTAATTCTGTTTGAAATTCCTTTAATTTTATTTAAGCTATTGAAAATTGGTAAAATATCATTTAAATGTTCATTTGGGACAGCTGTAATAATATCATCTACATATCTATGGTAAAAGGGGAGTTTAAATCTTATTTTATTAATACAAATGTTTTCTATATAATCCATTAATATGTCTGCTACTAAAGGTGATAACGGTGAGCCCATTGGTACTCCAAATTTTTGTTTATAGGTTTTATTTTGAAATTTGAAATATAAAGAGTTGAAAATTATGTCTAAGCCTTCAAAAAAACTCATTTTGTGGTATTTTGGTATGTTGTTTGATACTATCCCATTTTTTATTTAAAATCAATTTAACAATTTTAGTTGAAACATTAGTGAAAAGAGATACTACATCTAAAGATATTAAAGTATGATTTTTAGGTAATTTGAAGTTGTTAATTTTTTTGTATATATCCCAACTATCTTTAATTCTTTTAGAGAATGATGGGATTAAAAATGATAATATTGATGTATAAAAAGAAGCAAGTTTATATGTTGGAGAATTGACTGTTGATATGATAATTCTTAAAGGATTATTAATTTTATGAATTTTAGGTAATCCATATGCTTTTGAAATTGTAGAATTATATGTTTTCAGTCTTTTTGCATGTAGTTCCTCAATATATCCCTTCGTTCGTAATTTGTTGACAAAAATATTGACATTTTTTTCGGTTGTACTAACATATTCAAAATTACTAACTTCGTATGTGTTATTATCATTTAGTAAAATATTCATTTTGTTTAGATAATCATTTTTTGACATAGCAACTGTAATATTACCTTTATCTGCTCTTGTAAAAAATATATCATTATTATTTTTCTTAAATAAAGATAATATTTTTTTGTTTTCGTTTATTTTTTTAGGGTCAATATTAGATTTATTATCTTTAATGAAATTACACATATCATTAATACATTTATTGCGTGTAATAGTCTTTTTGTCTAAAATAATATTATTATCTGCATCGATTTGATTTTCAATTGAATAAATACCATCTTCAATACTCGCTATTAGATCTGGAATAGGTATGTTATTATTATTTTGAAAAGAGTGTTTTTGACCAAGTCCTATTATTTTTATAATTTCTGATGGAATTTTTGTTTTTGTTAGATTAACGAACCATTTTGTTTTGATTTTAATATCGTTATTTGAATGTGAATTGTTATAAAAAGATTTTTTTAAAGAATTAAATTTATTTATTAGTTTATTTTTGTGAAAATTTAATTTAGTATTAAAGTAGATTTCTTCTTTTGCAAAATAATCTTCATAAACAACATTATGTAGTCTTCTTATGATTAAAGTCCACAGGTGTGCCTTGTGTGCTCTTAAATAAGTGATTTGTTGTGTTGTATCCGTGATTTCCAGTTGTAGTAGTTTAATCTTGTATTTTTGAATAAGTTCTTGATGTTTGTGTGTGTGCAATGGTGTATAAAATTCAGTTCTATGTGTGAATTTATTAGAAAAAATATGTTTAGGTAGGAAATTGTTCTTTTTACATCTGAGTAAGAAAATTCTTCTCATTATAGATGCCGCTAATTTGTTGTTAATATTTTTCCACTCCTTTAGTAACAATAGAGTCTCCTTTCCATAATTAGATTGTATCCAATTAAAGAAATTCATCTTCGTCTATTATTTATGTAATAATATATCCAATAAATAGAATTAATTTTGATTTTTCTTTTCTGACATTTTCTTAAGTGAAAGTAATCATAATTTCAAAGTTTTTCTTTTTAGTCAGATTGGACAGGTAGTATAATAATAATAGTCGTAATTGACGTTTCGACCATAGAATTTGGTCCTCTTCAGAAATGAGATTTATTTCTATAAGCAATATATATACAAAATTAAATTAATTTAAGAAATTTTCAGCTAAGTTTATTGTGAGAAGAAAGAAAAAAAAAAATTTTTATGGAAAGTGTATGAATTTGTATTTTTATTAGTTTTTATTTTATATGATCTTACCTTATAAAAGTAGAGTTTTCTTCTTTTATAAGCAACATCCTTGAGTCTTAGTTTTTGAAAATTATTTAATCACTGTAATTAAAATAAAAAATGTTTTTTGAATATAAATTCAGTAAGAAAATATAAAATTTTGTAAAAGTTATTGAATTCAAATAAATAACTACTTTTCAGATGTAAAGCTATTCGGTAACTGAAAATTTCTTATTGTACAATAACACACGAGTTTGCTATCTATGACATTGTTTTTGTTTCTGTTCTAAATTTGTCGATTTTATGAAAAATGTAATAACGGTAAATAATGTTCTGGTAAGTTTGATTTTTCAAAATGAATGTTAACCGCATTATTATTTTTTTTAATGTAATAATTTTCCAGATGTTTTCGCTTAAAAGTATTTTTTTCGGTAGCTAATAATTTAACATTTTTGAAATCGAAATTATGATCATTATTTATTCTGTGTATAGTTAAACCAGTATATTTATTTTCATCCTGTAAAATATTATGTTTATGTTCCCTAATTCTGTTTTTTAATAAACGTTTAGTTTCACCAATATAGACGGCGTTACAATTTTCGCAGTTTATTTGGTATACTACATCTTTTGAATGCATAATGTCTGTTTTATCTTTAAATGGTTTGATTCCACCTATGTTTAAATTAATTGGTTTATAAACAATTCTAATATTGTTTTCTCTAAAATTACTTTTGATTTGTTCTGATAATCTATTTACATATGGTATACTTATAGTTTTTTTATACTTGATATTATTTTTAGTAGGGATTAATGTGTTATATATTTTATGTACTCTTTTTCTAAAGCATTCTTTTATAATATAATCTGGATAATTGTTGTCTTTTAATAATGTTTTAACAATATTTAAATTCTTTTTTCTGAATTTTATGTGTGATAATTTTATTGCTCTATCAATTAGACCGAAAGCTACTCCAATCTTGTAATTTAATGGATGGTTTGAATAAAAATTGAGATATCTACCGGAGAAAGTATTTTTGTGAAAATTTAATTTAGTATTAAAGTAGATTTCTTCTTTTGCAAAATAATCTTCATAAACAACATTATGTAGTCTTCTTATGATTAAAGTCCACAGGTGTGCCTTGTGTGCTCTTAAATAAGTGATTTGTTGTGTTGTATCCGTGATTTCCAGTTGTAGTAGTTTAATCTTGTATTTTTGAATAAGTTCTTGATGTTTGTGTGTGTGCAATGGTGTATAAAATTCAGTTCTATGTGTGAATTTATTAGAAAAAATATGTTTAGGTAGGAAATTGTTCTTTTTACATCTGAGTAAGAAAATTCTTCTCATTATAGATGCCGCTAATTTGTTGTTAATATTTTTCCACTCCTTTAGTAACAATAGAGTCTCCTTTCCATAATTAGATTGTATCCAATTAAAGAAATTCATCTTCGTCTATTATTTATGTAATAATATATCCAATAAATAGAATTAATTTTGATTTTTCTTTTCTGACATTTTCTTAAGTGAAAGTAATCATAATTTCAAAGTTTTTCTTTTTAGTCAGATTGGACAGGTAGTATAATAATAATAGTCGTAATTGACGTTTCGACCATAGAATTTGGTCCTCTTCAGAAATGAGATTTATTTCTATAAGCAATATATATACAAAATTAAATTAATTTAAGAAATTTTCAGCTAAGTTTATTGTGAGAAGAAAGAAAAAAAAAATTTTTATGGAAAGTGTATGAATTTGTATTTTTATTAGTTTTTATTTTATATGATCTTACCTTATAAAAGTAGAGTTTTCTTCTTTTATAAGCAACATATTTGAGTCTTAGTTTTTGAAAATTATTTAATCACTGTAATTAAAATAAAAAATGTTTTTTGAATATAAATTCAGTAAGAAAATATAAAATTTTGTAAAAGTTATTGAATTCAAATAAATAACTACTTTTCAGATGTAAAGCTATTCGGTAACTGAAAATTTCTTATTGTACAATAACACACGAGTTTGCTATCTATGACATTGTTTTTGTTTCTGTTCTAAATTTGTCGATTTTATGAAAAATGTAAAAACGGTAAATAATTTTCTGGTAAGTTTGATTTTTCAAAATGAATGTTAACCGCATTATTATTTTTTTTAATGTAATAATTTTCCAGATGTTTTCGCTTAAAAGTATTTTTTTCGGTAGCTAATAATTTAACATTTTTGAAATCGAAATTATGATCATTATTTATTCTGTGTATAGTTAAACCAGTATATTTATTTTCATCCTGTAAAATATTATGTTTATGTTCCCTAATTCTGTTTTTTAATAAACGTTTAGTTTCACCAATATAGACGGCGTTACAATTTTCGCAGTTTATTTGGTATACTACATCTTTTGAATGCATAATGTCTGTTTTATCTTTAAATGGTTTGATTCCACCTATGTTTAAATTAATTGGTTTATAAACAATTCTAATATTGTTTTCTCTAAAATTACTTTTGATTTGTTCTGATAATCTATTTACATATGGTATACTTATAGTTTTTTTATACTTGATATTATTTTTAGTAGGGATTAATGTGTTATATATTTTATGTACTCTTTTTCTAAAGCATTCTTCTATAATATAATCTGGATAATTGTTGTCTTTTAATAATGTTTTAACAATATTTAAATTCTTTTTTCTGAATTTTATGTGTGATAATTTTATTGCTCTATCAATTAGACCGAAAGCTACTCCAATCTTGTAATTTAATGGATGGTTTGAATAAAAATTGAGATATCTACCGGAGAAAGTATTTTTGTGATACCAATCTGTAATTAGATTATCGTTATTGTTGATAATTAATAAATCTAAAAAGCTAATACTTTTATTTTTTTCAATTTCCATTGTGAAGCTAATTCTGTTTGAAATTCCTTTAATTTTATTTAAGCTATTGAAAATTGGTAAAATATCATTTAAATGTTCATTTGGGACAGCTGTAATAATATCATCTACATATCTATGGTAAAAGGGGAGTTTAAATCTTATTTTATTAATACAAATGTTTTCTATATAATCCATTAATATGTCTGCTACTAAAGGTGATAACGGTGAGCCCATTGGTACTCCAAATTTTTGTTTATAGGTTTTATTTTGAAATTTGAAATATAAAGAGTTGAAAATTATGTCTAAGCCTTCAAAAAACTCATTTTGTGGTATTTTGGTATGTTGTTTGATACTATCCCATTTTTTATTTAAAATCAATTTAACAATTTTAGTTGAAACATTAGTGAAAAGAGATACTACATCTAAAGATATTAAAGTATGATTTTTAGGTAATTTGAAGTTGTTAATTTTTTTGTATATATCCCAACTATCTTTAATTCTTTTAGAGAATGATGGGATTAAAAATGATAATATTGATGTATAAAAAGAAGCAAGTTTATATGTTGGAGAATTGACTGTTGATATGATAATTCTTAAAGGATTATTAATTTTATGAATTTTAGGTAATCCATATGCTTTTGAAATTGTAGAATTATATGTTTTCAGTCTTTTTGCATGTAGTTCCTCAATATATCCCTTCGTTCGTAATTTGTTGACAAAAATATTGACATTTTTTTCGGTTGTACTAACATATTCAAAATTACTAACTTCGTATGTGTTATTATCATTTAGTAAAATATTCATTTTGTTTAGATAATCATTTTTTGACATAGCAACTGTAATATTACCTTTATCTGCTCTTGTAAAAAATATAACATTATTATTTTTCTTAAATAAAGATAATATTTTTTTGTTTTCGTTTATTTTTTTAGGGTCAATATTAGATTTATTATCTTTAATGAAATTACACATATCATTAATACATTTATTGCGTGTAATAGTCTTTTTGTCTAAAATAATATTATTATCTGCATCGATTTGATTTTCAATTGAATAAATACCATCTTCAATACTCGCTATTAGATCTGGAATAGGTATGTTATTATTATTTTGAAAAGAGTGTTTTTGACCAAGTCCTATTATTTTTATAATTTCTGATGGAATTTTTGTTTTTGTTAGATTAAAGAACCATTTTGTTTTTATTTTAATATCGTTATTTGAATGTGAATTGTTATAAAAAGATTTTTTTAAAGAATTAAATTTATTTATTAGTTTATTTTTGTGAAAATTTAATTTAGTATTAAAGTAGATTTCTTCTTTTGCAAAATAATCTTCATAAACAACATTATGTAGTCTTCTTATGATTAAAGTCCACAGGTGTGCCTTGTGTGCTCTTAAATAAGTGATTTGTTGTGTTGTATCCGTGATTTCCAGTTGTAGTAGTTTAATCTTGTATTTTTGAATAAGTTCTTGATGTTTGTGTGTGTGCAATGGTGTATAAAATTCAGTTCTATGTGTGAATTTATTAGAAAAAATATGTTTAGGTAGGAAATTGTTCTTTTTACATCTGAGTAAGAAAATTCTTCTCATTATAGATGCCGCTAATTTGTTGTTAATATTTTTCCACTCCTTTAGTAACAATAGAGTCTCCTTTCCATAATTAGATTGTATCCAATTAAAGAAATTCATCTTCGTCTATTATTTATGTAATAATATATCCAATAAATAGAATTAATTTTGATTTTTCTTTTCTGACATTTTCTTAAGTGAAAGTAATCATAATTTCAAAGTTTTTCTTTTTAGTCAGATTGGACAGGTAGTATAATAATAATAGTCGTAATTGACGTTTCGACCATAGAATTTGGTCCTCTTCAGAAATGAGATTTATTTCTATAAGCAATATATATACAAAATTAAATTAATTTAAGAAATTTTCAGCTAAGTTTATTGTGAGAAGAAAGAAAAAAAAAAAATTTTTATGGAAAGTGTATGAATTTGTATTTTTATTAGTTTTTATTTTATATGATCTTACCTTATAAAAGTAGAGTTTTCTTCTTTTATAAGCAACATCCTTGAGTCTTAGTTTTTGAAAATTATTTAATCACTGTAATTAAAATAAAAAATGTTTTTTGAATATAAATTCAGTAAAAAAATATAAAATTTTGTAAAAGTTATTGAATTCAAATAAATAACTACTTTTCAGATGTAAAGCTATTCGGTAACTGAAAATTTCTTATTGTACAATAACACACGAGTTTGCTATCTATGACATTGTTTTTGTTTCTGTTCTAAATTTGTCGATTTTATGAAAAATGTAATAACGGTAAATAATTTTCTGGTAAGTTTGATTTTTCAAAATGAATGTTAACCGCATTATTTTTTTTTTTAATGTAATAATTTTCCAGATGTTTTCGCTTAAAAGTATTTTTTTCGGTAGCTAATATTTTAACATTTTTGAAATCGAAATTATGATCATTATTTATTCTGTGTATAGTTAAACCAGTATATTTATTTTCATCCTGTAAAATATTATGTTTATGTTCCCTAATTCTGTTTTTTAATAAACGTTTAGTTTCACCAATATAGACGGCGTTACAATTTTCGCAGTTTATTTGGTATACTACATCTTTTGAATGCATAATGTCTGTTTTATCTTTAAATGGTTTGATTCCACCTATGTTTAAATTAATTGGTTTATAAACAATTCTAATATTGTTTTCTCTAAAATTACTTTTGATTTGTTCTGATAATCTATTTACATATGGTATACTTATAGTTTTTTTATACTTGATATTATTTTTAGTAGGGATTAATGTGTTATATATTTTATGTACTCTTTTTCTAAAGCATTCTTTTATAATATAATCTGGATAATTGTTGTCTTTTAATAATGTTTTAACAATATTTAAATTCTTTTTTCTGAATTTTATGTGTGATAATTTTATTGCTCTATCAATTAGACCGAAAGCTACTCCAATCTTGTAATTTAATGGATGGTTTGAATAAAAATTGAGATATCTACCGGAGAAAGTATTTTTGTGATACCAATCTGTAATTAGATTATCGTTATTGTTGATAATTAATAAATCTAAAAAGCTAATACTTTTATTTTTTTCAATTTCCATTGTGAAGCTAATTCTGTTTGAAATTCCTTTAATTTTATTTAAGCTATTGAAAATTGGTAAAATATCATTTAAATGTTCATTTGGGACAGCTGTAATAATATCATCTACATATCTATGGTAAAAGGGGAGTTTAAATCTTATTTTATTAATACAAATGTTTTCTATATAATCCATTAATATGTCTGCTACTAAAGGTGATAACGGTGAGCCCATTGGTACTCCAAATTTTTGTTTATAGGTTTTATTTTGAAATTTGAAATATAAAGAGTTGAAAATTATGTCTAAGCCTTCAAAAAACTCATTTTGTGGTATTTTGGTATGTTGTTTGATACTATCCCATTTTTTATTTAAAATCAATTTAACAATTTTAGTTGAAACATCAGTGAAAAGAGATACTACATCTAAAGATATTAAAGTATGATTTTTAGGTAATTTGAAGTTGTTAATTTTTTTGTATATATCCCAACTATCTTTAATTCTTTTAGAGAATGATGGGATTAAAAATGATAATATTGATGTATAAAAAGAAGCAAGTTTATATGTTGGAGAATTGACTGTTGATATGATAATTCTTAAAGGATTATTAATTTTATGAATTTTAGGTAATCCATATGCTTTTGAAATTGTAGAATTATATGTTTTCAGTCTTTTTGCATGTAGTTCCTCAATATATCCCTTCGTTCGTAATTTGTTGACAAAAATATTGACATTTTTTTCGGTTGTACTAACATATTCAAAATTACTAACTTCGTATGTGTTATTATCATTTAGTAAAATATTCATTTTGTTTAGATAATCATTTTTTGACATAGCAACTGTAATATTACCTTTATCTGCTCTTGTAAAAAATATATCATTATTATTTTTCTTAAATAAAGATAATATTTTTTTGTTTTCGTTTATTTTTTTAGGGTCAATATTAGATTTATTATCTTTAATGAAATTACACATATCATTAATACATTTATTGCGTGTAATAGTCTTTTTGTCTAAAATAATATTATTATCTGCATCGATTTGATTTTCAATTGAATAAATACCATCTTCAATACTCGCTATTAGATCTGGAATAGGTATGTTATTATTATTTTGAAAAGAGTGTTTTTGACCAAGTCCTATTATTTTTATAATTTCTGATGGAATTTTTGTTTTTGTTAGATTAACGAACCATTTTGTTTTGATTTTAATATCGTTATTTGAATGTGAATTGTTATAAAAAGATTTTTTTAAAGAATTAAATTTATTTATTAGTTTATTTTTGTGAAAATTTAATTTAGTATTAAAGTAGATTTCTTCTTTTGCAAAATAATCTTCATAAACAACATTATGTAGTCTTCTTATGATTAAAGTCCACAGGTGTGCCTTGTGTGCTCTTAAATAAGTGATTTGTTGTGTTGTATCCGTGATTTCCAGTTGTAGTAGTTTAATCTTGTATTTTTGAATAAGTTCTTGATGTTTGTGTGTGTGCAATGGTGTATAAAATTCAGTTCTATGTGTGAATTTATTAGAAAAAATATGTTTAGGTAGGAAATTGTTCTTTTTACATCTGAGTAAGAAAATTCTTCTCATTATAGATGCCGCTAATTTGTTGTTAATATTTTTCCACTCCTTTAGTAACAATAGAGTCTCCTTTCCATAATTAGATTGTATCCAATTAAAGAAATTCATCTTCGTCTATTATTTATGTAATAATATATCCAATAAATAGAATTAATTTTGATTTTTCTTTTCTGACAGTTTCTTAAGTGAAAGTAATCATAATTTCAAAGTTTTTCTTTTTAGTCAGATTGGACAGGTAGTATAATAATAATAGTCGTAATTGACGTTTCGACCATAGAATTTGGTCCTCTTCAGAAATGAGATTTATTTCTATAAGCAATATATATACAAAATTAAATTAATTTAAGAAATTTTCAGCTAAGTTTATTGTGAGAAGAAAGAAAAAAAAAAATTTTTATGGAAAGTGTATGAATTTGTATTTTTATTAGTTTTTATTTTATATGATCTTACCTTATAAAAGTAGAGTTTTCTTCTTTTATAAGCAACATCCTTGAGTCTTAGTTTTTGAAAATTATTTAATCACTGTAATTAAAATAAAAAATGTTTTTTGAATATAAATTCAGTAAAAAAATATAAAATTTTGTAAAAGTTATTGAATTCAAATAAATAACTACTTTTCAGATGTAAAGCTATTCGGTAACTGAAAATTTCTTATTGTACAATAACACACGAGTTTGCTATCTATGACATTGTTTTTGTTTCTGTTCTAAATTTGTCGATTTTATGAAAAATGTAATAACGGTAAATAATTTTCTGGTAAGTTTGATTTTTCAAAATGAATGTTAACCGCATTATTTTTTTTTTTAATGTAATAATTTTCCAGATGTTTTCGCTTAAAAGTATTTTTTTCGGTAGCTAATATTTTAACATTTTTGAAATCGAAATTATGATCATTATTTATTCTGTGTATAGTTAAACCAGTATATTTATTTTCATCCTGTAAAATATTATGTTTATGTTCCCTAATTCTGTTTTTTAATAAACGTTTAGTTTCACCAATATAGACGGCGTTACAATTTTCGCAGTTTATTTGGTATACTACATCTTTTGAATGCATAATGTCTGTTTTATCTTTAAATGGTTTGATTCCACCTATGTTTAAATTAATTGGTTTATAAACAATTCTAATATTGTTTTCTCTAAAATTACTTTTGATTTGTTCTGATAATCTATTTACATATGGTATACTTATAGTTTTTTTATACTTGATATTATTTTTAGTAGGGATTAATGTGTTATATATTTTATGTACTCTTTTTCTAAAGCATTCTTTTATAATATAATCTGGATAATTGTTGTCTTTTAATAATGTTTTAACAATATTTAAATTCTTTTTTCTGAATTTTATGTGTGATAATTTTATTGCTCTATCAATTAGACCGAAAGCTACTCCAATCTTGTAATTTAATGGATGGTTTGAATAAAAATTGAGATATCTACCGGAGAAAGTATTTTTGTGATACCAATCTGTAATTAGATTATCGTTATTGTTGATAATTAATAAATCTAAAAAGCTAATACTTTTATTTTTTTCAATTTCCATTGTGAAGCTAATTCTGTTTGAAATTCCTTTAATTTTATTTAAGCTATTGAAAATTGGTAAAATATCATTTAAATGTTCATTTGGGACAGCTGTAATAATATCATCTACATATCTATGGTAAAAGGGGAGTTTAAATCTTATTTTATTAATACAAATGTTTTCTATATAATCCATTAATATGTCTGCTACTAAAGGTGATAACGGTGAGCCCATTGGTACTCCAAATTTTTGTTTATAGGTTTTATTTTGAAATTTGAAATATAAAGAGTTGAAAATTATGTCTAAGCCTTCAAAAAACTCATTTTGTGGTATTTTGGTATGTTGTTTGATACTATCCCATTTTTTATTTAAAATCAATTTAACAATTTTAGTTGAAACATTAGTGAAAAGAGATACTACATCTAAAGATATTAAAGTATGATTTTTAGGTAATTTGAAGTTGTTAATTTTTTTGTATATATCCCAACTATCTTTAATTCTTTTAGAGAATGATGGGATTAAAAATGATAATATTGATGTATAAAAAGAAGCAAGTTTATATGTTGGAGAATTGACTGTTGATATGATAATTCTTAAAGGATTATTAATTTTATGAATTTTAGGTAATCCATATGCTTTTGAAATTGTAGAATTATATGTTTTCAGTCTTTTTGCATGTAGTTCCTCAATATATCCCTTCGTTCGTAATTTGTTGACAAAAATATTGACATTTTTTTCGGTTGTACTAACATATTCAAAATTACTAACTTCGTATGTGTTATTATCATTTAGTAAAATATTCATTTTGTTTAGATAATCATTTTTTGACATAGCAACTGTAATATTACCTTTATCTGCTCTTGTAAAAAATATATCATTATTATTTTTCTTAAATAAAGATAATATTTTTTTGTTTTCGTTTATTTTTTTAGGGTCAATATTAGATTTATTATCTTTAATGAAATTACACATATCATTAATACATTTATTGCGTGTAATAGTCTTTTTGTCTAAAATAATATTATTATCTGCATCGATTTGATTTTCAATTGAATAAATACCATCTTCAATACTCGCTATTAGATCTGGAATAGGTATGTTATTATTATTTTGAAAAGAGTGTTTTTGACCAAGTCCTATTATTTTTATAATTTCTGATGGAATTTTTGTTTTTGTTAGATTAACGAACCATTTTGTTTTGATTTTAATATCGTTATTTGAATGTGAATTGTTATAAAAAGATTTTTTTAAAGAATTAAATTTATTTATTAGTTTATTTTTGTGAAAATTTAATTTAGTATTAAAGTAGATTTCTTCTTTTGCAAAATAATCTTCATAAACAACATTATGTAGTCTTCTTATGATTAAAGTCCACAGGTGTGCCTTGTGTGCTCTTAAATAAGTGATTTGTTGTGTTGTATCCGTGATTTCCAGTTGTAGTAGTTTAATCTTGTATTTTTGAATAAGTTCTTGATGTTTGTGTGTGTGCAATGGTGTATAAAATTCAGTTCTATGTGTGAATTTATTAGAAAAAATATGTTTAGGTAGGAAATTGTTCTTTTTACATCTGAGTAAGAAAATTCTTCTCATTATAGATGCCGCTAATTTGTTGTTAATATTTTTCCACTCCTTTAGTAACAATAGAGTCTCCTTTCCATAATTAGATTGTATCCAATTAAAGAAATTCATCTTCGTCTATTATTTATGTAATAATATATCCAATAAATAGAATTAATTTTGATTTTTCTTTTCTGACATTTTCTTAAGTGAAAGTAATCATAATTTCAAAGTTTTTCTTTTTAGTCAGATTGGACAGGTAGTATAATAATAATAGTCGTAATTGACGTTTCGACCATAGAATTTGGTCCTCTTCAGAAATGAGATTTATTTCTATAAGCAATATATATACAAAATTAAATTAATTTAAGAAATTTTCGGCTAAGTTTATTGTAAGAAGAAAGAAAAAAAAAAATTTTTATGGAAAGTGTATGAATTTGTATTTTTATTAGTTTTTATTTTATATGATCTTACCTTATAAAAGTAGAGTTTTCTTCTTTTATAAGCAACATCCTTGAGTCTTAGTTTTTGAAAATTATTTAATCACTGTAATTAAAATAAAAAATGTTTTTTGAATATAAATTCAGTAAAAAAATATAAAATTTTGTAAAAGTTATTGAATTCAAATAAATAACTACTTTTCAGATGTAAAGCTATTCGGTAACTGAAAATTTCTTATTGTACAATAACACACGAGTTTGCTATCTATGACATTGTTTTTGTTTCTGTTCTAAATTTGTCGATTTTATGAAAAATGTAATAACGGTAAATAATTTTCTGGTAAGTTTGATTTTTCAAAATGAATGTTAACCGCATTATTATTTTTTTTAATGTAATAATTTTCCAGATGTTTTCGCTTAAAAGTATTTTTTTCGGTAGCAAATATTTTAACATTTTTGAAATCGAAATTATGATCATTATTTATTCTGTGTATAGTTAAACCAGTATATTTATTTTCATCCTGTAAAATATTATGTTTATGTTCCCTAATTCTGTTTTTTAATAAACGTTTAGTTTCACCAATATAGACGGCGTTACAATTTTCGCAGTTTATTTGGTATACTACATCTTTTGAATGCATAATGTCTGTTTTATCTTTAAATGGTTTGATTCCACCTATGTTTAAATTAATTGGTTTATAAACAATTCTAAATTGTTTTCTCTAAAATTACTTTTGATTTGTTCTGATAATCTATTTACATATGGTATACTTATAGTTTTTTTATACTTGATATTATTTTTAGTAGGGATTAATGTGTTATATATTTTATGTACTCTTTTTCTAAAGCATTCTTCTATAATATAATCTGGATAATTGTTGTCTTTTAATAATGTTTTAACAATATTTAAATTCTTTTTTCTGAATTTTATGTGTGATAATTTTATTGCTCTATCAATTAGACCGAAAGCTACTCCAATCTTGTAATTTAATGGATGGTTTGAATAAAAATTGAGATATCTACCGGAGAAAGTATTTTTGTGATACCAATCTGTAATTAGATTATCGTTATTGTTGATAATTAATAAATCTAAAAAGCTAATACTTTTATTTTTTTCAATTTCCATTGTGAAGCTAATTCTGTTTGAAATTCCTTTAATTTTATTTAAGCTATTGAAAATTGGTAAAATATCATTTAAATGTTCATTTGGGACAGCTGTAATAATATCATCTACATATCTATGGTAAAAGGGGAGTTTAAATCTTATTTTATTAAAACAAATGTTTTCTATATAATCCATTAATATGTCTGCTACTAAAGGTGATAACGGTGAGCCCATTGGTACTCCAAATTTTTGTTTATAGGTTTTATTTTGAAATTTGAAATATAAAGAGTTGAAAATTATGTCTAAGCCTTCAAAAAACTCATTTTGTGGTATTTTGGTATGTTGTTTGATACTATCCCATTTTTTATTTAAAATCAATTTAACAATTTTAGTTGAAACATTAGTGAAAAGAGATACTACATCTAAAGATATTAAAGTATGATTTTTAGGTAATTTGAAGTTGTTAATTTTTTTGTATATATCCCAACTATCTTTAATTCTTTTAGAGAATGATGGGATTAAAAATGATAATATTGATGTATAAAAAGAAGCAAGTTTATATGTTGGAGAATTGACTGTTGATATGATAATTCTTAAAGGATTATTAATTTTATGAATTTTAGGTAATCCATATGCTTTTGAAATTGTAGAATTATATGTTTTCAGTCTTTTTGCATGTAGTTCCTCAATATATCCCTTCGTTCGTAATTTGTTGACAAAAATATTGACATTTTTTTCGGTTGTACTAACATATTCAAAATTACTAACTTCGTATGTGTTATTATCATTTAGTAAAATATTCATTTTGTTTAGATAATCATTTTTTGACATAGCAACTGTAATATTACCTTTATCTGCTCTTGTAAAAAATATATCATTATTATTTTTCTTAAATAAAGATAATATTTTTTTGTTTTCGTTTATTTTTTTAGGGTCAATATTAGATTTATTATCTTTAATGAAATTACACATATCATTAATACATTTATTGCGTGTAATAGTCTTTTTGTCTAAAATAATATTATTATCTGCATCGATTTGATTTTCAATTGAATAAATACCATCTTCAATACTCGCTATTAGATCTGGAATAGGTATGTTATTATTATTTTGAAAAGAGTGTTTTTGACCAAGTCCTATTATTTTTATAATTTCTGATGGAATTTTTGTTTTTGTTAGATTAACGAACCATTTTGTTTTGATTTTAATATCGTTATTTGAATGTGAATTGTTATAAAAAGATTTTTTTAAAGAATTAAATTTATTTATTAGTTTATTTTTGTGAAAATTTAATTTAGTATTAAAGTAGATTTCTTCTTTTGCAAAATAATCTTCATAAACAACATTATGTAGTCTTCTTATGATTAAAGTCCACAGGTGTGCCTTGTGTGCTCTTAAATAAGTGATTTGTTGTGTTGTATCCGTGATTTCCAGTTGTAGTAGTTTAATCTTGTATTTTTGAATAAGTTCTTGATGTTTGTGTGTGTGCAATGGTGTATAAAATTCAGTTCTATGTGTGAATTTATTAGAAAAAATATGTTTAGGTAGGAAATTGTTCTTTTTACATCTGAGTAAGAAAATTCTTCTCATTATAGATGCCGCTAATTTGTTGTTAATATTTTTCCGCTCCTTTAGTAACAATAGAGTCTCCTTTCCATAATTAGATTGTATCCAATTAAAGAAATTCATCTTCGTCTATTATTTATGTAATAATATATCCAATAAATAGAATTAATTTTGATTTTTCTTTTCTGACATTTTCTTAAGTGAAAGTAATCATAATTTCAAAGTTTTTCTTTTTAGTCAGATTGGACAGGTAGTATAATAATAATAGTCGTAATTGACGTTTCGACCATAGAATTTGGTCCTCTTCAGAAATGAGATTTATTTCTATAAGCAATATATATACAAAATTAAATTAATTTAAGAAATTTTCAGCTAAGTTTATTGTGAGAAGAAAGAAAAAAAAAATTTTTATGGAAAGTGTATGAATTTGTATTTTTATTAGTTTTTATTTTATATGATCTTACCTTATAAAAGTAGAGTTTTCTTCTTTTATAAGCAACATCCTTGAGTCTTAGTTTTTGAAAATTATTTAATCACTGTAATTAAAATAAAAAATGTTTTTTGAATATAAATTCAGTAAAAAAATATAAAATTTTGTAAAAGTTATTGAATTCAAATAAATAACTACTTTTCAGATGTAAAGCTATTCGGTAACTGAAAATTTCTTATTGTACAATAACACACGAGTTTGCTATCTATGACATTGTTTTTGTTTCTGTTCTAAATTTGTCGATTTTATGAAAAATGTAATAACGGTAAATAATTTTCTGGTAAGTTTGATTTTTCAAAATGAATGTTAACCGCATTATTTTTTTTTTTAATGTAATAATTTTCCAGATGTTTTCGCTTAAAAGTATTTTTTTCGGTAGCTAATATTTTAACATTTTTGAAATCGAAATTATGATCATTATTTATTCTGTGTATAGTTAAACCAGTATATTTATTTTCATCCTGTAAAATATTATGTTTATGTTCCCTAATTCTGTTTTTTAATAAACGTTTAGTTTCACCAATATAGACGGCGTTACAATTTTCGCAGTTTATTTGGTATACTACATCTTTTGAATGCATAATGTCTGTTTTATCTTTAAATGGTTTGATTCCACCTATGTTTAAATTAATTGGTTTATAAACAATTCTAATATTGTTTTCTCTAAAATTACTTTTGATTTGTTCTGATAATCTATTTACATATGGTATACTTATAGTTTTTTTATACTTGATATTATTTTTAGTAGGGATTAATGTGTTATATATTTTATGTACTCTTTTTCTAAAGCATTCTTTTATAATATAATCTGGATAATTGTTGTCTTTTAATAATGTTTTAACAATATTTAAATTCTTTTTTCTGAATTTTATGTGTGATAATTTTATTGCTCTATCAATTAGACCGAAAGCTACTCCAATCTTGTAATTTAATGGATGGTTTGAATAAAAATTGAGATATCTACCGGAGAAAGTATTTTTGTGATACCAATCTGTAATTAGATTATCGTTATTGTTGATAATTAATAAATCTAAAAAGCTAATACTTTTATTTTTTTCAATTTCCATTGTGAAGCTAATTCTGTTTGAAATTCCTTTAATTTTATTTAAGCTATTGAAAATTGGTAAAATATCATTTAAATGTTCATTTGGGACAGCTGTAATAATATCATCTACATATCTATGGTAAAAGGGGAGTTTAAATCTTATTTTATTAATACAAATGTTTTCTATATAATCCATTAATATGTCTGCTACTAAAGGTGATAACGGTGAGCCCATTGGTACTCCAAATTTTTGTTTATAGGTTTTATTTTGAAATTTGAAATATAAAGAGTTGAAAATTATGTCTAAGCCTTCAAAAAACTCATTTTGTGGTATTTTGGTATGTTGTTTGATACTATCCCATTTTTTATTTAAAATCAATTTAACAATTTTAGTTGAAACATTAGTGAAAAGAGATACTACATCTAAAGATATTAAAGTATGATTTTTAGGTAATTTGAAGTTGTTAATTTTTTTGTATATATCCCAACTATCTTTAATTCTTTTAGAGAATGATGGGATTAAAAATGATAATATTGATGTATAAAAAGAAGCAAGTTTATATGTTGGAGAATTGACTGTTGATATGATAATTCTTAAAGGATTATTAATTTTATGAATTTTAGGTAATCCATATGCTTTTGAAATTGTAGAATTATATGTTTTCAGTCTTTTTGCATGTAGTTCCTCAATATATCCCTTCGTTCGTAATTTGTTGACAAAAATATTGACATTTTTTTCGGTTGTACTAACATATTCAAAATTACTAACTTCGTATGTGTTATTATCATTTAGTAAAATATTCATTTTGTTTAGATAATCATTTTTTGACATAGCAACTGTAATATTACCTTTATCTGCTCTTGTAAAAAATATATCATTATTATTTTTCTTAAATAAAGATAATATTTTTTTGTTTTCGTTTATTTTTTTAGGGTCAATATTAGATTTATTATCTTTAATGAAATTACACATATCATTAATACATTTATTGCGTGTAATAGTCTTTTTGTCTAAAATAATATTATTATCTGCATCGATTTGATTTTCAATTGAATAAATACCATCTTCAATACTCGCTATTAGATCTGGAATAGGTATGTTATTATTATTTTGAAAAGAGTGTTTTTGACCAAGTCCTATTATTTTTATAATTTCTGATGGAATTTTTGTTTTTGTTAGATTAACGAACCATTTTGTTTTGATTTTAATATCGTTATTTGAATGTGAATTGTTATAAAAAGATTTTTTTAAAGAATTAAATTTATTTATTAGTTTATTTTTGTGAAAATTTAATTTAGTATTAAAGTAGATTTCTTCTTTTGCAAAATAATCTTCATAAACAACATTATGTAGTCTTCTTATGATTAAAGTCCACAGGTGTGCCTTGTGTGCTCTTAAATAAGTGATTTGTTGTGTTGTATCCGTGATTTCCAGTTGTAGTAGTTTAATCTTGTATTTTTGAATAAGTTCTTGATGTTTGTGTGTGTGCAATGGTGTATAAAATTCAGTTCTATGTGTGAATTTATTAGAAAAAATATGTTTAGGTAGGAAATTGTTCTTTTTACATCTGAGTAAGAAAATTCTTCTCATTATAGATGCCGCTAATTTGTTGTTAATATTTTTCCACTCCTTTAGTAACAATAGAGTCTCCTTTCCATAATTAGATTGTATCCAATTAAAGAAATTCATCTTCGTCTATTATTTATGTAATAATATATCCAATAAATAGAATTAATTTTGATTTTTCTTTTCTGACATTTTCTTAAGTGAAAGTAATCATAATTTCAAAGTTTTTCTTTTTAGTCAGATTGGACAGGTAGTATAATAATAATAGTCGTAATTGACGTTTCGACCATAGAATTTGGTCCTCTTCAGAAATGAGATTTATTTCTATAAGCAATATATATACAAAATTAAATTAATTTAAGAAATTTTCAGCTAAGTTTATTGTGAGAAGAAAGAAAAAAAAAAAATTTTTATGGAAAGTGTATGAATTTGTATTTTTATTAGTTTTTATTTTATATGATCTTACCTTATAAAAGTAGAGTTTTCTTCTTTTATAAGCAACATCCTTGAGTCTTAGTTTTTGAAAATTATTTAATCACTGTAATTAAAATAAAAAATGTTTTTTGAATATAAATTCAGTAAAAAAATATAAAATTTTGTAAAAGTTATTGAATTCAAATAAATAACTACTTTTCAGATGTAAAGCTATTCGGTAACTGAAAATTTCTTATTGTACAATAACACACGAGTTTGCTATCTATGACATTGTTTTTGTTTCTGTTCTAAATTTGTCGATTTTATGAAAAATGTAATAACGGTAAATAATTTTCTGGTAAGTTTGATTTTTCAAAATGAATGTTAACCGCATTATTATTTTTTTTAATGTAATAATTTTCCAGATGTTTTCGCTTAAAAGTATTTTTTTCGGTAGCTAATATTTTAACATTTTTGAAATCGAAATTATGATCATTATTTATTCTGTGTATAGTTAAACCAGTATATTTATTTTCATCCTGTAAAATATTATGTTTATGTTCCCTAATTCTGTTTTTTAATAAACGTTTAGTTTCACCAATATAGACGGCGTTACAATTTTCGCAGTTTATTTGGTATACTACATCTTTTGAATGCATAATGTCTGTTTTATCTTTAAATGGTTTGATTCCACCTATGTTTAAATTAATTGGTTTATAAACAATTCTAATATTGTTTTCTCTAAAATTACTTTTGATTTGTTCTGATAATCTATTTACATATGGTATACTTATAGTTTTTTTATACTTGATATTATTTTTAGTAGGGATTAATGTGTTATATATTTTATGTACTCTTTTTCTAAAGCATTCTTTTATAATATAATCTGGATAATTGTTGTCTTTTAATAATGTTTTAACAATATTTAAATTCTTTTTTCTGAATTTTATGTGTGATAATTTTATTGCTCTATCAATTAGACCGAAAGCTACTCCAATCTTGTAATTTAATGGATGGTTTGAATAAAAATTGAGATATCTACCGGAGAAAGTATTTTTGTGATACCAATCTGTAATTAGATTATCGTTATTGTTGATAATTAATAAATCTAAAAAGCTAATACTTTTATTTTTTTCAATTTCCATTGTGAAGCTAATTCTGTTTGAAATTCCTTTAATTTTATTTAAGCTATTGAAAATTGGTAAAATATCATTTAAATGTTCATTTGGGACAGCTGTAATAATATCATCTACATATCTATGGTAAAAGGGGAGTTTAAATCTTATTTTATTAATACAAATGTTTTCTATATAATCCATTAATATGTCTGCTACTAAAGGTGATAACGGTGAGCCCATTGGTACTCCAAATTTTTGTTTATAGGTTTTATTTTGAAATTTGAAATATAAAGAGTTGAAAATTATGTCTAAGCCTTCAAAAAACTCATTTTGTGGTATTTTGGTATGTTGTTTGATACTATCCCATTTTTTATTTAAAATCAATTTAACAATTTTAGTTGAAACATCAGTGAAAAGAGATACTACATCTAAAGATATTAAAGTATGATTTTTAGGTAATTTGAAGTTGTTAATTTTTTTGTATATATCCCAACTATCTTTAATTCTTTTAGAGAATGATGGGATTAAAAATGATAATATTGATGTATAAAAAGAAGCAAGTTTATATGTTGGAGAATTGACTGTTGATATGATAATTCTTAAAGGATTATTAATTTTATGAATTTTAGGTAATCCATATGCTTTTGAAATTGTAGAATTATATGTTTTCAGTCTTTTTGCATGTAGTTCCTCAATATATCCCTTCGTTCGTAATTTGTTGACAAAAATATTGACATTTTTTTCGGTTGTACTAACATATTCAAAATTACTAACTTCGTATGTGTTATTATCATTTAGTAAAATATTCATTTTGTTTAGATAATCATTTTTTGACATAGCAACTGTAATATTACCTTTATCTGCTCTTGTAAAAAATATATCATTATTATTTTTCTTAAATAAAGATAATATTTTTTTGTTTTCGTTTATTTTTTTAGGGTCAATATTAGATTTATTATCTTTAATGAAATTACACATATCATTAATACATTTATTGCGTGTAATAGTCTTTTTGTCTAAAATAATATTATTATCTGCATCGATTTGATTTTCAATTGAATAAATACCATCTTCAATACTCGCTATTAGATCTGGAATAGGTATGTTATTATTATTTTGAAAAGAGTGTTTTTGACCAAGTCCTATTATTTTTATAATTTCTGATGGAATTTTTGTTTTTGTTAGATTAACGAACCATTTTGTTTTGATTTTAATATCGTTATTTGAATGTGAATTGTTATAAAAAGATTTTTTTAAAGAATTAAATTTATTTATTAGTTTATTTTTGTGAAAATTTAATTTAGTATTAAAGTAGATTTCTTCTTTTGCAAAATAATCTTCATAAACAACATTATGTAGTCTTCTTATGATTAAAGTCCACAGGTGTGCCTTGTGTGCTCTTAAATAAGTGATTTGTTGTGTTGTATCCGTGATTTCCAGTTGTAGTAGTTTAATCTTGTATTTTTGAATAAGTTCTTGATGTTTGTGTGTGTGCAATGGTGTATAAAATTCAGTTCTATGTGTGAATTTATTAGAAAAAATATGTTTAGGTAGGAAATTGTTCTTTTTACATCTGAGTAAGAAAATTCTTCTCATTATAGATGCCGCTAATTTGTTGTTAATATTTTTCCACTCCTTTAGTAACAATAGAGTCTCCTTTCCATAATTAGATTGTATCCAATTAAAGAAATTCATCTTCGTCTATTATTTATGTAATAATATATCCAATAAATAGAATTAATTTTGATTTTTCTTTTCTGACATTTTCTTAAGTGAAAGTAATCATAATTTCAAAGTTTTTCTTTTTAGTCAGATTGGACAGGTAGTATAATAATAATAGTCGTAATTGACGTTTCGACCATAGAATTTGGTCCTCTTCAGAAATGAGATTTATTTCTATAAGCAATATATATACAAAATTAAATTAATTTAAGAAATTTTCAGCTAAGTTTATTGTGAGAAGAAAGAAAAAAAAAAATTTTTTATGGAAAGTGTATGAATTTGTATTTTTATTAGTTTTTATTTTATATGATCTTACCTTATAAAAGTAGAGTTTTCTTCTTTTATAAGCAACATCCTTGAGTCTTAGTTTTTGAAAATTATTTAATCACTGTAATTAAAATAAAAAATGTTTTTTGAATATAAATTCAGTAAGAAAATATAAAATTTTGTAAAAGTTATTGAATTCAAATAAATAACTACTTTTCAGATGTAAAGCTATTCGGTAACTGAAAATTTCTTATTGTACAATAACACACGAGTTTGCTATCTATGACATTGTTTTTGTTTCTGTTCTAAATTTGTCGATTTTATGAAAAATGTAATAGCGGTAAATAATTTTCTGGTAAGTTTGATTTTTCAAAATGAATGTTAACCGCATTATTATTTTTTTTAATGTAATAATTTTCCAGATGTTTTCGCTTAAAAGTATTTTTTTCGGTAGCTAATAATTTAACATTTTTGAAATCGAAATTATGATCATTATTTATTCTGTGTATAGTTAAACCAGTATATTTATTTTCATCCTGTAAAATATTATGTTTATGTTCCCTAATTCTGTTTTTTAATAAACGTTTAGTTTCACCAATATAGACGGCGTTACAATTTTCGCAGTTTATTTGGTATACTACATCTTTTGAATGCATAATGTCTGTTTTATCTTTAAATGGTTTGATTCCACCTATGTTTAAATTAATTGGTTTATAAACAATTCTAATATTGTTTTCTCTAAAATTACTTTTGATTTGTTCTGATAATCTATTTACATATGGTATACTTATAGTTTTTTTATACTTGATATTATTTTTAGTAGGGATTAATGTGTTATATATTTTATGTACTCTTTTTCTAAAGCATTCTTTTATAATATAATCTGGATAATTGTTGTCTTTTAATAATGTTTTAACAATATTTAAATTCTTTTTTCTGAATTTTATGTGTGATAATTTTATTGCTCTATCAATTAGACCGAAAGCTACTCCAATCTTGTAATTTAATGGATGGTTTGAATAAAAATTGAGATATCTACCGGAGAAAGTATTTTTGTGATACCAATCTGTAATTAGATTATCGTTATTGTTGATAATTAATAAATCTAAAAAGCTAATACTTTTATTTTTTTCAATTTCCATTGTGAAGCTAATTCTGTTTGAAATTCCTTTAATTTTATTTAAGCTATTGAAAATTGGTAAAATATCATTTAAATGTTCATTTGGGACAGCTGTAATAATATCATCTACATATCTATGGTAAAAGGGGAGTTTAAATCTTATTTTATTAATACAAATGTTTTCTATATAATCCATTAATATGTCTGCTACTAAAGGTGATAACGGTGAGCCCATTGGTACTCCAAATTTTTGTTTATAGGTTTTATTTTGAAATTTGAAATATAAAGAGTTGAAAATTATGTCTAAGCCTTCAAAAAACTCATTTTGTGGTATTTTGGTATGTTGTTTGATACTATCCCATTTTTTATTTAAAATCAATTTAACAATTTTAGTTGAAACATTAGTGAAAAGAGATACTACATCTAAAGATATTAAAGTATGATTTTTAGGTAATTTGAAGTTGTTAATTTTTTTGTATATATCCCAACTATCTTTAATTCTTTTAGAGAATGATGGGATTAAAAATGATAATATTGATGTATAAAAAGAAGCAAGTTTATATGTTGGAGAATTGACTGTTGATATGATAATTCTTAAAGGATTATTAATTTTATGAATTTTAGGTAATCCATATGCTTTTGAAATTGTAGAATTATATGTTTTCAGTCTTTTTGCATGTAGTTCCTCAATATATCCCTTCGTTCGTAATTTGTTGACAAAAATATTGACATTTTTTTCGGTTGTACTAACATATTCAAAATTACTAACTTCGTATGTGTTATTATCATTTAGTAAAATATTCATTTTGTTTAGATAATCATTTTTTGACATAGCAACTGTAATATTACCTTTATCTGCTCTTGTAAAAAATATATCATTATTATTTTTCTTAAATAAAGATAATATTTTTTTGTTTTCGTTTATTTTTTTAGGGTCAATATTAGATTTATTATCTTTAATGAAATTACACATATCATTAATACATTTATTGCGTGTAATAGTCTTTTTGTCTAAAATAATATTATTATCTGCATCGATTTGATTTTCAATTGAATAAATACCATCTTCAATACTCGCTATTAGATCTGGAATAGGTATGTTATTATTATTTTGAAAAGAGTGTTTTTGACCAAGTCCTATTATTTTTATAATTTCTGATGGAATTTTTGTTTTTGTTAGATTAACGAACCATTTTGTTTTGATTTTAATATCGTTATTTGAATGTGAATTGTTATAAAAAGATTTTTTTAAAGAATTAAATTTATTTATTAGTTTATTTTTGTGAAAATTTAATTTAGTATTAAAGTAGATTTCTTCTTTTGCAAAATAATCTTCATAAACAACATTATGTAGTCTTCTTATGATTAAAGTCCACAGGTGTGCCTTGTGTGCACTTAAATAAGTGATTTGTTGTGTTGTATCCGTGATTTCCAGTTGTAGTAGTTTAATCTTGTATTTTTGAATAAGTTCTTGATGTTTGTGTGTGTGCAATGGTGTATAAAATTCAGTTCTATGTGTGAATTTATTAGAAAAAATATGTTTAGGTAGGAAATTGTTCTTTTTACATCTGAGTAAGAAAATTCTTCTCATTATAGATGCCGCTAATTTGTTGTTAATATTTTTCCACTCCTTTAGTAACAATAGAGTCTCCTTTCCATAATTAGATTGTATCCAATTAAAGAAATTCATCTTCGTCTATTATTTATGTAATAATATATCCAATAAATAGAATTAATTTTGATTTTTCTTTTCTGACATTTTCTTAAGTGAAAGTAATCATAATTTCAAAGTTTTTCTTTTTAGTCAGATTGGACAGGTAGTATAATAATAATAGTCGTAATTGACGTTTCGACCATAGAATTTGGTCCTCTTCAGAAATGAGATTTATTTCTATAAGCAATATATATACAAAATTAAATTAATTTAAGAAATTTTCAGCTAAGTTTATTGTGAGAAGAAAGAAAAAAAAAAATTTTTATGGAAAGTGTATGAATTTGTATTTTTATTAGTTTTTATTTTATATGATCTTACCTTATAAAAGTAGAGTTTTCTTCTTTTATAAGCAACATCCTTGAGTCTTAGTTTTTGAAAATTATTTAATCACTGTAATTAAAATAAAAAATGTTTTTTGAATATAAATTCAGTAAAAAAATATAAAATTTTGTAAAAGTTATTGAATTCAAATAAATAACTACTTTTCAGATGTAAAGCTATTCGGTAACTGAAAATTTCTTATTGTACAATAACACACGAGTTTGCTATCTATGACATTGTTTTTGTTTCTGTTCTAAATTTGTCGATTTTATGAAAAATGTAATAACGGTAAATAATTTTCTGGTAAGTTTGATTTTTCAAAATGAATGTTAACCGCATTATTTTTTTTTTTAATGTAATAATTTTCCAGATGTTTTCGCTTAAAAGTATTTTTTTCGGTAGCTAATATTTTAACATTTTTGAAATCGAAATTATGATCATTATTTATTCTGTGTATAGTTAAACCAGTATATTTATTTTCATCCTGTAAAATATTATGTTTATGTTCCCCCTATATTCTGTTTTTTAATAAACGTTTAGTTTCACCAATATAGACGGCGTTACAATTTTCGCAGTTTATTTGGTATACTACATCTTTTGAATGCATAATGTCTGTTTTATCTTTAAATGGTTTGATTCCACCTATGTTTAAATTAATTGGTTTATAAACAATTCTAATATTGTTTTCTCTAAAATTACTTTTGATTTGTTCTGATAATCTATTTACATATGGTATACTTATAGTTTTTTTATACTTGATATTATTTTTAGTAGGGATTAATGTGTTATATATTTTATGTACTCTTTTTCTAAAGCATTCTTCTATAATATAATCTGGATAATTGTTGTCTTTTAATAATGTTTTAACAATATTTAAATTCTTTTTTCTGAATTTTATGTGTGATAATTTTATTGCTCTATCAATTAGACCGAAAGCTACTCCAATCTTGTAATTTAATGGATGGTTTGAATAAAAATTGAGATATCTACCGGAGAAAGTATTTTTGTGATACCAATCTGTAATTAGATTATCGTTATTGTTGATAATTAATAAATCTAAAAAGCTAATACTTTTATTTTTTTCAATTTCCATTGTGAAGCTAATTCTGTTTGAAATTCCTTTAATTTTATTTAAGCTGTTGAAAATTGGTAAAATATCATTTAAATGTTCATTTGGGACAGCTGTAATAATATCATCTACATATCTATGGTAAAAGGGGAGTTTAAATCTTATTTTATTAATACAAATGTTTTCTATATAATCCATTAATATGTCTGCTACTAAAGGTGATAACGGTGAGCCCATTGGTACTCCAAATTTTTGTTTATAGGTTTTATTTTGAAATTTGAAATATAAAGAGTTGAAAATTATGTCTAAGCCTTCAAAAAACTCATTTTGTGGTATTTTGGTATGTTGTTTGATACTATCCCATTTTTTATTTAAAATCAATTTAACAATTTTAGTTGAAACATTAGTGAAAAGAGATACTACATCTAAAGATATTAAAGTATGATTTTTAGGTAATTTGAAGTTGTTAATTTTTTTGTATATATCCCAACTATCTTTAATTCTTTTAGAGAATGATGGGATTAAAAATGATAATATTGATGTATAAAAAGAAGCAAGTTTATATGTTGGAGAATTGACTGTTGATATGATAATTCTTAAAGGATTATTAATTTTATGAATTTTAGGTAATCCATATGCTTTTGAAATTGTAGAATTATATGTTTTCAGTCTTTTTGCATGTAGTTCCTCAATATATCCCTTCGTTCGTAATTTGTTGACAAAAATATTGACATTTTTTTCGGTTGTACTAACATATTCAAAATTACTAACTTCGTATGTGTTATTATCATTTAGTAAAATATTCATTTTGTTTAGATAATCATTTTTTGACATAGCAACTGTAATATTACCTTTATCTGCTCTTGTAAAAAATATATCATTATTATTTTTCTTAAATAAAGATAATATTTTTTTGTTTTCGTTTATTTTTTTAGGGTCAATATTAGATTTATTATCTTTAATGAAATTACACATATCATTAATACATTTATTGCGTGTAATAGTCTTTTTGTCTAAAATAATATTATTAATTGCATCGATTTGATTTTCAATTGAATAAATACCATCTTCAATACTCGCTATTAGATCTGGAATAGGTATGTTATTATTATTTTGAAAAGAGTGTTTTTGACCAAGTCCTATTATTTTTATAATTTCTGATGGAATTTTTGTTTTTGTTAGATTAACGAACCATTTTGTTTTGATTTTAATATCGTTATTTGAATGTGAATTGTTATAAAAAGATTTTTTTAAAGAATTAAATTTATTTATTAGTTTATTTTAGTGAAAATTTAATTTAGTATTAAAGTAGATTTCTTCTTTTGCAAAATAATCTTCATAAACAACATTATGTAGTCTTCTTATGATTAAAGTCCACAGGTGTGCCTTGTGTGCACTTAAATAAGTGATTTGTTGTGTTGTATCCGTGATTTCCAGTTGTAGTAGTTTAATCTTGTATTTTTGAATAAGTTCTTGATGTTTGTGTGTGTGCAATGGTGTATAAAATTCAGTTCTATGTGTGAATTTATTAGAAAAAATATGTTTAGGTAGGAAATTGTTCTTTTTACATCTGAGTAAGAAAATTCTTCTCATTATAGATGCCGCTAATTTGTTGTTAATATTTTTCCACTCCTTTAGTAACAATAGAGTCTCCTTTCCATAATTAGATTGTATCCAATTAAAGAAATTCATCTTCGTCTATTATTTATGTAATAATATATCCAATAAATAGAATTAATTTTGATTTTTCTTTTCTGACATTTTCTTAAGTGAAAGTAATCATAATTTCAAAGTTTTTCTTTTTAGTCAGATTGGACAGGTAGTATAATAATAATAGTCGTAATTGACGTTTCGACCATAGAATTTGGTCCTCTTCAGAAATGAGATTTATTTCTATAAGCAATATATATACAAAATTAAATTAATTTAAGAAATTTTCAGCTAAGTTTATTGTGAGAAGAAAGAAAAAAAAAATTTTTATGGAAAGTGTATGAATTTGTATTTTTATTAGTTTTTATTTTATATGATCTTACCTTATAAAAGTAGAGTTTTCTTCTTTTATAAGCAACATCCTTGAGTCTTAGTTTTTGAAAATTATTTAATCACTGTAATTAAAATAAAAAATGTTTTTTGAATATAAATTCAGTAAGAAAATATAAAATTTTGTAAAAGTTATTGAATTCAAATAAATAACTACTTTTCAGATGTAAAGCTATTCGGTAACTGAAAATTTCTTATTGTACAATAACACACGAGTTTGCTATCTATGACATTGTTTTTGTTTCTGTTCTAAATTTGTGGATTTTATGAAAAATGTAATAACGGTAAATAATTTTCTGGTAAGTTTGATTTTTCAAAATGAATGTTAACCGCATTATTATTTTTTTTAATGTAATAATTTTCCAGATGTTTTCGCTTAAAAGTATTTTTTTCGGTAGCTAATATTTTAACATTTTTGAAATCGAAATTATGATCATTATTTATTCTGTGTATAGTTAAACCAGTATATTTATTTTCATCCTGTAAAATATTATGTTTATGTTCCCTAATTCTGTTTTTTAATAAACGTTTAGTTTCACCAATATAGACGGCGTTACAATTTTCGCAGTTTATTTGGTATACTACATCTTTTGAATGCATAATGTCTGTTTTATCTTTAAATGGTTTGATTCCACTTAAGAAAATGTCAGAAAAGAAAAATCAAAATTAATTCTATTTATTGGATATATTATTACATAAATAATAGACGAAGATGAATTTCTTTAATTGGATACAATCTAATTATGGAAAGGAGACTCTATTGTTACTAAAAAAAAAAGGTGGAATCAATTCTAATAAATTTTCTAATAAATTCACACATAGAACTGAATTTTATACACCATTGCACACACACAAACATCAAGAACTTATTCAAAAATACAAGATTAAACTACTACAACTGGAAATCACGAATACAACACAACAAATCACTTATTTAAGAGCACACAAGGCACACCTGTGGACTTTAATCATAAGAAGACTACATAATGTTGTTTATGAAGATTATTTTGCAAAAGAAGAAATCTACTTTAATACTAAATTAAATTTTCACAAAAATAAAGTAATAAATAAATTTAATTCTTTAAAAAAATCTTTTTATAACAATTCACATTCAAATAACGATATTAAAATCAAAACAAAATGGTTCGTTAATCTAACAAAAACAAAAATTCCATCAGAAATTATAAAAATAATAGGACTTGGTCAAAAACACTCTTTTCAAAATAATAATAACATACCTATTCCAGATCTAATAGCGAGTATTGAAGATGGTATTTATTCAATTGAAAATCAAATCGATGCAGATAATAATATTATTTTAGACAAAAAGACTATTACACGCAATAAATGTATTAATGATATGTGTAATTTCATTAAAGATAATAAATCTAATATTGACCCTAAAAAAATAAACGAAAACAAAAAAATATTATCTTTATTTAAGAAAAATAATAATGATATATTTTTTACAAGAGCAGATAAAGGTAATATTACAGTTGCTATGTCAAAAAATGATTATCTAAACAAAATGAATATTTTACTAAATGATAATAACACATACGAAGTTAGTAATTTTGAATATGTTGTAACATGGGCTGGTAAACTTGTTTTCGACATCTGCAATGTTTCAGCTAGACACACATGCAACCATAAAACACACGTTCTATTTACACCAGCAGCCCATGTTGGACTTTCCCACATAGAAAAACGAGAAGTTTATGATACTAGTACCGATTAAGACGGACTAGACCAAGCGACAAAGAACCCTTGGCGTCATAGCTATCGTTTAAAACTTAAAATAAACTTCTCGAAGATCAAAGAAAGAAAACGAACGTCTATTGTCAATAAGATTAAACAGGAAACGTGGGACAGCTGATTATTAAGTATGACGTAATTCTCACGACAAAATTTCGAAAACAACATAGAAGGAATTATATGTGTTAACACAATAATTCCATATTTTTCTTAATTATAAGTAGCGATAACTTTCGTTATATGTGATTCTATATTATTCATTTTTCTATTCCTTGCAGTAACGAACATATTAAATAATACTTCATTTTACTGGTCTTATTACAAACGCAGCTACGCCCTATTATTGCCATTATTGTTAATATAATATATGCGCCGCGTTAATTCGTATGAAACCATAATTAGGATTCTTAATTCAACTAATTATAAAAATAATATTATCCTGTTATACACACACATATATATATATATATTACTATAATATATTTGCGAGCGTTGCGCTGCCTGGAATTATAATTAGGTTTATCAAGTCACCTAATTATATACTATAATATTTGCGAGCGTTGCGCTGAGTTAATTTGAATGGAATTATAACTAGAATTATTGACTCAACAAATTATATTAATAATATTATCCTATTATACATATATATTACTACAATATTTTGCGAGCGTTGCGCTGTGTTAATTGGAATGGAATTATAATCAGAATTACTAACTCAACAAATTATATTAATAATATTATCCTATTTTACATATATATTACTATAATACTTGCGAGCGTTGCGCTGCGTTAATTCAAATAGAATTATAATTAGAATTATTAATAATATTACTTTCTTATTTTTACATATAATAATATTTGCGACCAGTGCGTCTACAATTATCATTTATTACAGATGTAGTTATTAATAACAAATCGGAGATCGTTAGGTGGGAGGAATGACAGAGCTATCTTTCCTTTCATTTTCCTAGGGCATTAGGTCCGCCCATTTTCTTCCCATTTATCCAATCTAAGACACAGTTCTTCCACCTCCACCAATGTAAAACCTTAAAATGTAAAGAAGGGGAAAACTCGAACTCGCAACCGAGTCGACGAGTTTGAGCCCTGGAAAAGAAAAGCCAGTTCTTCTTTACTCGTCTCTTCTCTATTTTCAACTAAAAATTCTAAAATTCGGTAAGACAAATTTTATATTTCATTTTTCAAAGAGAACTGCCTTTCTTCTTTTCCTGTTCCAAACCTTATTTTACTTTCCAACGATCTCTGACCGTGGATGCCGGACAATATCCGAGGTACCACTAGGAGATCGTTTTCCTCTTTAAATCCTTTACAACTTTTCTTTCCAACGATCTCTGACCGTGGATGCCGGACAATATCCGAGGTACCACTAGGAGATCGTTTTCCTCTTTAAATCCTTTACCACTTTTCTTTCCAACGATCTCTGACCGTGGATGCCGGACAATATCCGAGGTACCACTAGGAGATCGTTTTCCTCTTTAAATCCTTACAACTCTTCTTTCCAACGATCTCTGACCGTGGATGCCGGATAATGTCCGAGGTACCACTAAGAGGTCGTCTCCAATATTAATGCCTTCCAACTTTTCTCCATTTCTTAAGTCGTCCTCCCAACGAACTCATAATCAACTGAAATTATAATTGTTATCATAAAAATAAATATATTGTTGTTTGAATAGAAATAATTTTCCAATTGTTTTATTCCACAATTTTTCCCTAACCCGGTCGTCCCAAGGTAAGAGGGACGGATTCAATTTTTAATCATTCGTTGTTTTCCTCACAACGTAGTCCTTTTTCGCTGGACGTGACAATGTTAGTACAACCGAAAAAAATGTCAATATTTTTGTCAACAAATTACGAACGAAGGGATATATTGAGGAACTACATGCAAAAAGACTGAAAACATATAATTCTACAATTTCAAAAGCATATGGATTGCCTAAAATTCATAAAATTAATAATCCTTTAAGAATTATCATATCAACAGTCAATTCTCCAACATATAAACTTGCTTCTTTTTATACATCAATATTATCATTTTTAATCCCATCATTCTCTAAAAGAATTAAAGATAGTTGGGATATATACAAAAAAATAACAACTTCAAATTACCTAAAAATCATACTTTAATATCTTTAGATGTAGTATCTCTTTTCACTAATGTTTCAACTAAAATTGTTAAATTGATTTTAAATAAAAAATGGGATAGTATCAAACAACATACCAAAATACCACAAAATGAGTTTTTTGAAGGCTTAGACATAATTTTCAACTCTTTATATTTCAAATTTCAAAATAAAACCTATAAACAAAAATTTGGAGTACCAATGGGCTCACCGTTATCACCTTTAGTAGCAGACATATTAATGGATTATATAGAAAACATTTGTATTAATAAAATAAGATTTAAACTCCCCTTTTACCATAGATATGTAGATGATATTATTACAGCTGTCCCAAATGAACATTTAAATGATATTTTACCAATTTTCAATAGCTTAAATAAAATTAAAGGAATTTCAAACAGAATTAGCTTCACAATGGAAATTGAAAAAAATAAAAGTATTAGCTTTTTAGATTTATTAATTATCAACAATAACGATAATCTAATTACAGATTGGTATCACAAAAATACTTTCTCCGGTAGATATCTCAATTTTTATTCAAACCATCCATTAAATTACAAGATTGGAGTAGCTTTCGGTCTAATTGATAGAGCAATAAAATTATCACACATAAAATTCAGAAAAAAGAATTTAAATATTGTTAAAACATTATTAAAAGACAACAATTATCCAGATTATATTATAGAAGAATGCTTTAGAAAAAGAGTACATAAAATATATAACACATTAATCCCTACTAAAAATAATATCAAGTATAAAAAAACTATAAGTATACCATATGTAAATAGATTATCAGAACAAATCAAAAGTAATTTTAGAGAAAACAATATTAGAATTGTTTATAAACCAATTAATTTAAACATAGGTGGAATCAAACCATTTAAAGATAAAACAGACATTATGCATTCAAAAGATGTAGTATACCAAATAAACTGCGAAAATTGTAACGCCGTCTATATTGGTGAAACTAAACGTTTATTAAAAAACAGAATTAGGGAACATAAACATAATATTTTACAGGATGAAAATAAATATACTGGTTTAACTATACACAGAATAAATAATGATCATAATTTCGATTTCAAAAATGTTAAAATATTAGCTACCGAAAAAAATACTTTTAAGCGAAAACATCTGGAAAATTATTACATTAAAAAAAAAATAATGCGGTTAACATTCATTTTGAAAAATCAAACTTACCAGAAAATTATTTACCGTTATTACATTTTTCATAAAATCGACAAATTTAGAACAGAAACAAAAACAATGTCATAGATAGCAAACTCGTGTGTTATTGTACAATAAGAAATTTTCAGTTACCGAATAGCTTTACATCTGAAAAGTAGTTATTTATTTGAATTCAATAACTTTTACAAAATTTTATATTTTCTTACTGAATTTATATTCAAAAAACATTTTTTATTTTAATTACAGTGATTAAATAATTTTCAAAAACTAAGACTCAAGGATGTTGCTTATAAAAGAAGAAAACTCTACTTTTATAAGGTAAGATCATATAGAATAAAAACTAATAAAAATACAAATTCATACACTTTCCATAAAAATTTTTTTTTTCTTTCTTCTCACAATAAACTTAGCTGAAAATTTCTTAAATTAATTTAATTTTGTATATATATTGCTTATAGAAATAAATCTCATTTCTGAAGAGGACCAAATTCTATGGTCGAAACGTCAATTACGACTATTATTATTATACTACCTGTCCAATCTGACTAAAAAGAAAAACTTTGAAATTATGATTGTACCAAAACGTATGGAAACGTAGGAAAACGTACAATAACGTATCTTTCTATTGGATTTCAGATATTTTGTACACTTTTGTGCGTTTCCCTACGTTTATATACATTTACATGCGTTTTCTTACGTTGCTGTACATTTTGGTACTTCCTATTTGTCACATGTTAATATAATGTCTTTTTTACTTCTCTCTCATGTATCTGTATGTTTACTTACATTTATGTACGGTTTTGTACATTTTCGTATGTTTTTATACGTTTTCGTACTTCCCTGTATATTTTCATACGTTTTTGTGCAGAAAAGTACAGAAACGTACATGACGTGAGAACGTAAGACAAAAACAATTATATGTTCAGACACATTATTTCTAAATGACGCAGAAAGATTAAACAAGTTTCCAGATAGCGAGTGCGTAGAAGATACTTATGGAACAATGCACTCTTACTCTATGCAGGAAGGATTCATTGACTCCAATTTGTCTACAAGCTCTTTGAAGCCCACTTAGAAGTCACAAAAGAGTATCAGAGTGCGACGCGACTACTGTAATCGTTCAACTCATCAGCAGACAATATTAAAAGTGTTTTTTAAATGTTTTTAATTCATTTTCTTCACTCATTTTGACAAAAATATTATTAAAAATATTACGAATATGATTTTAATATTTATTCATTCAAAAAAAGATTTTTAGAAAAACAGCTCGTTTAACTGAAAGGCTAGTAATTACAGGACATTTTAATCATCACAATGTCATTTAAAAGATATACATGAATACATTTGAATTTTATTAGACCGGCAAAATGACGCGAAACTGAAAAAATCGTATTTATATTAGGCATCGGATGAATATTTTTAAAATGTTTAAAAATAATACAATACGTTCTTTTCATAATAGGCATCCACGAACACTCGGACTTCACTAGACTGACAATAAAAGGAAAACATAACGAATCGGTATTCTGCATTCCAGATGCCCTATGCTTTAAGAAAATCTTCTATTACAATAAGCTACCTCGCCTAGAAATTCGCCACTTTTTTCCTAGAAATGACGTATCTATAAAATTCACAGAATTCTATTATAATATCGAGTCCATTAGATACGCCTCAGAGTGGGAAACAAGTTTATTGGATGGAAAGGGTCAACGGGTGGGATAAAGGAAAGCTTACGTATACCACCCACTACATTTTCTTCTCAATCACTTCATGATTGGTCCTCGAAATTTTCCCCGCCTACCCTCATGCGTATTGTCGTATTGGATTGTTACTGTACTGTTTTTCAATTGCCTTTCAGTAATAGTTTGTGATTCGAGCACATTAATAATATGCTCGAATTATTTTTTCGTTGATAAAGTGAATAAGTATTGAATAAATTAGTACAGTTTCAGATTTATCCAAATATGAAAACATCTTCTATCTTCTATTACAATAATTTGCCAAAGACATTTGCTAATACCCCGAATTCTGATTGATAAATATATGATAGGCTTCCGAATCTCGATCTCCTCCATGAACGTCGAGATAATTTAGGGCATATTATTATTGAAATAAGAAGGAAGATGTTTTCATATATTTGGACAAATCTGATAATTGTACAAATTAATTCAAAATACTTATTCTTATTTGGAAAAATATACAAATGTAAAAACGCATTAATTTATTTAAAATGTATTCTTATTTGGACAAACGTGAAATTGTACTAATTTATTCAATACTTATTCACTTTATCAACGCAACAAAAAAAAATCGAGAAATAGCCAAATTTATTTAAGTGTAACAAAACACGTATTTTTAAAGTCATTACGTCTGCAGAATTGAAGTAGCAGGTATTATTTTCGATAAAATGAAGCGATCATCTATTTTAACTTTGTTTTGAGTTACCCAATCCATTCATCAAAAGTGTACTCTAAATTTTCAAACATGATCACAGAAAAACACCACCCAAGCAGTTTTCTTTTTTTTCTTATGTAATATGAACATAATAATACAAATTTATATATACAGAAAATTAAACCATTCTTTTTTATATTTATATATAACATTGTCTAATAATATTGTTTATTATTATGTTGGTTGTACCACCGTTGGCGGAAATACCCTCCTTTCGAAAGCCGTTTTTTACCTGTAACATTGTATAATTTAACAAAATGTTAATTACGAATATACTTGATCATTTTTTGGGGGGGGGGGGTTTGTAAATACTACTAAATATTATTATAAATATATGTAGGTGATTCTCTCACAAACAACTTTTTTTTCATATACTTTTTACACAAATTGTTTACACGTCTAATATATTCTGTAACTGGAGTATAAAATGCATTTTTATGCGTAATATATTATTAAACAGGGGAGTTACAATATTTTATTATATGTGCCGCGATAAATTCGTGCTTAGTTTTTGGTATATAATATACGATTTATAAATGTCTGATACAGACTACTCTCTAGATTCGAATCAGCGAAAACCCGCTGATTCGCAGCGTATATACGCTGATTTAATCAGCCCAAAGTATGCCGCTGCGAATCAGCGAATACTCGCTGATTCAACCAGCGAAAATTCTATCCGCTGATTAACCCTTAATTCCGACCCATGGGTCGTTTTCGACCCCGAGAAAATTCAAATTGTACTTTATAAATTGCACATCTTTAAGGCTTTTCAAACGGCAGGACATAATTTACCCAGGTAGTGGGAGAAACATGCCTTAAAATAGCCGTCGGAACTAAGGGTTAAATCAGCGGACTATTTACGGCTGATGTTCGCTAAAGAAATCAAAGAAAAAACTTTTCGCTGTTTCAATCAGCGAGGATTTCCACGTGGTACACACGTCACCGATACCCTGCTCTGAGCAGCCGATATGTTGCCGATCGTCGATAAAGTAGGAAAATGTGTCGTTACGGGATTTCGCAGAAGTAATCACGCTCTTACCGCTTGCGAGAAACTTTGATATTTCGCTGATTTGAGCAGCGAAAAAACAATCCTCGCTGATTGTAACAGTGAAAATTTCTCTTATTATAAGGAATCATATAATGTCATTAAAACTTAATATATTATACCTTGTAACGGCTTATTCTCGTATTCAGAATTAATTTTTTTATTAAAATCCATTTTCTCCTGTATCTGGTCAAGCAATATTTTCATTTGATTCAATTGCTGCTGCAATTGGTCTTGCTTCTCACATTTTATTTTTACATTGTTTCTTCGTTCATCTTCAATCTCTTTTGACTTTATTATGAAAAATAACATAACATTTATCGAAACTTTTTATTATTAAGTTTTTTATAAAAAGTATTAATTTATTATTAAGGGTTCCAGAGGATGACCGGAGCCGAGAAAAATTCGCTAACGGTTAGCGCCGATCTTTGAGAATTACGAACAACTTTTCTGGTATTTTTTTTTACGGAAACGTTCTTTAACTTATTGGCCACAAACTTAGTGATTTTGAATAAATTTTGTCGATGGAAGGGATTAGAAAATAAATGGAAAAGTTATGAATGGCAAGTTAGGGGTTTAAGTTATATGACAAGTTTTTTAACCTGCCATTTAATTCATTACTTCTCTATTTTTTTTTCTTCTCCCGCGACGACATTTATCCAAATTCACTAATTTGGTTGCCAATAACTTACTGACTATTTCCGTTACAAAACTTTACCACAACAGTTTTTCGTTTTTCTTAAAGATAGGCATAAACTACTCTCGATTTTTGCCCGCATCTGGACATGCTCGAGGTCCCTTAAGCAGAGGTAGTCAGCAATTTTTTTATAAATTTGTAAATATGATAATTTTGTTATTTTTGTCTACAAATTATGTTATATTGTTCAGTTATATTCTACATGCTTCTACAAAATTGAAAAATCCAGGATTGCATTCATTTTTAACAGAAAGTTTGTACGAGTAGTTACAAGCAGTTTTCTATTTTTTCACTTTGTGCAGGATTGTAGGAGTATTTATGAACGGATTTTGATTTGTAACCCCTCATTTTATTCGTTGAAACCTTCTTTATGGATCAAGTGAACAGATTTTTGACATTTTATTTGTACTGTTTTTAACAATTTTTTTTTTAAAGCATCCATAAAATAATGATTTTATTTCTTTTTAATACAAAATCATTTGTTACAAACGTTTACCTTCACTTTTTTAAAACTGATGAATTAATCCATAAAATAGCTCACAAGGAATAGAATGAGGAGTCCAACGTTCCATTTTGTTGATTTGTTCTCTTGTAATCTTGCACACAAGTCTAAACATTAACAGAACGGCAAATTAAGTTTATCAAAATATTTGTATTTGATAATATATTTTGTGAACGGTTTATCATAGTTTTAACATTTTAGAAGCAAGTAGAACATAACTAAATAATATAGGGTAAACCGGGGCAAAGCCGTTAGAAGGGGCAAAGATATTTTTCTAAATATCACTCTTATCTACATACATAATTAATGCTCATATTCGCAGTATATAATCTATTTGACCAATTAAATAATGTTATGAAACAATATTTAAAATATATACAGGCTAAAAAATTTTTTTTCAGAGATATTAGATTTGATGAGAAAAAAACCATAAATTTTTCCCGCAAAATAACTTATTTTTTATCATCATATAATATTAGCGAATTTTGGATTTTACGGCACATAAAACATTTTTACACAATACAGTCATCACATGTATTAAGGTGTAAAATACTTTAAATTTTATTATTATCGATAAATAATAATATTCGTCATTTGGGTCAAAATTGGTTAATATTTTCATATTACAGGTGATTCGAATATTTGCTGTGTCGATAATAGGAAACTGTCAAGTTTACGAGGTTATGTCGTATCTTTTGCGTTTTTAATAAAAATGCTTACAATTTCTCGATAGATATGTCATAATGTTACTTTTTTAATGTTAATATGATTCATAGAAATATGTAATTATATTTTCACATTCCTAATCATTTCATATATGTGTATATGAGATCGTATATATGCCCCGGTCTCCCCTAATATAATGTTTTGACAAAAATTACAAAATTATTTCATTCAAAAATATTTTACAAATTTGCTGACTACCTCTCCTTAAGCGTGCGGGTCGAAAAACTGACAAATGAAAAAGCTCACGGGTAAAAAAAAGCCCCAGTCGAAAAGCTAATAGTCATTTTCGTAATGAAATATACAAAATTCTTGGTGAAAACTAATTCTAATCTTAAATGGACCACACTCTTAACATTTCGAAAAAGGTAAACAAATTCATAAAAATACCATAAATAGTATAATTACTTCTTTAGAACTTATTATTTTAAACTTGTTTTTCCCCCTTATGTTAAATACAATAAACTTACAATAAACTTACTTACTTCCAATTTTTTATTTAAATTTTCGACTTCTTCCGTCAATTTATTAACCGACGTTTGTATGTGGTCCAACTGCTGCTGCTGCTGCTGTTGCATCTGCTGCATTTTGATTATTTTTTGGTGCTGTTCTTGGACATCTTTTTTGACTTCCTCTTTCTCATTTTCACTCGGTAGTGACTTTATTATGAACAAAATTACAAAATAAATAATTATTTTGTATTATTTTTAATTAATTTTGATGTTTTAAATCATAAGTGGGTACGTATATGATAATTTATAATTTGTTAATTTTCATTTGTTTAGTAATTTGTTTTATTTGCATCACAAATGTCTTTCTCTGTAAAGCGCAAACTCACATTTTTTTCCCGGAGTTTTATGCAATATGTTTTATATTGCTGGGTTCGTAAAGTAACCACATACACATTTTAAACAATGTTAAACATCAATATATTTACACGGAAAAAATTTTATCTGAAACTATATTTTATAGCAAAGAAAACCAATTTTTATTTTTTAAGATTGATGAAGTGGTTTTTGAGATATTCGTTGTCACTCGGTAGTGACTTTGTTATGAAAAATTTAACAAATAAATAGTTTTTTAGTTAGCGATTATTACTATTACTATATATATTATTATTATTATTACATTATTATTATTTTATACTAGAAAAATATATTAGAAAAATATTATTATATTATAGTATATATTATTGTTATTACCCAGACAGCCAGATCTGCTGCATATTGCCGCATATAAGGGGAAAATCAGGCGGACGATATGTCGGCAGAACTACGGAATATGCGTCATCACATATACAGCAAATTTGCTGGAAATTCTCACCTGCCGACTAGTCTGCGGCGATTCTGACGCATTTCTGCAGAAGAGATTAAAAGGGTCGGCGAAGGGATTAAAGACGCATACAAACACGGAAGCCGCGTCGGTGAACCCCACACATGTGCACGCATGCATGCTCGAGGCATGCGCGATAGGGGGCGATCGGCGTGACCTGCAGAGAGGGGGCGAACAGGAGAAGAGAGGTGACCACTGATATATATAATATGGATAGGACATAGCGCGAAATTTCTGGTACAAGAAATGAAAGCAGTAAAACGGCAGGCGCGAAACCCGAAACTATCCGAATCCACACGATCATTGCCGAATCGCAAATCGTATGTATACATATACACTCATTGACACTCTGGGATATCGAGGATTTTTCGCGACCGATGTGCGCAGGTTGGGCGCGATTGGCGGCTGGAGGCACAGACGAGCGACATCGGAAAATCTATAGTCCTTGCGTGTTCATGCTTCGAATAAATGACTGCGGCTAGCAGTTTATCAGCTGCTTCGCGGCTCATATCGTAACGGGTGTAGTAGCCGAGTGGTTAAAGCGCTAGACTGATGAACATAATTTTTGTAGTTCGCGTACTCGCAGATGCATTTTTTTTTTATTTTTATAATTATGTAATATAATTTTTTTTATTTTTTTTATTTTTATATTTATTTTTATAATTTATTGCAATTTATTAAATGCTATTTAAATTATTTATTGTATATTTTTGAAAGGAATTTTTAATTTTTTAAATATACTTTTTAACCTAACTTATGTTATTTTCTGTAACTTATTTTGACGAATATGGCGTTAAATAAAACTGAAACATGTTTTCTCTACTTTTATTTATGTAGTTGTATATTACAGTTGTATTAAATAAATAAATTTCTTCAGTTAGGAAGATATTGCCAAAATGTTTTTAATTCTTCTTTATCCGCCAAAAATGAAATTAATATGTCACAATACTTTTTACGTATATAAAATAGTAGCTTATATTATACAAAAGAATTGTGAATAATACCATACCCATCTATTTTCCAATACTTGGAATGTTATTTTTACATACTCCAATTTTATGAAGCTTTAAATAATGCTTAAATATTTAAATACATAATTTTCCAAGGTTATAAAAATATTGCCACAGTTTTTCACTTCTTATTTATCCGCCAAAAATGAAATTGATGTGTAATAATATTTTTATCCGATTCAAAATAGTAACTAATATTATGCAAAATGATCTGTAACTATAATGAAACTATACCTATTCAATGTCCATTATTTGGAATATATGTAATGCTTAAAAATAATAAAAGTTAAAAAAACATTTGGTAAAAATAATATTATAATTTATTAAATGCTATTTAAATTACTTATTATATAGTTTTTAAAATATTGTAACTGTTTAAAGGAATTGAAAGTCTTTAAATATATTTTTTCTCGTAATTATGATATATTTTTTGTAACTTATTTCGGTTATATTTCTATTTGTGAGGATCATTATTATCTGTGACCGGCAATATTATATAATACATTTTCCAAATTAGTAGTAATAAATAAATAATTTTCTACAGTTAGGACTATATCGCCAAAATGTTTCTATTTCTTCTTTATCAGCCAAAAATTTTAAATGTAATAATATTTTATGTTTAGTATCATAAAACATACATATATCTACATTCAGACCTCTTAACAATATCATGGTCATTCATACGTTGCGATTTTCCAATGAAAAAAGGTATTAAAAAATTCTATGTTTAAATACATTTAGAGAACTGGCTAATTAAGAGGTAATGAACTTATATATAAATAGTAACTTATTTTATGTAAAATTATCTGTAACTAATGCAATTACACATATCCAATGCCCAATACTTGACTAATTGTTGTTTAGGAAGTTTAACCCATTTCAAACAAAATATAAAAATAATCAAAATTAAAAAATACCACGACAAGGACATTACAGAACTAATAATAAAAAGGGAATATAATAGCATATATGAATACAAGCAGCTGGACATAAGCAATATTTATGTAAAAATTAACGTTGTCGAGTGATCTAGATGACTGAAAATCATTCGATATTTAGCAGGTTCGAGAACCGCTGGATGCATAATTTTTGTTTACCTAATGATTAATTAATTTATTGTTTCCCTTTTTATCATTTCACTAAAAACCGTTTATAAAAAATTCCTGAATCGATTTTCAAAATTCAGACTCTGTAATGAAAATTCTAATTACTGCGGACGGTATCCTAGAAAATATCAAAGAAATTAAGAACGAGAATTTTCGGAAATAAGTAATTGTTATTTATATCTGAAAATTCTCGGTCAGTTTTCAATTAATGTCTTTGGCATTTTCTAGGGTCCCGTATATGGTCATTAAAATTGCTCTAACAGTGCCCGAATTTTTAAAAATCGATTCAGTCATTTTTTTATTTACTGTTTTTAGTGGAAATTCCTACCTTATCGTCCAAGCACTTTAGAACTCCCTGAAGGAGGATATAAATCCACACAATGATAAAACAGAAAATTACACTTAACATTGTAAATAAACAAATTATAAAAATTTAAAACAAATCTATAAAATGTAGGTTTTCCAATTTTTTTCTGATTATCCGCATTAATGGGCTAATAAAGAATAAATGCACATCTTAATATTCTCATAAATTTACAAATTCACATAAATTTATAAATTCTCTAACAATTTGTAATAAAAGTTAAACAAAAATTAAGATTGGCACCGAATGGATGACATATTTTAGAACCGTTTCAGTTGAAATGATCACGTTTAAAAGAATATATAATAGAAGTAATATACTAAAATAGATTCAAATTTAAAAAATATCGATGAAATAATAAAAGTATAGAAAGCGTGGTATTTAATAATTTCTGTCATTAATAATAATTCGCACCAATAGAATCAAATACAAATAAAAGTAGAATCAAAGTAAGTTTCGAAAAGTCTATAAAATTACGTGACAAAATATATTTCAAGAATTACAATTTCTTTAAACACTTACAATATTTTAAAAAGTATATAATAAATAATTTAAATAGCATTTAATAAATTATAATATTAACATAATAATAAAATTAATAACAAAAAAAAAACGTGCACTCGCCAGTACGCGATCTTCCAACGTCATCCATACGAGGCAAGCACTCTAACCAGTCGACTAAACGAACTTTTTTAAACTTGTTGTCGCAAAGCCGTTGATGAATTACTGCTGCATTCGTATTATATATTAATTAATTTGATTGTGGCGGATAAATAGGAAAAACCTTGTCGCAATATTTTTCTAACTTTAGAAATGTTTTTGTTTATTACTGGTAGTTTAAACAATGTATTATCTTTTCATTATTATTTTTACAAAATCGTTTTTTTTAAATTTTTATTATTTTTCAGAATATTTTTAAAGCTTCATAAAAAAGATTTGTAAAAACAAAGTTCCAACTAATGGACATTGAATAGGTATAATTGCATTACTTACACATAATTTTGGATAACATAAACCACTATTTTATATACGTACAAAAAATTATTACATATTAATTTGATTTTTGGCGGATAAGGAACAAATAGAAACATTTTGGCGATATTGTCCTAACTGTGGAAAATTATTTGGTTATTACTACTAATTTAGAAAATGTATTATATAATAATGCCTGTCACTGATAATGATGATTCTCAGAAATAGAAATATCACCGAAATAAGTTACAAAAAATATATCATAATTACGAGAAAAAATACATTTAAAGACTTTCAATTCCTTTAAACAGTTACAATATTTTAAAAACTATATAATAAGTAATTTAAATAGCATTTAATAAATTATAATATTATTTTTACCAAATGTTTTTTTAACTTTTATTATTTTTAAGCATTTTTTTAAAGCTAAATAAAAAAGACTTAGTAACAACAATATTCCAAATAATGGACATTGAATAGGTATAGTTTCATTATAGTTACAGATCATTTTGCATAATATTAGTTACTATTTTGAATCGGATAAAAATATTATTACACATCAATTTCATTTTTGGCGGATAAATAAGAAGTGAAAAACTGTGGCAATATTTTTATAACCTTGGAAAATTATGTATTTAAATATTTAAGCATTATTTAAAGCTTCATAAAATTGGAGTAAGTAAAAATAACATTCCAAGTATTGGAAAATAGATGGGTATGGTATTATTCACAATTCTTTTGTATAATATAAGCTACTATTTTATATACGTAAAAAGTATTGTGACATATTAATTTCATTTTTGGCGGATAAAGAAGAATTAAAAACATTTTGGCAATATCTTCCTAACTGAAGAAATTTATTTATTTAATACAACTGTAATATAGAACTACATAAATAAAAGTAGAGAAAACATGTTTCAGTTTTATTTAACGCCATATTCGTCAAAATAAGTTACAGAAAATAACTTAAGTTAGATTAAAAAGTATATTTCAAAAATTAAAAATTCCTTTCAAAAATATACAATAAATAATTTAAATAGCATTTAATAAATTGCAATAAATTATAAAAATAAATATAAAAATAAAAAAACTAAAAAAAATTATATTACATAATTATAAAAATAAAAAAAAAATGCATCTGCGAGTACGCGAACTACAAAAATTATGTTCATCAGTCGAGCGCTTTAACCACTCGGCTACTACACCCTTTACGATATGAGCCGCGAAGCAGCTGATAAACTGCTAGCCGAAGTCATTTATTCGAAGCATGAACACGCAAGGACTATAGATTTTCCGATGTCGCTCGACTGTGCCGCGCCCAACCTGCGCACATCGGTGCGCGAAAAATCCTCGATATCCCATTACTGCTTATGTATTTCAATTTACCCGCGGAATCGTAACCACTTTCGAATCATATTCGTACGCTTTCGGCTTTGTTCGGCTATTCGACGCCATGTTTGCCGTTTTGCTGCTTGTACCGAAATTACCTGCGAATTCAATGGGTATGCCCTATCCATATATTATATATCAGTGGAGGTGACGGACGCAGCCATTTTCTCTCGTTTATCAAGTATCGAAACTATTGAAAAAATTTGAATTTTTGAGCAAGTCAGCGCAAAACTTGTTTCTTTCGGAAATCTTGAAGAATTAATTTAAGTTTTAATAAAATAACCTCCTAGCAATAAAAACTATTTATAATAATCATAAATTACGTCCAATTTGTCACAATTATAACGTCTATATTAGACTATAGACGAAACTCCAATTCTGTGAAAGTGTGTAGATTGTGTGCAGCATTAAAAACAGTTGAAATTACAAAAAATGCAGTTGCGATTAAAAATTGTAATTGTAAAAAAATGTAATAAGTTCGAAGTATTTGTGGAACTATATTCGGAGTTTTAAAAACGATAAATTTAACATTTTATTAACAGATTAAATGTATTTAGTACCAAGTCTATTTCTTCTTACGGTGTCATAGTATTATCCGAAACCTGGTTACATGCAGTTACGGATAAAGTTAATGTTGTCCCTGTATAAATGTCTGCAAACTTGGATATGAATCTCATTATAGAAATCACGCAAAATGATGTTCTCAAAGAATGGGGTTCACCAGTAAAATTTTTGTATTATTTTTTATTATTTTAAATAATAATTTAGGTCATAAATAACACAAATAAAATCTAAAAAACAATTAATTCATTAATTTGAGTATTTTATTTGCCAATTAAAAAACTAAAAACAGTTTCGTGTGACGTCACTATGCGGGTTCGGCCGTCAACCAATTCCGTTCGAATATTCTATACTCTGCATTTATGTCATATTTAACCTCAAAAGTTTGCTCCGAAATTTTGAAACGGAACAAGCAAACTTGTACTATGGACAAAGTTCTGCTATTTTACTAATAGGTTCAATATACATACACGAGACGACAAACAGTAACGTCAGGACGTTCGTCCAAAGGTGCATCCTTGTAGCTGATAAATGTTACCTACACATAATGTATACATAGATTTTAAAGCTATTTTTGATTTGACGGCATAATAAAGTGTATGGGTCTAATCAGCAGGCCTTATGTCCCTTTTTTCCATAATAAAAACTTTGAAGCAAGCAAACTATTGAGGTTAAACATGACATACAAGGCACAGCAGAATATGCGAACGGGATTGGTTGACAGCCGAACCCGCATAGTGATGTCATACGAAACTGGCGTGCTTTCAAACAGAAGAGTTTTTAATTAACAAATAAAATACCCAAATTAATGAATTAATTGTTTTTTAGATTTTATTTGTGTTATTTATGACCTAAATTATTATTTAAAATAATAAAAAATAATACAAAAATTTTACTGGTGAACTCCATTCTTTGAGAACATCATTTTGCGTGATTTCTATAATGAGATTCGTATCCAAGTTTGCAGACATTTATACAGGGACAACATTAACTTTATCCGTAACTGCATGTAACCAGGTTTCGGATAATACTATGACACCGTAAGAAGAAATAGACTTGGTACTAAATACATTTATTACGTATACTTGAGTATACGAGGTACAGTTACTCATGTCAGATGCCCCTGAGGAGGACCTCCAAGAGTGGTCGAAACGTTGGGCGTGAAATAAAAAGACCTGTTTGGTCCTTTTGTCAACCAATAGGTTTGAACCGTGTTGGCCATTTTTTTATTTATTTAATTAATATTACGGTTCCTGGACTACAATTACAACACTTTATAATAAAATGTTAAATTTATCGTTTTTAAAACTCCGAATATAGTTCCACAAATACTTCGAACTTATTACATTTTTTTACAATTACAATTTTTAATCGCAACTGCATTTTTTTTAATTTCAACTGTTTTTAATGCTGCATACAATCTACACACTTTCACAGAATTGGAGTTTCGTCTATAGTCTAATATAGACGTTATAATTGTGACAAATTGGACGTAATTTATGATTATTATAAATAGTTTTTATTGCTAGGAGGTTATTTTATTAAAACTTAAATTAATTCTTCAGGATTTCCGAAAGAAACAAGTTTTGCGCTGACTTGCTCAAAAATTCAAATTTTTTCAATAGTTTCGATACTTGATAAACGAGAGAAAATGGCTGCGTCCGTCACCTCTCTTCTCCTGTTCGCCCCCTCTCTCCTGGTCACGCCGATCGCCCCCTATCGCGCTTGCCTCGAGCATGCATGCGTGCACATGTGTGGGGGTTCACCGACGCGGCTTCCGTGTTTGTATGCGTCTTTAATCCCTTCGCCGACCCTTTTAATCTCTTCTGCAGAAATGCGTCAGAATCGCCGCAGACTAGTCGGCAGGTGAGAATTTCCAGCAAATTTGCTGTATATGTGATGACGCATATTCCGTAGTTCTGCCGACATATCGTCCGCCTGATTTCCCCCTTATATGCGGCAATATGCAGCTAGCTGGTTGTCTGGGTATTATTATTATTCCTAAGTGGACCACCCTCGTAGATTTCAACAATATAACATATTCATAAAAATACACTGTATATCAAAACCTCTTCTCTTGCATTTACGTTACATTGAACTGAAATTTAAAACATGTGTTTATACATATTCGTTGAACCTATCTTTTTTCGTTTCTTTCTGAAAAACTATTGTTTTTTTTCTAATTATTATAAAATAATATATATATATATATATATATATATATATATATATATATATATATATATATATATATATATATATATATATATATATATATATATATATATATAAAATAATATTAGAGTGGCCATTATTTAATAGCATATGTACATTTTCTTATTTATTCGACGTATTTTGTTTCTTAAAAAAGTCTAAAGCGCAATTTCTGAAGATTCTGCTGTATTTTGATCAATTCCGACAAAATTCAACAAATTTTAATATAAAATGTTTACAGTGGTCGAATTTTTATTTACGTACTTTTTTTACATATTTATGTCAAATTTCAACTTTTAAAATTATTTTCATTAAATTTAAATGATTAAGATTTTGGCAATTTTTTTTAATTGTCTGGGATTTTTTAATCGATGTTTTTACTTTTGGGAGTTATTATTTCTTATAACTACACTAAACTTACATTTATTGATGAAAACAGCCCCATTATTCTTCCTTTATCTAACTTGTAGCTCGACAATTGCGCGTATTACACTTTAACTATATCACTACAGAGCGTTTAACGAACTAGAGGATTCAATGAATATTAGGAATGGCAATGTTAATTAGATACTTTAATATGTAGAATATTTTACATTCGAGCAATCAATCTTGCCTAATATGTATACAAATAACAAATATTTATTTTATGATTTATTATAAAACGACTAAATGTTTATATAATTGTTATTCATGCATGGATGAATACGTCATGGAACTATGCATTCAATTAAATGAAAATCTAATATAGCGGAGAATTCATATACTAACCTACAGTACAAAAACTACGAACCGTAACACCATTGTTAGGTATTATACATTTTTTATTATTAATTACCTTCAATTTTACTATAATTATTACAAAAAACAATATGTGCTTTTACGGATGATCCTTATGGACTGAAATTATCTGTAAATGGTCGAAAGTAAACACACATTTTTCTTTCGTATTTCTTTTTCTCTTTTTTATTTTTCCTTAATTACATAATTCATATTATCAAACTGGTTCCTTATACGATTATATCGTAATTACATATCATTAATTATATTTTTCTTCAAATGCCAGTCTATTTTTACTTTTCACTTGGAATTATGTCCAGTATACTGGACATAATTATTAAGAGGGATTTTCGACCACGGTACTCGTTCACTTTAGCACCTTTCACTTGTACTCTACATCCAACTGGAATGATTTTATTTGCCATAGCATTCCACATTGTTAACGTAACCTGTATAACAAATTTTCATATAAAAATTCCATTTTCTTACGCATATTGCATTTATGGGATGATTAATGTATATACATATATATTAGGGTGACGTTAAAAGACCATTTTTGGGTCCCCCTCACATTGATTTCAAATGATGTCAAAAGTGAATCAGAATTTTTTCATATTTTTATTTTGAGTTTTTCGTTCGTCACCGAACGATTTAAGTACGTGATTTTTCGAAATTTAATTTTCATAATTTAATTACATATCTTAAAAACTATTTACTTTTAGACAAACATACATAGAATAAAAAATGCTTAAAATTCATCAAAGATTATACTGGAATTTTTTCAGATTTTTGGAAATAAGTTTTTTCGAGTTTTGACAATTTTCTTAAAAATCAATTAAAAAATGTATCAAAATTTTACCAAAACAATGGGAACAAATTCCAGTATAATCTTTGATGAATTCTAAGCATTTTTTGTTGGTTGTATGTTTTTCTAAAAGTAGATAGTTTTCGAGAAAAAAAAATGTAAAACATATATAAATACGCAACGTTCAAGGCCTGAGCGGCACGGTTTATTAATATACATTTTTTATTGATTAAAAAACACGAAATAACCGGTAAAAAATCTAATTAAAATTAAAAGATGCAATGAAGCAACAAAAATTTTTTCAGCGCCTTGTATGTTATTCAGGAACCCCTTTACAAAAAATTTTATACAAATTGCATACAACTGTTTTTGCGATTAACATTGAAGATATAACAGATTCTTTTAACTGTACATAAACATTTTATACGGTTAACAATTGTTTTTTCGTATAGATTCTTCCTAAACATGGAAAGAATTATGTGTAGTGCGTGTTTATATGATTTTCTCAGTTTTTTATTTTTTTGGGACTTTGCAGGTTTTGGGACCCAACGCCTTATAAAGAGAAAGGTATGTGAATTCAATAAAATACACAAAGAATATTGCTGATAATTCATATGATACATTTTTTAAACATTTTACGCATATTTTCTGTCTGAAATCATATATTTAATACAACTAACTTAAGACACTTACATTTTGCCTTCTTTTTTTTTGGCTTTTATAAATTAATCAGTTTATACAAAACAGTCACTAAATTTTTAAGGTACTATTGGTTTTGGACAAATGAACAGATAACTTATTTATTTTCACCACATAATAATGGGCTGAAATATATTCGAAGAATTTCGTTTACACTTATTACAACAATATTTGCATTTGATTACTGAAAGATATTTACTAATAATGCTTTTGTATTTCCAAATTGGTATTATTTTGCTACGCTTAATAATAAATTACGATTAACCTCAGTTTGTCGGGAGGTGAAAACATGTCTGTATTTGAGTGTCTGTAAATATAAATGTTATCGCAAAGAATATGTGATGTTTTATAGTTTCATTTGAAACAAATTAATGATAATATATATATATATTGTAACGGTGTAGACTATTTTCGCCGACACGTTTGCGCTCTCGAGCGTCTTCGGGCGCACCCAAAAGCTCCGGGACGGAATCCCGACTTTTATCCGGCCCGAATACTCTCGACGTCCTGGGACGGACGCAAACCTCGGCGAAGTC